>CM062815.1:933858851-935084632 GCA_031772625.1 Pinus tabuliformis
TCTCCAATTCAGTCTAAGAAAATTTATATTAAAATTTTATTTTTGGAGTGCAAGTGGGTCCAGAAAATCAATTCAACCCAACCAAATCAAGGGGTGTGTCTCTTAGCTTATTTTTCCTCATCCAACAAGTATGAATACATGATGTGACATTTCATTTTCTCACCACCAAGAAAGCAACTTTCTTCTTCATTTTTAAGGTTTCTTGGACAACCGCACATGTGGATAAAAGGAGGACAAATTGACTACTTTTGAAAAAATTATTTATCTCTCTGCTTGACCAAGTTTGAATTGGGTTGATTGAGCTACAAGAGGTCTGAATTTGACTACAATAAAATGTAGGTTGACCACATTTTACCACAAGAGCCGTAGGATGAAGTTTGACCAATTTGACCATAAACAAATGTAATTTGACCATAGTTGACTACAAGAGCCACATTGCAAAGTTTGACCATTTTAACCATAGTCAACCACAAGAGTAGTAGGGCCAAATTTTCCATAGTTAACTAGTTTGACTAGTTTTGACCAATGTTATTTTGTTGCGGATTTTGACCATGTTTGACTCGTACTTTTTGACTTGGAAATTGGAATAGATTTCTAGGTAATTTGTATTTGTAAACCTTGTTGAAAAATAATTTCTCCTAAAAGAAAAGTTTTTGGGTTTTCTCCGAAGGTTGGGTTTCTTAGAATAAAAATTATTGTCTCTATTGTGCATGGTTGTCTTTCTCTGATCTTTATTGTTTCCATTGCATTTATTGTTGATATTTTCTGAAGTGTAATTGCTCAATGATATCAGTAGCATAAGAAATTTGTGTGAAGAATCATTAGGTAGTAATTATCTGGTAGAAAATTGTATTCTACTATGCTCTTGTAGGAAAATCAACTGATATTGAGAATTTTTATAAGGATTCCCAAAGATAACTGTAACTTTTTTGCAAAATGATTGATCTCTAAAATATTTCCTTCAATAATAAATGAAGGCATAATTTCTTAGTTTTATAACACAAGAGGGATTTTGGTAGGGTACCTTTAAGACAAGTGAAGGCACAACCAATATTTCAAAAAATGAGATTGTATATTTTTTAGTTAGAATTTCATACATTTTTTACTTGGAGTTCCCCCTCCCTTTTTTAGGATATTTCGACACATAGGAAATAGTTAAGTACAACTTGGTCTAGTATAGAGTTAGGTAAAGTGTGTTTCTTTACCTTGTACATTTTGTAACTTACAATACGACGGTCACGATATGTAGTGATTCGACGGTTCATTCTCTCCTGGGTATTACCGACACTTGATCTGTGGCTTGACACCCGATTGGTCCATGATTTCTATTTAAAGCGCATGGAGGGTCATTTGTAGGGTAATCCGTCTATGAGAGAAGCATATGTAAATTTTCATTCTTTATTAATAAATTGCCTGAAGTGGTCGCGTTGGCTCAGGCCGTGGACTGTTTCCCTCTTTGAGGGTTTTAACCACGTCAAAAATACTGGTGTATTGATCTACGATCTGGTTGTGAGCGGTGTCCTTTGGTGTTTTGTCTGAGGAACTTACCCTGTAAATTCCTACATGGTATCAGAGCTATTTGAGGGCCGCGTCCGTTGGTGATCCAAATCTGAAGCCGGTAGAATTGCATCCGACTGTTGTTTCCCAGATCTACTGTTTCTAACTACTTTTGGGCCGAGAGGACTTCTCTATTGTGTTGGGAGCATCTGTTCCAGTGAGGAACCCCTTTCGTTTCACGCGAAAAGGTTTCCGGTAGCCCTAGCTGCGTCATTTTTAAGATCTGGAGGTATACATTGTTTATTTGTAGTTTATAGTTATTTTCTCTCTGTTTATTTCGGTTTCGGTTTATTTAGCTTTTTTTATTACTGGATCTATACCTTTCATTTCTGCATATGCTCTTTGCCCTGCGACTTTGTGCGATCTAGGCAAATCAGAAACAGAAAGGAAGGATTTTTCTCATGTGTATGCTCTTTTCCCTGCGCCTTAGTGTGATCTCGAAAATCAGAAACATTGAGGAAAATATTTAGTTTCCGGCTAAAGGTAACTTTGAGCCACAAGGTTCATTTTTGAAAATATTTAGTTTTTTCGGCTAAAGCTAACTTCGAGCCGTAAGGTTCGTTTTCTTTGCATGTCCGTGTTGGGTTTTGTGTTTTTTGTTTTGTAGGGAAAAATAGCTTTCTCAAAGCAAGCAGGCAACCCAAAGCATCAACCCCCCCCCGCTCTCTCTCTCTCTCTCTCTCTCTCTCTCATTAAAATTGGTTCAAAGCTATTTTAAGAGAGTAGAGGTCTTGGGTTCAAATCTCCATTTTTTGGGGGCGGATTTTTCATTTCCGCACATTCCCACACTTCATCGGCGACTTCATCAATTTTTTTTCAAAAAGCCATAAACTTCTTCATCTGGAAGCCGTTTTCAAAACCGTTTTTTTTTTAAACAGCCTAATTTTTTGAGATCTATCCATTGGAACACTTAGTTTCACCATCTTTAGCTTCAGTTTCTGTTGAAATGGAAAGTCAATACCAAGTTACCCTTGACAACACCAACTACTTCCAATGGTTGTCCTACATTCAGGATTTACTTAGAAGTAAAGGTCTCTACAGAATAGCCTCAGGCCAAGAAAAGAAATCGAAGAATGAAGATAAGGCTGCTAAATGGGAAAATAGGCAAGATCAAGCACGTGGATTGATAGGGATGTCTATTTCTCCAGATCTTAGATTCCATATTGCAGAACTTGATACTCCCGATGAAGCAATGAAACAAATCAATAAAGTTTTTGGGATTAAAAATGAACTTAGAGCCCATCAACTTGAAAATGAGTTGCTTACATTGGACCCTAATAATTTTTCTTGTTTTGAAGATTTCTTGTCCAAGTTCAAGACCCTTAGATATCTCTTGGAAGGTGTTAAGGTCAAGAAAGAAGATAGTAACCTTATCTATTCCATTCTTACTAAGTTGGGACCAGCCTACTCTGTGTTTGTTTCCACCTTCCATTCTACAAGAGAAGCCTTCATTTCTCAAGGAACAGACTACAAGTCCCCTTCCTTTGACTCTTTTTGTGATTCTTTAATAAGAGAACAAGAAAAACTCTTACACCTTGGTCTTCTTAATCTTGGAAACTCTTCCAAGAAAGCGTTAGCCGCCCAGCAGCAACCAAATTCAAAGAATCCTAAGAAGTCATATCCTAAAAAGAATGGTCCTAAACCAAACAAGGGTCCTAAGAAATCTCAGCCTCAAAATGAAAAATCATTTCAACAAAATGATAAGACAAATAAAAACAAATGGAAGAAGACTGATAGACATTGCAACTTTTGTAATCGAGATGGCCACTTAGAATCCAAATGCTTTAAGAAGACGGAAGCCTTGGAAGCAGCGATGAAGAAACATAACATCCATTTGGAGCATTCTTTACCTTCAACTTCATCTTCAGGAATGGCACTTTCTGCATGTTGTTGTCAATCATCTCGGTCTGGTTATGCATTAAATGTATCTTCTTCTTCTCATTCTCATGAGTGGCTCATTGATTCTGGAGCTTCTTATCACATGGCCAAAAACAAAGCCATGTTTTCTTCTTTAAATGATTGTAACACCAAAAATATATATGTTGGTGATGATAGATCTCTTAATGTTGTAGGGACTGGAACTGTTCATCTAGACAATGGTCAATTTAATGATGTATTATGTGTTCCAACCTTATCCTGCAACCTTCTATCTGTATATCAGATAACTCATTCAGGTGAAGGTAAAATCGTTGAATTTTCACCTCATGATGTTGTAATCAAGGACCTAAGAGATCCTAAACAGATTTTAGCTACTGGCATTGCTGATGATTCTACAAGGTTGTATAAGTTTCACAACTTTGGGTCATCAATTCTTCCCTCAGTATTTGTTGCTCATAACGATGAAGTGAGCAAACTTTGGCATGAGCGATTTGGTCACTTAAACTATCACTCCCTTCAACATCTATGTAAAGAAAATATGGTGCAGTTCTTCCTATGGTATCTTGCAGAGATGGTGTTTGTTCCGGATGTGTACTCGGAAAACATCATCGGGACAGTTTTGAAAAATGTGCCTCTTGGCACGCCTCAGCCCCTTTACAGCTTGTGCATAGTGATTTATGTGGTCCACTTCTAGTTGTTTCATTTTCTGGCTGCAAGTATTTCTTAACTTTCATTGATGATTTCTCCAGACGCACTTGGGTATACTTCTTAAAACTCAAGAGTGAAGTATTTAACACATTTTTGGCCTTCAAGGCCTTTGTTGGAAAACAATCTGGACATCAAATTCTTAAGCTAAGATCTGATAATGGCGGAGAATATGTTAAAAACACATTCATCAACTTTTGCACTGAGAATGGAATTCAAATGCAACATACTGTTCCATATACTCCACAACAAAATGGTGTAGCTGAAAGGAAGAATCGCACCTTAAAGGAAATGGCTAATTGTATGCTACAATCTAAAGGACTTGGTCTTAGTTTTTGGGCAGAAGCAATTAACTGTGCAAATTACATAATAAATCGCACTCCTACTAAGGCTTTAAAGAATATCACTCCAGGAGAAGCATGGAGCTCAATCAAACCAGATGTAAGTCACTTTCGTTTTTTTGGAAGTGAAGCGTGGGCCCATATTCCAGATGAAAAGCATAAAGCTTTAGAACCTAAGAGTGAGAAATGTCTTTTTGTTGGATATTCTGAAGATGTCAAAGGCTATAGACTTATTCCATTTAAGTCCAAAAATGTTATCATTAGAAGAGATGTAAAATTTGATGAAAATATATCGGCCTACGACCCTAGTCCAACGGATGTGCCACCTCTCCCTATCTCTTCTACTTTTGAAAACATTTCTTCTTCAGATGATGACAGTGAGGATGACAATCCTCCCCCACCATCTCAGGATCCTCCTTCAGCTCCTCAGCTTCCAAAATGGGTTCGTGCTACTCGAGATGCAGCAGGTGATATTGTCGGTGTTCCTACAGATCAGCGACGCACACGTTCTCAGTTTGAGAGAGCCTCTTCTTTACTGGCTCAAGCTCCAGTAAATTATGATCCTGACACCTTTGCAGAAGCTTCAGGCCATCTAGATTGGGAAGCAACTATGAGTGAAGAATATCATTCATTATTGGAAAATGATACATGGGATCTTGTTCCTTTACCAAAGGGACGAAAACTTGTTAGATGCAAATGGGTTTACAGAACCAAGTATGGACCAGATGGGAAAGTTGATAAACATAAAGCTCGTCTTGTTGCTAAAGGTTTTTCACAAGTTGAAGGCATTGACTACACTGAAACCTTCTCCCATGTTGCCAAAATGAACTCTATCCGCCTTGTTCTTTCCCTTGATGCTTCTTTCAAATGGGAAGTCCATCAGATGGATGTTAAATCTGCCTTCTTGCATGGGGACTTGCATGAAGAAATATATATGGAACAACCTATTGGCTTTATAAAAACAGACTCCAGCCTTGTATGTCGGCTTAAGAAATCCCTTTATAGTCTCAAGCAAGCTCCTCGAGCTTGGTATGCCAAAATGGATAACTTTCTTTTAGAATCTGGCTTCTCTAGGTGTCATTCTGACAATACTGTCTACACCAAGAAAGTGGGCAAGTCTCTTATCATTCTTGTTCTTTATGTTGATGATCTTATCCTAACTGGTAGTGATCCCAACCTTATAAACCATGTGAAGTCTAGCCTTAAAAGGAAGTTTGAAATGACAGACTTAGGACACTTACATTATTTTCTCGGTCTTCAAGTCTTGCAATCCAAGGAAGGTATTTCCCTTTCTCAGTCCAAGTATGCCTGTGATATTCTACGCCATTTTCACATGGAAGACTGTAAGCCAGTCCCTTCTCCCTTTCAGTCTGGAGTCAAACTTTCAGTCACTTGTACTTCTCCTGAAGTTGACGCTACCTTATGCCGTCAACTCGTAGGAAAACTTTTGTATCTAACCAATACTCGTCTTGACCTTTCCTTTGATGTTGGCCTTGTTGCTCGGTTTATGCAAAACCCACGTGAAAGTCATTGGAAAGCATCTAAAAGAATACTGCGTTATTTTCGAGGTACATTTCAGTTTGGGATTCATTACAGTGCCGAAGCATCTCCTCTATTGGTTGGTTTCACTGATTCCGATTGGGCTGGTGACCCTGATGATTGGAAGTCTACTGCAGGTTATGTGTTCACTCTTGGTTCAGGACCTATTACATGGGCTTGCAAGAAACAAGGTGCCATTTCTCTTTCCTCAGCAGAAGCAAAGTATCGTGGTGTTGTAGAAGCTAGTAAGGAAACCTTGTGGCTTCGTCAGATCCTGTCATAGTTTGGCTTTCAGCAGCAGCATCCGACTACACTTTGGTGTGATAATCAAAGTGCTATTCAGCTATGCAAAGATCCAGTCCAACATCAGCGCAGCAAACACATTGAACTGCACATGCACTTCATCAGAAAGCTCATTCACGACCATGTTCTTGAAGTGCAATATTGTTCAACAGATGATCAAGTTGCAGACATCTTTACAAAGGCTCTCACAGAGGCGAAGTTCACTAAACTTCGATTTATGGTTGGAATTCAAGAAGTTGTCACTAAGGGTGGATAGGCTCTAGTGCCTCCTTCCTTCTCCTATTGTGTCATATTTGTAAATCCTTCAATCCTATCCCAAGTTGTTCTTAAGGGGGGATGTTAGGATATTTCGATACATAGGAAATAGTTAAGTACAACTTGGTCTAGTATAGAGTTAGGTAAAGTGTGTTTCTTTACCTTGTACATTTTGTAACTTACAATTCGACGGTCACGATATGTAGTGATCCGACGGTTCATTCTCTCCTCGGTATTACCGACACTTGATCCGTGGCTTGACACCCGATTGGTCCATGATTTCTATTTAAAGCGCATGGAGGGTCATTTGTAGGGTAAGCCGTCTATGAGAGAAGCATATGTAAATTTTCATTCTTTTATTAATAAATTGCCTGAAGTGGCCACGTTGGCTCAGGCCGTGGACTGTTTCCCTCTTTGAGGGTTTTAACCACGTCAAAAATGCTGGTGTATTGATCTGCGATCTGGTTGTGAGCGGTGTCCTTTGGTGTTTTGTCTGAGGAACTTACCCTGTAAATTCCTACACCCTTAGGGCGGTAAGGAACATCACTATCTGGTTTTGAGGGGCATGGAAAGATGGATTCAAATGCATGTGTTTGCATGCTCATGCATGTATTAACCTCAAAGTTGTAGATGGACATGAAACTATTGAGGATGCTTTTCTAAGTGTTGGAGGAAAATATTTCTTTGCATTCAGTTTTTTTAGTTGTCTATCGTTGATCCTCTTTACCTTGAGTTGGGTAGGAAACTCAGGGATTTGATTTTGTAGTCCTTCACAAAATGACCATATTCATGGCAATTGTTTTCATTTGAATTGTAATCACTTGTTATCCAAATGTTGCATATGCTTCTAGTTGTCTAGGGTAAAAGAAATTACTTCTAGAAGACCCCTTCTAAGATTTTCTTCCATAAAAATTCAAGTATAGGAAAACATATGATCATTTGGTTGACATTGTCAATGTATCTAGCCAAAGTATCACTAATTTTGAACATAATGTCTTCATTCCAATATTGTGAGGGAAGCTGTGCAAGTGAACCCAAACAAGGGTTATTGGAGGGACGTCATGTTCAGGGTTAAAATATAGAGTCCATCTATTCAGATACATTCCTCCGGTAACAAAAAAATAAGGGCCATTTCTAAAAATGATACTTTTATCTCTTTGGCTTCAAATAGGAAGGCATAGGAACCTTATCTACAAAAATAATAGTGTATCTTGCCTTTAATCAAAAGTTGATATTTCCTTTGAGCCTAATTCACCATAGGTCTAAGGGATTGTTTGTTGGGCCCTTGATTTTTGGAAAATTTTGATCATATTTTGGTCGGAAAATGATTGCACCATAGATAACCGAAAAAAGGGAAATGAATGGTTGAAACAACCAGACACCAAGAATGACTATAAAGAGGCCTGCAAGGGAAATATAAAGGCAGTTACGGTGGAATTTGTAGACGCCACAAAGAAGGATATGTGTGCTGGAGGTTGAAGGAATCAGAGGCGATAAGGACCAGATCAAGCGATCATGGGAAGATGGCAGAAGGACAGGATTGAGAGCATATGCCAAAATGTTGTTGTTGTGCTGATCGAAGAAATTCTTGTTGTTTCTGGTTTCTCTCTTTCTCTCTCGAAATTCTATTATGTAACCTGATCCAATAGTAATTGACACTCTTACTTCTCCCGGATGCGGGTGTTAATGGAGTTAATGCCGCGTGTTAATGGAGTTAAGGGGCATGTGGCTTGTCACATGGGCAACTGTCAGCCCGGACAAGCCACGCCACTCCAGGACGCAGGCCCCTTAAATTCGCCGGAAGGCGAAGCAATGGGCGCGTTTGAAATGGTTTATGCGGAGGGGAATGTCGTTGGACTGTCCAGTCGATTGCAGGGGAATGTTGTGGGAATGTACAGTCGATTGCAGGCGCCATTCAATGCGCTGCAACATCCGAGGAATATGGGAGCTATTAAGGTTGCAACCCAAACCACTCTGCCGCCATTCAAGCCATTTGAGTGGGTGTTAGCCTGGTGTAAGGTTTCTCAGGGGAATTCTGGTGTAGGAAGCAATTGTCAGATGTCCAGGGAAAGGCTCAGGATGAGCAGTCGCAGAGGAGGGTCACGGGGTCGTTCTGCCTCTCAGAGGCCTGAGATTTCACCCTCCTCTTCAGTAGAGATCACCTCTGAGCAAAACAGGCCTCCGGGCAGCAATGTTAGAGGAAGCTGGGGCATTCCGGAGTGTGGTCACACGGAACACCCGGCCATTCGTTACAGAATCCCCTGCGCATTTGCAAACAATACTCTCATAGTTTCGGTTACCGTGGAGCATTGCAGCAGTATTCGGGGGCGTTTGGAAACTGTGAATGTACCGAGGGTGGATATGGAGACTCCCACTGTCGACTTCAGGCGTCCAATTCAGAAGGATGAGGCCGGCCCCAGTGAACCTGTTCAGAGGAGCTCGCGCCAGGAAAAGGAAGACTCGGAAAAGCTCAAGGGTCCTGCAAAAGATGAGCCTCACACCACGGATGAAGACTAACTCAGAAGACGCCAAGTCTGTGCGGCAAGGAATGAATCTCTCTGACCATCTCATTTTGCTTACTTTGTATGTTTGTCATGGGGTTTATGTTCGCAGTGTCGGTCCAAATCACCATAGTATTAGTCCACGCGTCAGTCTACATGTTCACCGTGTCGATTTCTATATACACCGTGTCGAATTATGTTCACCGTGTCGAGTTATGAATCCATCGTGTCGATTTCTGTATTCACCGTGTCGAATTATGTATCCATCGTGTTGCATCATGTATCCACCGTGTCAGCAGGAAGGTAAACTGGTCTCTCTGCAAGTTTAGCTATGACTGATATCTTCATGGAAAATCTCTTTGAAGAAACAGGGCCTCGGCCCAGATGTAATTTTTGCTGTAATTTTGGCATTTTTGTAATATAATTAGCTCAGTTTTAACGAGAAAAAAAATTGACACTCTTACTTCTGATGAGGATCCTTTCATTGATGTAATGATATAGTTTTCAATGAAAGAGGAGTTGCGAGAAATATCTGTGTATTTGAATGGTGATTAGATTTTTCTGCTCCTTTTAAAATTTCTAAATCTTAACTTACAATGCTCTTTCTTATGATGAGCCCTTTTTCTTTTGAGAGTATATTATGTCTGTAAGTACAAAACTCATGAGATGATTGTATGTAATGGGTTATTTGTTGCACTATTCCTCGATGCCACTCATGCCTTGTGTGAGACACCTCTCTTTCCTACTAAGAGAGGTGAAAATGTTGACGGATCGCTAGACTACGGAGGACTATTTTGTTGGCACCCTGTGTCGTCTACCTTTGTTTAAATTTTTAGCTAACAAATGGTTCTGTTGCAGGGACCTGAGTATTTTGAAGGGATATGAACCATGGTATCGAGGATCCTTAGAGGATATCTTTAAGATTGGTGGCACGAGCAGGTTTATCGATTTATTTCCTAGCAAGCACAATTATTCCAAAAGAATTTAAAGTGGGTGAAAGAGGAGGTTTTGTATGCCAAACCTGCTTGTGACCAATACAAAATATTTTGGTGTAAGTTCCCTGAAGAAATTAATAATTAGTTGCGTCGGTTGTAGATAAATGGAGGAGCTGGAAATCAACTTAGATCTCCTCGTACATGGATTACTACTAATTTGGTTAAGTTGCATAGGCTAGATACAAAGCTGATAAGAGCTGTTTATTTCTAAGTACAAGCAACCCTAGAGAGTTATATTATTGAATTTACTGTAAAAGATCATTTATAATCTTCTAAAGTTGAACCTATGTTTAGATATGGGTTGCGGGGAAGGTTGCAGAAGGAAACCCCCCTTTGGATTAAAGTCTTGATGGTGGAAGAAAAATTATTTCTATTCAATATATGGCAGCTTAAAACTTTAACTATTGGGGGTAGGATTTAGGGGAGTAATGTTGATTGGTTGCGTAAGATGAAGATATTGTTGCGATGGATGAAGGTAAGTTATGGAGGGCTTGAGAATTGAGAGCATAAATGAGGGCGTAGATAGCTGATAAATGATGGGAGAAAACCTTGTGTGAAATCCGAAGACGATAGAGGGAATTACACCAAATAGGAGAGGTGTTGAGTAGTCCAAGGTTACAGGTAGGAGGAACAAATAGTTTGGAGTTGCAGTAGATGGAGGGTAGTGACAGTGTTGGTTCTGGCCAAATAGGAGGTGTTAAAAGCATTTTCACGAGACTAATGGAAGGAAGTAGCAAAGATCTCCATGCACTAGAAGGAGTAAAGATGCCAGATAGGTCAGAGCCTATAGTTGGATTAGTGAACTAGAATATATTTCCTGACGAAGAAATGAATTTTATAATGATGAAATTATCTTTTGAAGATGACAGGTCCTCTAAAAGTAATACTTCATTGGCCAGCAACATAGGTAGCACCTTCCCTGGCCTCCCCCTAGTATCTTATCAAGATAAAGTTAGCTAAAGTTATAAAAGTTTGGAAGGTTTATAATACGTATACAATTGGTACTTCTAGTGGTGGTGGTAGTAGTTTTCAATCAGGTTCTTCTAGGTCTTCACAACCTGGTTCACAAGGGTTATCCTCATATCATCTGGTCCATATACAATGGTCGATAACATAACGGACTCATTCACTCGATACCTTGAATTTTTAGGACGTGGGAATGAAGATGTTGAACAACATTGGTATCTGTGCGAAGCAATTTAGAGAACTAGACATACACCTAATGCTATTAAACGTATTGAATTTTAGACCACTTTGAGAGAGCACTCAATTGGTTTGTTAATTTGCCTGCTATACATCAAAATCCCGTCGTTGATGAGATTCAATGATGTTAGACACAACAATGGCGAAGACATGAGATATGAAAGATCAACCTTGAATCCCTATATTATACACAATGATACACATTTATACAATTCTAGTGACCCTTGGTTTCATATTCCAAGTGGTCTCTTGGACTCCCTTTGACTGTTCAACTTTGACACCAACCCTCAGAGGATTAGGTGTCCAACATTCCCCCCCTTAATCTGAAGGGGTATGTATGAGTCCAAGAAGAGAGTTGTAATACAAAATGTGCAAAAATATGCATGACAACATTAGGTTGAATGTGCTCTCTAAAATGTTGGTATAAGGGGGTGGTCTAAGGATGACCACCAAGACTAGAACTCTTAGTGTAGTTCTTAGAACTCTTCCAAATATGGAAAGAAGTTGAAATATTATACTAGAGGAAGTGTCCCTAATGATTTGGAGAGGGATACCTTCAACCTAAAAAGGGAGGTCTACAACTTGTGGTGGTTTAAGGATGACCACCAACTATGGAATGCTTAATGAAATTCCTAGAACTCTTCCAGATCTGGCAAGAAGTTGAAGTCTTCTATTAGAGGAAGTGTCCCCAATTCCTTGAAGAGGGAGAAAGTAAACCTAAAAAGAGAGGTTTGAACCCCGCATAGATGGTTTAATTTTGACCACCAACCAAATGCATGCTCAGGGGCATCTCTGTCTCTAGCTACAACTCTGAATCTCGTATGGCAGGTTGTGGCTCAAGCTCACTTAATGTGTCTTTGAAGCTTGTATACGACCATCAATTTTGCCCCTGTCAGATACAAGGTGAGATGATGGAGAAAAATAAATTGCAATATTGTTCAATACTCTAGAACAAGTTCTGACATATGGCTGAAATATCTTCTTGGTTGTTGAAGCCCATTGCCAAGAAGCGACCCATCCAAGGTGAATATTTGTTCTTGTAGGAGGTTTGTTTTTGAAGCATTTGTTTGAATAATCAGTAGTTTTATGACAATGATCACATGGATGAAGATAAAAACAATGATCTTTCATTTGGCCAACTCTGCCACAATGTTGGCATTTAACATTTTGTTATGGTTGTCGTGGAAGAGGAGCAGGATCTGGAACAATTGAAGATGAACTGTCATAAAGAAATCCAACACTCTGAAACTGGATGGGCTTTGAGTAATTTTTAATATGAAAGGACACATCCTTTTCATATCCAAGACCATTTTTGTGCTTGTTATGGACAATCTCTTCCCAAGATATGATGACGAGCTTAGGAAACATATGCTGAATTTATTCTTCTACATGCAACTCTGCTCTTGAGATGGGTACTGCATCTTAACCAATCTTAATCTCATTGATATGATTACTTTTTGGTAGCGGGTGGGAGTCTATCTCACTTTTTTGAACAAAAGAAAATTCGGAATTACAACTCTTCTATTTTAATTCTTCTTGTTGAAGCTAAGATTCTAGTAGCAAAAAATCAATCTTTTCCTGTGCATTCTGCAGATAGTTTTTGATATCAGAAAGGTTTTCCTTAATGATGTTTACCATCCCATCGATAATGGATTGTATCAAAGTATTTAATAATAAATAATACATCATAAATTAGAGCCATTTTTGGGACTTTAACACCTAGACTCAATGTTCCAATCAACCAGCAACAATCACTGTAATGCACTTCACATGGTGGTTGAATGAAGGTTCCAACGTTCAACATATATCATAACCAACTATATCTAAACCAACATTCATTATATAAATCTTAAGCACTCAGAAAGCCACATTCATTATAGTTTAACGCACACATAATTTCACATATAGAATTATTTCAATGCATTATACACCATCCTTTAACTAAGGCAGCAAAGAGCATGCACATGTGAGGCTCAAACCATACACAACAAACTAGCATACTAAACCAGTGTCAAAGCTAAAAGCTAAACCAATGTACCAAAGCAGGTCATCGACGTACCATTCCACCACACTAAAATGTACTAATGGAAGGAAACAACATACCGAGAGCAAGTTAATATGGTGGTTGCATGCTGCAATCAACATGGCTCAGTTCTCTAACTTGGAAAAGCTTCCTATGCGTAGCACCACAAATTATAATTTGCACAACACTTAGCTCCTTACGAATTGTCTTCAGCTACAGGTATGCATTTGAATCTCAATGAAAATTCAATTATTAGACGCATGGCACCTTTGTCCTTTGTCTTTATTCTTATAATTGTGTCATTGATATTTTATGTAAGTATATTACATCATACACCAACGACTACAAGGATCATAGTTCTTGATATTTAATGTTTTCAAGGAAACTTCTCTGCAACATTTTAACTCAGATAAAGAGATATGTCACTGCAATTGGTTTCAAGCCCACTGTGATAAGGCCATATAGGAGCACATTGTTTTGGACTTGTTTATAGCTTCAAATCTTACACAGAGGTTGACTAGGGCAGAACCACACTATGAAATTACAATTCCTAATGCATAAGAAATAAAGTTGCATTCTATTGTTTCAATGAATTTAATTTTGAGTTTAGGGCTTTTCTATTTTGGGTCTAGCCTCAGAGTAATGCTAACTCCACAAGTGTCTCAGTGAAAAAAGAGATTCAACACCACATGCTTTGAAATGAACATAAGTGTACCTTAAATAAACCAATAACTTCACCAAATCGAGTGCCCAAAATATTGTTGAATAAGGCAGCCGCAAGACGAATTAGGTCATTGTTTAGCTTTCATACCTTAGTCTGAGGAGAGCCAAGATACAAATATGGATGATATTAGTTATGTTATAAAGTGTGCAACAATAAACAAGTCCCTTCATTGTTATTTTTGTCTCTTCATTCAACAAGATAGAACAAACCCAAAAAATATAAACTTCGCACGAAATAACCCTCTCATCTGATCTTCTTTATCTCCATAGGGCCAAAAATTTCCAGATCATAAACTCAAGAGCTTATCTTTGAATTGGCAGAGTAGATGGGAATAGATCCATAGCTGAGAAACGTTACCTCTGTCCTCATAAATTCTTAGAAAGACACAAATCTACAAGCTTCATTGAGAGAACGAAACCCAAGTTTACACAGGCCACAAAAAAAATGGCTCACACAATATCGACCAAATTACAAACGAACTCACTCTGATACCATGTTAGACACAATAATGGCGAAAACTAGAGATATGAAAGATCAACCTTGAATCCCTATATTATTCACAATGATACATATTTATACAAGTCTAGTGACCCTTGGTTTCATATTCCAAGTGGTCTCTTAGACTCCCTTTTACTATTCAACTTCCACACCAACCCTTAGAGGATTAGGTGTCCAAAAAGCGAGAATTTGTTCAAGAGTTCAAACTTCCGTAGAAAAATCAACAAGGATTGCCTGAATTGTCGGATATTAAACAACGGGAAGGAGAAACTGCATGAGAGATGATGCAACGATTTAAGGATGCTACTGGTAAGTTAAGTTATCCTATTGATCCTAACCATCAACAAGTCTTGTTTATTAAAGCCTTGTTTTCGTTAACTTGGACACCTTTATCTCAGTAGAAGATTGATACATTGCAAGATGCCATTAAGAAAGCTACAAATAATTAAGCTATGGCAGGGTATCCTCACGAGCACAAAGGAGGAGCTTCTTCTAGTGATCTTTCCCCTCTCAAACTGCAACATCATTTTGTTGACTTGACAGAAAGACTTAAAGACATACATGCTACATGACCTTTACGTGCTCAAATCTGGTGTACTAATTATCATGTTGAGGGTCACCATGCCAAAAAATGTCCAAGGCTATGATGTCCAGGACCATCCTCCATTCTTATGGGTCCAAATTTGTCATTTTATACTGTTGGAGTTACGTAGTTTGTCACAACTGCCTTGTATCAAAGTCATACTCAGTTCCATGCTTTCCCCAATGAGCAAGGTACGTCTCTCACTGAGTATTGTGAAATATGTCATACATATGTTCACTCTCCTCTTCTTTGTCCTATTTTGAAAACATATTCAAATGTTCCCAATATTTTATTTTTTTAGTTTTATGGGTCACCAACTCATCATATTGATCAATGTAGAGCCCTGGATGCTCTAGCTGATCGGCTTGATCATTATGCATTTATAGTGAATGAAATTCCTTGAAGTTGAGGAGGTGGATGTACAAGGGGAGGAATAACTGGAGGGAGCGGTCCAATCCATTGTTATAATTGTGATGAAGAAGGTCATGTTACCTATGAATTTTCATTACCCAAAAGCTAAGTTACTGAAAACGTCACTCCCAAACCCCAAAAATGTCATTCAGTGTTTTAGAAACGGAAACGGGTACGATACAACACAGGAACGATATGGAAACAACATGTAAACGTTTCAGTTTTTTGGAAACATGGGGTAATTATTCTGAAGTGTTTCCATATTTTTGAAAACACAGGATCCCATTTTGGAAAGGTTTTGAGCATTTTTAAGGGTTTTGGATCCGTTTCCAGAGTTTCCTGACTTGGATATGACGTTGAATGCCATGTCTCATATGATTTTGTTTGATGAGGAGGCACCAATAATTGCATCTTCAAGTGGACATGGCAGCAATGCTCCCACTCATGGAGAGGATCCAAATGATGATGTGAATCTTAATTACATGGATGAAAACATATTTGATGATATGTAAATGTAATTTATGATGATGTTTTAAACTTTTGAACAATGGACATTGAATACCATAATATGTCATATGATAGTAGATTGCCAGTCATAGTTCAATTTTGTAATTTGTACTATGTAGTGTGCATTTAGCATTATTAATTTTGGTGATGATGTTGATGATTGAAATTGGAAACAAAAACAGTCTTGATGATATGTTGAATGTTATAGTAATTTCTAATGATGATGACAATGTTTAAGTTGAATTGGTGATGATGATTTGTTTATGTGGAATTCATGACGATGGTTATGTATTTTTAAATATAGAATCTAGATTCTAAAAGATGAATGGCAATATGAAAGTTTTGTTTTGATATATATATATATATATATATATATATATATATATATATATATATATATGTCATTTCGTTATCGTATTGTATCTAGATTTTTTGAAAATTCGTCGTATCTGTTTCAAACCCCATTTTCGTACCTGTTCTTGTATTCATTTGAGTGAAACTTATCCCGGAAGGTCTTGGTGTTCCCAATGCAGAGGAAAAACACATGCAAAAAAATGTTGTCCTGAGTTGATCACTAGGTGGGAAGAGCATAATTGGCAGAGAGGAAATTGATTTATAGACTCGAGAACCTGAACCAATTCCAATGCTAAATATTAATATATTTACTAAAGGAGGAAAAAGAACTGGAGCAAACTCCAGTGTCCTTAAACAACCAGTGGAAATTAGACCTGCATCACCTAAAATATCTTATGACCCTAACAAGCAAAAATAAGATTATAAAGATGTATCATAAAATTTTAAGTAGTTGACGCCACCTTATAACCCTCAAGTGGGACAACCATAACAGTTAAAGGTGAAGAGTGTGAGGTTCCCTCAATATATACATGTGCTTGTAATGGAATGGTTTAGATTTTTTTTTTATAGATTGTGAGTGATGAATAACTATCAGAGTAGTTGAATAAGAAACTTAAGATTGTTGTTAAGGATGAGGAGCTCTCAAATAGACCTATCTTTGCAAACTTTCCCGAAATACATTCTAGATGTGTTCGATGAAAAAAGAGGATAATAAGAATATAATTTCATGTCGATGCTCAAATTGCGGGATTCCTGATCAAGGAATCTATGCTAGATTTGGGAACTGATATTAACATCCTACCGAGGAAGACTTCAGAAGCTCTCGAGAAACCAAATCTGGAATTCTCCCCAATTCAATTGTATATGGCCAATAAATATTGTATTCTTCCAATTGGATGTTTGGAGGATGTTGAAGTGGATATTTCAAGAGTAAAAACATAAGTAGATTTTGAAGTGATAGATATTACGGGAGATAAAGAGCCCTATCCTACATTGTTGGGAATATATTGGGATTTTGAGAATTATGTTGTTATTGATCTTAAGCGGGAGACAATGAATTTTGAGGTAGATGGTGTTAGAGTGATTTAGCCATTAGATCCTTACCAAGGTCCCAAATTTATAGAACATGTAGATGACAAAGAGGAACCTAATCTCCTAGACTAGATATATCGACTCACTACAAGGAAAAGAAAAGATTATATTAATCCTACAGTCGATGGTTTTATTAGTTGGAGGAGCATTCACAACATAGAAGTTGGTTCGAATGTTGCATGGGATGACTAGAAACAAAGAGATCATGAGTTACATTATAGATGATGCACAACTATTTGTTGTGCTCGTTGGATTGGTACCGAGGTATGAGACTTTCCTAATTTTAATGGTATATGTTTTGATGTTAATTTTATTAATGAGGTTGACTTGAAATTTTAGGAAACAAAAAAGATTCCCTTGTTGGATGTGGCCCTTCAAGAAACATCAGATAGGTGGTGGGGAGCTCATCGTAATCATCTTCAAGGGTGGGACTCAGTCCTTTCTATGTCAATTTAGTGGCCCAAGGGATTATTCAGTCAGAATGCCTAAATATGAGGGATATACGAGTCCCCATATACATGTTCAAACATGCAGAACCAAGTGGATTGAAGTAAGGCTTCCTAAAACCTTGTGGGTACATTAGTTTATCCATACTCTGGGTATGTTTCTGCAAGCTTGGTACTTGAAGGAGGAGACAAAAAGACAAACAATTGCATGGGGACCAATGGTAGCCTAATTTTCCAGTGATTTTTCCTTTTCAAATGAGGATGAAAGGATTGCATGAGCTTTGAAAGAAATTAAAAGAGTCTTGTTCCCTACAGGGAATCTTGTTGAGGACTATATTTACCAAAAGATTTTAGAGTAGATATATGAATTGAGGTTTCGTGAAGTTGTTGCTTGTGGAAAGGTGAACCTACACCCTGATGATGATGGTTTAGAAAAATTGAGGCACTTGACTTTCAAAGAGTCTAAAGGGGAGTGAGATGAAAAGGATGATCCTATTAAAAAAGATATGTGTCTAAAGCCATTGAAGTTGCAGAAAAGTAATATTGGCACTGAAGAGAGACCTAAGCTAGCTTCCATTGGTGATTATTGGGATGAGCAGACTCCATAAAAAAAATTGATGTACTAAAAGAATATGAAGATATTTTTCCCGCCTTAGTTGTATAACTCACAAGAATTAAGAGAGACTTGGGAGAAATGGATTTTTTTTTGAAGCTAGATGCAAGACCTATTAAACACCAGCCTTATAGATTGAATCCCAAAGTAAAGGAGAAATTAAAGAAGGAAATAGAAAAGACATTAGAAACTGGCTTTATTTTCCTCGTTGATGAAGATGAGTGGATCAATCCCATTGCAATTCAAGATAAGAAATATTCTGATGACATTCAGGTTTGTGTGGATCATCGAAGACTTAAAAATTCCTATGTTCATTATCCATTCCCTAATCCCTTCATTGATGACGTACTAGACAATTTTGCTAGAAATGAAGCCTATTCCTTTATAAATGGTTTTTGAGGATATCACCAAGTGCACGTTGCTGAAGAGGATAAGCACAAAAGCACATTCACAATTAAGTGGGGCTCTTATACCTATCATGTCATGCCCTTTGGCCTAAGAAATTCTCCAACTATCTTCTCAGTAATTGTTATTGCTGCCTTCTGGGAGTATATTCATAAAATTTTGGAAGTTTATGTGGATAATTAGACTGTATATAGTCTTTTGAAAAATCATTCGAGTCTCTTGAGGGTGATGTTTGATAGTTGTCATCAATTTAAAATCTATTTAAATTTGAAAAAGTGTAATTTTGTTATTCCCTTTGGTACCCTGCTTGGCCACATTGTTTGCAAGGATGGAGTTTGTGTAGATCTAACCAAAGTTGCAATCATTTTGAATATGCCACCGCCCACCAGTGTCAAGAATTTGAGATCCACTTTGGGACATATAGGTTATTATCACTGATTTATTCACAACTATTCTTTGATCACCGCTCCTTTGGAAAAGTTGTTGAAGAAAGCAAAACGTTTTATGTGGACTTCTGAATGTGATACTACATTTGATACTTTGTAGGAAAAATTTGTCAGTGCTCCAATCTTGGTCTATCCAGAATGGAATATAAAATTCCATGTACACATAGATGCTTATGGAATTTCTCTGGGTGTCATTCTAACTCAACCAGGTGAAGGTAATTTAGATCATCCTATCTATTTTTCCAGTAGAAATCTCTCTACAGCTGAAAATAATTATACAAATACAGAAAGAGAGGCCCTTGATATAGTGTATTTGCTTAAAAAATTTAGACACTATCTGCTCAGAGGCCATTTTAAATTCTTTACCAATCATTTTTCATTAAAGTATTTGGTGAATAAACCTGTCTTGGAAGGAAGAATATGCAAGCGACTTCTGTTATTTCAGGAATTCACTTTTGAAGTTATTGTAAAACCAGGGCAGACTAACGTGGGGCTTGACAATATTTCTTGATTAGAGTCTGGTGATGTAGGAGGATCAGTGGATGACCAATTTCATGATCTAGACTTATTTTGAGTTAAAGAAGTTCATGGTTATCCAGAAGATATCGCCCCGTTTCTTTCCATTGATAAATGCCCTGATGATTACACAACAACTCAGAAAAGACATATGGTAGTTTAGGCTAAAAATCATCAACTTATTGCAGGGAAACTATACAAAATAGGACTAGATCATATTTTGTGATGATGTGTTTTAGATCATGAGAAGGAAGACGTTCTATGGGAATGACATTCTGGTGTTGCAAGAGGCCATGTAGGAGGAAAATCCATCCCCATAAAAGTACAACAAGATGGGATTTGGTGGACCACTCTTTTCAAGGATGCAAAAGAGTATGTCAGAAAATGTGATTTTTGCCATCAGGTTGGCCGATCGACGTAGCGAGATGAGCTCCCATTATACCCTATCCGAGCACTTGAAGCATTTGAAAAGTGCCCTATCTACTTTGTAGGACCCAACAATCCTCCTGTGCAACATTCTAATTCTCAATATATTATAATGCTACAAAGTACTTAACGTGTTGGGCTGAGGTTGCAGTTGTCAAAGACTATAGTGCAAACACTATTATGCAATTTATCTCTGAGAATATCATTACTCACTTTGGGTGCCCCAAGAGTCTTACAAGTGATCAGGGATCACATTTCATTAATGAGACCGTTGACAGATTGTTGCGGAACTTTATGATTTATGACCATAAGAGTAGTCTGTATCATCCACAAGAAAATGGCATGGTTGAAGCTTTTAATAAAATCTTGGAGAAGGACCTACTAAGATTTGTTCTGCAAATACGGATGATTGGGATGAACGTGTTACAACTACATTATGGGCCTATCCTACTACTATGAAGCAGTTGCACAAGTTTACTTGATTCTATCTTGTTTTATGGTCCGGAAGCCATAATACCAGCTGAGTTTATTGTTCCTAATCTATAATCTATTATTGCACAAGCTAATAAAATGAAAAATGATGAATCTATTGCAAAGTAGTTACAAGAGCTATGGGAACTGTATGAGGAGAGATTCTTGGCAGGTTTTCACTAAATTATTAAAAAGGAATGGCAAAAGGTTTGGCATGAGAGACACCTAAAGAAGTCCTTCTTTGTTGACGATTAGGTCTTTCTCTATTACAACACATTTGAAGCATCTGGGAAAGCTACAAATGCATTGGTTGGTGCCTTTCTAGGTTGTAGAGATATAAGATTTAGGAGTTGTCAAGCTCACACAATTGGATGGAATTCTTTTGCCAAGATGGGTGAATGGTGCATGCCTGAAGCCCTACTCTAGCTAATAAATTTTTTAGATACTTGTGGATATATGAAAGGAGGTCATAGTTCAGTGTAGGATTGAGTCAGTTCTGTTAGTTATTTATGTTTGTTGTGATAATAAATGTAGTTGCATCAGATTTTCCAGTTTCATTTAGTTCTGACCCATCGCAACTAATTGTGGTCGAGGGGGGGGGGAACACATGTCCAGTGTCCTGTTTTTCAAAGTCTGTCATAATTAGTCAAGTATTTTTGATACATTATTATAATCTTTCCCGTAATACCTTCTAACATAATTTGATTATCCATTTTTTGGTTGTGTCATCATTCTTCGTTAATTGGCCATAACTATAATCCACTTTTTCAGTCATTTACGTCATTTACCCGAGGTCCACATCCATATCATCATCATTATCTCGATTCAAATAAGTTTTGGTAAGTTACCGTATTTATTAGTTAATGGTCTAATCATTCCTTGTCCTGCTAAGATTTTCTATATAGTGTGCATGTTGCTGCTGGGATTTTTCATTGTGAGTGTCTCTTTGGTTGAATTGTTCATCCTGGTTCCTGTGTCAAGTCCTTCTGTCTCTCAATCTCATTCTTGACCTCCCATTTACATTGTTTATGTCCGTCGAGATATAACCATGACTCAACTCTTTAAGCCTGTTGTTTCTCCAGGTCTCTTAGATTCTTGCATTGAGCCCATGGAGGAAACTCTCAGGAAATATGAAAAGGTCTTGCTGGTTGATAACAATTTGAATGACTCATTTCAATTTCCTGCACTAAAGTCTAAATTTTTTATGGAGCCTTCTACGAAGCATATTCTCGTGTTAAAGCATATTTTTTACTATTGCATTGGTCTACCTTGATGACTCTATGAAATTTGGCTTTTTTTCGGTACCACTAGAGTGGTTATGACATATAAAAAATTCCTTATTAGTATATTGCATGGTAGATCCTTATGGCTTGATCGAGAATACCCTATACATGTTAATGATATTTGCATGTTGACGAGACTGTCAGCTAGTGGTGCAGATGTTTCCTTCACTTTCTATAATACTTCTAAGAAGGGTAAGAAAAAGGGTGATGATAATTTCTATACTAAGTATGGTACTTAGCAAGGGGGATGAGGTGTTGTTATTGACATCATTAAGAATCCTTGGATAAATTTTGCTTGCCACATTATATCAGGGAAGCTAATGTGCCATTATACCAGGGGCGAATGCACACTAGATGTCATTTATGTCGCTGAAGCATGCAACCTTGGTGAACAACTTAATTGGTGCAACTATCTATTGAATGAGTTATTTGAAGTCTGTGAGGATGTTTTCAAGCGAGCCACATATTTTTATATGGTTATTTGGTAATCACTATCGCCATGATGAAATGGTGCACACCAAAAGGGAGAAAACCAGTTAAAATATCAGATGATGAGCCTCTGGCTCTTGATTAAATCTTGTGATGGGAATCAAGTGATCCCAATAGTAAGGTAGTTAATGACGAATCTTTCTCGAATTGGTATACCAAGATGGCAAGTATTACAAAAAATATTACCTAGGCACCAAGGCCGATTTTGAATGAATATCTTCATTCAATTTGGTTTGGCATCCACCATGGTACCACTTATATTTTTCCTAAAGTTGTCAGTACTGAAACTTTCCATATGAAGTTGTTGCCCTTCTATGTCTCTGAGAAGGTGCATCACAATGAAGTGTTTTCATGGTTGGGGGTCTAATGTCATAGTCAGGATGGTAAATTTGTTTATTCATTTGAAGGAATACTGTCATGTGCACCCTCTGGGGAGAGTCCTTCATCGTCCAAAAAATGCACAACCGATGAGGTACTTAATCATGTACTATTTTGCCATGTCTCAGTTTGTTCGTAAGTTCTACACCATCTTCTTCTGATATCCGTACTGTTGTTCCTATTACTAGTCATTTACTAAGACCATTAATTTTCCTTTCGTTACCATGGATCCCACCCCTGTAGCCCAACCAATAGTTCCAGATACTTTTAAATTTTCTACCCTTTTTCCATCTATAACTTGAAATAATCCAGAGAGTCACAATTCCTAAATTGTAGACCTTACAAATGAATAGCCACAAGACTCCATTGTCGAAGTTAAAATCACTGAAGAACCTCATCATTCCCCACCTTCCAATTCTCTCCATTCCCCTGTCTGATCGCTACATACACCAACCCCCTCAGCTACCATCTCTGACATCCAACACACAGGTAACACTAATACTAAAGAAAGGAAAATGGAGGTCGACTTTGGTGTTCAATATATTATTGAACAAGACCCTGAAGTGTCCAATATGCATACCACTCTTGTGACCATTACTTCTGTAGTTGGCCCTGGTGAATTTCCACCATCATCATGTCTAGAACTTTCTGAAGTTCAAATTATGCAGCTCGCTCAAAACCTTGATTATTGTCATGAAGTTTTGGACCTTATCGCACAAACTTGCGACCTTGTTCCTTTGTTTCCTTTGCAAATTGGTGATCAGATTCATTATTAGTTTCATCAAGAGCACAACTATGAATAAGAGGCTTCACTGCATACTCATTTTGAGAAGTCTATGGCCAGTGGATAACCTTTGCAGGCTCAGTTACCTTTCTTCAATACTTTGTCATATGAAAATATTCAAAGTTGGTCCTCTTCACAGTTGCTAAGTTTATTCAAGTTGTCGCTCGTCATGTGGAATCTCAACATAGTTCTTTAGTTTCTGACTATGAACAACAACAACAAATTCTCACTATTACAACTGGGAGGGATCAGTTACTCAACAAAAAGGAAGAATTAAAGCACCAAGTTGAAGATATTAGTGATAAATTTCAGAAGTTATGGCCCACCATTAGTAAATTTATTCCTAATGCACCACAAGACTTTTTTGTTTTTCCCCTTTCTGAATGTTGTGATCATATTAGAGCCACTTGTACTGAACTTATTACTTCCAATTGGGATTTCCACAACACTATTGCATATGTTTACTAGGCACTTCCAGACCTAACAACTCAATATAATAATGAAATTGAAAAGAAGAGAGCAGATGATTCTTCCCTTAGATATTCCCTCCGCCAACTTACTGATGATGCTCAAGAGGTCTTCTGGCAAGTTAAGGATTGGGAATAATTTATTGCAAAGAAAGTCCGAGAGCCAGAGCATGCTATTATTCTAAACAGCAGATATTGGAGTTGAAGCAAATAAGTGAGTTTGTATACCAGATGGTGCCCAAACTTTCAACAACTATTCCTGAAGAGGGCCCTTACCCTTTATATCTCATGTGCACTAGGGCACCTGAGGAAATTGAGCTAAAGTTTTGGGAATACCTGGATAATGTAATCTCAGATCCCCAAGTACTTGCATTGTCAGATCCGACTCGAGTGAGGGAGCAAATTGTATGAATTGCACCAACAAACATGGGGCTTATTTAATCAAGCATTGGATACCAATGATATTACTCGGTAGTATTAGTTATTTGATAAAGTTGATGCATTGGAAAAATAGATTCATCAGTTAGAAGAGGATTCCCATGCTGCCAAGGTTGTGTTGAAATATCTTTGAATGCTTTCCCAACAAAATTTCATGCAACTATGCTAACTTAACACTGATGGATATCCAATGGAAAACTGTAATGAGTGCACGCCCTGACCACCATACTACTGAGAAAACTACTCAATTTATTGATTAGGTTGCCATTCTTTTGGATTCATAGAAGTCTTCTATAAATGAATATTCAATAGTTAAAGTTGATGTTATATAGGTAGTGCCTGAGTTGGGTCATTCATTTGGAGGCGAGCCAGTAGCAAAAATAACAATGAAAGGAGAGGAACAAGAAGAAGTGTTGTAGCAGAAACCAAAGACAGAAGCACCAGTAGAAAATTGACTCGAGGGTGAGTCAATAGACTATGGTCGAGGACTATTGGGTCTTTCGTTTTTGGAGAAAAACTTTGGAAAATTTTGATAAAATTTTGGTTAGAAAGTGGTTGTGTCGGAGTTCACCAGAAAAAGGGAAATGAATGGTTGAAACAACCAGACACCAAGAATGACTGGAAAGAGGCGCGCAAGAGAAATAGAAAGGTAGTTATGATGAAATTTGCAGAGGCCGCAAAAGAAGGATATGCATGTTGGAGTTTAAAGGAATCCAAGGAGATAAGGGCCATATCGAGCGAGCGGGATCATGAGAAGAAAATATGTAAAAACCCGAGGAAAGATGGAAGCAGGAGAGGATCAAGAGCATATGCTGAAATGCTACCACTATGTTGATCAAAGAAATTCTTGTTGTTTCTAATTTCTCTCTCTCTGAATTTTATTATGTAACCTAATCCAATAGTAATCAACACTCTACTTCTGATGATGAGCCTTTCTATGATGTAATGATGTAATGATCTAGTTTCCATTGAAAGAAGAGTTGCAAGAAATATATGTGTGTTTTAATGTTGATTGGATCGTTCTGCCCCTTTTAACCTTTTTAAAGCTTAACTTAGAATGCTCTTTGTGACATCTGTTATGATGCACCCTTGTTATTTTCAGAGTGTACTATGTCTTTAAGTGTGAAACTAATGAGATGATTGTATGTACTGGGTTATTTGTTGCTGCCACTTTATGATCCTTTATCTTATTAAGTCTTGGTACGTCTCGAGTGAGACGCCTCTCTTTCCTACTAAGAGAGGTGAAAATTCCGATAGATTTCTAGATTATGATAAACTATTTTATCGACACCCCGTGTCTGAACCCAGGGTCTAAGGCTTTGTTTAAATTTCAAGACAACATTGTTATATGTTAGTAAATTGTTTGATTAACCTAATTATACTAAGGCCAATTCCATATGCTGAAAACAAGAGGCCAAATGTGGAACTTCTAGAATATTATCCAATTTATTTACAAACTAATAGGGTTGACACTTTGTTTACGTTCCAATTGTAGAAATTAGGGATCAAAAAGTGGCCATGTCTAAACACTCTCATATTTGAGGGGGATCAATTTTTTTGGTCTATTATTTGAAAAACAAATGATTGAAATACAGTTTTTCAGGCTCATTTGTAATTGGAAGTAGCCTTGATCCATATTAACCGCTGATCTAGCACTAAGAGTGATCAAATATATGAAGGCATAAATATTTGCTTGAGGTTTTGTCTCTAAAAATGGTTTTCAATCAATGAATTTGATTCCTCTTGGTGCTTTATAGATATGAGGTTAAGATAGTTCTAGGTTTATATAATCTCAATTTAAGTTATTACATTATTATTAATCTTACTGTGATAGAAAATATTGTTAGCATGAAGAGTGAAGATTATTTAAGTATTGTGAACATAGAAGAAACTCTTTGTAATACCCTCCTCATCAAAGTTTCCCCTATTGTTGGCATACCCTTTTATCACATCCTTAGATTGAGACAACATTTATATAATCTCATTGTGACATATAACAATTATATTTTTCTTAAAAATTACAAATGTTAAAACTATTTTTTTTTTTAACAAGGTCGGGTAGTTGATATATTATCAAAAGCTTTGTTGGAGCAAGCTCCTATTACAAATGACTCCAAAATGATAAACATCTAAGCCATGAGATAGGAATGTAGTCTCTTCTCCTAGCATGGTGTTCCAGACTTCATGTATTTTTATGAGTATTCTAGTGTACTGCCTAACAAACCGACCTACTAGAAAGAGAAATTTGCATGTCATGGGTTCTCTGACGGTTTTTCATGGCTTGCTCCTGAGTTGGTCGTTTCTTCTTTTCATATTTGACCGAGTTCTCTCCTTCATTACTTGTGCTATTGATTTTGTAATATGCCACTATGGTTCCATTTGAGTTGATGTCCTGTTCTTCCTTTGGCTTTGCGTTCTACTCCTTGTTTTGCTATGCTTCCTTGAATTTGTATTGCCTGAGGTACTTTTTCTTCTTTTGATGTTGACCACTTTCCTTTTGTCGGACATAGGAACCATTGGAATCAATGAATGGGGTTTTCAGATTAATGACGGCCAAGATTAAGCCGCATAGTTTAGAATCATGGGATGGACAATGGAGATTAACCAAAGGTGTTGGTGGGAGAGGAGTCTGGAGGAACCGTCGCAGCCGTCGATGAATAAAATCAATGGTCATCGGGCTCGAAAAAGTTCGAACGATAACAAAGGAGAGAGGTGGGTTTATAAATAGAGATGATATATCGGGCGGAGAAAAAACCATGACTGGTAAAAAGGGGAGGTCGCCCGATTCCACTGACTGGACGATACGTAGCATCGGAGGAGAGAGAGAAAACCGCTTTTTGGGCGGGTAATCTCCAAGCTTGATGTCGACTCGATATTGATGTGAACTGTCAGATCCGATGAGGACAAATCGACGGTGGGAGAAAGTTGCACAAGTTTGGAAGGACGGGTTGATCGCCAACCATCGGATCAAGCGCCTGATCAACGATCCAGATTTGATCGGGGATTGGAGGGAGGAGAGAAAAGTGATACAGAAAAGGCTTGGGAGGGTGGACCCGACAATAGATATAGGTGTGAATGAATGCTTATTTGAAGTCCGTATTAAGCACTCGGTCGTGTTTTTCCTTTATATTTCGATAGCAATGAGGTCCCGGAGAAAGGACCAAAATCTGGACATAACAGAGGTTTTACGTTGCAATGAGTCGCTGAGTGGAGGGAGTGGAGGGAATGAAGGGATATGGGGTGAGCGAGCTGGGTAAGAAGAGGGGAGGGGGCTTAATATGAAGTCTGCACGCTTAACAGTGGTAACACTGTGGGTTGTTATATAAGGCAGGAAGGGGCTTTGAAACCAAAGAAGCGCTATACTGACCTGGAAGATGAAGATTTCTTCACTGAGATTGCTTCTGTGATTTTTGTGAATGCACCCTCTATTCTTATAGTGCTTTAACGCCACCCGAACCCTGCCTTTGATGAAATAGTTTGCAACATGGTTCTTATGACCATGGTTGCAGTCTTCCTTCCTGTTGTTTCTCATGCTAGTGTCTGAAGTTTCATGGATTTTCCTTTGCATTTCCGTGATTTCCTGGCTGTTACTGCAATGATGAGTCCTTTGATGCTTTTTGACTGTTGTTTTTTGATTTATTGCTTTTATCCTTGTGGTTTTTCCTTGATTTTGGTGAGCTTTATACTTGTGCTTTTTGCTGCTCATTAAGGAACAAAGTTATGATATTCTTCCTGGTTTTCACAAACATGCCCTTCATTTTTTTCCACTGCTTGGTTTGAAAAATAATCCACCTGTTGATTGTGAATTCTCAAGACATGTCTGAAGATTACATTGCTAGAGCCTTCCAAGTTCTTCCTGATTCTTCTAAGAATTTTGTTCATGAACTCATTGCTTGGGTTTTTGTTTCTTGCCATCGCTGAGTCTCCTATTATGATAGGATTTTGAGTTTCTCTTTTTTTTTTATTCTTGTTCCCATCAGCAAGCTGTATGCTTCTGCCCTATTATTTGATATTTGTCCCAATCCCCATTCATATGTGACATTTTCTTTCCCATCAGGATCTAGGATTATTCCCCCCTGCCCCTGCCTTTCTCAGGTTATGCATTGAGGTCCCATCAAAGTATAGACAATATCTATTTTGATTTTTCCTATAGTTTGTCAGTTCCTCTTTACTCATTCTTATTTTCCATATATTTCCTGAGTTTATCTCATTGTTTCCTTTTTGTCCATTATTATTTATTATGGCTTTGCTAAGCCATTCTCGCTCTTCCTGCTGAAAAGTGTTATAATCTGTTGGTGTTGTTCCTTTGACATTGAGGATTTGAGAAGTTAAACCCGACGTTTTTGAGAGGGTCTTCCCTATCCTTGGAATTTGATTTTTGAATATGCACTTATTTCATGTCAACCAAATTTTCCAACATAGAACTACTGGAATGCACTTCCATATTCTATGAATTGTGACTTTCTTCTTTGTTGTGTATGGATATGCCTTCTCGAGGGTCTGGAGAAAATTAGGCAAGGGATTTTCAAAATTTGTTCTTATCTTCAATGGACTTATCAGTTGTTGCGAACATTCTTTGGCAAAGGCACATTCTTGGAATAAGTGTTGAATATTTTCTTCAGCCTGCATGCATAATGGGCATTGTGTTGGGCCTTGAAAGCCCTATTTTTTAAAGTTGTCATTGGTCAATATTCTCCCTTTTAAAAGAGTCCAGATGAACATTTTGTTCTTAGGCAGAATTTCTGATTTCCATGCTATTTTCCAAGAGTCCCAGTCTTGTTGATTTGATTGTTCCTGAAGGATTTTATATCCAGTCCTAACTGTGTAATGTCCACCACTTAGGTCCCAAAGATAAGCATCTTCCTCATCAAAGTGGATTGGCACTGCCCCTTTTAAGAGCTACTTGATTTTGCTCCATTGCCCTTCCAGATCTGTCGGAATTGCTAAGCTTTTCCAATCTTGCCACTCCTTTTGATTCCAAAAAGAGATAGAGTGCAAAGTATTGAAACCTTTATCTTTCATTCACTCTTGTATGTCTTCAATTTCTGGATGAGTTTGTAGTGGTTCTTTTCCCATGATTCTGTCCTCCCAAATTGAGATTGTTTTTCCATTTCCTAGGATTTTAGAAATATATCTACTCATTAATGGAATTGTTTTTTTAACCAGCTTCCATACTTGGGTACATTGTCTCATTGGGATATTTCCATTAAGTAGTCTTTTCCTGGTGCCATCCATATATTTTGTTATAAAAGTCTTTTTCCACCAGCTCTCTTTTCCTGTAATTAGTCTCCATACTATTTTCATTCCCAGTGCTACATTCATGAGCCCAGGTATCCGTATTGATAGGCCTCCTTTTTCATAAGGTAGTACTACTTGCTCCCACCTGACCAGGCTAAATTTTTTGTTTTCTTGCTTACCCCCCTGCCATAGAAAGCTTCTTAAGATTAGCTCCATTTGTTTGTGGGCACTTGCTGTGGCCATAATTATGGCATATTGGCAGATAGGTAGTGTTGCAAGGAGTGCTTTGATTAGAATTACCCTTCCTGCCATATTCAACCACATCATACCCCACCTTTGTATTTTGTTTTTCATTTTTTCAATTTGTTTAGTCCATATTTCCGTCTTCATGTTCTCTTTTGAGATTGGAAGTCCCAGATAAAAGAAGTGTGTCCATTTTTCCTGTACAAGGATGTCTAATATTTGTGAGATCCTTTGCATAGTTCTGGGAGGGGTATTCCATCCACATACCCTGCATTTTGTATTGTTTAATAACCCACCTGAAACCTGTAAAAAATCATCCATAACTTTTTTGAACCTCCTTGCTATTATTGTTGATGCCCCTCCCAGCAGCAATGTGTCATCAACAAAGAGTGAGTGGTTGATTATTTTTACTCCTTTTTCTATTCTGATCCCTATGATATTTCTTTCCTTTCTTTGATTTTCTAGAGCCCTGCTTAATGTTTCTGCCATTATAATATATAGGAAGGGGGAGAGAGGACAACCTTGCCTAAGGCCTCTTGTGCTTTGAAAGAAATCACTGGGCCTTCCATTTATGAGGGGGGCAATCCATGGAGTAGAAATGCATGCTTGTATGACTTCCACTATTTCTCTTGAAAAACCAAGTTTCTGGAGGACGACCATTAGATATGGATGACTGACCCCGTCAAATGCATTTGCGATATCTAGTTTGATTATGAAGCCTTTTTCTTGCCTTAACATACTGGAGTGAACCGCTTCCTGTACAATAATTACATTATCTATGATTTTCCTGTTGGGCACGAATCCTCCTTGATTTTCAGATATGATTATTGGAAGTACTTCCTTGATTCTATTTGCAATTATTTTTGTTATTATCTTATACGATGAATTGCAGAGAGAGATAGGGTGAAACCTATTGAAAGTTGAGGGGTTTGCTTCCTTTGGGATTAGAGCAAGATAGGAGGATTTGGTGTTGTCTCCTATTTTTTTTTTGAAAACATTCTTCACCATTCTTAAGAAATCCTTTTTGATGGTATACCAATGAAATCTGTAGAATGCTATTATAAAGCCATCTGGCCCTGGGGCTTTGTCCGGATGCAGGCTCCATATGGCCGCCACTACCTCTTCTTCTGTGGGATCCTTGCACATTGCTGCATTTTGTTCTTTTTTAATTTTTTTTTTTTTTTGTGTGCTTTAAAAAATCTTCACTTTCAACCATTTCTTCGTTGGCTGAAAGTAAGTTTTTAAAGTGTTGATAGGCTGATTTTTTTAGTTCCTCCGCTCCTTTGACCACTTGGCTTTCAACTTGAATTTTTTCTATTTGGTTTCTTACTCTTATTATCTTCATTGTGTTATGGAAAAATGATGTGTTTTTGTCCCCTGTCTTGAGCCACAAACTTCTGGATTTCAATCTTGCCTCTTCTTCTTCTTTCTTGTTTTCCTTATATATTTCCCAAAAGATTTCCTTCTCTCTTAGATAATCTTGCTTGCTATCTTCTTTGTTTTCTTTTTTAGTTTGCATGCTGTCCATTTTCTGCCATAACTCTTCTTTTTTTTTCATTTGCTCTTGCCCATTCCTTTAATTTGATTCTTGCAGTTTTTAATTTTTTTTCCCAAATATACTGTGGTGATCCTATTACTCTTGTCTCGCATGCCTCCTTGACTAATTCGCTGATTTCTTCATTGCTGTCCCAAATTGAGCTGTATCTAAATGGGAGCGGACCCTGGTTTTCCATTTTTCCCATGACTATTATCACTGGTTTATGGTCAGATGCTGTGGTATGTAAAAATTTTGATTTTATGGAGCTGTGCACTGTTTCTATATTTTCTTGTATCAGAATTCTATCCAGTCTTTCTTTTATGTTACTTTTGCCCACTCTTTTATTGCTCCAAGTGTATTTCCCGTTGTTTGGTGGGATATCTATCAAGTTGTGCTGTTCCATTATTTGTTCTAGAATATCCCTGGATGGGTCTATGTGATATGTTCCTCCAAATTTTTCTTCTATGCTTCTTACCAAATTTAAATATCCTCCTAGTATTATTTTCCCATCTTGCACTTCTTTTAGTGCTTCTTTTAAGGTGTCCCAACATTGCTCTTTTTCCCTGTAGTGATTTGGGGCGTATATATTTATGACACTGTACTTCTCTTTTGTACTCATTTGCATTAGATCCGTTTGGATCCAGTGCTGATATTTTTTTATATTTTATTAATTCCCAAGTTCTTTTTTTCCATATTGTGTGTTATAGCCTAAATCTACCTCAGTCTGAGAAAGGCAGGTCTAGGGTAACATCAAACCACGCTTAACCTGGTAGCTAGCCCTACCAGGTCGGGAGAGGGCTCTCTCGTTGTCAATCTCAAAGAAAATATGGCAAGTAAGGCTTGAGATGACTGATATGAATACTAATTTTAGGCTAGGTATATGCTCAAAGGAATTTGATTGATTTTAATGGTTGTTTTCTGGATTAGATGAGGAAGGCAGCTTTGGGTCCGGGAAATCAACTCAAATTTGCAGAGGTTTCTGTGGGGCGAGGTAGGCAAGTGTTTTAGCACTTTGAAATGAATGTGATGGTGAGTTTAAAGACTGGTGAGGAGTTGGACAGGGCTTGCAAGTTTCATGAGTCCTCTTCAAATAGCAGAAAACATTTAAAACGAAATAAACCCTAAGGCAGAGCACTGAAACACCCTTTAATCTTGATTCATTTAGTTATGCAGAAAAGATAGATGATGGCACATATACACATAAGATAAATACTAAATAACAAAGGAGAAAACAATGCTAATTCACCTTGCCACAAGAATCCCACAAAATGCTGCAAAACTTTAGTTCATTTCCTTGCCAAACTGCAGAAGTGATTTACAAGGTAGCTCAATACATCCATAAGAGTCCAACCTTGACAAATGACTAAGAAAGTACAAGATATAGGCATCAAACCACCTATTCTAGTCATCAGGGGTCGAATCCATGAGTCAAGGAGCTGTTTCAAGAAGATCTAAACTAGGAACTGAAAAATAGGCAGTGGAACAACTTGCCTCTAACACTATGGAAACTGATTCATTCATCCTCAAACCAACTCTAACTGATGTATCTACCTCCTCAAGTAATTTTTCATCATATTTACATCATAGTACATCAAATTACATCATATTACATCATAAATTTACCAAAGAGAGAAGAAAAAGTCAAACTGGTAGCAAACTAGGCGAAATTATGAACAAACAGGCAAAACTGGCAAATTTTTCTCCTATGCGCAACGCCACTGATCCTATGCGCAACGCTTTTTCAAGACCAGTTTTGGAAGGCCTCCCGATATTGAAAGTAGGTACATAATAGCTCATTGGAAAGCTTGGTGAGTCTACTTTTTGGGACAACTTGAATTTTTTGATTTGGAGTCCATTTGCCCCTCCAAAAATGGAATCTCCCAAGACTGCTTCCTGTGTGGCAAAAAAGTGGCAGAGAGGGCACTTTTTGGGTGTTTTTGGCCCTTTTGGAGGTCTAGAACTTGTCAAAATTTCTCAGCCATTTCTGAGTATGCATAACTTTTCATGCTGATTCCAAAAATGTAAACTTTTTTGCAAATGGAGGCCCCCATCAAAAGCCGGCGCTGCGCGCTTGCTGAAAAAACTTGTTTTTTGCTTCAAAAATTTCAAAAATGACAAAAACTTCACCAAATTTCTTGAAATTTGGCATGAGTGATCCTTTTTATGTGCTATGCTGGGCCAATGATGCTTCAGCCAAGATCTTGAGCTTGTCTTGCTCTTTTTTGCTTCTCAAAGCTCTCTTTAGTTTCGCCTTTAACCTCTTCACCCTTGTTTTGCAAATTTTATTCCGGGTTAAGTAGTGATAGGCCATATGGCGCAAAATTTTCTTCTCTTTGTTAGCTTTCTCAAGCAATTTCTCTAGGTGAATGTTTTTCCTCTCTAACCATGATTCCCGGTCAGCCTCAATTTCTTGCTCAAGGGGTGTCATTTTGATTTTTCTTCTTTTTGCCACTTCCCTGTTTTCTCTAATTGTTTGCAACTCCATAATAGCTTGTTTGTCCTCTAGTTGTTTTTTCTCCTGCTCAAGAAAGCTAATGATCCATTTGGCCTTCTCAAGTTCAAGTGACAAGGCTTGGATTTCCGCCTCCTTTTATTTGATGATCATATCTTTGAGTCTTGAGCTTTAAGGGCCCAAATCACTGTCATCCTCCTCAACCAAGACAAAATCTCTGTCTTGCCCTTCACTGGGGCCTTCATCATGCACATGTTGCTTTCCTTTGTCTTTGTCCTATACATGTTCAGCTGAAGAAGAAGGCAAAGCCCCTTTCACCCTTGGTGAAGATAACATTTGCCTGTGATCCGGTGAAGAAAACGAGACCCCTTCCACCCCTAGTGAAGATAGTACTCGTTTGGCAGTAGCAAAAAGCCTCGTGGTGCCTTTTTCATATGAAAAACACTAGCACAACTGTAGTTTCAGTCTCATGAACATCTGGCTATCTTGAAGGCCTTCCTTCCTCTTGAAGCATCGATGGAATCACCTGAGGGCCTTTGAAAATCTCATGTGCAATGAAAGTATCCCATGGTATGTTCAGCAAGCTTAGCTGATGCAAGACAACAATTTTAATCAGTGAGAAGTGGTAAATGCTGTTGAACTACTGAGGAAAAGGTTTCCTTTGCACATATAGAGCCATCTTCTCAATATTCCTGCAGATAAAGTATGGGAGGTTCATCATCCTCACTCTTGTGAAATGCATCAACAATCTAACATGGTAGGTATACAGACGAGAAAACCTCCCTTCACAGGTGAAATACTTGATGATGAGTTTCATGAGAGGAGCATAAGTGTCCTGCAAGTATTTGAAAGGAAAAACCTTGCTGATTTGCCTCTGATAACTAGCCTTGATGTAAGGCTCATAATGCTCTCTGCCCACATGCTGCCCCTTATTCCACTGTTCACCTACATTAGGGATGCCTGTTGCTGCTGCAATGGTTTCAGGTGTCAAGGTGAAAGAGACACCAGCAAGGTTCACCTGGTCATTGTGAAGATGAAGAACAAACAACCTAGCCAACTCATGATGATACTTCACCCTTTCTACCATTTCACAAAACTGATAACAAGATTGATGTTTAAAACAGGTTACTGCAAGAGGGCAAGCAAGTAATTTTGTGAGAGTGGTGGGCTCCTCCCAGATGATTTTCCCTCCTTTATGTGGTTTCCTTGGTACATGAGTTTCTTGGGAAGAATCACTAACAGTTTCATCATCCCTCTCATATGCTGAGTCTGTCTCCATGCTTGTGAATTTGGAGTGAAAACTGATGAGTATGAAGAGATTTTAAAAGTATGAGGGTCAATAATCTATGTAGGAAATGACTTCTATTTTTCTTTTGGGAAATGAGTGAATGACTAATATTATGATTGTAGAGGAGGGTTTAGTTGATGGAATGGATGTAATGAGGGAATAGGAAATGGGAATTAGGGTTTTGGGAATGTATAGGGTTAGGGTTTGGTAATAGGGAGTGGGATTTGGGAGGTGAGTGCTAATGATATTGGGAAAGGAAAAGGGAAAAGTGATTTATGGAAATTAGTTTAAGGGAAAAGGGTGTAGGGAAATAATTCAAGGGAATAGAAACAACAGAACACAATACCCTTTGCAGATTTTAGAAGACAATTTAGAGACAACTATGGTTTAATGTTTTTTGACATACAAATCACAACCACTAATGAAAAATTCCTTGCTAGACAGGATGTGCAGCTTCACTTACTTGTTAAGAGGTCAATTGTGAAGTTTTGAAGCTGAGGAAGGTGATGAAAATAATTTTGAAACTCGACAGACAGGTGCATAGTGCTGCCTCTCAGGTGCGCAACGCACTTTGTATGCACAACGCCCGAGCGATTTGTAGTGTAAAACCTGCGCCAGGTAGGGGCGCAACGCGAGAGCCCAGGTGTGCATCGCCAGAGCCCAGGTGCGCATCGCCAATGAAATTTCAGGCTTTTGCTCAGTTTTTTGCCTCTTTCCTCCAAAATCGTGATTTTGCCTTTAGCTCCCTCTCTTGCAACAAATGAAGACTTCAAATGCATAAATGAGCTTTTATATCTCCTTGCTTTAATTTTTTCATCTACCAAACCCACTTTTCTAATGTCTTAGTCACTTTTCTTTAAAAACTCTGTTTTTCCATTTGCAGTTTGACTCTTCTTGATCACTTGATGAACTAATGCATTGATGTTTTTGTTTCTTGCAGTGGCTGGAGTTGGCAAGGTGACCAAGGGTAGCAGCTGGAACTTATTACATATAGAAAACACTTTAAATTACATAAAATTTGTACATAGAAATAAAAAACTCTGTTTTCACCTCAAAACATAGTTTTGAGGTAAAAACCATTTATTGAGCATATCATCAGTGAATTTATGATCTTATGAACTTATAAAATCTCCTCATGTGCCTGATGACCTTTTATTGAGTTTTGGATGACCATGGTGGCAAACCCTAGACCTAGTGAGACCTAAAACCCTAAAACTGGCTTTTGCAAATGAAATGACACAAAATTACAGTAGATGACCTAAACATGTGAAAACAAGCCGATAGGTAAATGCCATGCGGGAAATTAACAATGAACCAGTACCATCAGTTGATCCATGACCTAATGGAATGCACCTGATTGGATGGGACACCTAATATGCATGCAAAAAGAGAAATTTTATCGCTGATGGAGGGATGAAGATACCAACACTAACATTGTGCATATGCCTCTTGACGCTCCTGTTGCCTGTATTGCTTCCCCTTCATAATTTCTGATTTTTTTTTTTTTATATTTTTAGTTTCTTTCCTGTTTGTTTTTGTCTCATGAATCATAAGGATGTCTGGGTTTTCTTTTGCCAGAATGTCTCTTGTGGAATTTTCTTTGATGGATGATCCCATTCCTTTGCAATTCCAGGAGACCACTATCATTATTTGCTTGTTGGGTGGTGCATGGCTCCTTTCCCTCTTTGCTAACTTTTTTCATTGTTTCCTAAACTCCTTCCTAAGAAGGTTTCCATAGGTTGTTGTGTTCCTAATGCCATTTCCTTTGCTGCTACTTCATCCCTGATTTCTTTGTTTGTCTTTATTCCTGATTTTTTTTGGTATGCTACATTTGGGGGTACTTCCTTTGACTAATTTCTGGTTAGGATTCTGTCTACTGGGGGGGGGAGGGGTATGAGTTTTTGAAACCAGAGGGGATGAGGGGGGATTGGGGGTATGTTATGGGGATCTGGATTTGGATCTGGATCTTGGTCCAGGGGATGGGGGGAGGCTGAAGGATCTAGAGGCTCAAAAGGGTTAGGGCTAGCAAGAAGGTTATTAACTTTTGGTGATGGAGGGTGGAGATCAGAGGATGTGGAGGGTTGCGAGGAAGATAGATTTGGTTGTTTGTGGACTGTCTTCTTTCTTTTAACCTGTTCCCATTTGTTTTCTGGGTCTTCACTATTTTCATTTTCATTTTTTTTTGTACATCTATTTTCAAAATGACCGTATTCGTGACATACCTTGCATTTGAAGGGGGTTTGTTCATAATCCAGCTGTTGTATGTGCGTCCACTGGTCCACTTTGATTTTGAGGGCTTCTGGTAGCCCTTTCCCAAGATCCACTTCTACACATATTATAGCGCATACATGCATATTTTCCTTTGGCTCACACCTGTCTATATATTTCCCAACTGCATTTCCTATTACTTTGAGTTAATTGTCCCCCCAACAGTGAAGGGGAAGGTGTGGCAGTCTGACCCAAACAGGGACAACATTGGGAACATCCATTTCTGGGTCGAAATTCGGCGTCCATCTATTTAGATACAAACCCCTAGTATCCATAAAATAAGGTCCATTCCTAAATATCAGATCTCGATCCTCCTTGGTTTCAAAGTGGAAGGTGAAGTAACCTCTTCCACAAAACCTAATTGAGATTTTCCCATCTATTGATGCAGTCCAGTTCCTTTCTACCCATTTTTGCACAGTTTTAGGTGATGGCCATAACCCAGTGAACTGCCCCACTAATCCACACTCTGCCAGAGAAAGTGCTGCTCTACGGGGAAGGGCAGGAGGGAGTGAGATTTCAGGAATATCTTCCAATCTTTTAACAAACTTGGTGACTGATGGTCTATTCTTTGCCGGGCCCATTGCAGAAATGACAGAGGAAAAAGCTTTTGTTGTTCCTTCATTTTCTTGTTGTTGATCTGAAAGAGGCTCTCCATCCTCTAATGCATCCATGGAGCTTAAGCCCCAGCAGCAGGAGGCCGCTGAGGGGCAGCTGCGTGCTTCTTGCTGCGTTTGCTGGCTAGGGTCGCGCAACTCCTTCAGCAACACTACAAATGTTAAAACAATTATCAACCTAAAAAGTTCATTGATCCTTTAGGGATTACAAATATCATATAACATCTTTGTTTGACCTTTCACTTAATACCACAACAATCCTTGTTCATTTCTTCACATGCACAACAAATATTTATTTCAACTAGCTACATATTTATATCAACAAAATTATGTATCATTCATTGCAATTTATTATATTTGTATTCTGCATAAACTCCATTTTTATCCATCATATGTATATATCTCCCTTATATAGTGATGTGGCAATATTTTTCTCATGGGTTCTTTTAGTGTCTTATTACAAACTATTTAAGAAACAACAGTTTGAAGTTATGATAGCACTATTGGCAACGAAGTCCATTGCAATGATTGGAAATGGAGATATATATTTCATCATTGTTTTATAAAATTGGACTTCAAACCAAGTTTAGAAAGAATGTGATTTTGTATCCTCGCCTAATGGAAGTAATATATTACAAAGCTTATTTACTTCAGTGCTTACTAACAATTTCACATCATACATAGTTAAAGGGATTCTTGGTTCAATTAAACGATTTCACTTGTAGACTTATCCAAAATAGTATGTATTCAAGTTACCACCTTATCATCTATTAAAAAAATATTGCATTGTATTCACATATTCTATTCATTCAGGCACTGCAACATCTTAATCCAAATCACATACATCACAAATGTTCAAAGCAATTTCGACAAATGATCCTTGATCCATATTTTAGTGCTAACTACGATGCTTCTACCTATCTTGCAGACTCTTTATAATTCATGATTTGTAAGTGGAGACTTAGAAATAAGGAATTGTTTGTTGAAAATGCAACAAGATGATGGAGCTTAGTGGAAAGGAGTCGCCTTCACTAAGTGGTCCCGCAGGCTATTTTTGGCACAAAGTCTATTTTTAGACTATGTCTATTTTTTAGACATATGGATCATGGTCTATGAGTTGCAGGATGCTATTTGTGGATGATTGGTCATGTTGATAAAAATAGATGGACTTCTATTTTTAGACATATGGGCGGAGTCTATTCTTAGACTGCCAAGTCTAAATATAGAACAATCGAATATTATTAGCTCTTAATAATATTTGGACTATAAACATTATCTTATCCTCTTGGAGCCCTTCAGTTCGAGCTATGGATGTGGCACATGCAGCTGCCAGAAGGAAATACGCTTTTATTATGGGTCAGTTGAGCTATTGCATGATGGAATTCAGTTAGAACTCAAGTGGTTGAGTTTTGGTGGAGTTGATTGAGGAGTTGATGGAGTTGTGTTCAGTTTGACTTGGTTGAACTAGTTGTATTTAGTCTAACTAAAGAATACACTAGTGATGAGTTGTGTGAATTAATTATTAATTAATTCACTAATTATTAACTCATAAAGCAACTAAAGAATACATCAATTAACTCAGTGCATGGACAGTTCAGTGGAGACAGGTGTTAGAGGTGAGTGAAAGGGCAAGACAGCTATCAGTTGTGACTATAGTTGTGCATGAGATTTGCACATGCATGGATTGAGATCGCCAATGAGGATTGCACAGTCACACACAAGGGAAATACGAGTTTGGTCATTCCATTCATCATTATTCTCATGCAATATTGCGCAGTGGAGGTAGGCAAGCAACATAGGAGATTTGAAACTGTGATTGATTCAGATCTGAGCTAATTTTGTGTGTAATAGGTGGAGATAGTACTGAGTACTTGTGAGGAGTATTGTACTATGTATTGTTACATGTTCTCAATAAATATAATCTACAGATAGTTGGGGGTTTTCAGCTGTATGCTTTCCCTGGTTACATATTGTGTTAATGTGCGCATGCGATTGATGTTTCATTGTTTTTAATTCCAAAAAATTGATGATCAACGTAGAGGAGATTATGTTTTATGCATGCATTCCAAAGTAGTGTATAATCAGGATAATCTCTGTGAATAAGTGTCATATTATTCAAAATTTCTACATGGTATCAGAGCAGAGTTGATCATCGGATCTATTATTCAGAAAGTGTTTACAAATTATTTCTTCAGGCAGAGTCTGTAATCGGGCCAGGTAGCCTCTGGATTCATCCTTCTTTTGGAAGGTGAGATATCCGATGAATGCCCGTACATTCAATCTCTGTACGAGAAATACTTTGTTCTCACGAATTTTAGATCAAAAGTGGTTGGTTTTTGAGCTGGTGGAATTCGAATTTGCAGCAGTGTTTTCTTGGTGTCAAATTTGAAATTTCTTTCAACGGATTGCGATTGGAGTATGCCCTTGAGGGCAGCTCGAACTATATTGCATGGAAATACATGATGGAGGTGGTGTTAGATGACAATGGGCTGAAGGAGTTCATAGAGGTTGAGGTCCCAAAGCCTATTGATGCTGCTCACGTTGATGCTTGGCAAAAGAAGACAGTAAAGTGTCGAAGGATTCTGTTGGAGGGCGTGAAGGATCACATTGTGTCCAGCCTCAATGGAAAGGCTTCTCCATACTTGATGTGGAAAGTGTTGACAGAATTATTCCAAAGCAAGAGCGACGAGAAGAAGTTGGCGCTCAAGGATAAACTCAGAAACATTAAGTGTGAGAAAGGCGACAGTATACCCAAGTATCTCACAAAGTTCACCCAATGCCGGGATAAGCTGGGAAGTGTGGGGGTGACTGTCGATGATGAGGACTTGGTGAGCTTAGCTCTCCTTGGTCTTCCGAAGAGTTGGCATTCCTATCAGGACTCTATCAATGGTCGGGAGAAATTGCTAGGATGGGAGAGACTTTGGTCAGATCTTGTGCAAGAGGAGATCAGGCGGAATACCAAGGACGGATCTTCATCAAAGGCAACTGATGAAGAAAATTACGCTTTGGCTGCCAAAGCAAAGAAGGGGAAGAACAAGAAAGCTTCTCATTCCGGTGTGAAAGGCAAGAAGCAAGACATGTCCAAGGTGAAGTGCTTTCACTGTCACCAGCATAGACATTATGCCATAAATTGTCCGCAGAAGAAGAAAAATAAGCAAGCTGCTGGATCTGAGCAGGAGAGGCCTTAGCTTCACAATTTGAGCTGGATTTTTCATTGATCGCATGCTTGGTATCAAGCGTGATGGGATCGGTATGGTTCTTGGACAGTGGTGCATCTTTTCACATGACAGGAGATCGAGATTTGTTTTTTGATCTGGAGGAAAAAGATCTTGGAGTGCACATCGAGTTGGGCGATGATGATAGATACAGTGCGACCGTATCGGTACCATTTCCTTTGAGAGGGATTCTGGTAAACCCTTCGTATTGAAGGAAGTGATGCATGTTCCAGGATTGAAGAAGAATCTTATCTCTGTGGCGATGTTAGAAGACAAGGGATATGATGTTGTTTTCAGCGAGGGAAAGGCTTTCCTGCGCAGTAAGACAATTGGAGAAATCCAGAAGATAGGGGTTCGAGTCAGGAACCTTTATCAGTTGCATGTAGATGCTTGCAAAAATGGCATGCAAGGCAGAAGCATTGGTGAGATGGGATGATGGCGAGCTGTGGCACAGGAGATTGGGCCACCTTCACCATGGAGCCTTGAAGATATTGTAGCAGATTACTACTGGGCTTAAGGCACTCTTGCGCAGTCAGATCAGTGCAAGGGGTGTACTTTGGGAAAATTTGTGAAAGCCACCTTTCACGAGAAGGATAGTCATGCCACGACGATCCTTGAGAAAATTCACACAGACGTGTGTGGAACTTTCTTAGTAGCTTCGATAGCAAAGCACAGGTACTATGTGATCTTTGTTGATGATTTCTCTCGAAAGTGCTGATCTTCTTCATGCAGAAGAAGAGCGAGACATACTCAAATTTCTGAGAGTTCAAAGCACTGGTCAAGAAGGAATCGGGGAAGAAGGTGAAGGCTCTTAGGAGCAACAACGGTGGTGAATTCATCTCTGGTGAGTTCAAGGATTTCTGCAGCGCAGAAGGGATTCGAAGAGAGCTCATAGCTCCCCATAACCCACAGCAGAACGGGGTTGCTGAGTGGAAGAACAGAACGATCGTGGGTGCTGCACGGGTGATGTTGCATGATCAGGGCCTACCCATTCACTTGTGGGCGGAAGCATGCAATACTACAGTATATGTGCAGAACCGTTGTCCTCACAAGATACTTGGCATGAGTACACCCGAGGAGGCTTATTCTGGTAAGAGGCCTGATATTTCTCATTTGAGGATTTTTGGTTCTAATGTTTACATGCATGTGACAAAGGATGCCAGGAAGAAGCTGGAACTGACCGCAGAGGTTGGGATATTTGTGGGGTACACTAATACGCCCCACAACTATCGTGTGTATTTGCCAGACAGTCACAAGACTGTTGTGCGACGGGATATAAAATTTCAGGAGGAGAAAGCCATGAAGTGTTCACTTGAGAGGGAGCCACACTTGCATGCAGATGAGGAGCTATTAGTTCCTAAGGATGAGCTTCAGGATGTGGATCAGCCACAGGATGAAGATGCAGCGCTAACCATCAGAGGGCGAAAGCGCATTACAGAAGCTGAGTGACTAGCTCAAGATGCAGAGAAGGTTGTAGGACCACCTACAGCTCAACGCAGACCGAGACAGTCACCTGATTAGTACACTGGATACATGGCTCTTGTGAGCAAATGTGTCGTGACTGAGCCATCCTCTTTCGAGGAAGATGTGGAGGACCCCGCATGGGTAGATGCCATGGTGGAAGAGTATGATTCGATTGTCAGAAACAGTGCATGGGAGATTGTCCCAAGACCGGAGGGGAAATTAGTGGTGGGTTCGAGATGGATCTACAAAGTGAAGCAGGTAGCTGATGGGAGTGTGGAAAAGTACAAGGCAAGATTTGTTGCCCGAGGCTTTTCACATATAGAGGGGATCGATTATGAGGAGACCTTTGCACCTGTCACAAGGTATTCTTCCATGCAGACGATTCTTGCTCTCTTAGCGCAGATGGGGTGGCACATTCATCAGATGGATGTGAAGACTGTGTTCCTCAATGGAGTCATTGAGGAGGAGATGTACATAGAGCAGCCCGAAGGTTTCAAGATCTTCAGCAGCGAGTCGCATGTGTGCAGGCTCAAGAGAGTGCTGTATGGGTTGAAACAAGCACCACGTGCTTGGTACACACGGATAGACAGTTATTTCACTGGACTTGGGTTCTCCAAGAGTGAGGCGGATCCTAACCTATACCAGATTATGGTGGAGGGTAAGTTGCTTATCATTGTACTGTATGTAGACGATTTGATTTTGACGGGTGATGAGCTGTTGATACTTTCATGCAAGGATGATCTTGCTAAGGAGTTTGAGATGAAGGACTTGGGCCTCCTTCATTATTTCCTGGGATTGGAAATTTGGCAGCACAGTGATGGACTATTTGTTTCTCAGGGTAAGTATGCTCGGGAGATACTGGAGAAGTTCAACATGCATGGCTACAAGCCTATTGATACTCCTCTTCCTGGAGGTTGGAGGAAGGAGGATGCTACTTCAACGGAGGTAGTGGATGCCACTATTTATCGACAGTTGGTGGGGTCGCTTATGTATTTGGTCAATACACGACCCAATATATGCTATGCTGTTAACCAGCTTTCACAAGCTATGGTTAAGCCAACCAAGCTCTTCTGGAAGGCAGGAAAACATGTATTGCGTTATCTCAGAGGCAAATCGGGATATGGATTGTGGTACAAACAGGAGGATGAGGTGAAGCTATGTGGCTTCACGGATGCAGATTGGGCAGGGAGCCCAACGGACAGAAAGAGCACATCTGGAGGGGTCTTCAGTATCGGGTCGACAACAGTTTCTTGGTACAGCAGGAAGCAGAGATCCGTGGCACTCAGTTCAGTAGAGGCCGAGTATATGGTAGCAAGTTTGGCTGCATGCGAGGCTATCTAGATGAAGAAGATCCTGGTCAGGTTGTTCGGTTCATGCTTGGAGCCTACTGTGATTTATTGTGATAACCAGAGTTGCATTAAACTATTGGCTAATCTAGTATTTCATGATAGATCTAAGCACATTGACATCAGGTACCATCATATCAGAGATTGTGTGCAGCGAAGAATCATGTTACTTTCATACATTCCAACGGAGGATGAGGATGCTGATATCTTGACGAAGGCGCTCACCAGGAGAAAATTCGAATACCACTGAGGCAGGATAGGGGTTGCAGATAATCCATATCTTGTTGAGAGGGAGTGTTGAAAATGCAACAAGATGATGGAGCTTAGTGGAAAGGAGTCGCCTTCACTAAGTGGGCCCGCAGGCTATTTTTGGCGCAAAGTCTATTTTTAGACATATGGATCATGGTATATGAGTTGCAGGATACTATTTGTGGATGATTGGTCATGTTGGTAAAAATAGATGGACTTCTATTTTTAGACATATGGGCGCAGTCTATTTTTAGACTGCCAAGTCTAAATATAGAACAGTCGAATATTATTAGCTCTTAATAATATTTGGACTATAAACATTATCTTATCCTCTTGGAGCACTTCAGTTCGAGCTACGGATGTGGCACATGCAGCTGCCAGAAGGAAATACGCTTTTCTTATGGGTTAGTTGAGCTATTTCATGATGGACTTCAGTTAGAACTCAAGTGGTTGAGTTTTGGTGGAGTTGATTGAGGAGTTGATGGAGATGTGTTCAGTTTGACTTGGTTGAACTAGTTGTATTTAGTCTAACTAAAGAATACACTAGCGATGGGTTGTGTGAATTAATTATTAATTGATTCACTAATTATTAACTCATAAAGCAACTAAAGAATACACCAGTTAACTCAGTGCATGGACAGTTCAATGGAGATAGGTGTTAGAGGTGAGTGAAAGGGCAAGACAGCTGTCAGTTGTGACTATAGTTGTGCATGAGATTTGCACATGCATGGATTGAGATTGCCAATGAGGATTGCGCAGTCACACACAAGGGAAATATGAGTTTGGTCATTCCATTCATCATTATTCTCATGCAGGATTGCGCAGTGGAGGCAGGCAAGCAGCGGAGGAGATTTGAACCTGTGATTGATTCAGATCTGAGCTAGTTTTGTGTGTAACAGGTGGAGATAGTACTGAGTACTTGTGAGGAGTATTGTGCTATGTATTATTACATGTTCTCAAGCAATATAATATACAAATAGTTGGGTGTTTTCAGCTGTATGCTTTCCCCGGTTACATACTGTGTTAATGTGTGCATGCGATTGATGTTTCATTTTTTTTAATTCCACAAAATTGATGATCAACGTAGAGGAGATTATGTATTATGCATGCATTCTACAATAGTGTATGATCAGGATAATCTCTGCGAATAAGTGTCATATTATTCAAAATTTCTACATTGTTTGAGACAAAAATTAAAGAAAGCATGCAAGTGTTGTTGACAAGTAGCCATTACAAATAGATGAATTGCACAAGTTTAAATATATAAAATATTTTAAACCATGCATAAATTCATAGATAATCTTAAAAAAGTGATATATGCTCCTTCTCAGTGCTCAAGAACTTGGTCATGCCTTCAACGTTTATGTTATTGAAATATAAGGTAGTGGTATATGTATTACATTTTTCGATATCCAAGCAACACATTTTCATCCTATCATAAAGAATGGTAAGGTTTACATAATTTCCAAATGATATATCAAGCTTGAAAAAAAGAACACATTAACTTATAGAATGCTTGAGAAATAAATCTAGAGAATAACTCAACAATAGAAGCTTTATTCAACAATGAACATTCAATATTAGACTAGAGCATAAGTTCACTTTTATTAATGAATTATCAACTCTATCCAACAATGTTGTAGTTTATATTCTTGGAGTTGATATATCTAGTATCTCATTATCCACTATCACGAGAAAGAATGGAACACATGTGCAAAAGAGAACTTTTAATGTTAAGGACATGATAGGTTATAATATTGAGGTAATGCTATGGGGTATTTTTGCAATAAAGGGAATCTAGAACAATATGTTATCTCAAACATATTTATAATCATGTTCTTAAAGGATTAAAAAACGATTGATTTCAATATGATATCGATTAACACAATGTTCATATCTTTGATTTGCTTCAACCCTCATCTCAAAAAACATAAGATTTGAGAGATTAGTTTCAGAAGTGAGGAACAAACCTCAAATGTCACTCATTATATGCAAATGGTGCTTCAACAGAGCACCCTTCCATTCAAAAGCACTTGGATAACATAAAATTAAAGGAATCGATTGAGGCCTACATTGCACTTTCGTTTTGGTCAAGGCAATTGTTGCTTCAATGAATATAGAACCTTGTTAGTACTTTGCATGCTCAATAAAATTTAAGGAATGCAAGTGGAAAAGGAAACCCATGTGTACTACGATCAATGAGTTTATGAATGTTAGTACAAGTAAATTTTATAGTTCAATATTTAAGACTAGAGAAGGAAAACCAATGTCAACGATTTCTTTCCAAAGGGCTGTAGAACTAAATTTCCACACTTTTAGAGGCTCATACCAAGTTCTTTGCTCAAATGATATATATATATATATATATATATATGGAAATCCATCCTATGTAATGTCAAATATGTAGGTTTTAACCTTGTATAGAAATTACCTACATACAAATTCTAAAAACAAAAAATAAACAATGGTGAGAACAAAACATAAAATAGATATACACATAGATTTTCTTCTGGATCCCAAAACCGGGACTACTAGATTGATTTTTCATTATGTTCCTTTCAATGTTATAATACATATATATACATGCTGAAGCATTCATAAACCCTAATCGATTAACCCTGGATTAGAAAATAACCGTAGTTCCCTTGACCGAATCTACAAAATACCATGGGTAGAAAACCATCATGCCCAAACCATGTGTGAAACCCATGCAAAAAACCATAGGTAGGTCCACCCACCTAATATAGGTTCCAAAAAAAATTTCCCTGGTGTTGCCCCAGACCCTGTATAGGGGGGCTACCACCCCCCTGAAACCACTCGACAGGAGGGGTTGTGCCCCCTTGTGATCCCCCCATTACACCAGGCACAAAAAACAGGCGGGCTATCGCCCCCCCATGACCACCCCACTATGCCAGGTGCAACAAACAGCGGGGGCTATCACCACCCCTGTTACCCCCCCATTGCGTCAGGCGCAACAAACGGGGGGGGGGGGTATCGCCCCCCTGTGACTCCCCCACGTGTGCGACTAGTCGTGGAAAGAATAAAATTCTCCCACTTGTTGTTTTATTTTCCACATAGGGGGTCACAAGAGCGATTAGTTATTGGTCCATCCCTGTCATTCCCATTGTTTCTCTACACCAAGAAAACTTCCTAGTGCTCACAGACTTCGTTAATGCATCTACAACATTATTCAAATTGTCCACCTTTACCAGCAACACCTTTTTGTCCTCAACCATATCCCTCACAAAGTGATATTGAACATCAATGTGCTTTGTATTTGAATGATAAGTAGGGTTCTTTGCCAAGAAAATTGCACTTTGGTTGTCACAGTCTATCCTTATAGCTCACTATACTAACCCCATACTTAAACACAATCTCTGCAACCAAACTGCTTCCTTTCTTGCATGAGTGGTTGGCATATATTATGCCTCTGTAGTTGAAAGTGCCACTATAGACTATCTCTTGCTCATCCAACTAACTGCACCTCCAAATAGGTCAAACACATACCTACTTGTAGATATTCTCTGATCCAGATCTCCAATCCACTCTGCATCAACAAAGCCACGAATTTCCAAAACTCTATCCAGTTATGGTCTTCCTTGGTAGCACAAACCATAATCACTAGCGCCACACAAATACATGAAAACCTGCTTCACTGTTTTCCAATGCTCCTTTCTTGGTTTTGACATAAACATGCTCAATACTCCCACTACATGTGCAATGTGTGGTCTAGTACTGTTAGGTCCCTATAATACTAATGTATTCCCTCATTGTTATTGTCAATGCAACCCCCTTATTGTTATTGTTGTGCCCTTATATTATTATTATTATGTCGACTCTGATTATATTGCACAACCCCTTAGACTCCTATATATAGAAATGAGGTTTTGTCATTTTAATAATCCAAGAATTGTTCATTTGAGTAATTTAAATGAGGTTTCCCCTTGAAGAGGTTGATTTTGAAGTCGTTGATCTATCTCTTATTCTATTTTGTGAGGTTGTTGCATAACATTTGGTATAAGAGCTTTGGATTCTAGGGTTTCGGTGCTTCAAACAGGCCATCGTGGAATTTTCGCTATAACTTTTTTTCTATGAAGCTTCAGAAGCTTAAATTGAAACCACATGGAGCTAAAATATTTGTTAACCTCATGTATTAATTTCATATCTTTTCTTGCTATATTTTTAGAGATATGATCCGAGGAAGTTAGGGTTTTTGCAGGCTCCAAAATTCCATCTCAAACATGTGACCTTAGGAAAATTGTCATAAATTTCTCTCTGAGTATTAGATTTAAATTTCGTAAAAAGTGACAGAAAGAGGATGAACTTTATTTTGTTGGGTATCATTTTCAGGGCCAACGGTTGAAACAGTGACACATAGAACTCCATACAAGTTCACTCTATTGAACCAATCTCCAATCAGGTCATCGTGGGAGATTGGGCATAAAACTTTCTTGAATAATCCAATATTAATCAGACTTGTGGGGATGGAAATAAGACTCATAGGACGATCATAGGAGGAAATTTTATACCTTGGAGATTCAAAATTACAGAGATACAACAAATTCAATATCAAGCTCCTAAAAAGTGAAAAAAACGGTGTGTAGTTTTTTAAAATTTGCATAAGTTTTGTTTGAAAAATTAGTTTGAAATGATTCAAAGGGAATAGTGAAGCATAATAATCATTAATTTATTCCCCGAAGAAAGAAAATAGAAACACCTAGTAAGAAACCCAAAATATCTACCATGACACATGAAGAACAAGAAGAAATGCAACATGATATATCAAAATTACGAGACCAAGTGTAACAAATTCCGCTCTCACAAAAAGTAACATAAGCTAAGAAGGATGGTTTGAAGAATGGCATGGAAACTAAGATTGATAGTATAGAAGCAAAACTGAAAGGCAAGATGGAATATTTGAAGAAAGACATGGAAGGTTTGAGGGAAGGTTTGAAAAAGTTGCTACAAGAAAGGCTTCCTAATGGGGAAAACATAGTAGAGTAAACTCATGATGAGAAAAAAAGAAATGTTAATCATGATTTCATAGAATCTAACTTTGGATTGAAGATCCACCATATTCCAAAGATCAATGTGAGGAAGTATGATGGCAAGGATCCCATAACATGGATACTACAGATGGAGCAATATTTGATCTCCATAATGTGCAAAACACACAAAAGTTACGTATTGCAACTTTATATTTAGAACCCAATCAGTTTGTATGGTATCGATGGATTTTATCTCGTAAACAAATTGTCACTTGGTCAATTTTTACGGAGGAAATGATAGAAAATTATGAGGAAACAAAAAGCAACACCTTCTTTAGCCAATTGATAAATCTCAAACAAAAGGTTTAAATGGCAGAGCACATTGAGGAATTCAAAATAATGAATATAAGAGTAAATTATATTCCAAAGGAGCATAGGATTTATGTCTCCATAGGAACTTTAAAGGATAACATCCAACATGAGGTTCACCTGATTCATTGGAGAGGGCATTCAGGTTGGAAAGAAAAATTGAAAGCAAAATTATGCCAACAAGGAAGCCTACCACTCATAACTACAAAGATGGAAGTGTTGTTTCTCCTAGCCTTCCACAACCTAAAAGGTTAACACCACAAGAATTGGAAGAAAAAAAACAATGGAATATCACATTGAGCATCAACAACAAGTTCTCCAACTATTTGTTAGCCTCACTCTCACATTAAAAACAATTCTAAGTCCAAATAATTAAATTAATTAAAATCATGAAAGTTAGGATTTAATCCTACCTTTCTAGATTGAGTTTGTTCCTCATGGTTAGGAGTCAGTTTAGGCTTAGTTGGTTGAGAGATTCTCTCCAACTAGTTAGGCTCCTAGATTAGTGTGTTGTTGAGATATTTTCTCAACCAAGTTTGTTCAAGATAGATGCACTATCTTGAGACAACTTCCTCATGTATTTATATGTATCATAAACATTATTTTAATAATGAAATTCATGAGAATGAGAGACTACAGGAAAGTCTCTCATGCCTTTTCCGCCATGTCTAGTTTTTCTATATTTATGATATTTATTTTATGAGTGAGTGTGTTATTATTTGTTTATTAGTTTTCTTCATGTGGTATCAGAGCCACAATGAGCATGAATGGAAGAAAAACAATAGCATTTTCTATGACATAAGAGGAAACCCTGTAAACTCCACCATAGCTTTCCCTGCTCAGAATATTGCGTTCCTGCACAAATACAGGCAGGCCTTCGGTGGTTGAAGAAAGCAAGAAAGTGACAATAAATGCAAATAGCCCCATGCGTTATCTAGGATCAGATTGTCTGTAAAATATTGACCCCAAACAGAGCCCTGCACCCATGGCCTGAACCGTTGTCATTGCAAAAAGCTCTTTTGTTCTGTAAATATTCAAGAAAAATCTGTGTGTGAGCACTGTGATTTCGTGCATTCTTGATCTTGCAAACCTCATGGCATTCAATTCTGTAACGTGATTTATCTGCCAAGAATGAAGAAAGAGATCATACAGAGTCACTTTGACTCGCCCATGATTCTTGCAGCTGGTGTTATTGAATCCATGATTCTTCATGGCATCAATGGTGTACTCCAGTGTGTTCATGTGAGGAACAATTCGATGCCCTGTAAAAACCAAATTGGATTCTAGCATTTCCAGAGGCCCGTGATGCATAGTTGAACCATTGGACAAAACAAAATCGAATCGAAGAGCTCAAGGATTTGAAACCCGGGTTGATGAATACTCAATCACAACGCTCCCATGAAATTCTCCCATTGATTTCATAATTTTCATGATCTTTAAAGCTGCGAAGCTATCGAAATGAGATGTGGGTTCGTCAAGCAATAAAACTACCGGATCGTGAATCACATCCACTCCAATGGAGACTCACCTTCGCTCTCCCCCTGAAATTCAATCTATTAATCTGTATGAAATTAATCATCCCATGGTGAAGTGTATCTTCATATGGTATGCCATAATACATAACCCTTATGAAGCAAAGGAAGGTAATGTATGAATGAGAGAGGATTAGTGGAAGGTGAGAGAATAAGTGCTCATTAAATTATATTATATTTGAGGTTCTTTGAAGTGTCTTTTTGAAGTGGGGATTTTAATATTAAAAATCACATGTGTGATGTGATGGTTGTAATTGAGGTTTAGGTGGGCATAAAATTAGATAAAGTGTTTCTTTTTGAAAAAAAGGGTGTTTTTTTTACATGAGTGATTTTTGGGAGAAATAAGGAGTGGATAAAATATTTTTTATTTTGTGGAGTCATAAGGTGCATATTTTGTATTTGGAGTGATAAATGAATTCTTTTTTAGAGAAAGTCATTATTGTAATTCAAAGTAATATTTTACTTTGAGAGCGATTGAGTCAGTGCAGGCAGTTTTTGAAGACAAGTTGCTTCAAGCATTTGTAAGCTTGACATTCTCATTGTTTGAGAAATTTCAATCACAATGTTGTGAAGGTTGATGTACTTCAATAATTAATAAAATCATAATTTTTGTGGTGCTTGTGTCCTAGATCTGCCCAAAATTGAATAAGGGGATCTTAGGTACACAGTGTGCAATGAATGCACGTGCATGATGTTTAGTCAATTTAATGTCTTAAATTGCTCTACATAAATTATCAATCCGGGTATCGTAAACTGATGAAGTGTGGTGCACTATATGTGCTTAGTTAACCTCTTTCTTACTTCGTTGTTTTATAGTTTATGTTCAACTCTTCCTAATTCTCTGCTTTCAACATATAGTACTATGTTAAGCATGATTAAGAAGTAGTCAGAAATAAGTCCAAAAAGTAATCAAGCTCTAAGGTGACAAGTAAGAAAAACCACTTTAAAGACCAGTTATAATGTTCAACTCTTCCTAAAACTCTGCTTCAAACACATGTGCTGTGTAAAGCACGATTAGGAAGTAGTTAGAAATAAGTCTAGAAAGTAATCAAACTTTAAACTTGCAAAGAAAGAGCTTGAAAGAAATAACTTGAAATGAAACTGAAAGCAAAGAACTTGAAATGACTTGAAAGTAAATGACCACTTCCAATGGCACTAGACACCATTCATGCTGCTGCAAATAAAAGAAAAGAAAGTCACTTTTAAAACCAAAGATAATGATTATCTCTCCCTAATTCTCTACTTCTGCCATATGTACTATGCAAAGTATGATTAGGAAGTAGCTCAAGTTGAATTAGAAAAGTGATTAAAAATGAGAAAAATCTACTTTAAAGACTAGTGATAACGTTTTGCTCTTTCTAACTCTCTACTTCAGCCATATGTACTATGCAAAGTATGATTAGAAAGTAGTGAAAGATTAGTCTAAAAAGCACTCAAAGCCAACTGCAAGTTAGTGGTATTCTGATCCTTAAAATATAACAGTTTATGATAAAAGATCATTCATGTGTTAGCAGAACTTTGAGAAATAAGACTAAAAATCAGCTATAAAAACAAAGGCAGCAGCTTGAACCTGTCAACTTCAAATACCATTAGTTTGTAAAGCAAATACATAAACATAAAAACAAATCCCGGGAGAAAATAAAATGCAATAATTCAAACTGTACAAGGCAGGGGCCCCTTTCTACCTATGAAATCAAAGCAAAATTAAACACACTTGCATAAATTAAAATTGCATGAATGAAAATCTAATCTACCTTACATTCTACAAAGCAACATTTACAAAATGAAATCTACTCTACTTACATCCTAATATGCTCCATGACATCTACTTCACATCTCCTTCCATGTTGAGAACATCAAAGCTTTATTCAATTTCTTCAAAAGTGCAAAGTACAACAAAGCTCTCCAAAGAGAGACTAAAAAGAGACTAAAAGAGACTAAAAAGACTAACTAATGAAGGAGAGAGACCTCCTATTTATACAAAAAGATGAGAGCCTTCTCATTAATGATAATCCATGAATCTCTCCCTCTACCTCTAGAGTCCTAATCAAAATAGGAACTGATAAGACACATGTCTTTTAGAGTTACAATACAATTAGGAGATGTGACACATATCCTCATGATCCCATGATTCTTTCCAACCAAATTCGAATTTGGCCTTAGAGTGCCACATAAGGGTCTTCTAGAAGTCTCCTTTCAACCTACACATGTCAACAAACTCAACCCATTTGTTAGGTATAAGCATATGCACATTATTTTCTAATGTTTAACCACAAATTCACTTAAAAGGCTTAGAAATAATAAATATTGGAAAAACATAAAGGTAGCCCAATGATAATGAAAGTGGGATGAATGTGGTGACATAGTAGTGAAATGGAGGTGAAATAGAGGTGATATAATGGACATAATAGTGAAAGTGTAATGCAAATGAATGACATTTTCAAGACTCAACACATGACTTGTGTTCAGATTATCAAAACGCTCTCTTTGTATTATGCTTAAAACAACTACATGCACATAAGCAAGCTTAAGTATAAGAACACTTAATCAAGCTTAAAGTAAACAAGCACAAAGCATCACATCATCAACTTGATAAGATGATCTTCCAAGCAAGCACATTTCACATCATGTAATCAAAGCAATCAAGTTAAGGATGCTACAAAATCAAGCATTTCAAGCCAAGATGACATCAACATCATCAACACTTTTTGTATCACTTGCAGATAAACATTTTTTAACTGAATTGTATGGGTGCATTCTCGGTTGTAACCGACACCCTAATTTGAATTGTTAAGGTGAATACATTAAGTCAAGTAAGTCTTCAACTGAGTCATCAAGATTGAACTTGTCATTTCTCTTGGGTGCATTTTCGACAGTGTTCGACACCCTTCCTTTTTTAAAATCAGTACATTCAGTGAGTACTTCAAGAAAACACAACGTGTCAGTAATCAATCAAGCAAGTTCAAGCAAGCCATCAAGAAAGCAATCATCATCAAACAAGTGTGGATTCTAGTATTATATTCTTCAAGTGAGCATCAAATCAAGCTAGTGTTTAACTCAAGTCTCATTCAACCAACAAAGCAAGTGAGCGTGTCATTCAAACAACAAAGCAAGCAAGCATGTCATTCAAACAACCAAGCAAGCGAGCGTGTCAAAATCAAGTGTGAAAGTTCAATGCACGACATCTACAACAAACGAGCCAGTGTGAAGTTGATTGAAGCATTCATAAAGTGTTAATGAAGCATTCAAGCAAAGCAATCATCATCAAGCGAGCGTGACATCAAGAGTTCAAACAACCAAGTCATAAAACTCTAGCAAGTGTTTAAAGCATCAACAATTAGCAATAGTACAAGTGAGCCTGAATTCAAAGTGAGAAAGCTAACATGGCAACACACATTCAACTCTCCCAAATTCTTAACAATTTGATTTTATCATCAGCTGGTGACATGGTGAACATCAGAAAAACAACTCTTGCTGATATTCAAGTGCATCTTCAACATGCACATGAAATGATTGAGTTCCTTCAACTGGAGTGGCAACTACAAAGAACTGAGTTGCTAGAGAAGAGTGATGCTTCCAAGCCTTTGAACAATACAAATACAACTGATGATTCCAAGTCACTGATGCAACCAACTTCAAGTGTCGAAGTGGTCTATGATCTAGTTCAAATTTCTTCCAAACCAATCCTCAAGCCATGGGAAGAAATCCAAAGTAACAGAAATTGACAAGGCTTAGGATATATCAAAGATGACGCCAAATTGCATATCCCAGATTATTCAAGGCCCATTAAGTTTTTCAGTGCAGGTTTTCTTGCACAAATCACATCGGCTAGTTCTGAGAAAGTTGAAGATAAACATAAATACACAAAAACTGAAGTTGCAGTCCAACCAAATTCCCTTCATTGTCAAAGAACTGGTCATCTGGAAGATCACTATTTTGATCTCCGTCCTTGCCACCATTATGGCAAGTCAAATCATTCATCAACACAATGCAACAAACCATAACAATCAAGCAGATTGAAGATCGATTATTCATGGATTGATCCCTGGGAAAGGTCATCCACAATCAGAAGATTGTATAAGTTTTACAATCTAATTCACTCACACATATTGCAGCCAATAATAAAAATGAAGATGGTACTCTCATGCAATTGAACGGGGGAGAACACCGGTGAAGCACTCCTACACCTGAAGGGGGGGAGTTCAAAAATAATTTGAAGAAAATTGTCTCTCCTTTCAGCTGACAAAGGGGTGAAAATGTCAATGAAATTGACAGTGGTTTTCAGACTGAAAGTCTTGACAACATCAACGAAGCAGCCAGTGGGAATTTTCCATGGTTATCTGACTGAAAGTCTCAACAACGTCAATGAAGCAGCCAATGGGCATTTTCATCAGTGAGTGAGCATCAACAAATTAGCTAGTGGGCGACCGACAACAAAGTCAGCAGTAAGCAGTTTTCAAACACAACAAAAGCAATAGTGAGTTGTTTTTCAGCCAATGGGCGATCATCATCAGCAGATACGCCAATGGGCGTTCATCACATTTTGTCAGTGGACACAGGATGCTGATTTCAAGTAAAGGACAGTTGGATCCTTTTGCTGCTTGGCACGTGAAGGAGTTGTCAAGAAAAATTTAGAGATGAATCAGACATGCAACTGACTCATGGTCTCTTCATATTACAGTTTCTTCAGCATCCAACTTTGGTGGTTTTTCAGGCAAATGTTTTTTGAGGATCAATAGTTTCAACATGAGAACTTGGAAGATGGTTCCTGGTTCTTAATTTGGAATTATCATTGGGGGGGAATGTTAGCCTCACTCTCACATTAAAAACAATTCTATGTCCAAACAATTAAATTAAATAAAATAATGAAAGTTAGGATTTAATCCTACCTTTCTAGATTGAGTTTGTTCCTCATAATTAGGAGTCAGTTTAGGCTTAGTTGGTTCATAGATTCTCTCCAACAAGTTAGGCTCCTAGATTAGTGTGTTTTTGAGATATTTTCTCAACCGATTTTGTTCAAGATAGATGCACTATCTTGAGACAACTTCCTCATGTATTTATATGTATCATAAACATTATTTTAATAATGAAATTCATGAGAATGAGAGACTACATGAAAGTCTCTCATGCCTTTTCCACCATGTTTGGTTTTTCTATATTTTTGATATTTATTTTATGAGTGAGTGTGTTATTATTTGTTTATTATTTTTCTTCACTCTTAAAGGATAACCTCACTTTGGTGCATAGTAGAATGAAAAGACAGGAAAATCAACATCGCAACAAAAGACGTTTTGATGTAGGTGACTGGGTATTTTTATGGCTACATCCATACAAACAAATGTCCCTCAAGCAAGCTAATAAGGATAATAAATTATCACCAAAGTGTTATGGTTCTTACAAGGTGTTGCAAAAGATTGGTACAATGGCATACAAATTGGAGCTTCCTGCATCTTCCTGAGTGCACCTAGTTTTCCATGTTTCATGCTTAAAGAAGGTTATAGGTGATAAGCTCCCAACTCAAACAATATTTCTAAAACTTTACGAGAAGGAAAAATCATATTGGAACCTGAAGTAGTCATGGAAACAAGAACTTGACAGCTACGAAATCGATCAATTCCAGAGTATCTCATCAAGTGGAAGGACTTACTCGTTGAATATTCCACATGGGAGGATGAGAATTTGATATAGAAGCATCCAGAGCTACTCAAGCGTCGAGGACAACACTTTTTTGAAGGAGAGGGACATGTTAGGTCCATTTAATACTAGTGTATTCCCTCATTGTTATTGTAAGTGTAGCCCCCTTATTGTTATTGTTGTGCCCATGTAGTCCCCATATTGTTATTATTGTGCCGCATAGAAGATCACTGTTGTTATTGTTGTGCCCTTACATTATTATTATTATTATTATGTCGACTTTGATTATATTGTGACCCCTTAGAATCATATATAGAGAAAGGAGGTTTTTTCATTTGAATCATCCAAGAATTGTTCATTTGTGTAATGTAAAGGAGGCTTCCCCCTCGAAGAGGCTAATTTTGAAGTTGTTGATCTATCTCTTCTTCTATTTTGTGAGTTGGTTGCATAACAAGAACATACCATTGCATACATCAGGCTAACGACTGCACTTGCGTATGGAACATGGGACATGTCCTCTTCCTCTTATTTTGTTTTGGTACATGGTTCAACATATAAATTTACACCTACAAGAATAGGAACTTTCACCGGTTTATTATCCTACATATTAAACCTCTGCAGTATTGTCTCGACGTACTTCCTCTGGTTTGACCAAAGATTCCTCTTTGCCCAATCTCGTTTAATTTCCATGCCCAAAATATATTTTGCAACACCAAGATCCTTCATGTTGAGTTTGGAGGACAATTGGGTCTTTAAATCCTAGATAATTTCTTTTTCATTTCCAATCAACAACATATCATCCACGGACAATACCAGATAAATAACACGATCACCAATCAATTTAAAATACACATAGTGATCCACTTTTCTTTTGGTGAAGCCAAGTCCACGTATATATGTATTAAATTTTTGATACCACATGCTTGGTGATTGTTTTAACCCATACAAAGACTTTTTTAACCTACATGCCAGTTCTTTCTTACCCTTCATTGCAAACTCTTCAGGTTGCTTCATGTAGATCTCTTCTTCCAGATCCTCGTGAAGAAATGTTGCCTTCACATCCATATGTTCTACATCAAAATCAAAAGCAACAAAAACAAATAAAAGTAATCTAATAGAAGATACCTTGGCAACAGGAGAAAGAATATCACCAAAATCTATTCCTAACACTTGGGAATAACCTTTTGCTACAAACTGAGCTTTGTATTTCTCCACCTTGCCTTCTACATTAATCTTATTCTTAAACATCTATTTGCTTCCAATGGGTTTCCTTCTAGTCAACAACTCCACCAGATGCCAAGCTTCATTTTTTTCCAAAGATGCCATTTCATCAACCATGCCCTCTTTCTATAGTTTTCCATCCTCTGAATCTACTTCCTCCCTGACAGTTTTGGGATCATCATCAGTAATAGATAAAGAAAAATTTGAACAAAAAGCAAATGGACTATACCTTTCTGTCTTCCTTCTTTCTTGAGCTGATCTTCTCACAGCTAGAGTTTGTGGCTCTTCATCTTCTGATTCTTGTTCTGCTGTAGGGTTTGATTCTTCCTCCTTTAGCTCAAAATCTATCTTCTCAGGTTCCTTTGGTAGAACTTCATGTTTAATAACATTTTTCACCTCTCTAAACACCACATCTCGGTTGCACACAACCTTCCTTGTTTCTGGGTTCCAAAGCTTATAACCTTTTAAACCATCCTTATACCCAATAAAGATGCATCTTTCAGATTTACTATCAAACTTGGTTATTTTCTCCTTTGGAACATGTACATATGCATCATAGCCAAATATGCTCATAAGTGAAAGAGAGGGTTTCTTACTAGTCCATACCTCATGTGGAGTCTTATACTCAAACACTGATGAAGGTGATATATTAACCAGGTAACATGCATTCTCCACCACCTCTGCCCATAATTCCTATCCTAACTCGACACCACTGAGCATGCTTCTTGCCTTTTCCGTCAATGTCCTCTTCATTCTTTCTACAATTCCATTTTGGTGAGGTATGTAAGGAGTATTATTCTTCCATGATATACCACACTTCTTACAGAACTCTTCAAATTCCTTCTTGCATAACTCTCCACTATTATCTGTCCTTAGCACCTTCATCTTCTCTTCTGTCTGGTTTTCCACCAGAACCTTAAATTCTTTAAACTTGCCAAAGAATTCAGATTTCTTCATGAGGGACTATATCCATGTATTCTTTGAGAAGTCATATATAAATGATACACAGTACATAGAATTACCCTGTGATGGATCTGACACAGGTCAAAAAACATCACTGTGCACAATCTCTAATATCCCTTTCACCCTCTTAGCACCATAGGGGAAACTCACCTGATTTTTCTTCCCATATACACAATGTTCATAAAAATCAAAATCTAGAGAGAAATTAGACATACCTTCTACCATACCATTACCATCAAGTATTCGAAGTCCCTTCTCTAAAATATATCCAAGCCTTTGATTCCATAGAATGATCTTTTCTCCAGAGGCCACTAGATTTTCTGCTCCACTTTCAGGAACCACAGAACTGTTGCACCCATCAATAACATTGCTACCCAAAAGCTTGTACAAATTTCCAATCCAAACTCCCCACATCAATACCATTGCTCCCCGAAGCATCTTTCAGGTATCTTTCTCGAACACTATTTTTACACCTTCATCATCCATCTTGCTAAGAAAAATAAAATATCTGGCTAATGTAGTAATATTCAGAACACATGGAAGTGTTCTAATCCTTCCACCTTGAAACTTGAGCTTGAATTTTCTGTGTTCGACGATTCTAGATTTCCTATCATCCCCTAATAATACATCGCCACCATCATATTTCTCATACTCACTGAACCACCCCCTATGGGGAGTGAAGTGAAAGGATGCACCTAAGTCAATCAACCATGCCTCATGATCTACATGTGTACTTGAATAAGAAGACAAGTACACATCCCCACCTTCATCTGAGGTGGTTTTCACCTCTGTAGAAGGAGAATCATCAGATCCCTTTCTTTTCTCAGGAGCTTTAGATCTACAGTCCTTTTTGAAGTTCCCTTCCTTTTTTCATTTCCAACATACCTTTACAGGGTTTCCTGGAGATTTAGATCTCCCACTCGAGGACTTATTTTTGTTTCTATTCTGGGATTGTTCTCGTACAGACAGGGCATCTCCATTATGGCCCTATATTTTTTCGTCTCATCTCCTCTAACAGTAAGGATGAGACTATTTAATCAAAATTCAAGGTAGTTGTATTGATACATATTGCAACAACTAGACTACTAGATTGATTTTACATTATGTTCCTTTCAATGTTACAATACATATATATATATATACATGTTGAAGCATTCATAAAATCCAATCCATTAACCCTATATTAGAGCATAACCGTAGTTCCCTTGATTGGATCCATACAATACCGTGGGCAGAAAACCATCATGCCCAAAACCATGTGCGAAACCCATGCACAAAACCATAGGTAGGTCTGCCCACCTAATATAAGGTCCATTTCTTTTTTCCAGAGGTGCTACCTCGGACCTCGTACAAAGGGGCTATCACCCCCCTAAAACCCCCCAACAGGGGGGGCTACGCCCGATGTAACGAACAAGGTAGAATATCACCCCCCTTGCTATGCCTAATGCAACGAACAAGGGAGGCTATTACCCCTCTGTGCATGCAACTAGTCATGGAAATAATATAACACACACCCAACAAAATAAAACATATCTAGAAAAAATGGTGTCACCCAAGGGGAAAAAATTCTATCTCTGATATTGATAATATAAAATGAGAAATATGGGGTGGTACGAGGGGGAGGGATTCTATTTAATCCCAAAGGAATAATTGTCGATAAGTATGCTTCGGGACTGGGAAGGAAAATCAACAATCAGGCCAAAACTTATGGATTATATTTGGGCCTTCTCTTAGCCAAGGAAAGAGGAATTAAGGACACTCTCTTATTGGAAGGCTCTCTATTTATAATCCGCTTATTGATAAAAAACTATATTTCTAGAGATAATGGGATCAATATGCTAATTTTTCAAATAAAAGGTATAATATGCTCTTTCTCTGCTTCACACCCCTTTCATATCCTAAGGTCCCTTAATGCGGAGGTAGATCAAATGGCCAATAAAGCATGCTTGCTGGAGGAAGGTATCACTGAAATTAATAGTGTGGTAGACAATATCCCTATCCCCTAATGATATATATGCCTAATGCTACACCTCTAATCATTCTTATACATCCCCATCTAAATTGGAAATTATTGATTAATCCCCCCTTTCCGTCGTTGTTCCCCTCATTCCTAACTCTCCCTTTGCACATGTTATGAAACTAGCTCACAAAATAGAAGAAGAGATAGATCAACGACTTCAAAATAAGCCTCTTTGAGGGGGCAACCTCTTTTACATTACACAAATGAACAATTATTGGATGATACAAATGACAATACCTCCTTTTCTATATATAGGAGTTTAAGGGGTCACAATATAATTAGAGCTGACATAACAATACTAATGTAAGGGCACAACAATAACAATAATGGGCTTCTATGGGGCACAATAATAACAATATGGGGACTACATGGGCACAAAAATACAATAAGGGGGTTGCATTAATAAAAATAAGGGGCTACACTAGAAGTATAGGGACCTAACATGCCCCTCTCCTTCAAAAAGTGTTGTCCTCAGCGCTTGAGTAGTTCTGGATGCTTCTGTATAAAATTCTCATCCTCCCATGCAGAATATTCAGCAGTTAAGTTCTTCCACTTGATGAGATACTCTGAAATTGATCGATTTCGTAGTTGTCAGGTTCTTATTTCCATGACTACTATAGGTTCCAATAGGATTTTTCCTTCCTTGTCGAGTTCTGTCAATATTGTTTGAACAAGGAGCTTGTCACCTATAACCTTATTTATGTATGAAACATGGAAAACTGGGTGCACTTGGGAAGATGCAGGAAGCTCCAATTTGTGTGCCATAGTACCGATATTTTTCAACACCTTGTAAGGACCATAGTACTTTGGTGATAATTTATTATCCTTCTTAGCTTGCTTGAGGGACATTTGTTTGTATGGTTGTAGCTGTAAAAATACCCAGTCGCTTACATCAAAACTTCTTTTGCTGCGATGTTGATGTGCCTTTTGTTTCTTTCGATTCCACACCAAAGTGAGGTTATCCTTTAAGAGCTAGATAGCTTGTTGTTGATGCTCGATGTATTTTTCCTCTGCTTAAACCTTAGAATGATTTTCCAAGACTTTTTGGAGATCTGTAAAATTATATGATTTCGTTATTTGAACCTCTAGTGAACATAATTGTGCAATTACACCCCGTTGTTCTTTATTTAGAAGACTTGTAATGTTGTTAGAGATGATTATCTTTCCTAGTTTCCCTGCGATAACCCTTAATTCAACTTCCTTTCCTTCCCAAAAAAATTTCAAGAAACGTTCTTGAAAATGAAAAGAATTCGTACCCAAAGATTGTAACCATTGGACTCCTAGTATAACATCAACACCACCCATTGGAATGGAAAGAATTGGACTATTCAATACATATTATCCCATGGATAGCTTGATATTATGGCACTTTCCAAAGAAATTTATGGTTCCTCCATTTGCAACCATCACTTGACACTCCGGTGATGGATATAGGAAGCAATTCAATTCCTTGGCTATCTTACAATGAATAAAATTATGGGTACTACCCGAATCAATCAACAGTATTACCTTTTTCTTCTTGATATGTCCTTCTATCTTGAGAGTTTTAGGAGTGGTAATTCTTGTCAATGCATTACAAGATATGGTCGGATTCATTTCTTCTTTCTCTAGGGTTGGTTCCTGGTGTATATCCTCTCATTTTGACATTTCTTGTTCCTTTTCTTCCTCTTCCCAATCTGTGTAAATTAATTTCTTTTCAACACACTTATGACCTTTAGTGTATTTTCTATCACAACTGTACCAAATCACTTTTGCTCTTTTTTCCTCCAATTGTTGTGGTGTAAACCTTGTAGGTTGTAGAATGTTAGGAGCGACAACACTTCCATCTTTACATTTGTGAGTGGTAGGATTCCTTGTTGCCATAATTTTCCATTCAATTTTTCTTGTCAACCTGAATGCCTTCTCCAATGAATTAGGTTCCCAAAGATGGAACTCATGTTGGATGTTATCCTTTAGAGTTCCTATGAAGACATCAATCCTATGTTCCTATGGAATACCATTTACCCTTATATTCAATTTTTGGAAGTCCTCAGTGTGCTCTGCCATTGAACCATTTTGTTTGAGATTTATCAATTGGCTAAAGAAGGTGTTGCTCTTTGTATCCTCATAATGTGCTATCATTTCATCCATGAAAATTGATCAGGTGACAAGTGGTTTATGAGAACAAATCCCTTTATACCATAAAAATTGATTCAGATCTAAATATAAAGATGCAATACGTACCTTTTGTGGTGGTTGCACATCATGTAGATCAAAATATTGCTCCATTTGTAGTATCCAAGTTATCGGATCCTTTCCATCAAACTTCCTCATATCTATCTTTGGAATATGGTGGGTCTTCAATCCAACGTTAGAATATATGAAATTGTGATTAACATTTCTTTTGGTTTCATCATGAGTTTCCTTTACTGTCTTTTCGTCATTAGGAAGCCTTTCTTGTGGCAACTTTGTCCCATCTTCCTTCAAACCTTCCATGTATTTCTTCAAATATTCCTTGTCTTTCTTCAAATATGTTTCTATACCATCGATATTAGATTCCATGGCATACATAAAATATTTATCTTAGCTTCGATCGAATTCTTCAAATCATCCATCCAATTTTTTCTTAGTAGGTGTTTCTATTTTCTTGATTCGAGTCATTCTTTTTCTTGCTTTTAGGAGCTTGATATTTAAACGACTGTAACTATGTAATTTTGGATCCAAGTTTTGAAATATCGACCTATTATAGCCCTTTAAGTCCTCTTTCCAACCCCACAACTCTGACCGAGATTGAATTCTCCAAGAAAGAGTTATTCCCAATCTCCCACTATGCCCTGATTATATGATGGTTCCTTAGAGTGAAATTGTACGATGTGCCACGTTTCAATGTTTCGACCTTCGGCCCTAAAAATGATATCCAACAAACTAAATTCTATTCTATTTTTGTAATTTTTTATGAAATTTGAATCTGATGCACAAAGAGAAAGTTATGATGATTTTCCCAAGGTCACCTATTTGTGATCGAATTCGGGAGCCTGTAAAATCCCTAACTTCCTTGGATCCTATCTTTGAAAATATAGCGAGCCAAGATCTAAAATTTGTACAGAAGGTTCAGAACAATTTTTTCTCAAATGAGTTTTAATTGAAACTTCTGAATTTTTGTTGAAAATACATTATAGAAAAAATTCCACAATGATGTGTTTGAGATGGAATTCTGGAGCCTGCAAAAACCCTAACTTCCTCAGCTCATATCTCCGAAAATTTAGTGAGAAAAGATCTTACATTTGGACACAAGGTCCATCAAGATTTCAGCTTAAAAGGGTTTTAATTCAACTTCCGAAACTTTGTATAAAAGTAGTTATAGCGAAAATTCCATGATGGCTTGTTTGAAGCAGTGAAACCCTAGAATCGAAAGCTCTGATACCAAATGCTATGAAACCAACTCACAAAATAGAAGAAGAGATAGATCAATGACTTGAAAATAAGACTCTTCTAGGGGGAAACCTCCTTTACATTATAGAAATGAACATTCTTGGATGATACAAATGACAAGACCTCCTTTTTATCTATAGGAGTTTAAGGGGTCACAATATAATCATAATCGACATAAAAATAATAATGTAAGGGCACAAAAATAACAATAATGGGCTTCTATGGGGCACAATAATAACAATATGGGGACTACATGGGCACAGCAATACAATAAGGGGGTTCAATTAATAACAATAAGGGGCTACACTAGCAGTATAGGGACCTAAAAATCCCCCATTGCATAATAATTTCGTCATAAAAGGTGTTAACTGTCTTATGATGGATCCCCCATGCTCGATGGCGTCGGAATCCATGAGTAGGCTCAACGTGGAAACCCTCAGGGCTTTGGAATATGTAGGTGGATTGCTTCAAGGCAAGTCGCCCCTGCTATGAATTTAGTTAAGGTGAATTTGGTGGTTTCTTGCGTGTAACAGCTCATCCAAGGTATAACATTCATTAACCTTGGTGAGGATTAGATAAGTTGTTAATATGATGGCTTAGTCGCATGGAGATAGAGTCATTTCACACAGAGGATTAATGATGAAATTGCATGGGAATAATAAAAAATTCATAGATCCAAGCCAGTTCCGCATGCTCTCACTGATAGGTGATCAGAATAAATGTACGTCGAGAGTCTTAGTATGTTTCATTTTGGTGGTTAAGATGAAGTCGGGGCCCAAGTTGCAAACATTTTGGTGGTGGGTTGTCAAGCTCAGAGCAACAAAGTCCTCTTGGAAGCAACAATCTTGCTATGGAATTTCTCTCTATAGGAACGATACTTGGTGGGGCTTGTTGGGATTCGACTCTCGGGCATCATTTGTATTTCCTTCCCTCAATTCAAGGTCAGGTTCTTGGTATCAGACTTCTTTTTATGAGTTCGTTGGTAGGCGTTGTGAGCCCTGTCGTCTCTTGCGTGTAAGTGGTTTTATTCTGCACAAGGTGGGGCTAGCCATGGCTTCTGATCCATGGGAACGACGATAGTTAGGTACAGGTCGGGGTAAGGGGAAGGAGTGTAAAACATCCAATTCATCACGTGGTCCTTGGGCCTACGAAACTTTGGAACAATGCATCATGGAGCTTGCAGAGTTACGGGCATAGATTTTCGACCTTCAAGTGCTGCTCCATCAACAAATCACCTCTTAGAACAACACTCTAGACACTATGGAGAACCAGTGCCAAAAGATTTATACCCTCGAAGACGAATTAGAAGCAATTTGCATCATCATCGAGAATATTAAGCTTCAAAAGAGTGAAATAAACAACCCAAAGGCAGAAGAGAGCATGGAAATTGATCTGAACCATCCTGTTGACCCTCATGCATAAGCTTGATGATAGATGATTGGTTTTAAATGTTTAGTATTTCTGTCTAAATTTTGTTAGATATATACTAATACTAGAATAAGAGTACTTGTAAGTCATGTGGTTTTGTATGTAATCTGGACACTGCTACAACCAACTCAATTTAGTTATGATGTTAATATCTCTCTTGCAATGTAAATCTCTCGGGTTTTTGTCGCGACGAAGTGAAAATTTAATGAAAGAGTACTCATTCTTGTTAAAAAAAAATATGCAATTAGAAATAGAAAAGATCAAAGTATATAATCACAACGAAGGTAACTTTCCACTATATAGATAGATTGGCTAGGTATCAATTTATAACCAATCTAACATGTCATTCCTAATGTGTGGCTATTTGTCATGGCAATCCCAATGTTCTCGACTCTTAAAAAATGAGGATGCAATACATTTCCAACAACAAATGAAAAACATTCCACATGACAAATACATGGTAAAAAGTTTATTGATTTTGAGTGGTGTAGTCTAATTAGGCGACTTTTTGCCTTTTTCGTTTTAATAACATTTTTGAATGTTGAAATGGATTTAATGACCTCGAAAAGTCGTAATATAAATCTTCTAAATTTGGCCCTTTTTCCAACATATCTTTTGGTCAATTTTGTTCAAAATCTAGCAATGGGATCACAAGTTTGAGTTATAAAATTTGCATAATCCGAACGTTCCAAGGGTTTTTCAAGGCATTGAATCCATTTATGCATTTAAAAATGGATTTTAAATAACAAAAAAAATCATGATTTCGCCTATAATTTTATTACCAAATTCCATAAAAAAGACCCAAAATATAAAAGAGTTAGATTGTACCCTTATAAAATACTTAGAACACTCAAATTGTATAAATTAGACAACTTAAAACTACAAATTTCCCAATTAAACTTTGTTATTTTCAACTTCTTTACTTTTTACTTTTTAAATAAATAATATATTTAATTAACCATTAATATGCTTCTGGATTTAAGACCTCTGTGGTTTATTATTTTCAACTTAGTCACCGGAGAATCCACAGTAAGAACCATTTTCTGCCAACGTTTCGAATCCCAACCGGGATCCATCATCAGGACAACTTGAATGCTTGATAGAAGAAGAGCAGACTATTAGGGTTTAAATAGAAATGAGGAGGGAAAAGAGGGGAAGGTCGGCTCTCAATTTTTTGAGAAGTCGGCTGCCCCATTTATTTATTTATTTTTAATTGAAATGATTATTATAACTTTTAATTATTATTATTAATATAATAATTAGTAATAAGTACTATTAATTAATATATATTATTATTGAAATTAATTGAAATGATTATAATCATTTTTAATTATTATTATTAATATAATAATTAGTAATAGAAATATTAATTGAAATGATCACGATAACGATTATTATTTCTTCAATTATTATTATTATAATGATTAGTAATTAGTAATATTTGTAATATCAAATCAATAATATAAATTATTATTAAAATTAGTTAAAATGATTATAATTATTTTAATTATTATTATTAATATAATAATTAATTATTAATATAATGATTAATATAATAATTAATTATTATTAGTTAATAATTAATTATTATTAATTAATATAATTAATTATTATTATTAATTAATATAATTAATTATTATTAATTAATATAATTAATTATTATATTAATATAATAGATTATTATATTAAAATAATTAATATAATTATAATTATAATTAAAATAATATAATTAATTATTATATTAATATAATTAATTATTATTTTAATTATTATAGGAATAATAATTAATTTCCTATAATAATTAATTATATTAATATAATAATTAATTATATTGATTATTATTGATTATTAATAAATTTTATAATTATTTGAAGGAATAAATATTTAATGATAATTATTATTATATTAAATTAGATATTTTTTAATAATATGAAATTTATAAGGGTGATTAAATTAAAAACTTAATTAAATAATATTGTAAAGATTAATGGAGAATTATTATTATTATTATTATTATTATTATTATTATAATATTGATATCGGGTTAATTTTTCTCTGATTAGGGGAAACCAGCTTCCACTAATCTCCATACCATTGTCTCTGTTGAGATTATGCGGGTGCTTGATAATTTCAAGAGCTTCTCTGATCTTTCGCTTATGGTGTTGCTCTTCCTTAGCGATAATGGCGGCGTTTTCCAAGAAGACATGGTGCTTAGTTTTCGACGAGTGTTCTGCGAGGGCGGAAGAACGAGACCTTTCATTTTTAATATCAGCTCCATGTTCCTTGAGTCTGGTCTGCAGGGAGCGACCTGTTTCACCAATGTAGCTTTTCCCACATGAGCAATCGATTTTATAGACCCCTTTAAGTTGATGCTTATCAATATTATCCTTAACTGATCTCATACTTTGCCTAATTGTTCCAGGGGCTGAGAATTGCATGCTTATGTTTTTCCTTCTTAGGACTTTCGCAATCTTATCTGTAACTCCATGAATGTAAGGAAGAAAAACCCTACCACCCTCAGGTTGATCTCGGGCTTTAGGTTCATAAGATAACATCCTTTTCTCATCTTTCTGAATTGCTTTCTTAATCTCATTTTCTTTGTAGCCTAAACCTTTAAAGGTTGAGATTAAATGCTTCTTTTCTTCATCCAAATGATCAGCGTCAGAAATTCGAAGGGCCCTGATAGCAAGAGTGTTTAGAACACCAAGTTTCTGGGCTGGATGATGGTGGGAGTTAGCGTGGAGTAGTTCTCTGTATGGGTAGACTTTCTGAAGACTTTGTGCCCTATGGATCCATCATCTTTTCTCATGATGAGGATGTCTAAAAAAGGGATGCTCTTGTTTTCTTCAAGCTCCATAGTGAATTTAATTTCTGAGGAGATGGAATTTAGGTGAGTAAAGAACTTGTTAAGCTCTGCTTTACCATGAGTCCATTTTATATTAGTATCATCGACGAAACGCTTCCATCATGCTGGTTTCAGAGGGTAAGATTCCAGGGCCTTCTTTGCAAAATATTCCATGTATAGGTTGGCCACGATTGGTGAAAGGGGGGATCCCATTGCCACTCCAGATGTTTGCTCATAATATGTTCCTTGGAAGGTAAAAACTGTTGATTGCAAGCAGATTTCGGCCAATCTTGCAGTCCCTGGATCAGTAACCTCTTTTATAACTTGAATGGCTTCTTCCAGAGGGATCTTGGTAAATAGGGACACAACGTCAAAGCTAACAAGGAGGTCCTCACACTCTAATTTTTCATTCTTAATGAGCTTCACAAAGTCATGGGAGTCCTTGATGAAAGAATCAGTGTTTCCGACAAGGGGCCTAAGGATTTTTGCAACGTATTTAGTGAGCTCATAGGTTGGGGATCCAATTGTATTGACAATTGGTCTGAGAGGGACTCCTTCTTTATGGATCTTGGGTAGCCCATAAATCCTAGGGATGCATTCACTAGAGGGAATTAATCTCTTTTTTAATTTATCATCAAGGTTGGATTCCAAAATTGCCTTTTTCACCTCTTTCATAATCCTGGGGATCAGATTCTTGTTCAGCTTCTTATAACTACCACAATTGAGGTGTTCATTCATTTTGCATATATAATCTTCTTTATCTAGGATCACTGCTGCTCCTCCTTTATCTGCCTTGAGAACCACAATTTTTTCATTGTTACGCAGGGATTTGAAGGCCTTTTGTTCTGTCTTACTCAAATTACTTTTGGGAGCTTTGGCCTTTCTCATAATAAGGGAGCACTCTTGTCTTAATGCTTCCTTATCTTCCAAGGGAAGGTTGTAAATCCCATCTTCTATATTACAAATCATTTTCTCAATAGGAAGGCTTTTCGGGGCAACAACAAATCCAAGACCTTTTCTGAGGACATTAATGACCTCAGGTTCTAAACCTTGGGAAGACAAATTTACGACCTTTCTTTTTAGTTTTGATTCTGATGTGTTGACAGAAGAAGTCATTAAATTTCGATCCAACGCATCCTTATTCGAGAATCCAACCACAACATGTGAGTTTTTACCCAACGAATCAACGGAGTCAAGTTGAATGGGCGCACTTAAAACACGTTCCAAATCAGAATCGTTCTTGTCCCCAACAGCTACACTCGAGTCTCTATCCACCGGGTCGAAGTCAACGTGCTCCAACTGAAGGGCCGTATTGTTAACCGGGCTCCTTAGACAGATTTTCGGGCTACTAAGACAGTATTCATGCGCAGTTTCATTCACGTTAGTGGAAGCTGCGTTTTTAGGGTTACCACTTGGATAATCAATCGAGCTGCAATCCTTTCGAAATTGCTCTTGCGCAGTCATATTTTTAACCAGGTCAATATACTTCTGCGAAGTTCCATTAACGCAGCTGAAATGCGTTCTGTCAAATGGCAACTGTTCAAAACGCGCAGTTTCATTAACGCTATTGGAATGCGTTCTGTCCAGTGGAAACATATGATCACTGCTTTGACTGCCCCTTGAGTGAACAACGGATTCTTCATTCACACTGCCCATTAATTCCGCTTGGGTAGGCTTGCTGGTTTCAACGCTGACAAGGCCTCCTGCTATCTGATCAATTTCACCAAGACTCATGTTTCTATGACCGAACTCAACACCGCTCAAACTGTTGCTGATGCCATCGGTGTAATGCGTTAGGTTAGCTGAATCATTTAGGTTTCTTGATTCAAAAACGTCTGCAGAATGTGATTTGTTTAGTAAATTAAACAATTTCTTGCGATGTCTTTTCTCAGCAACCTGTCCTTCATTAATGCATTTCAGAGCGGCTCTGGCATCAATAACAGACCAGAGATTTTCACTAATGATGCTGGCTAGCTTTAGGTGAGTTGCGAGAGCTGAGCGTCCAAGATTATCCAAAGAAACCCTAACTCTTTTAATTTCTGCCCTTATTAAAGACATGCTGAGTTGAAAAAACGCCTTGCTATTGAATCTGTTATGTAATCTGTGATTAATTTTAGCAAAAGGAGGAATAATATTATTGTCACGACAGCTCTTAAGAAAATGTAGATCAGCAGCTCTTCTTGCTATCTTAGCTCTAGTTTTTTCGAGTAAATTGATTTCACTCCAGGTATCCCCTCCGTATAGGGAAATGATTCTGGATTTAAGACCTCTGTGGTTTATTATTTTCAACTTAGTCACCGGAGAATCCACAGTAAGAACCATTTTCTGCCAACGTTTCGAATCCCAACCGGGATCCATCATCAGGACAACTTGAATGCTTGATAGAAGAAGAGCATACTATTAGGGTTTAAATAGAAATGAGGAGGGAAAAGAGGGGAAGGTCGGCTCTCAATTTTTTGAGAAGTCGGCTGCCCCATTTATTTATTTATTTTTTTAATTGAAATGATTATTATAACTTTTAATTATTATTATTAATATAATAATTAGTAATAAGTACTATTAATTAATATATATTATTATTGAAATTAATTGAAATGATTATAATCATTTTTAATTATTATTATTAATATAATAATTAGTAATAGAAATATTAATTGAAATGATCAAAATAACGATTATTATTTCTTCAATTATTATTATTATAATGATTAGTAATTAGTAATATTTGTAATATCAAATCAATAATATAAATTATTATTAAAATTAGTTAAAATGATTATAATTATTATTAATAATATAATAATTAATTATTAATATAATGATTAATATAATAATTAATTATATTAATATAGTAATTAATTATATTAATTATTTATTATTAATTATTATTAGTTAATATAATTAATTATTTTTAATTAATATAATTAATTATTATTATTAATTAATATAATTAATTATTATATTATTATATTAATATAATAGATTATTATATTAAAATAATTAATATAATTATAATTATAATTAAAATAATATAATTAATTATAATTAATTATTATTATTAATTAATATGATTAATTATTATTCATATAATAATTAAAATAATAATTAATTATATTAATATAATAATTAATTATATTGATTATTAATAAATTTTATAATTATTTGAAGGAATAAATATTTAATGATAATTATTATTATATTAAATTAAATATTTTTTAATATTATGAAATTTATAAGGGTGATTAAATTAAAAACTTAATTAAATAATATTGTAAAGATTAATGGAGAATTATTATTATTATAATTTTTCTGTGATTAGGGGAAACCAACTTCCCTAATCTCCATACCATTGTCTCGGGTGCTTGATAATTTCAAGAGCTTCTCTGATCTTTCGCTTATGGTGTTGCTCTTCCTTAGTGATAATGGCGGCGTTTTCCAAAAAGACATGGTGCTTAGTTTTCGACGAGTGTTCTGCGAGACCTTTCATTTTTAATATCAGCTCCATGTTCCTTGAGTCTGGTCTGCAGGGAGCGACCTGTTTCACCAATGTAGCTTTTCCCACATGAGCAATCGATTTTATAGACCCCTTTAAGTTGATGCTTATCAATATTATCCTTAACTGATCTCATACTTTGCCTAATTGTTCAAGGGGCTGAGAATTGCGTGCTTATGTTTTTCCTTCTTAGGACTTTCGCAATCTTATCTGTAACTCCATGAATGTAAGGAAGAAAAACCCTACCACCCTCAGGTTGATCTCGGGCTTTAGGTTCATAAGATAACATCCTTTTCTCAGCTTTCTGAATTGCTTTCTTAATTTCATTTTCTTTGTAGCCTAAACCTTTAAAGGTTGAGATTAAATGCTTCTTTTCTTCATCCAAATGATCAACGTCAGAAATTCGAAGGGCCCTGATAGCAAGAGTGTTTAGAACACCAAGTTTCTGGGCTGGATGATGGTGGGAGTTAGCTTGGAGGTAGTTCTCTGTATGGGTAGACTTTCTGAAGACTTTGTGCCCTATGGATCCATCATCTTTTCTCATGATGAGGATGTCTAAAAAATGATGCTCCTGTTTTCTTCAAGCTCCATAGTGAATTTAATTTCTGAAGAGATGGAATTTAGGTGAGTAAAGAACTTGTCAAGCTCTGCTTTACCATGAGTCCATTTTATATTAATATGCTGATCATGTAAACATGGCATATTCTATTACTATATTATTTTTGTGTAGCATAGAAATTTTTGTGATATTTACCTTCACTCAACCCATCTCCCTCCTGAAACCCTAACCCTAATTCCTCATTTTTAGGTGTTTGTGCGGCTGTGGCTCTTTAAGTCTCCAATCTCATAAACCATTCTACTTTGTTGTGAAAAGTGCCTCTTCATTTGCCCAAACCATTCTACTTTGCTGTAAAAACCGTCATTTCATTGCCCTGTTCGACCTGCATGATATGTGAACGCTATTCTATGGTAATTTCAACCAGAGGCATCGTAATCAAGGTAATTGTTTTCTCAAATTTAGAGTCTCCGCCTTTGATTTTGCCATGATCGTTTGCTTTATTGGGATGCGTGCTTGACTTTCTTGATTGCATACTCAAGCTTGTTTTGCTTTGTTATTTTCATAAATGTTTTGAAAAGCCAACTTGTACTATCTATTCCATGGGTAACATTTGATCATTTCTTCTCAAGTTCTAGATTACTTGGTTTTTTTTCAGCTCAGCTCATAAAACTAATGTGCATCCCCTAATTTGCCACCCTGCTGCTAAACTAATAATATGTAGGATATTTATTTCACCATTTTTGTTATGCATCCGCTGGTTTTACGTTAAAATTTTAAAGCACCTTCAATTTTACAGTCTGGATATAGCCCTTTCCTCTGTTTTTAGGTCAAAGTAAGGTTAATAATGACCATTGTTTAGAACAGAGGAGGACAAAAATTTACGATGTGGTCTCTCTTTAAAGTGTGATGTGGTCTCTCTTTAAAGTGTGGATTAGAAGGTTAACAATATGTACAAATTAATGTCTGAGATATATTTTTCAACAGATTTCACCACTAAACCAGTTAAAGCTATAAGTGGTATTTAGACTTTGAGAAAATTTTCATACTTGATAACAGTTGAGAAACAAATTTTCTGGTTTTAGATTTTGTGCTTTATGACAGATTTGCTGGTTTTAGATTTTGTAGTTTCAATAGATATTAATGAAAGCAATGATGCAACATCTTGATTATATCATTATTCTAAACACTGTCTGAATGCCTCATGGATAATTATATAATTTTATCAAAATCTGAATGGGTTGCCAGAAAAGTTCTTGTCTATATTTCGACAGGTGTGATTTTGTTCTAGACAAATATAAGAATTTATGTAAGTTTGGTTGAATACTCAAGTGTCTATATGGCATTCTTTTGAAAACAATTAAACTGGTCTGAATTGTGTCGTGTAATTATATAATTCTATCAAAATTTGAATGGGTTGCTAGCAGAATTTTGGTCTATATTACAACAGGTCTGATTTAATTCGAAACGAATATAAGAATTTATCTGAGTTTGGTTGAATACCCATGACATTCTTTTAAAAACAATTTAACTTTTCTCTGATGATGGAATGAAAGAGACTTGGACTATCTCTAATTATTTCTAAGAGGGTATTTTCTCTAACAGGTGACGCTGGCAAAGATGGGAAAAATGTTAAAATAAAAAAGTGGCATGGAATGGGTAGAATTGAAAAGGTGTCTTATGTAAGGTTGGTTGAATGTTCATATGGCTATTTGCTTGTGAAATTTTTTATTTATTTTTAACAAAGACCAGGAATAGTTTGTATTAAAAGAGGGGGAATAGTTTGTATTAGAAGAGATATGAGCTTAAAACCCAGAAATTTGTTTGGACAAATTGATCTCAAAGCTATTATTGCTGACTTCTTCGAGTCTTTGCATTCTAGGTACATCATTTTTAAACTTTCAGCACTACTGTCCTCTATACATTTCTTATAAAGGCGCTAGAACCAATCAATCAAAAAGCAATTTTTTTCTTTCATCAAAAGGAGCCGTAGCTAATTGTGAGGCTAGGGTTCCTTGGGGCCTCATTTCTCTTCAGAACTTCCCTGAGAGATATCGTCCATTTGCGTTGGAATCTCATCCAGGTTGGGTTGCTGAACCTTCACTTCATACCTTCAAAGTTTAACTGTATATGCTCAGTTGGTGAGATTGCTTTCCATCCAGGCTGAAAGACATTTCTGGGTGAGCAAAGCTGATAATGTTATCTTTGACGAAACACTTTGATTCTGTGGTCTCAAATGGATGCAGTAATTTGAAAGCAAACAGAGGTTAGTTTCTCATATGATCTCAACCCTGTGGCTATTGCTACTGTAATTGAGCATAGAAAACGGTGCATTCCCCTCTCCATCAGTGAGGAAGCACAGGATCAAGAGCAAGATCTTCAGGAAGGCCATGTTGGCACTAGGTCCAAGGTGTCTAGCTGAAGGATGAGTAGGGGAAGATTCAAAATGGATAGTCAGAGAAAGCAGAACGGCCAGAGGGATCAGCTTGAGAAGCCGAGGATCCGTAGCGTCTCTAATGAGGTAGTCTAGAGCATAATCAAAGGCTATTTACTTGTGTTTTTCAGTGCATGTTCATATGCCTATTTACTTGTGATTTTGACTGCATATTTGTATGGCGTTCTCTTAAAACAATTAAATTGTTTTACTATCATGGAATCAAAGACTCTTACTATTTTGAATTTTTAAGCGAGCTCTTTTTATTTTTTTTCACAGAAAATGATGCCTATATCTGAAAAATTGTTCCAAAAAGAATGACGTGGAATGGGTAGAACTGAAAAGAAAGGAGTCTCCTAAACTCAAACACTGGTGTGTATTCTTTACATATTAACTTTTTCTTTTTTGGGTGGTTAATTTCAGTTCAAAGTTATACTCGGCTTAAATTCCCACTTTGAGAAATGTGTAGCAATTTTAAAATATTTGTGTAATAAAACTTCTTGTTTGGAGTAAGAAATGTGGTTATTGCTGATGGTAACCGGTGAAGTAATCATAAGTAAATTTCTAGATCAATGTGCAGAACAATGTTGTTCTTTTATTATGCTTAACATGTACTTTAGCATGTTGGTAAGCAATAAGGTGCACTGTTACAAACCATGCCAATCTATTCAGGCCACATATTACCCAATGGTAATGCTGTGTTAAAAGACGTTTTTGAGCAATCACTGGTTCAATCTTGTGATGGTACATATTCACCATTTTGAAAATGTACATTAAGTAAAGTGCAGATAGAACATTAAATGATCGATAGAAAACAAGCTAAGACAAGAGACACAAGGTGTGGCGGCTAGCTAGGGACAAACCCCAATATGGGAAAACCCTTTGATCAAATATTATTTTATCTTCAATAATTCAGCAAAGAGAAATAGTACAAAAATCTGATTTGCATTAGCAGCAGCAAACCCTAGATTAGCCCTAAACTAGGGCAGACAATATCTTGCAAACTAACCGTTGGATTCCTTCACCAAAATGTACGGCCTTCTGAGAAGAGTCAGTTCCACCTACAACGCAGTTTTGAGAGAGAGTCTGATGGTCAACGCTGGTCAAACTTCTGATATGCAGTTGCAGCCCTAAATTCTGCGTCCTTCCTTCCACACATGTGAGAGAAGAGTTCCTTTCTGCGTAGTAGGAGAAGAGCCTCTTTTCTACGCAGGAGAGAGAGAGAGATGTGATGAGAGTGAGTGTCCAAATGAGGAAAAGACCTCCTGCATTTATATACAAATGTTGATGATGAATAGATGTGTCTATTGGGCTTCTGAGCCTACATGAGTTGCTGGTTGGCTTGATAATTATTCCATAATCAAAACAAATTCATATCTCCATAAATACTTATCAGAATCAGATGATCTTTAGATCAATCCTACACTGCTCGACGAGAGGAATCTAGGAAAATTATTATCAGCCATGAATAAGGTGACCCACATGGATTTTGGCCCTAGTTGCCAATTTTAACACTCCCTCTCAACTAGGGGGAACTTCATCAGTAATTCGTTTGTCTGTTGCTACTATTCATCCATCAAATGCACTACCCTATATAACTTGACCCTTGCTCTACTCTGCTCTGTTATGCTTTGCTCGAATTATGAAGAAGAAGTGATCGAGGATGTATCATACCATCCTCCACTGACTCAAAGTCAATCTCAGAGTGTGTACCACTCGTCCCAAACCAGTCCTCAACTGACCCGAAGTCAGTGTCATAGTGGGTACAACTCCTACCACTGGTCCCAGACCAGTATCATTGATCCCAGATCAATGAAGGTCATCCTAGCATAGAGAGTACGGTAGATATAGCGATGCGTCCATCGGTATTACTATGGTCCCTATCCTCATTTCCCTACTCATTAATCAGATGACAGGTACTTCCCATGAGTTCCAGACTACATGGGTAGGATGCCTCGACAGGAGAACTAATCATCATGTCCATAAGAGAGTGAATCATCTTGTCCAGTGGATGCCACGGAGAACTAATCATCTTGGCCCACAGGAGAGCGAATCATCCTGTTCCATAATCGCCATGGAGAACACATCATCCAGGCCTCACAGGAGAACTAATCATCCTGCTACACAATCGTCATGGAGAACACATCATCCAGACCTCACAGGAAAACTAATCATCCTGCTACATAATCACCACAGGGTGTCACAAGGAAATTTTTTTATTCTTTTACCCTGTACACGTACACCACCAAGGGATGGTGAGTCACCCTGTGGTCATATGTCGCTCCAAGAAGTACCCCGCGCCCCTGGAGCTCCAAGAGATTCATACATCATACAGGACCCTCATCAGAGGGTTTCTGAACGACACCAAGTTGTTCTCGGAAAGTAAAAAAATTGACCTTTCCTAGGGGCTTTGTCAGAATGTCGGCGACCTATTCATCTGTACCGATATGTTGGAGCCTTATAGCTTCCCGTTGCACATATCTCGAATATAGTGGAACCTAATATCGATATGCTTAGAGCAATCATGAAATACGAGATTCTCTAATAAACGAATCCCACTCTGGTTATCGCACAGGATCACAATGGTATCAAATGTAAATCCAAACAGCTCACTAAAGAGCTTTTGTAACTAGACTGCCTCACAGGTGGCCATGCTAGCAGCAATATACTCTGCCTCGGCGGTGCTCAAATTCACCGACTTCTGTTTCCTGCTCATCCAGGGCATCGAAGCAGATCCCAAGGAGAAACAACACCTGGAAGTGCTCTTACGATCCACCACACTGCCTGCCCAATTAGCATCAGTGTATCCAAGTAGTCTCACATCTCCGACAGCGTATCTTAACCCATAAGTAATTGTGCCACAGAGATATCTCACCAGATTCTTGGCGCTAATCCAATATATGTGGTGAGGTTCAACCATATGTTGACTCAACGTGTTGATTGTGAAGCATATATCTGGACAGGAGTTCACTAAGAGCATTAATGCTCCGACGAGTTGATGATACTCGGTGGCATTTCGTAAAATAGGTCCAGCAGCGCTACCGCTTAACTTCTTAAAGTCAAGCTCCATCGGGGTAGTTACAGGCTTACAGTCCTCCATACCGAATCTTTCCAATATCTTCACCACATATTTTCCTTAAGATAGGAAAATTTCCCTTGGCTTCTGCCAGACTTCAAGTCCTAGGAAATAGTGCATCAGTCCTAGGTCCTTCATTTGAAATTCAGAAGCCAACTCCCTCTTACATTTGTGAATGAGAGGGTCTGCTCCTGTTAGAAAGAAGTCATCCACTTACAACACCAGTATGAGAGGTTTGTCATCTTCAACCTTAAAGGTTAGGATCAGCTTCACTCCTAGTGAATCCCAGCTTCATCAAGTAGCTATCGATCCTCTCATACCATGCTCGGGGTGCTTGCTTCAGCCCATAGAGAGCCTTCTTCAACCTGATACATGAGATTTTTGATCATAAATCTCAAATCCTTCGAGTTGCTCCACGTAGACTTGTTCTTTGATCGAACCATGAAAGAATGCGGTCTTGACATCCATCTGATGTAGGTTCCATCCTTGTGAAGCCGCAAGGGCTATGATCGAGCGAATGGTGGTATATCTGGCAACAGGTGAAAATATCTCGTTATAGTCTATACCTTCCTTCTGGGAGAGGCCACGAGCGACAAAACGAGCCTTACACTTTTCTGTACTTCCATCTGCTACATGCTTTATCTTGTAAAGCCATTTAGAAGTGACAACTGTCTTGTCATGGGGTCTGGGAACTACTTCCTAGACATCATTCTTCGTAATAGACTCATTCTTTGGTCATAACATCCTTCCATACTTGATGCTTGACGACATCTGAGAATGATGAAGGCTCATTTTGTATGATCATGCTCATGATGGTCAGGTATCCCTGATACCTGTTAGGTTTCTTACTTTCATGGAAGGTTCCTCGGGGTGCAGTGTGTCCTTCAGCATCATCGAGTAGCCCCCTAAGCCAAGAGGGCCTCTTCCTAGAAGAGGAAGGCTCAGGTGGATCAATAGGATCCATGGGTTCATCCACATTGGGAATTGTTACATCATATTTTTCTTTTGGTTCCCTGGTGTCAGCTTCTTGAGAGCTCCTTAAAGTAGGAAGATTGTTCACCTTGCTGAGAGCCATATCTTCATTAAAGGTGACATCATGACTAATCACGACTTCCCTTTGACCGGCTACATAGATTTTATAGCCCTTAGTATTTTCACCATAGCCCACGAAGATTCCTTTCTTTCCAGATGCACCCAATTTATTCCTTTTCTCTTTCGACACATGAAAATATACAGGGCTTCCAAAAGTTCTAAAATGAGATACGTCAGGTTTCTTATCGTTGAAAATTTCTTCAGGAGTCTTGGAACCCAATGCTTGATGAGGGCATCGACTTTGTACATATATGTCAGTGCTTGCAGCTCCGGCCCATAGAAACTTCAGAAGTCTTTGATCATGGAGCATGGCACATACAACTTCCACATTCGTATGGTTCTTTCTTTCCGCCACACCATTCTGTTCAGGGGTATATGGTGTAGTAGTCTCCCTCTTAATGCCAGCCTCAGATATGTCTGAGTGAACCAACTGTAATATATTGGAGGTCTTGCTTTGGCTTGAGGGGAATGGTCCCCTTTTGAGCTTTTCTTCGGCACATCCCAGACATACACCTTCTTTCTCTACTCGGAATTCGGGCATCCCTGTCAGCATTTGTCTTCCATCGAGTAGAGATTTATAATGAAGGTGGACAAACCTCCGATGCCAAAGTTCGGACTGAAGAGATGTGTCACAAGACATGACACCTAGCTGACTTCCACCGACCTGATATAATGAATCAACTCGAAACCCAAGAGTAAAGGCATCTTTAACATTATTTTTGCATACATGTACCTTGCCATCGCTGAAGGTCACCTTGTAGCCTTTGTCTTCCATTGCCGAGATGGACACTAGGTTCTTTTTGAGGTCAGGTACATATAATACATCCTGTAAGTGAATCATATTACCTTGATTCAATTTAAGAGAGACATTGCCTACACCTTTCACAGGATAATTTCATATTATCTCCAAGGACAATTTCCAGGTTAGTTTCTTTCTCTATCACATTATGGAGAACTTCTTTGTAACTAGTGAAGTGCCTTGAGGCACCACTATCAATAAGCCAATTTCCCAACGAGTCTGGAGAAGCAGAGGTAGATAGAGCATCGGGTAGATAATATTCATCCTGTTTATTGTCAACAGTGTTAGATTCATACCTGGTATTTCTAGCCTTCTTGAATGGTTGTCCTCTTCCTTGATTTCCAACACTCCTTTTTCCTCTGCTATTAGATTTTCCATTCCTTTGATTGCCATGAGAGGGATTTTGATCATCGTCCTGGTGAGAGTTCCTTCTATCAAGGCATTCCCTTGCATAGTGACCTGCTTTATCGCAAATGTAACATCGTCCTTTTCTTCCACCCTTAGGTCCAACCTTTCTTTTTGATTTAGTCCCGGAATTATTTCTTTTCTTAACATGAGAAGAAAAAGGCAGTTGGAGGACCTTTAGGCATGGGCATTTCTTGCTCTTCTATCCTTGTTTCTTCTTGAATTCATCTTGCCATTAATTCCTCGAAACCAGGAATTACGTTTTTTGAGAAGAGTAGTGATGAACATGTACCATTCAGATGGTAATCCTCTAAGGGTTGAGAGTGCCATTTCCCTATCAGTAATAATTTCTCCAATAGATAGGGGATCGTTCTTGATCTCAGTGATTCTTAAGAAATAGGCTTGCATGCTCTCATCTTAGCCCTTCTTAATTTCCTTCAGCGTATTTCTAAGAAACAAAACTTGATTTGCATCATTAACTTTAAATAAACTCACCAATCTATCGTAGATTTCCTTGGAGGTGTTCAGATCAGAGATGTTGGCCACCAAACACTTGTCGATAGAGTCCCGGATGATCTTCTTTGTTTTGACTTCTCCGCATTTCCATTTGTCCCTGGCTAGCCGCCACATCTTGTGTCTCTTGTCTTGGTTTGTTTTCTGTCAATCATTTAATGTTCTATCTGCACTTTACTTAATGTACATGTGATTGCTGATTTGTGGATAATAATAAAAAGAAGTAAACTGCTCTGAGCATAGAGTCCTGGATGATCTTCTTTGTTTTAACTTCTCCAGAGTTCCATTTGTTCCTGGCAGCAGTGGGTGAATTAATGGAGGCTCAACAATATTGCCTTTCACATGGTCGAACACTCCCTGATCTTCTAAAGGCAGATCGAGAGACATCTTCCATCCATGATAGTCAGACTTCTCACGGAGTTTGTCTTCGGCAGGGAAGAGTGTTGAGGACCCCATAGTTCTTTTAGGATAGCTTTGCCATTCTTCTCTTCAATGATTGCTCTTGCTCTTGCTCGGGCTTTGTCTTCACCTCAGCTCTGATACCATGTTAAGTTATGGTATGTTCTATGCTCAGAGCAGTTTACTTCTTTTTATTATTATTATTATCCACAGAGTAGCAATCACATGTACATCAAGTAAAGTGCAGATAGAACATTAAACGATCGACAGAAAAAAGCCAAGACAAGAGACACAATATGTGGCGGTTAGCCAGGGAAAAACCCAATATGGGGAAGCCCTTTGATCAAATCTTCTTTTATCTTCAATAATTTAGCAGAGAGAAATAGTACAAAAATCTGATTTGTATTAGCAGTAACAAACCCTAGATCAACCCTAAACTAGGGCAGACAATATCTTGCAAATTGATTGTTGGATTGCCTTGATTCCTTCACCAAAATGTACGGCCTTCTGAGGAGAGTTAGTTCCTCCTACAACACATTTTTGAGAAAGAGTTTGATGGTTAATACTGGTCAAAATTCCGATCTGCAGTTGCAGCCCTAAAGTCTGCGTCCTTCCTTCCACACATGTGAGAGAAGAGTCCCTTTCTGCGTAGTAGGAGAAGAGCCTATTTTTTGCGCAGGAGAGAGAGAGAGATGTGGTGAGAGTGAGTATCCAAATGAGGAAAATACCTCATGTATTTATATACAAATGTTGATGATGAATAGATGCGTCTGTTGGGCTTCTACGCCTACATGAGTTGCTGGTCGGCTTGATAATTATTCCATAATCAAAATAAATTCATATCTCCATAAATACTTGTTGGAATCGGATGATCTTTAGATCAATCCTACACCTATCGATGAGAGGAATCTAGGAAAAATATTATCAACCATGAATAAGGTGACCCACATGGAGTTTGGCCCTAGTTGCCAATTTTAACAAGATGAAGGTATAACATGACCCCAAAACAGCCCACACTGTCCCATGTATCTTTGTTGTAGCTTACACCCCACACATCAAACCCAAACAACCCTCCTTTGCCTCGACCCTCTAGGGAGATATCTCGGCCCTCCTAACAACAACTCAGAGTTCACATATGACCCTGAAACAACCTTCAAAAACCCTTGTTGTTCGGTCTTCCTTACTGCGGCTAGGGCAGGATAGATCTCCGTATTTGGGCAGCGTGAATAGGTCTTCTTCACCGTGTTATGTCTCTCCTTTAGGCAGCGTAGAGGGCAGGTTGGGAAGCATATAGAATCAGGGGTCTTTCCCTCGGACTATGACTAGGGAATCCTTTAGGACTACAGCTAGGGAATCCTTTAGGATTGCGGCTATGGCATCCTTCTTCTAGATTTCTATCCCACTAAAACCCAAAGTGGGTGGAGATGAAATCAAGAGAGAAGTGTGTGTGAAATGACTCTCAAGTCATCTCCTTTTATACTAAAATGTTGAGCACATGTGGGGGTTATTTGGTTGCTGGCCGACCTTGACAAATTGTCTTATAACACAAATAAATTCATAACTCCATGAATACTTATCGGAATCGGTTGATCTTTAGATCAATCTTACACCTCTCGATGAGAGGAGTCCAAGAAAAATATTAGCTACCATAAATAAGATGACCCACATGGAGTTTGGCCCTAGTTTCCAATTTTAACACTCCCTCTCAACTAGGGAGAACTCCATCCGCTAATCCATCTATCAAACTATACTATTTCTACCAACAGTGCCTTGCAATGCTCTGCTATGCTCTCCTTTGCTGAACTATGAAGAAGAAGAATTGATCGAGAATGTCTCATACCATTCTCTACTGACTCGAAGTCAGTTCCATATGAAGAGAGTGTGTCATACGACTCTTACTGATCCTAGATCAGTTCCAAAAGAGAGCGAGTTATGTCACTCTTACTGACCCGAAGTTAGTTTCATTGATCCCAGATCACTATCAAAAGAGAGTGTCTCAAACCACTCATTCTGATCCTAGATCAGTTTCATTGATCCCAAATCAATGGAGGTCATCCTGGCATAGGGAGTACGGTAGATACAACGATGCGTCCTTCTATAGTACTACTATGGTCCCTAACCCCATTTCCCTGCTCATTGGCCAGATGAGAGGTACTTCCCATGAGTCCCAAAATACATGGGTAGGATGCTTCGACAAGAGAACCACTCATCATATCCATAAGTCGACACATGGTATCACAGGGGAAGGTTGAACCATTCACCATGTACACAATGCACCATTAGGGGAGGGTGAGTCGCCCTATGGTCGCTTGTTGTTCCAAGAAGTACCCCAAGACCCCCAGAGCTACCAAAGCTCAATGCATGCATCATGCAAGACCCTCATAAGAGGGTCTCTCAACGTCTCCAAGTCATTCGGGAAAGTCACAAATTTGATCTTTCCCCGGGGCTTTGACAGAATGTTTGCTACCTGTACATTAGTCTCAATGCGATGGAGCCTTCTCGCTCATCGATGTACTACATCCCAGATAAGGTAGTATTTGATGTCTATATGCTGGAGCAATCATAGAATACGAGGTTTCTCAACAATCGAATCCCCCCCTGGTTGACATAGAAGATCATGGTGGTATCCATCATGTGTACAAACAACTCACTGAAGAGCTTCGACAACTAAGCAGCTTCACACGAGATCATACTCGTAGCTATGTATTCGGTCTCAATGGTGCTCAAAGCAACCGTCTTTTGCTTCCTGCTCATCCAAGATATCGAGCAGAACCCAAAGACACTGCCTGCCTAATCATTATCAGAATAATCATGCAGCTTCAAATTTCTGGCAGTGTATCTCAATTCATGAGAGACTGTGCCATGAAGATATCTCAAGTGATTCTTGGCATCAATCCAGTGAGGCTCAACCATATATGAGCTCAACATGCTAACTGCAAAATATATATCCGTACGGGAGTTCACCAAGAACATCAATGCTAGTATGAATTTGTGAAACTCAGATTCCCAAAACAGGTCCGGAATCCCTACCACATAACTTCTGAAAGTTAAGATCCATCGAGGTAGTCATGGGCTTACAGTTCATCATTCTAAATCCAAAATCCAACTCCCTATTACTTTTGTAACTGAGAGGGTTTGCACCTGTCAGAAAGAGGTTGTCCTCAGAAGGTGCCGGTATGAGAGGTCTATCATCCACAACCTTCAAGAAATGGTTTGGATTGGCTTCACTCCTAATGAATCTCAGCTTCATCAGACAACTATCAATCCTATCATACTACACCCGGAGTGTTTTTCTTCAAGCCATAAAGGAATTTATTCCACCTGCATACATGAGATTCCTGATCATGAATCTCAAACTCCTTGGGTTGTTCCAAACATGTGGACTTGCTTCATGACGGGAATGGTCTTCTTTTAAGATTTTCCTACGGTACATCTCAGACATGTACCTTCATGCTCTTTTTGAATTCAGGCATCCCTGTCACCATTTGACTCACGCACCTTCGGTGCTATAAATGAGATGTGTCAACTGACATGGTCCCCAATGGACTTCTTGCAACTTGATACAAATTACCAACCTTGAACCCATGAGTAAAAGCATCTTTGAAAATTCTATTTTCAAACACGTACCTTTCCATCGATGAATGCCACCATGAAACCTTTGACTTCCATTGCCGAAATGGACAACAGGTTCTTCTTACGATTAGGTACATAAAAGATATTCTTGTAAATGAATCAAGTTACCCTCTTTCAATTGAGGGGTAACATTCCCTACACCCTTTCCTGGATAGGTGGCATCGACTCCAAGGATAATCCCACGATTGTTTCCATCTCTACCAAATTAGAGAGAGCACCCTTCTATCCGATGAAGTGCCTTGAAGCACTACAATCAATAAGCCAAATTCCCAAAGAGTCTGAAGGAGAGGGCCAATACAAGATAATGCTCCTTTATCTTCTCAATAACAACATTTGATTCTTCATACCTGGGGTTCCTTGCTTTTTTGAAGAGTCAGTCGTTTCCTTGATGACCTGCATTACCTGTCATTCCTCTGATCATTGAATATGTCCCTGGAATGATTGTTATCATCATCATGTGATGTGTCCCTACCATTTAGAAACTCCTTCACGTAATGTCTGAACTTATTACAAATAAGGCATTTGCCTTTCCTTCCACCCTTAGATTCGGACTTCCCATTGAAGTGATCTTTAGGTAGGCTATCAGAAGCTTCCGCTACGCCATTTTGATAATATTCCCTGCTTCGATTTCACTCTTGATGAATTTGAAGAGGGATGAAGAATCCATTGATCATTTTGTCCTTTCCCAACTATCTTCGGTGATTTCTCTTTCACTCTTGCTTGGGATTTGTCTTCACCTCAGCTCCGATACCATGTTGATTTTAGATATGTTCTATGCGTAGAGAAATTTATTTCAATTTTCACAGTTAGCTCAATATCTTTTCTAGATTAGCAATCACATCAACATTAAAGTAAATTGCAGGTAGAACATAAACATAGATCACAGAAGACAAGTCAAGACAAGAGGGCACAAGATGTGGCGCTAGCTAGGGACACACCCCAATGTGGGGAAACCCTTGATCAATTCTTCTTATATGTTCTTCAATAGTTCAACAGAGAGAGAGAGAGAATACATATACAACAGAATTCAACACTTTGACTTATCTAAATAAGAGCATAGATCATCTCTAAGTAGATGATACGAGGTAGTTGAACTCAATTGAAGACATGCTGCTTCAACGGATTCTCCGAGGTGACTCCATCACCATGCGTTGTGCTACACCTTGTCATCATGTTGCAGCACCCATCATCACTGTGTTGGACCTCATTACCCTGTTGCACACATCATACTATTGCACCTTATGTTGCATCTTCCGATACTGCAACATCTTGTTGTAGCTCATCATCTTGTTGCACTTACTAGTGTTGTCTCATCCTGTACCTTACTATGCCCATCACGATGCATGTCATTGTAGCATTTAATATCACTGTACTATACTAGCAAGTGCTCCACACAACATGCTACACTTCACATTGTCATGATGCCCATCATTGTGTTGTAGCATTTCACATCATGCTGCCCCTTATCACAATGTTGTCACTGCTCATACTGTTGCACCATGATTGCTTGTTGTCCCATGCAAGCACCATGTCCTTGCTGTCCCATCTACCTTTGCTGCACCATGTGACCTTGTTGTCCCATCTTCCTTTGCTGCACCATGTGACCTTGCTGTCCAATGTATCTTATTTCCAACACACCATACAAATGCTGTTGTTTGTCACTTCATTACTGCTATACTTTCTGGGATTGGTTAGGTCACACAACAGTCCATAATCGTCCTCAAATCTGGCCCAAAATTTCCCTTTATGAAATGCGGCCTATGCTACTGTAAACCCTCTGCCTCCACGCTGAAGATGAGGTTATAACATGACCCCAAAATAGCCCACGCTGTCACATGTATCTTTGCTGTAGCTTACGGCCCACACATCAAACCTAAACAATCCTCCTCGGCCCTACACATCAAACCCAAACAATCCTCCTCTGCCTCGGCCCTCTAGGGAGATATCTCGGCCCTCCTAACAGCAACTCGACCTTCACGTATGATCCTGAAACAACCTCCAAAAACCCACGTTGTTCGGTCTTCCTTACTGTGGCTAGGGCATGATAGATCTGCGTATTTGGGCAATGTGAATAGGTCTTTTTCACTGTGCTATGTCTCTCCTTTAGGCAACATAGAGGGCAGGTTCGATAGCGTATAGAATCAGGGGTCTTCTCCCTTGGACTGCGGCTAGATAATTCACTTTAGCACTATGGCTAGGGCATCCTTTAGGACTGCGGCTAGGGCATCCTTCTCCTAGATTTCTCTTCCACTAAAACCCAAAGCGAGTGGAGAGAAAATCAAGAGAGAAGTGTGTGTGAAATGACTCTCAAGTCATCTCCTTTTATACTAAAACGTTGAGCACATGTGGGGGTTATTTGGTTGTTGGCCGACCTTGACGAATTGTCTTATAACACAAATAAATTCATAACTCCATGAATACTTATCAGAATAAGGTGATCTTTGGATCAATCCTACACCTCCACGATGAGAGGAGTCCAAGAAAAATATTAGCTGCCATAAATAATATGACCCACATGGAGTTTGACCCTAGTTGCCGATTTAAACACATGCAAAGATGCCCGCTGCATTATATTGTGAGTATTGTATTTAGGCTAAGGAATGGGATAATGGAGAAGTTTATATCAATTCTTTGTAAATGTTGTAGCAAATTTTTTGTTGCAAGAGAACTCTTTACGCATATTGTCCTTCAAGGGGTTAATGTAAAGACAAAATAAATTAGTTAATTGATATTTTGGTTATATCTAATAAATCCACTTGATGACCCTAAAACTTAAACTTATGTAGAGAAAAATGTTGGGAATCACGATTGTCGTTAGACCAAAACCCACAGGTGTTAGTCAACGAATGCATCGCCAGAGATAAGGATCCACGAAAGGTGGTTAGTCCATGTCACAAAACACACGGGGAGCGTCGGTTTATCCAATGACCAATAATCTCCCCCCAACGCGAGAATCCACGAAAGGTGGTTAGTCCATGTCACAAAACACATGGAGAGCGTCGGTTTATCCAATGACCAATAATCTCCCCCCAACGTGAGCTGGTGTGTATCGAACTCGTGACCTATGCTCTGATACTACTTGTTGGGAATCACAATTGTCATTAAACCAAAACCTGCAGGTGTTGGTCAATGATCGCATAGCCAAAGATAAGAATCCACGAGAAGCAGTTAGTCTATATCACAAAACAAACAAGAAGCATTGATTTATTCAATATTAACAGAAAATCCTAACTTCACTATGATGAAATCTTATTTAAGACATTGACATCTTATTTATTTATATGTGAAACACCCACTTGATGAGGTTAAACCATAACTTTTACGGGATAAAATATGGTTCAACACTTTTTTTTTTTTTTTTTGGCTATCCGTCAACTTCATAAACTTAAAGATGCAGATCTTTCAATTAAGTTGGATATCAAAGGATGCCAACATTGGCATAATATTTTTTTATATAACAATAATCCTTGCTCTAGATGATGCAATGGTTAGAATAAATATCGTTGATGGTTATACATGATTCTTGAGAGCGAGTTCTCACTACTATGATCCACCACACCTTATTTTAAAAAAATTATACCTTTAACAATGGTTTCATTAATTTTCTTAAGAAGATTTTGTGGTGCTTATCATAGAGTTTGATATTTTATTCGCATATTCTAGAGTTTTCATAAAGTTTGATATTTCATTTGGTTGATATTTTATTTGGTATATGATAGAGTTTATTTCGAAAAATCTGTATAATTATAAAATATTATTGGATTTTAGTTTTTTAATATAGTGTATTGAATTTTTAAGAATGGTTAGACATCGTTATAGGAAGTAAAATTTCCCCTACAACCTATGATTCGTATTCATGAAAAATGAAATATATTATAAATATATTAACATCAACAATAATGCATGCTATTCTAGAAATAGTTTTCAAATGGTGTCATCTATGTCACAGCTCTTGTTATATATTATCAACTCGTGAATAAAAAAGAAACAATGAGATGGATATAAGAAAGATTGGAATGACACATGTCACTTTAAAGATAGATACAAGTGGTGTTGCATATGTCATAAATTTGGTTGCATATATGATTAATATGTCTATGAAAGATAGACAATGAGATGGATGTAAGAAATTAGCTACAATGATACATGTTCTTTTAGTTTATTTTAAAACTAAAGACAATGTTACAAATTTGTTTGTATATATATGATTAATTTCTTTGTGAGAAAGACATTGATATGGATATGAAACCGTTGGTTGGTTACCACACATCATTGTAAAAATATATATTAAGTGGTTGTGTTTTTTTGTAATAAATTTTATTAGGTATGATTAATTTGTAATATCCAAACAAATGTTACTTCAAAAATAGATCTCTAGGGCTGTTGTTTATTGATACAAATTTGGTGGTATATATTTAACTTGTATGCAAAATAAACAATGCAGCATATATTTATTATATATATATGAATAGCTTATTTATTAATTTCTACCTAAATTTTTGAAACATAAAAATGTGTTTCATGTTTGTTTTATATGTTATAATCTTATGTACGTCAATCTCATATGGTATAATTTTGATACATTTGTTTTTATTTATAGATTCAAGAACTTCATACAATTATAAAGACTACACTACAGTATCTTAGTCATTATTAATGGATTTATAAATAGGTGGTGACTAATCATTAATGGATTTATAAATAGGTAGACAATATAATAAATGGTGGGGTGTTTTTTAAAAAGGAAATATATTGATTATTTTAAATTGATTTATTTTACTTTAATTTGATAATAAACTTACCAAGCAATTAAAATATATCATTTTAAATTTCACAAAATCTTTTTATTATTTGCTGAATGCAATATTTATGTGTGAGAGATGAATTCAAAGCCCCATGCTCTTTTTAACCTCAATTTGGCCAAAAACATAACTCGAATTCAGTTAAAATGTTACCTTCCAACTATCCATTCGTGATTCTAATTAAATAAGTTGAATAATAATTTTCTAGATGTGTAATTGTATTACTAAAGCAATATTAAATAAAGCTAAAGAGTAATTCACAAAATCATTTAATTATTTTCCAAATGTAATATTTATGTGTGAGAGATGAATGCAAAGCCCCATGCTCTTTCTAACCTCAATTTGACAATTTTATTTTTTTGGCTAAAAACAACGCGAATTTAGTCAAAATGTTAGACCTTCCAACTATCCATTCATGATTCTAGGTAAACAAGAAGAATAATAATTTTTTAAATGTGTAATTGTATATTTTATAGGATCAATTGAATCATCTTAACTTGTTTAAAAAAAAAGAAAAATACTAAAACAATATCAAATAAAGCTAAAGAGAAATATCAATTAAGTTGATGTAATATAGGACATTAAATAACAATAATAAGTGGTATATCAATCAAAATAGATTAATATTATCATTAATTAGGGTTAAATGTTGGTAATCAATAATTGAACATCTTTCTCATTATAAAATTAAATTGTGTATTTATAATTCAATGCATTTCATTTCATAATTTTGAGTGTGTTATCTTTAATATAAGTTAAAATGGACTTTTTAAAATGGTTCAACAATGTTCATTATTATTTATGCCATGATCAAGTCATGTGGTCCCTAATACTAGGAGTTTTGTTGTTAAGAGGAGATTAATTTAATTTGAAAAACCTCCTAATCTTGATATCATAATGCTCGATAGAAGACTATGTAGTGCAAATAATGTATATGTACATTCTCAATGTTTCTTGACACTCATGTGAGATAACTTGTATGTGACATATGTGGATATGTTAAAAAGACAATTGTTGCATTCACCCTTGTAGCATTATTCTTAATAAATACAAATAGATCTAGATATTTATCTGTAGGAAGTGAAACAATCAAGTCATGTGGTCACCACATTTTAAAAAATTGATAGAATTTACCTTTTACGAAGTCATCTTCATGGTGTTTGGCACCACATTACTTGATTTCCTCTAGTTTAATATTTTATGTTAGATACTTCATTGCATCTTCAATAGATATTTGATTAAACCCCATTTAATTCTTGTGATGATCCTCACATAATTAATTTAATTATTAATTGGAACTTGCAAATATTTGAATTTTTAGTCTCCTAGCCCTTGATAGAAAACTTTGTATCACAAAATATTATACAGATATTCTCAACTCACTATATGCTTTGTTTTTGCATCTAACAACTTGTATTTGTTAATGTTCCTTGTGTCAAGGGTGGATATGTCAAAAGGCAATCACTACATTCACAAACCCTCACATTAATGATTATTGATAGAGAAATATGGATCTAGATCTTGGTGTATAGGAGGGGAAGCAACCAAATTATATCAACATAAAAATCCTATCTTTTGTTGGGTTCAATCATTGATCTCATACTTAAATTCTAGCATATGTATGATTGGAATAGATCAACAACATCAAAATTGTGGCTTTTGTTGGGTTCGACCATGGATCTCCTAGTTAAATTCTAGCATATGTATGATTGAAATGTGTAGTATTCAAAGATTTTCTTCACTTTTAATGCCAAATGAACACATTTCCGATGACACGGGTTTCAATTGTCTTTCACAACAAATATCTCCTCCTCTTTGCTAAATAATTATTGTACACTTGACATACAATAGATATAGTAATAAAGTTTTATTTGCCTTTGTTTTTCCAACTTGTGGTTGTTGCATACATTGCAACTTGAGGACTATTTTCAGTGAATGTCGCATCATCAAGTTAATGTGAAACTTAGAAATGCCTTTCCTTTTATTATCGCGACAACTCACAAATTATCTGAAGAGAGAGAATTTAGGGACTACTATAGAGTGATGGGCACACATATGGTAGTCGGTGTACACAAAGAGCACCCATAGTTAATAAAAGAGAATTCACCATTCATCTACAAAGGTATTGTGTCCATAAACTTTCACTTATTTTATAATTTGTTGTTTTCTAAAGTTAATTTTTGTTATTGTTTTCTATTCCATGATCAAGAAACATAAGCATCGTTGATGTATTACATAGTTATTTGCATAGGCTATTTATATAGGTGGAAAATTCTACCTAGTGGTTCTGATGATATATATCATATAATTATTTGCATAAGTCATTTGTATGAGAGACAAACACTACCAAGTGGTTAACACAATTTGATTGTACTCAATGAATACCACATGGAATATTTGTGTGCTAATTTATGAGATCCTTGATGGGATTATTGAACTCACCCATAGATAATCTCTCTACTAAGATTAGAAAGGTTCAAATCACCCGAAAGATGCTTCATCTCCTTTATTTAAGGTTATGATTGCATTACTTTCTTTCAATCCTCAACTGTAGACTATGGAGCATGCATCAATAGTGGATCAACATATTACTTATAAATCTAAGCATCATATTGATGTTATAATAAGCTGAAGTGTGCCTTTTACAACAAATGGCAATGCTTTGTATAGATCTCAATGAATCTATCATGACCATTATTTGATTATGAATATATTTTGAATGACAAGCAAATCTTAATTTTTTCAAACAAACAACAATACCAAAATGTCTTGGAGAAAATCATACTATGAAAAGCCAAACTTATGGGAAGTACTGCACAAAAAATGAGTGCAAAAAGTGTTATGGGGCTTTGAGCTAGACAAAATATGAGGGATGGTGGAGTATGTTTGCAATGTCTAGTTGTATTTGTAACACATTTTTATTGTTTACAATATCATTATTATCATTTGGACTATTGAATTATAGTGAAATCATGTTCTACTTGGAATATATATTAAGCATCTTCAACTTGTTTACTCCAAAGACACACTGCATATTGCGAAGATAGTATTGGATTTTTTCATTCGACAATGGCTTATCGTAATGTTAACATGCTTATGCATTAGTCTTGTAGTTTTATGGATTACTTGTGAATTCTTTCTTGAAATTCAAGGGGATGAGGAATTACATACCTACATGGGGTCTTTTGTTGGCACCAACATGTTGGTGAACATAATGGTTGCACCCCTACACAATAGTGTAAAATATGCATTGAGCCTTTTGAAAATTGATTGTGGACTATCTATAAATGGACAAACTATATCCATCACATACAACTCTAACTATTATATTCATGGTAGAATTGCTATTGTTTGTTAAACCTTTAAATGCATCAACACTTATCATATATCACAATATTTTGTAGGTGGTTGTGATTGCACCTTCAAATAATAGCTTAGAATTGTATTATATTATTTTTTTCATGCAATTGTGAGACTCGACATTGAATCTCTATGTGAGTATGTTTGCACTAGACCATTCTCACTTTCATTTCTTGGTCATTTTAGAAACAAGAGAGATTAGGTGCATGGAAAATCTAGAATGCATGTTTTTTCACTAGGGTAGTTATTCTATAGAAGTTTAAACACTAGAACTGAGAGAAGCATAATAATTTATTGTGTATGTGGTTCTATGACATATAATAGTTGAGAGCATTTAAAAAAAAATGATGGTAATAAAGGTGATACAAGTGATCATGGTTATTAATGTAGCTATTGAACATTTACATAAACTAGAAAGTGTAAGTTTCTACTCCATCATTATACAATGACTAACATTGTGCAATTTTGTTACATACAAGTTTTAGTTTTCTTCGACAATATTGACCCTTTCAATCAAGGAAAAACCTAAACAAAATATTTATCAATGAGAAAATATTGTAGATCGATTATGACATGGTGATAGTTAATTATGATACAATCCATATACTTATTAACGATAAAATGACATCATAATGATTACTTATGATATGATATATTCTACATATGGTAAATTGTTTACCATGAACTAAAGTACATTTGATCAAATGTATTCCCACTTATTTTGAAATATTTTTATTATCATGTGTGATAGATTTTTTATGTGTATGAGAAGCGCAAATGCATTAGCATATGGAAATAAAAAGATACACTCTTAAAGTTGAATTTTATGTCCATATACATGAGATAATAATCAATTGGCATTGGTGAACTACTTTACTATTAACCAAATCTATATCCTTGGGGGATTTGGTTGGTATTAGTGAGTTTCTTTACCTACATATTTTGTAGCCATAATTGTGCAACAATCCCTTGTTTGTAATTCCCCCAATGTATGTGCCTTTGCATGCAACTTGAAACCATAAACTTGGTAAGGAGTATGGGTTTACTTTACAAGAAGTAAGGGTAAATACAAAAATTTATTTTCATTATTAATATATGTTTTTTACTCTCTATCTCTCATGTCCAAAGTAATTAATATTTATACCTCTTCTCTCTAATGTGTCGAGATCAATTAGTATCACTAAGATTAGGATATAATTTATTTTCCATAATTTGAAATTTGGATATATCATGAAAAAAATAAACCCAATCATATAATCCTACCTACAATAAGCAACAATAAATTCAACGACATGATATGTGATGGAATATTCATCTTAATGTGATACAAGCACTAAATGACCTAGATATTGCACCAAATTAGATGAAAAAACATTTCATCAATACAAGTATCACATAGTATAATCTTAAAGTTTGAACTTTGACAATTTAACTTGTATGAACACAAATCAAATTTGATTTTGAATTTGACGCAGAGTAACAATAAGCTTATCCCTACTTAATGCAAGGTTAATTATAAGTGAATAGTATATATTTAATGCAAATCCAAAAAATCCATCTTCCTCAGTACATTCCACTTAGCACATGCTATTAATTTCCTTTATTTGGTTTCTATTTGAATTTAAATTGTGAATTAGATGTGTGGTTTATACTAGATTCATATTGAGAACATGATTTTTTTTGGATGACACCCACCTCCTTTATATGTTTTGTATCATACATGTAATAATACAATTTGTTTTTTTGATGGTATACCTTACCAGTAGTGATTATCACCTTGCAACTTTGGTGACCATCATAACTAATGAATTTAGAGCTAGAAAAGGAAAATTATTTATTTGCATTCCCATATAGAATAACTTTGGTCCTGTAATGAAATTTGAACATTCATAAATGAGATGCTTTTAGATGAATGATTATATGAAATAAATGCAAATTATATTGAAAAAACCAACTATATTCTTTGGAAAAAATCCTTCCCAAAGATAGAACAACATATTTTCAATAAACATTTCAAACTTATGGGGTGCAAATATTGATGTACAATTGTACTCCAAGCATATGCTGGAATAGTGAACTATAACTCATACATGACATAAGCGACAAATCAATGACAAATTTAATGAAGAAAATTCACAAAGAACACAAGAAAAAAAACAATGTTATCTAAATGGTGTTAGTTATGTTAATTTGGCAGCTAAGGGATAAATTCCCTCCCTTGGAGTGTCTTTCTCATCTAGAGAAGTCCCTAATAGCCATTGGAAGAATTTTAATTCGGTCAAGGAAAAATATTATTTTAAGGTGAAACACACATGTTCACAAAAGTACAAGTCGACTAGAGCAAGCTAATTTGACCTCTTGAGACACATATAAATAGACCTCTTGTCACATCACTTTGGATCATCACGCACACCTTTGTTATCTTGGATTGGTTCTTAGAACTCTGAAATTGTAGGTCTATCTTGACATATGCAAAGGAGAGAGGGATTTTTTGTTAGCTGAATTCATCTTTTGTTTTTGGACTTTGCCCAATGTTGACTTCTTGATCTTGGAGCTTGGTTTGACTTTGTTAGACTTGGGAAAATATTTGTTTGGGAAGGTTGAATTGATTGGTCAAGAGGCCAAAGTTTTATTGGCAGTTTGACCAAGGTTGATTGTAGACCTTAATCGTAGAATTTTTGAAGTTTGACCGCAAATATTCTCTCTCATTTGACCGAGTTCTCATTGGTTGTTTTTGTTGAGTTTAACCAAGCTTGGAAGGCCACATCCTTTCACTATTGACCAAATTGTTTTAGTAGCACTTTGACCATGGACTATTGCCTAGTTAGGGCGTCTTTGACTATTGTTGATGCTGAATAGAAATAACAAAATTTGACTTGGACCTAATGACTATATTGCTCTCTTTTGATTGAATATTGGAGAGTGGATTTGGTTAAGACTTTGATCCTTTGAACTATTGTTGATGAATTTGAACATTGTATATCTCTGCTAAAATTTTGATGACAATCTAATAGAAGAAGAATTTTGAAAGGGTTTCCCCCTTGTGGAGTTTCCCCCTAATCTTTGACCAAATAATGTGTCTCTTTTGTTCTTAGATGTCTTCTATTGTGCATTGGATTTATTGTTCTATCTACAATTGTTTATTGTTACAAAAAGATTGAATTTATATTGGATAGAGTGATTGTTGATTGAATTTTTTTTGAAATAAGTGATTGCTCTAAGCATAAAACAATGGAAAATTAACAAGTTAGAAATACATTATTCAAACTTGCAACAAATTTTGGCACACCAAACATTATAGAAAATTATCTCTACCATTGAATAGAATTGTAGCCTAAGCAAATGATAAACATGGATTCATCATAAGAAATTCATTCCTTTACTAAATCCTAACAATTCCAAAAATATAATGGGTGTTGAATGTGTTAGCGCTTGAAATTTCACCTCAGGCTGAGAAAGGCAAACTCCAAGGCAACATCAAACCACTTAGCCTCGTAGCTAGCCCTACGGGGCAGGAGAGGGCTCTCTCCGGTATATCTCGACAAATATCTTCAAAGGGCGGAGATAACCAACAAAGAACACTGATTTTAGGCTAGTAAATTGATAAAAGGTTTGATTTGAGATTTTTGGGATTTTGGTGGAAAATCAGGGAAAGGCAATTTTGGGTGCGGGGATTGGACACAGTTTTTGCAGGGGGTTCTTTGGGGCAAGGTAGGAGACTGTATTGATACCTTTGAAAGAGTCAGATGGTCAAGAATGACTGGTGAGGAGATAAGGAGAGCAAGTAAACACTTTGAGTTCTCCTTAAACAGATGAAAACATTGATATTAAGCAAACTTAAAAGCAGAGCATGTCAATCATGAATTCTACTTTAACACTTCATTTGCCTAATTTGCAGAAGGAAAAGTAAGAAGATGATTCACATAAAAAACTTACAAGTACAAAGAGAAACACACCATCAATACATGTAACCACAGGAATCCCAAAAAGGATTGTAAAACCCTGGTCTTTCTTCCTTTGCCAAAATTGCAGAGATACAATGATTAATACAATAGAAGCTTCTCCCTCAAGAGTCCAACCATGAAAATGACCAAGAAAGTACATAATATATGCAATCTAACATCTTTCCTTGCCTCTAGGGGTCGAGCTCACTATCCTAGGAGCTGTTTCAACTAATTCTAAACTGAGCACTGAAAACTAGGTAGTCAAAACAACTTGCCTCTATAAGCTAGGAAACCTATTCATTCATTAAATTTTTGCCTTTCTCATGAATGAATCTTCTAGAAGAGATAAATAAGTGTCAAAATATCATAAAGTTACATCATTTACAACAAGGAGGATCAAAATATACTCCAAAAAGTCAAATCCAGTCAAAACTGCGTTTTGCTGAGCTGTAGGTGAATTTCTGTGAAAATTGCCCAACACGTCGCGCCCTGATCTTGAACACGTCGCGTGCCTTTGGAGCTGCTTTTGAGGCACTTCCAGGTGTCCAAATGAGGCAAAAGTGGGCTTGTTGGAAAGGTCTGGATGTCTACTTTCCAACCCAAGTTGAATTTCTGAATTTGGTGGCCATTTTCCTTTCCAAAATTGAAATCTCCCAAGACTGCTTCCTGTGTGTCAAAAAGGTGGCAGAAAGTCATTGTTTGCTTGTTTTTTGACCTTCTGGCGGCTCAAAACTTGATGAAATCTCTTGGTAATTGCTGAGCAGGTGTATCTTTGCATGAAAAATCCAAAAATGCTGAGTTTTCCCGAAATGGAGTTGCCCATCGAAAGGGTTGCGCGCGACGTGTTGGTGGAGAAAACCTGTTTTTTGCCCAAAAATTCACAAGTGACCAAAAATGCTCAATTTTTTTTGAAATTTGTGCTGGAGTTAAGTCATTTAGTATCATGCTCCTTCAAGGAAGCCTCAGCCAAGATGTGGAGGGGATCGGGCCTTTTCCTTCGTTTTAGTGCTTTGGCCAACCGCCCTTGGATCACCTTCATTTTCGCCTTGCATACGTGCATTCGGGCCCAATAGTGGTTTTTCATGTTCCGGAGCAGGTCCTTATCTTTGTTGGCCTTGGCCAGCAGCCTCTCCAAATGAGCATTGACCCGGAGAAGCATAGCCTCTCGCTCAACGGGTACCAAATCACTGGGTCTCTTGCGCGCCAAGTTGCGGTCTTCATGGATCCTCCAGAACTCATCAAGAGTGTGGTCCTCTTCAAGTTGCTTGTTGCGCTGCTCTAAGTAAGTGATCGTCCAATTTTCCATTTCCAATCTTTGCTGCAATGAGTCATTTTCAGCCCTTATGTGCTGAATGATCTCCTTTGACTCTAGGCTAGGAGAACTGATATCAAGATCAACAACCTCTATGCCTGGAACACCTGATGGCCCCTCATCAATCTTGGGCTGCTTGCCTCTCTCTGGTACCTGCGCTACTGTCGGAGACGAGGCCCCTTCCACCTGGTGTGGAGATAACACTCGTGGTGCTGATGAAGAAGGCGAGACCCCTTCCACCTGGTGTGGAGAAAATACTCGCCTAGCTGATGCAAATAAGGCCCTGTGGCCTTTCTGATATGTGACCCATGGAGGGGAACTGACATGTCTAGTCTCAGGAATATCATGCTGCTGTGAAGGCCCTCCCTCCTCATCAACAACCTCAGGGGGTGATGATGCTGGTGCTGTGAAAAAATCTCGAGAGATAAAATCCTCCCATGGGATACCCTGCTGAGCCAACTGATGTATGACCACAAGCTGGATCAAACCATAATGATAAATGCGCCTGTGTTGCTGTGCTGGGCTCTTTCTCTGCACCAAGGGCACCATCTTCTCAATATTCTGGCACATGAAAAATGGTATGTTCATCATCCGTACCCGTGTGAAATGCATCAACAAGCGAATATGGTACGAATACAAACATGAAAATCTGCCCTCACAGGTGAAATAGCACATGATGAGCCTCATCAAGGGAGCATACTAATCCCTCAAAAATCTGAAAGGAAACATACCAGTCATGTACCTCATGTAGGCAGGTTTAATGTAGGGCTCATACTGAAATTTGTCCAATAGTTTGTGCTTGTTCCACTCTTCTCCCACATTGGGTATCCCTGTTGCTTGAGCAATAATTTCAGATGACAATATAAAATCCACCCCTGCAAGATTTACATGCCCATCATGCAGATGAAAAACAAACAAGCATACCAATTCCCTATGGTGCTGAATTTGAGAAATCCTCTCGCAAAATTCATAACATGAGAGGTAGCGGAAACATATGATTGCAAGTGGACAAGCCTGCAAATAGGTCAAAGAGGTGGGCTCCTCTCTCACATGGTGACCACTCTTACCACCCCTGTGAGGCCTCCTTTGTTCCTCAACTTCTGGTGTTGACTCATGGTCATCACTTTGCTCATAGTCGGTTTCGGTTTCTAACATGGTTTCAAGAGCAAAGTGGCTGAAATGTATTGCTGCTTCTACTCAAATGACCTGCTGTTTTTCCCTATTTGAAATGTTGCTTCAAGGGGACAAATAACACAAGGGAGATGTTAGGGAAGGGAGACTTCTAAGGGGAATTAGAGAAAATACAAGAAAAAGGGAATTAAGGGAAGGAATCATGACATATACAACATCATACCATTATCATTTGCAAAGATTTTATGGGAAGTAGGGTTTAAGGTTATATTATTGGATTTTAGGGATATGGGTAGGGTTATGGGCCTTTGATATTTTTTGGTAGGGAGATTAGGTAAAAATGATAAGGGAGATGGTTGGGATGTGGGGGAAAAAATGGGAGTGAAAGGGATGACCTTGAGAGCAGCAAAACAAAACCCTATCTCTATTTGCACTTTGACATTTTTAAAGCAAATATACATGAACTTCTCATTTCAACTTGATGGCATTAAAACACATTTCCCATGCCCATTTTTCTTTATCAAGCAAAATAACTTGATGATCAAAGGCCTACCTGCAATCTTGAAGAAATTTGGGGTCGTTTGGCAGTTTACAGGCAATTTTTTGTGGATGAATTCCCAACAGGTCGCGCGCTGGTCTGGACGGGTCGCGCGCACCCAACACGTCATGCCAGTGTTATTTCCCAACTGCTAGGACCCCCTTGACACGTCGCGCCTGCCCAACACGTCGCGTGCAGGTCTTGACAGGTCGCGCTCGGGCTCTGTCTACAATTTCACCCAATTTCTCTCCAAATCGCTTTTCACTAGTGCTTTGAGGCAAATGATGATCAAATGGAGGGAGAGAGGGGCTTTATAGGCTTGATTTAAATTAATTTCCCCTCAAACCCTCTTTCTAATGTTTACAACTTGACACTTTTTTAAAATTCAAATGCTGCTGACTTTATGGTTTCCTTTTGTCCTGAAATTGGTTGAACTGATGCTTTTTCTTGAAAATTTTTGCAGGGATAGCTTCTGAGGAATCTTGGCAAAGGGGACCAGGGCTGCATGCTGGCTTTCGAAGAATTTTGAATTTTTACAACTTTTTACAAAAATGAGAAAATGACCTTGTCTTTAAAAACAGGGTTTTTAAATCCAAGGTAAAAATTAGCTGTACAAGATGAAATCTTTTGAAGAAATAATTTGATAGTCATCCCTCTAGCCTGCTGGGCATTTATTGACTTTTAAAGACATGACCTCAAAGACAAATTGGACCTAAACCCTAGACCTAGGACTTTTGACCTCAAGACAAGACAAGTAACCTTGAAAGAGTTTATCGACTGAAACAACTTGATCCAGCAGTGCCAAGAGGGGAATAAAGACACCAGCTCCTCCATCAGGGTTATGGCATGCCTAATGGAATGCAATGAGATGACCCTGATGAGACACCTACTTATGCAAATGCAAAGAGCTTTGATCGCTGATGGAGGGCTACTAGACCGACTCTAACATAATATCCAAACAAAGTCAAATATATGTGTGACAAAATTTGTTTCCGCTATAAAAACAAGGAGCCACTGTTGTGGCGGTAGTCCCTGCCGGGGTCTGTAGGGAAGTGCAGAACTTGGAAAGAATAAATGGAGTGAACCAGAGATAAGTTATATAAGCATTCTAATCATAGATTCAATGAGATTCAAAACCGTAGGAGCCTAAAAGGACACGATTCATGAATTGGAATAGCTTCCAGAATTGGAAGCGCTTACTAAATGATATTACAATCTTGAATAAAAGAATAATTTTGTTTCAAAGGTTTAGCCCATGAGCCAATACACATCTGCCATTCTGAGATATGATCCACATAAATATATGAGAGCATCATCCATTGACATTGCATTGAAGCATGAATTGACGCTCTTGTTTTAAATACTTAGCGCAATATGGCTTGTATTTATTAATACCTATCTGTAACCACGGGTTCAACTTGCCATTAAAATGAAAAACATGAGATTTTTCTATATCAAGTTGATCAATTCCAAAGTCATGCCCTAAACCAACTGAAAGCCAAGAGTCTTGCAGGCTTTGGGTCATATTGTAGAATGTAATCAGACTTGCAGGCAATGTCCCAAATCTCCATGGAATATTATACCTATTTTGTTGTTGAACAGGGAAAGAGCAACATTAAGATCAATAATATTCAATCCAGACATCCATGCACAGGCATTTCTATCAAAACCATTTGGGAAATGTTTTGAAGAGTTAAGGTACTTACTCAAGTGATGAAACCTTACTTCACAAATCACCATGGCATCATTTACTTTCCCATGCAAATTAATAGTCCAAATAGGTGTCAGGTCCCTTTGCACGATCACATCATCATCTAGAAATAGCAGTTTGTTCAGTCTTGGAAAAATTTCAGAAACTGAAAAGTGAGGATGATTGAAGGTAGACAAGTATTTACGTGTGTACCTCCTGAGAGTGGATGCTTGGTAAATAATATATCCAGATTTCCATGAGTCGTGCCAGAGAAGTTGTAACCAATGTTGAAGTCAGTATCTTTGGCAATTATATATGGCTTTTTCTGGGAAATAATAACCTAAAACCATTCATTGGAATGATGTAAATATTCGTGGGCAATCATTAAGGAAAGTACAAAGGATGGTACATTAATAGAAGTAAAGCAAGATAGTTTGTGTACATTCGTTGTAGAAAAATTTGAGGTCTTTGTTACAAGTTCATCTTTGGAAACCTTTGATAGTTCAGACCCCAATTTGTTTAGATCATCGAGATGCCTAGAAAGATTTCTCTGCAAAATGGAGACAACAAAAGGTGGCTTTAATCAGAAAATTGATTTTAAAATTTATAATTTAAAAGCGCAGTAATATCAAAATCCATTTCTTTCATAGGTAAAGGTCACATATAAAATTATAAAAATGTCATACAGGAGCATGAAAAGGAAAACATTAAGTTTAAAGAAGAATAAATTGTTATATTTATTCTCATATATATTTAAGAATGTATCATTGTACAAACAATTATAATGGTGTATAAATACATCCACACTTCCATTTATTCTAACTGTATGAAAAGCTAGAGTTGTAGAAACATGGTTATGTTTAGTATATACTACTAATATCATAATAAAATGGATGTATTTAGTTGTAACCTATTTAGCATTAACAAAAGAGAGTGTCATAGATTTGAAGAAAGAGAAAAGTAACATTATAGAGACAATAGAAGTAAAAAAATCAGAAGATAAGAAGAAAATGTATATATATATCTATATATATATATATATATATATATATATATATATATATATATATATATAGATATATATATAGATATATATATAATTTCAATTATAGAAAGAGTTAACAAAACATTTTGTATAAAAAAATAGTATTTATAATAACTCACTCAAGACTCTTATTAGGCATCCTTCCCTAATAACGTAGGGGAAAACAAAATATCCCAAGGAACTGTAGCTCCAGGGTATTTGCATAATGAAAAATCAAGACGAAACATGGTAAGACAATAGATGTTTTTTTCGCTGAAGTATAACTCTTATGCTTAGAGAACACAGAGAGAATACAAGTAGTTTTTCCAAGTTGGAAAAGAAAGTTCAACAATAAGTTAATAATTTTTGGACTTCCAAACGAAATTCAAATGTTGAGCGAAAGAAAAAGTACATAGAGAAATTAACAGGGAAATTTATGATAGTTAAATATTAGTTTAAGAGATAAGCTACCGATGAAAAAAAACTTCAAAAACCACAAAACTCTTCGAAAACAAGAATTAAGGAGTTTTACCTTACGTGGTTAGGAGTTTGTTCCAGAATCCCATATGATGGAGGGAAGCAAGACAATATCGAATCAGAGAAATGAATACGAATATGAATGCATTCTGGATATAAACGAGCATGAATATATATATAAATCCAATTATTAAGGAGTAACTGTGTTTATGAATATAAAGTACTTCAATTTCAACAAATATGTAAAAGAACGGAATGCCTTCTAGGGTAGTTTTTGTAAATAGATGTTTAATGGAAACGGAAACACTAACAACAAAGGAATTCTAGATTATTAGCCTGGCAAAAGGCACGAAAGAAAATTTTATTTAATACATAGCCACTAGATCTTGGTGAAATCTTATGTAATAAACGTTACCTCTGTTTGTTGTGAAGCATCATCGTGTTTAGACACACTGACAATCCTGGTAAAATCTGTTTGGTTCTGAACACACCAAATGTAGCAAGTAAAATGTTAGAAAACTTTGATGACATCATTACAGAATTCAGTACATATACGACTTGCAGAGAAGAAGAAGAAGGAAAATTGACTAAGTTATTGACTTTGGATGTCTTTCCTTCAAATTCTTAATGTGAAGTTAACAATATATTGATGTTACACAAGTTAACAGAATGTATACCAGCGTTGGAGGGACTTCATCATTGATATAGCTTGCAAGAGAAACATACAACAGGTTACAAAACAACCAAATGACTTCTTTGATGTTGAAGAGATAAAGAGGATTCAAAATTTCAAAATAAGATCAAGTTGCTCAAAGGTACTCTATCACATGCAAGTTCCTCATCGCAAACTGTTTCTAGTGGCTACTGAAGATTGCAAATTAAGCAATCCTACTACTGGTTACAGATGTATCATTATCAAATGAGACAAGGTTGCACCAAGATGGGAATCCTGTGTTCTGTAATCTTTGGCATCTAATGTGCGCAAATGCGACAGCCTTAAACTGTATCTGCCCTCAAACCTCATACTCACCCTAAGTAGCTAAACATGACAATGCAGAAGGAGAGATCAAAACCCTGAGCCTACAAACTGATAAAGTTCTGAAATAAGCCTCGCAGTGCCTGCTTTTCAATGAGATCTAATACAAACATTGGCCCAAAATATTCCACAGTGCTGAGGATCTAGGCAATTATCAAATGTCCATTGTCTTAGTATACAACAAAGGGGAAAAATGGTGCAAAAAAATGCAAACAACTGACTACAAATTCCAGGAACGGGTTTCATAAAAACCTTTAAGTCCCCTTTCCCAAGTACTCCAAAGCTAGCTTCTCCATACACGACATTCTATGTGAAGGGGGCTTCAAATCATATAAAAAATGAAATGGGTTCAGATAAACTTACTACTATGAAATCCATCATTGAGTCAGAGCAAGAATACCAATGGAATGAGCATGGATAGAAGCACCAAAAACAACACTATTCCATATCTCTTCCATCCCTTTTTCATAGACATAATTTCCTACAGAAAATGCTAATAAATGGGTGCTATACGCCCTCCGTGCTTGCACCATCAGATCTGGAGGTTCAATAGCCAAAAAATTATTAGTGGCTGAACAGAGATTTATCACCAAATCAGCAAATGACTTCAACTTCGGTACTATCAAAATCTCAGAAGAGCTCGCAGTTGCTCAGCCTTGTTAATTCAGTAAACTCTAAGAGAAATTTGCAGCAGACATAAATTTAAACCATACATAAAGATTAAAAAGCTTCCCCTTAGACAAAATCCAATGAAAATCCAGATATAAGTTATTGAAATGGATGTTATTTAACTGTTCCAAGGTTTTGACTTACATATAATCAAAATTTGTCAAAACACTAAAACATAATATACAACTCAAAACAACTGCAAGATTTGTAAGAAATAAACAACGCTTACTGAAATTTTTGTGATCTGATTATGGTTTGAAGCCTAAAGTTACATCAGATATTATAAAATATCACAATATACCATAAGATAGTTTATATATAAGTTATTTTGAAAAATTTCTGATCTCAGAACGGTTGGAAGCTTGAACTTACATGGGACGGTATAAAATATCTTATCAAGTTCACGACGAATTGCCACCAAACTGTACCAAAAATGTAACCTGTTACTCTTTGCATCCGGCGCATGAGGCAGACAGAATGGTAAGCCTTGGGTAGATATTGAAATAAGAATATTAGGAGCAGCAGTGTCATAATATAAGTGATTTCTACCCTTTTTATAAGGTCTGGCACAACCAACCAGAAGACCATCTGCACAAATAAATAGGCATTCAGTAGCAATAGGAATTAGAATGTGATAAAGTGTATGTATGATTTATGGAAAAGATTAAATAATTATAATAAAAAAACTGTTTATACTTCAAGATAAGTTCATCTTTGCCTTCACCTAAAAAGATATCTGGATCTCTATATTTAAATAAAAATCAGAGAATCTAAGAATCTAGAAATATGTAAATCCAAAGACTGTCAATCCAAATGGTTTAAGAATTTAGTAAAATGCCAATCAACATGCAACTGCTCTAGGACTTTAGTAAAATGTCAATCAACACCCAGCTGGTGTAACAATTTAGAAAATTGTCAATCAACAGTCACCTGTGGAAGTGACACTATGACAAATATATCAAACCAAAATCCTTTGGGAGAACGCAAGTAATGGAGAGCAATTGAACGAGCATCCCAAAAAGTTTCCCACATCCCATTACAAGTGATTCCTTTAACACATATGCCATAAATATGCCATAAATTCAAGGCATCATTGGTAGAACGCATAACAGTGACGAGAACAACGAACTTCCCATCTAGGTAGATGCACATTAGGTCTTTACTAATGGATAGAACATAAAAGAAAAGGCGGTAAATTGCCAATCCAATGGCACACATAGGAAGAATAATTCTGTTCCATCTCTGAATGGTTTTGCTTCTTGGGTGCAATACTATTCCAAGTATCCGTTTATGTCTCTTCCTTCAGTGCAGGCATGGCTGATGAACTTAGGATTCGGTTGGAAAAACAGAGGAACCTGCATTGGCTTCCCAGTGGGGATGGTTGCTCTTATTAGAGCTAATGGAATGGAAAGCTAGAGTTTCTATCTGGGTGCAAGCAAAAGACTCCTCTGCTGATGTGCCTCAAGATCTTGACAGGGCAAGAGACGCCACTGTTGCCATTGATTCTTCCCAGCGTGAGAGGAACCTGAGAAATCTGTTGGAGTTAACCAGAGAAATGTATATCAGTCATTATCTACATTACTAATCAGCTGGACGTTTGCAAATTCTGTGGAAGCTACCAGAAATGTATATCAACCATTCTCTCCTTCGTGCTTTGCAGATTGGAAACCATGTGACCACTCTTCAGATTGTAAATTGGAAACCATGTCAGCACTCTTCAAATATATGGCATATTCAGATGGTGTCTGGGATAAATTCTTTCCTGGTAGTTCTACGAGATTTTATGCAAAGCAGTTACCCTGTAGCATTCACTTCGAAAATATAACTCTACATTTGACTTTGGATCACATGTGTTTAGTAACATGCAAAAAATTTAAGCAAATTGTACAGTTAACAATAAATAGAAACATAGGTAAAATAAAATAATACCAAATGCAATACAAACGTCTGTGGTGCCTTGAGGGCAATGTACGGAGGTATCCGCTGATTAGAAAAGCTCTGTTATCATAGCTAGTTATCAGTAGATTTCATATAGCACTATGCCATAATTCCATCTTCAAACAACATATATTCATTTTAAAGTCCATATAGTTTCGTGCTATTTATAAATTTTACCCGGTATGCTAACATATTGCTTCTAAGTAGTTTGCAGTACTTAATTTAATAGAGGAAAGTGCCATAGTACAACAAATTAAATAAATTATTAATAATTAATAGATCTATACAGGGAAAATAAATTATTAATACTTAATAGATCTATCCTAGGTATGGATTATTTAGGTTTAGCTATTAATGCAGATATTAAGCTATTGATACTTTGATATATTTAGCTACTAAATTAGCTATTGATACTTGGGGCATGTATGCATTTCGATTTTGTAGTGAGATGAACGTACCATTACAACTGTTCACCAGGGTTCCAATTCCCTATAATCCAACCCAATGTGTATAGCAGAGTAGCAAAGAGAGAGCAGGCTATAATCCAACCCAATGTGTATAGCAGAGTAGCAAAGAGAGAGCAGGCTAGGTCGAAAGTGCTAAATAGTTTGGTGGAATCTGGCAGTTAAGCCCATGGAAGTTCATTTTTTCAATTTATCATTTCAGCGTATGTATCTGAAACTAGGGAAAATTGGGAAAAAAGACAAATAAGAGATTCCATCTCCAGAAGTTCATAACTTTCAGGCATAACATAGGAAGAAACAGAAATGACTAAGCGATTCAATATACAATTTGTCATTTAACTTCACTGGATAATAAGCACCATGTTTAATCAATCTATGGAACCTTTGGTGTTCGCATTTAGCAGCCGTAGATAAAAAATTATGGCTCATCTGATGTTGCATTTGCTGTATTCAACGATATAATTTAAACCAAACATGGTACTTTTTAAGATAGAGCAAAAATATAAATACAAAAGGTGGCAAGACAATGTTTGATTGTCAAGCTTCAAGCATGTTGCAGAATGCATTCCATCTGAAATACAGGACAGAAACAGAAACAGTACAAACACACATGCATAAAGACTTTCCAGCTTTGTTTCCTGAACCATTACCTAGATTATGCAAGAAACAAAAACTAACATATCTTTCAGGCATAACATAGGAAAAAACAGAAATGAGTAACCGATTCAATATACAATTTGTCATTTAACTTCAGTGGATAATAAGCACCATGTTTAATCAATCTATGCAACTTTAAGATATTGGTAAATATGAGGGTGTATGGTGTATTTTCCCTGATTTTCATGTATGCATAAAACATATTAGAAATAGATCAACATAGAAGGCAAAGGGATTTTACTATGAACGTTCCTGGGGGAGAAATCACTTATGGAAAGCAATTTCATTCTTGCATATATGGTACGAGGTCAAATAAAAAATACTCTTCCATTTGGAAGGAAACAATGATGGTACTTTTTGAGTGACCAATAATATACACTATGCAAATCTGCTACAGTCATTAAAGGTCAAAGTGCAAACTAGAACAGGTGATGAAACTTATTTCATTATACCACTCATCTGTCAACTGTTAGTTCCATTCTAAAAGATAAATAATATATCATTGTAAAGAGCACTGGCACTTGGGAGTCAAGTTTTTTAGAACTATAATGCTACCATGAAATATGATTTTCCAGAAGGAGGAGTGGACATCTCCAACTAGAAGCATAATATAAGTGAATTTGACATGAAAATGCCAGTACCTCAATAATCAAAAGTGCTGCAGGAAACTGGAAAAATAAAACTAGTACGTCCAAAAAGGAAAACATATTAAATAGAACTTCAGATAAAAATTGAGTTTAACTAAAAGTAAAGCGTTCAACTGCATCCTCGATAAATGATCTGTAAATACAATAACAAGTTCGGTGTATCTCATATGTGGCAGAGAAATAATAATATACTGCTATAATATATGAATAAAGGATCCTAGACTTAAATAACCCAGTAGCATGAGGTTCATATATATGCAACACAATCCTTGTATAAAAAATAAACCTAAGTTCCATACCCGGTTATAGGTGGCATTTGCAAACTGGTAACCGTTAGAAGAGTCATTGTGGAATGAAGAATCTGAGTCCCAAAGGCACAAGTCAATTCAAACCAAAAGCATAAAATCAGGACAGAATACAGGTATATCTATTATTATTTTTCAGTTGTTTCCCCTCATCTGTAAAGCAAAGGTTTAGTAAAGCCGAATATAACCCAAAGTGTGACAACTCTGCCAGCACTGTTTCAAATATTCGTGATGTTGTGTTTGAGCAGAAAAAGGTATATGACTTGACCTATAATCACAAGCATTCTCTTAAGAAACTGGCAATACCAAAGACCAATCTACTCAAAGAAGCACATAGTGGAAGTAATATGACAGAGAAATTTACTCCCAATATAACTGGAGTGCCATTGGATTACCCCCAGAATAAACTTGACTCTCAGAAAACCTCAGCTAAGGACAGTTGTGATAGGAAACCCAACAATGCTAGACAAAACGTGTCCAAACTGATGTAGCAATGAAATTTACCAATCAGAGCTTGCGAGTTTTAATGGGCATACAACCTCAGTGACAAATCCATTACATCCTCGAACTGTAATGAGCTCATGGCCATACCAGTAAGACCTGCACTCTCTTTAAGGAATACAGAGGAAAAGTATTAGGCTTTAACCTTCAATCTCCCCCTGGAGCTGCTTTGTTGGATTATTTTGGGAGTTTGATTTGCAAAGCGCCCCAGATGACAAGGGTCCATGAGTGCTATGATCAAAGTCATAATTGAATAGACCATGATGACTGGAAATTCGTTGTGTACCTCCCAACCCACAGTGTGAACATGACTGCGTACTAAGAATGGAGCTACATTTGAGCCCTAAGCCTCTAGGTCGAAATCAAAATCAAAACTTACACTGCACAAAATATGAAACAAAACAACCTTTTAACATGGTGAAAAGAAGACATTCAACTGTCCAAAAAACTTACTTCCAGCGATGAGATTTCTCGGTTTAACTGATCCAATTCGGCCTGTTTTCTGTACTTTCCATTGATATCGGATGACGAGGAGGTGTCCTGGACTCTGGCTGTAACCAAATTCTGAATACCGGAACAACTACAACACCGCAAACACCAATCTCAGAACTCTCAGATACGCATTTCGCAAGATCCGAAAGGAACAATATTACAATACCCAGAATGAAGGAACACAATCTAGAACCGTCATGAAGTGCATAAGGGCCACACAGATAGAGAACAATCCATAAGGACCAACCTGTACTGCAGGAACCACTCGTGAAAACTGAAAACGAGGGGAAATTCTTTTATCAACTTCAAATTATTTTTCCTTTCCCCGTCTCTGCATACCTACATACAAATTACCTCATGAGGTTACTCGATTGAAATATGAAACTTAGGAATGGGATTTCAAAAACAAACAAAAAAAACCTTGCCGCAAGAAGGAAAGGGAAATAAAGGAAAGTAAAGAAGGAATATTTACCTAGAAAGTGGCAGGACGAAGCAGTTTATCACTGCCATAGTAGATCAGAGAAGGTTAAGAGATAATTTAGGCACTGAAACCCTTGACTGTTGGAGTCTTAGGTTAACATGAAATTGTGTAGCAACATAGCTAGTCCGGTTACCTAAGATAGCTCGCCAAGAAAAAAAATCTTGACCATAACCTCTTTCAACAACCCGTGACTTGGGAAATCCTGGGTTTCATGACATGTAGCAAATAATTTGAGGAAAAAAGGAATTAATGTTGAAAGTTAGCTTTGGGAAAAAAAGTTTAGTAACAATTGTATTATAACAATCAAAGAGGATCGACGAGTGAAGGCCTGATGAGGGAAAGATCACAAACACCAAACCGTCGCTTAGGAATATGACCCCTCTCCACGACGGTTCCATAAAAACAAAGTTATAGCCATAAAATGAACCCCAGAGTGGGGAATTACTGTTATCAGGAAGAGATAGAACGCAAGAACAAGAGACATGACATGGAAACAAAATTTCTCCTCATGATGTTAAATAAATAAGAAAACATGCGAACAAAGTTCTCATACCTGGATAGCTAGTTTGCACACGGTAGAGGTGGTAGCACCAAACATTACAGGTGTGGAATGTAGGGTTTCATTTTCCGTGGTTACCAGGATAGGCTCTGCTTTAGACGGTGCCAGCTGAACCAAATTGAGCCAAGAGTATAGAATGCGACCCTTTAAGAGTGTTAAGCTAGCGTTCCAGTAACAAAAACACAACTCTCTGAGCAAATTAGAATCGATCGCCAGCATTGATGGTGTGTATGAACGACAGGTAAGTATCACATGGCTAAGGAGAAATGCCTAAACCCGTGACAGACGCATTCAATGACAACCGTTTGCATTCATGCCGATCACCCCTTACGACAACCCAACTTGCCATCCTTTGCATCGAACAATGTGAAACCTGTAATAAGACTCCAATAATTTTCCACCCCAAAACTTTCATTCGACTTAGGTTAAAATCCCAATATAATGAAAAAATACCACGGTCAACCTACGGTCAGCGATCGATCGATCGCATATAGTCCCAGGCAGGGACTAACAAAAACAAAAAAAAGTAAAAAGGGAAAAAAAACCAACACACTATATCGCTCATTAAAGACAATAAACACACAAATTACCATTATCATTGTAAATTAAAACTTTTACTATATATTCAATTTGATTAAAAAATAAATTTTTTTGAAACATGGATACTTAACATAACAAGATGCATATGTTTCAAGAATATAATAGAACTAAATAATTTTTCTTCACCACAAATTGGTGACTCCGCTGGGGAGATCCCATCTTTTTGTTTGTTTTGGATTTCATGATTTCATGGGAACTTTTCTAGTTTCACATTTTCCCTTTGGTTCTATTTCATTTCTCCCGCTTATTGACCTGAGTCTAAAATTCATAGTAGCAGATCTGGTCCCTCTTTTGAATTTTTTTTTATTTTTCCTTAGTAACCTTTGTCAACGCGTTTAATCCGCTGACATTCGCGTTGACCAGCGTGAATTGCTAACGAATAGTCGTGTCGACCAACCTCTAGCGCTTGTTATCAGTTAGGCAGTCGCACTAATGCCTGTAAGTGAAGATTAGGAATTGAACCCAATCTTGGCCAATGTGTTCTGATCTTATGTTTTTGACCCTGTGAGCTTTTTTTACTATTTTCTCCCTGACTAGAAAGCTACTTTTCATTGGATTTTGCTTGCTTGTTGGCTTGTCATCTTTATATTTGATTGATTGAGTCATTGAGTGACCAGCGACACTAGGGTATCTAGTTAGTCGCCCATTCGGCATCTTGTGGACTCACTAATTCCGGTTGTAGGTGTGTTTACTCCTTGAATTTTCTTTTTGGTCCTTTTATGACTTTGACCTATTTTTACACAAGTTTGAAAAAGTTTCATTTACTAGCTTGAACGTCTCTTTTCGGCATAGATTACATTATTGGCCCTATGTTTGGTAAAGTTGGTGTTTCATTGATCTGAATGAACTTCTCTTTTCATGTTTTCATCTGCTTGAAGAGCTCATTGTCTCGAAAACTTTTTCATTGAAAGTTTGTATGCCAAGCTTGTTTCGTGGTTTCATGAGAAAGTATGAAATTCTAACCTGTTGCATCATTGTGTTACGAAATTTGCATATTTTAAAGACTAGAATTGCATCAGCATTTGAAAAAGAAAGAGAATTTTTTCATTTTGAAAGGACTAATAGATAAGTTCTTATCAAGAAATTAGGAATTAGAATGCATTTTTCATTAGTTTATTTTTTGAAAAAGTGAAGTAATGAAAGATCATTTCATTTTCAGTTTCTTGATTGTTTTCATTTGATTGAGTAGTTTCTACCCCACCATTTCATCGAATTGAAAGGGTCTTGTCCCATTTAGTTACATTTTAGGTTTTTTCGAGTAGCATCGCTAAGACCTGGAAAAATGAAACTTAACTCAAGATCAACTCTAAAATTAATTCAATTAACCTAAGGCACATTTTTCATTAACGATCATATATAGAAGGTCTAGGCTAGAGACATGTTCCTGTGTCTTTAAACCTAACAGTTGTCGTTAGCTTCGGGATTAGACAGTGCTAGTACAGGTTTGTGCTCCCCGTACCATCGAGTATATAACTGGAGACCCCACTAGGTTGCAATCCTTTATCCTTAGGAAGCTGAGTCAGCCACCTTACAAATGTGATACATTGAACACAACATTTGGGTAGATTGCCTGCTCGTACTTCTTGGTTCGCTAGGAGGTATTTTGCAGTTCTTGGTTGCCTAGTAATCCTGTTTACCTAGATCATCTAGAGCAGTCATTCGATCTTTTTGACTCATTAAACTTAAAATATCATTCGAGCACTTGTCATTTCGAGCTCTTTTTCAATCGAGAGCGATAGAGTCATCTTTTTTTCTTTCTTGACTCTTAAAAAATGAAAGAACATAAGCCTTTTATGCGTCTTAATAATTGATTTCCCATGATCCAAGAATATCCTGTTAGTATTTTTTCCCAAATCATGAGTTCCCTTAAAAGGAAATTTTAAAGCCTTGAAGTTATTTGTTCTGCCGACTAAGACAAGGTCATCATGGCTGAACCATCTGGTTCACCCAATTCCTCTTCCTCTCCTCTGTCTGAAACATTGTCTGAGGAGCCATTTCCTGAGTTATTAGAGTCACTTGAGGACTAAAATGTTGAACTCGTAATTGTTTTGAGTGTTCAACCGTTGTCATCTCGTCCTCCGCCTACTTTCTATTCAGAGTCATCTGTTGATCTTGGCCCCAAATCTCCAGACAATCCTGTTCGAACTCTAGAGAACTCACCAACCACTGACGGTCGGCTTGGACTGGTTATCTATCCTCTGAACCCTCTGTTTGATGTTGTTGAGATATCACCGCAGCATCCTTATTGTCTATACGACCAGCCAGGTGTTCCTTTGGAACTATACCCCAGTACACGTTCGGCCATTCATCGTCATTTGTTTTCAAATATGGAACCCAAAGTGATGCTCTAGTCACATCTCCAGATGAGTTTGAAGTTTCTACTCCACACACTGTTGAGGGAGAAGAATTGTAATTTCAGTTCCCTCCCGAGGGTTTCCCTTATTCAGAAGGTATTCCTGCCAATTTGACAGTCGACTATGTGTCTTTGTGGAACTTAGTTTCATGCACACCTAGTGCCTCATCACTCTACCATAATCCTATATGGGCGTCAAGCATCGGGCCTACGTCAGGTCAATTTGTCATGAACAGGACTTCCCAACAGGTTGTTACTTCAGTCCCGATGCAACCCACCATTCTGAATACTCTTGTATCATCGATCCCAGTTACGCGTTAGTTACAACCGGCAGTTTCAAAGATCGTCTCTGTCAGTTCTTCTGTCCAATTAGTCAGTGGCCAGATTGTGCCACCGCCTGGGGGGAAGAATATGAATTTCTCTATGGTGTCAGGTGCCACTAATGTGAACGGCTCACAATCTCACATGCTTGGTATAAACCAGCCCTCTTATGGTATTATTTATAACCCTGCTAACCCTACTGGATCAAGCAATGTCCAGTACCAACAGGTTAAAAATCCCATTGGTCTGTCTGGATCAAGCAATGTTCAGTATCAACAACCCTATGGGGCTCAGGTCCAATATCAAAATCCTTACGTTCCATATGGTTCTCAAGGATTGGTTAATCAACCTTACACCCTCCAATCTGGGCAGTACATCCAGCTTGGCTACGGATAAATTCAGTTCGGTAATTTCCTGGGCAGTGTTCGAGTACCCTTGCAATAACAAGGATAGCCTTTACAACAACCAGGGTAGCCTTTATTACCGCAAGGGAAACCTTTGTTGCAGTAAGGGCTCTTCGGCAATAGCAAGGGAAAAATATCCCGCAACAAGGTCACCTGCAACAACCGCAAGGTCAATCCTTACAACAGCTGTAGCAAGCCACGCAGCAACATATGAAATATACTCTACATACCTCTCAACCCATACCCTTGTCGGGTCAACCTCTGCAACCCCAGGGACAAGTTTTGCAACCGAAATGTCAACCCTTACAATAGCAAAACCAACCAGGGCAGCAATGACCCTTGTATACATACCAACAAAGTCAACCCTTGCAAGGGAAGGGTCAAAGTCAAGTCCTGCAATAGCAGGCCCAAAATCCTCTTGTCCTAGGTCAACAGGTTCAGAATCCTATTGGCCAAGGGCACCAGGTACAAAAACCCTACGACTAAGGGAAACAAGTGTCCTTATGCCCAAGAACTACAGGTCCAAAACCCTCTTGTTTAGGGATAATGGGCTCAACAGCCCTATGTTCCAAGACAACATGTCCCATATCCATATGTCCAAGGTCAATAGGCTCATAAACCTTTAAACCCATACGTTGCCTATCAGCAACGTGTGCTTGGATAGTTTCAAGGTATTCAAGGTTATAATCCTCCCTATGATCAAGGTAATCCGCAATGGGGGTAGCCTCAGATGCCATATGGCCAAAATCCCCCACTGTGGTGCCAAAATCCTTACCAGTAGGGATGGGCTCCTCCCTATGGGCCCGCTTATCGACCTCCCATGCCTTTTAACACTCAATTTCCTTTCTTGGCTACACTTGAGTTTCCAGATGTATCACGCCTTATGAATGATCTGATCCTTCATTCGTTGTACTGGCCTCTAATGTCATCCAAGATACCAAGTAATTTCCCAAATTTTGATGGAAAAGCTAAAGAAGATCCTCAGGCCCATGTGATGACATATCACCTCTGGTGCTCGTCGAACTTGTACATGGACGATTCCATTCATCTTTTTCTTTTCCAACGAACCCTCACGGGTGCTACAAAAAAATGGTACATCGAGTTACCTCAAAGTAATTTCCATGACTTAAATTCATTAGCCATGTCTTTCCTCACACATTTTCAGCTGTCGATTCACTATGAAACTAGCACCTATTTTCTCACATCTCTTAAGCAAGACACTATGACGCACATCTATGATCACATCCATGAATGGAGACATAAACGTCGCTTGATCAAATTCGAGATAGCTGATCAATTTCTCACTAAATGGTTTACCAAATCATTCGTATCCCCAATTGCCCGCGATATAGCTATGGGTGGATGTGTCACTGAAGAGAAAGCCACCACTCATGCCCCGTACTTTGATCTGGTTTACTCTGAGTCAGGCACTTTATACAGTTTATTACCTGATGCTCCGTGGCCATCATCCAATCCCACAGCATCAGTCACTAGTTGTTCCTCCCGTTGATGGAGTTATTGGTTTAGTATCCCAGACCCCTACTAAAACTTCTTCCAAACAGAAGTCGGTCTCGAATTCTGCTCCTAATAGTTCATCTCAGAATTCACCTGGCCCTGGTAAAACCTCAGAGGTCCACGTTGTTCAGAATACTGCAGCGGAAAAATCCTCGAAAGGAAAAAAGAAAGGCAAATGCAAAGCTAAAGTTGATGCCCCAAAACAGGGTCCTCCCAAATCATCTATTAACGAATCTTCGCAATGGAAACATAAGTATCCCTACCTCATTTGTGAGGAGGATCACTACACTAAGGATTTTCCTTGAAGATATGAAGTTAATCACCCGCTTAAAGGGACCCCTGCTATCCTTAAAGAGCCATTTCTGTCTCAGCAGACCCAAATGGTAGACCAACCTCGATCTTCTTCCTCTGGATCTCGAGTGTTCATGGTGAGTGTGCCCATTAATGTGGCCACCCAGTCGAAAGTTTATCAAACTCCAGCTCCGACAGCTAGGAAAGAAAAAGAAGATGCGCCTTTTTCTTCTACCCCGAGTTCTGGCCCTCTGCAAATCGAGCACCCTAACCTTGATTCCGCTACACAGCCACCCTCTCGATGTGTGCTGCAGAAATCGTCGTATAATCCCAACACCCAAGCCACTCAGCACTACAATATTTTTGAGGATTTGGCTCAGGCTTCGTCAGCTATGTCGGCTCTCGAGGTACTCCAAAGTTGCCCATTGCAGCAGAAATCTTTGTTGTCAGCTATCAAGGGCATCGATCCCACCAATTCCAATTGGATATGTTTTGATCTGGAGAACCATGTTCCATGACTCCCTTATCAGATTTCCTTTCTTATTCAGGTAATCATTAATGAGAAGACCATCCACTGCACTGTCATTGATGAAGGTGCTTCCACCTGCATCATGTCAACTGCATGTTGGAAGGTTATTGGTTCCCCTACACTGAACCAGTCTCCGAACACTTTGGAAGCTTTTGATGGGCATGATTCGTGACCCTTCGATGTCATACCTAACCTTGCCATCACCATAGAAGGTAAGACAGTGAAAGTCAAAGTAGAGATTGTTGACACCAATCTCAATTATAACTTCTACTCGGCCGAAATTGGACTCATGCCATGCATGCCGTGGCTTCCTCTTTGTTTCATGTAATCCATTTTCCCCATCAAGGGAATATTGTCACCGTTGATCAGTTGTCTTTCTTTGCCTCTTCCTCATCGGATGGCACTGTTTCGTATGTCAAGCACTCTGGTGCTCCCTATGAGAGTGTGGGGGCGGGTCTCTTCAAAGATTCTGCCTTAATGGGAATTTTTCCACTCCCACCTCCTCATGTTGCCTCTGTCAACATGATCTCGACCAAATCTGATCCCTAGGTCATACCTGCGCCAGATCTTGTTGATACTTGGGGTGTGGTTATGCCGCTTAGTCCCACCGAAGTCAATTACATGGAAATTGTTTCAGCTTCGAACTCCACATCCTCCAATTCTCATATGTCGAAGACCTCTCTCGATATGTACTCTCAATCCCCCTAGCTTGGAACTTTGCAATCATCTGATCCCTTAGCCGAGACCTTCCTCACTGATGAAGGTATCATGGAAATCATGTCTCTCGAGAACCACCATGGATTTATATTCATCATCGCTCCTCGTTCCTGACTTTCCCGACAGTCATGTTTACCACTTTCGAAGAGTCCCCTTCTCCATTGATTATTGATGTGTCAGTGCATCCTGACATGATCCATATATTTCAACTAAGGGCACCTTTATCCTTTCATGGATTCAGAATTTTTCACCCTCCTCGAGTTTTCACCAATTTTTCTCTGACTCGTAAACCTCCCTCACCCAGGGGGCATGGGGGAAAAGCCTTATATGAGTTCTACCCCATTATTTGGCTGATTCAATGCTTACTCGTCATGACAATGGTAAAACTCCAGTGTCCTTCTGTGTTGATTGATTACCCGAGTCCCAGCATGGTCTCCTACCTCAAAAAGTACTATGCTTAGGTCATCTTTCATGGTTACTTATGTACATTAGTGTGTGATTCATTTTTGTACAGCATGGTTTTGTGTGATAGTCTTCAAACAGATTTCCTATTTGCTATGCTTTTCTTGGTTTTGTTGATGGTGTTTGCCGCAGTACCCAGAACCTATAATTCGAGGCATGGGCTATCTATGACCCTAACAGTGAGTTGATTGACCTTCAAGGTATCAGCCTTCGTTGTACAACCAATGACATTGTTGAATACAGTGCGGTCATCAAACTATTGTCAGAAGCCATCGCTCTAGGCATCAGGGAATTGGTTGTCAACATGGATTCACAACTTGTCATCCTTCAACTCAACGGGCATTGTTTTGTCAGGAGCCCTCAAATATTACGAATGTATCCCTGTATCCATGCATTGGAAAGGCATTTTGATTATATTACATATCATCATATTCCTAGACGCATGAATACGTTGACAGATGCATTAGCTAATTACGTGTTGGATAGACATTTACGAAACATGTAAAAGATAAGACAAACCATTTGTAGCATAATAGACAGGAAAATACAACACACACACACACACACACACACATATATATGTATATGTATATATATATGCATATATATATGTGTGTGTGTGTGTATATATATATATATATATATATATATATATATATATATATATATATATATCTATATATGGTGAGAATGTTTGATACATCAGAACCCCAAAAAATAATACATGTGTCTATAATAACATGTGCTAGACCTAGTAACTACTCAGTATTGTGGTCATGGTAGCACGATACATCTCGTGCTACACGACTCAGCAGTTGGAAGATCCAATCTGAGACTCCCACTGTATGCCTCTTGTACCAATGGGGCATGTCTCCTATCCGAGCATACTCCGAAATACCATTAACCCCTCGAGGTTCCTCGCAATGTCCTCCTTGTTGTCACTCCCTTCCTGATAAAGGGTGACAACATCGATAGGACAAGGTATGCGCCTCGCTATTGGGGACATCCCAACTGGACGCTCTGGTCCAACATCTGCATAAACAAGAGAAATGTTGTACGCATGCATATACCAAAAACAATTAAAAGATCCCAAAATTAAAAATTTTGATTTTTTACCTTCATCATCGAAGTACTCTCCATTTGGTAAGGGCATATCTGGATCTCCATGAAAATCAGTGCCACTATACAGCTAGTCCTCCACGATGATCTTTTGTCACTGTAGCCATGAGAAGAATGCAGGTCAGTATGACATATGCTGACCCCCAGTGATCCCAGGCATCAAACGACTCCAACGGGCCATCCGCGGATCACATGGCACAGGAGGATCGACCTCAATCAACTGATACTAGAACAGTGACACTCATTCTAGGAAAAAGGTCACAAGCACTGATCTGAAGCCAAATTGCTTTAGATTCCCCACCTTGGCCTTGGAAAACTGGCACTTCATTTCATCTTCATGGCCTCTTCCCAATTGAAGATCGTAGGAGATGTGCAGTCAATAGAATAAAGGAACTTCGACTTGTTAGTCTCATGTTCCGCCTGGGACCCTGCTACTCTATTGATAGTCAATAGGAGCACCCTCAATGTCAAATCCCACACACTAGAAATATCTATCTTCCCACTCTTGGATTTTAGGGCCTCAAGGCAGTGTTCAGCAAGCAAGGAAGATATGCTTGCCCCGACCGGACGTGACACATACAAGTTCACTAGCTCACCTTTGCGAGATAGTCCAATGATGAAGTAGATATCTGAAGTTTTCAACTCCAGCGCCTGCTCCCTAATGACAAAAATCTCACGATTAATGTCCCAAAGGATTATCAAGTATCGAAGCAACTCGGGTTGGGCCCGCATCCCTGGTGTAAGGAATAATTTGAGGAGCCCCCAAGCCCTCAAAGCCTCCAAGTAGTTTGGATCATTCAATGCTTGGGTGTCAACATCTTCATGTTCTCTTTCCTTCCAATCCACCATTTTCGACGATTTCTCTCCTGTAAATGCCATTAATTTAAGTCAATAACCATCATTGGCACGTAAAATTCAAGTTTAAACAGCCAATTCTTGAGAAAAATGGCTTTTTCCATATCCACAGAGTTGGCATGCCTGTTTTAAAAATAGTTGCTCTGATCACCGCAGATGGTCGTGCAAATCACCCTCGGCCGGTGCGATCCCATGCCCGAAAATCACGCCGATCGAGGGTGAAAAAATTTCTCAAAAACCTCCCTAAAAATCCAAAAAAATGGCTAAAAATAGAAATAAATAGCATGAAAATCGAGCTCAGGGCTTCGACTGTTACCTGGAACTGATGGCTCATCGATTGACCTCCCAGATCACCCGAAATTTGCTTTGGAACAACTAGGGCAAAAGTGGGTAAAAATTCTTCACTGCAAAGGTAAAATGGTAAATGGTAAAAATATATTTACTTTTCCCCTTTTTATTCATTTTTTCATGAAAATATCAGGTTTTGTAAATATTTTTGACCTATTTTACCTCAAGGACTCGATAATACGCTTTGCCTTGCTTTTGAAGCAACAGGTAATGAATGTTTGACGATTATGACGAGTCACATTTCAGCTCTTTTCTCGACTCATTAAACTCATATGAAAATATTTCCAAGTATTTTTCCCTTTTTGACTCGTTAAAGAGAATAAAAATGGGGGGTCCACTTTCAGCTCTTTTCCAACCCTTTAAAAAAAAAAGATGGTCGAGCACTTGTCCTTTAGAACTCGTTAACGGATGCGAAACATCGTGTGCCTAGTATAATTTTACCCCTTTTTTGGGTTGGGATGCACTATTTATGAAAAAGGTACTCCTTGACTGAAATGGTCAAGCAGTTCTCTCAAGTATTGTTTTCTACCTTTTCGGGCTCGAGAGACACAAATGTATGAAAAGGGACCATATGGAGTTTTCTTTTACGTTTCTTTTTCAAACTCTCTAAACGTGAAAAATATACTGAGTTAAACCTTTGTCAGACTCGTTAAACTATTAAACGACATTGGATTCGTTACCATGACGAACATGAGCTTCTCCTTGCTAAGGCTCATTAAACTTATTATGTCAGATTCATCCGAAGGATGAACTTATAGTGCAAGCATATGCTATCCCCTTCAAGCTTTGGATTAAAAAATAATTGGGGTGCTCACCAAAAATGGTGGGGGAAAATTGGAAATCTATCAGTCGTGTTGGCAGCTCACTCTTGAACATGACACTCTTTGCTTCGTGTCAGGTTGGGACATCCTCCTTCGCATCGTTGATCCTCCTGGGTTTAGGTCATTCATTTTTTCCTTCCATTTGATCTCTGCCACAATGTCATGACCACTAATCCTATGGATCCAAAAGCTACCAAAGTTGTGTCACCAATATGTTCAAGATTTGTCCTTCTATAGTTACACTTACCTATGATTCTCTGTATCATCCAAAATCATTTTTCATCCTCTCGTATCGCATCGATGATGCGGGATTCATTATGGCCCTCCTTCAACACGGTCACTTTCCGTCAACTTCAACTCATTATCCAGGAAGTTGACCGAGAGACTCCCTTTTAGTACCTTAGAGCTTGCATGCCCTAGTGGCAAGTTCTTCACACTCGACAACAAGTTCACATCATTGGCTTTCGATTGAGTGATTTCTCGAGTGTTCGACTTCAGTTCCTGTATTCACATTCCGTGAATTGTGTTGATGGTACCTTGAGGACCATTTTCATTATTGGTGGTTTCTCTCGCACTTGTTAATAGTTTACATCATTGACTAGTAATCAAGCGACTTTCTAGCACGTTCGATGTCAACACATCTATTCACATGCTAGGATTTGTACTTTGATCGGGTCGTGTTGGAGTGCAAGACCCTGGACTCATATCACACAAGTCTAGGTTGCGAAGTGGCGTGACATGGTTATGATGATATGCATGTCTCTTTCAGATGGCTGGCTATGACCAAACCATGAGTTATCATATGTGATCCTTCTCATTATTGGATGGATGCGACCATACCTCGATTTTGTTATGATCCTCTTTGACGGATGGTTGCACCCATACCTGGATCCATTTACATGATCATTCTCAGGATGGCTGTGTCCATGCCATGATTCATCTATCATTTGACAGAGATCTCAGTTTATGTATATGTATCTGTACTTGCTTGGAGGTTTTCCGATGACAGACCAATTCCCCACACTGCTTTATAAAGAATTTCATCCCTCACTCCATCTCGACCTTCACGCTTTAGGGGGCATCTGTTACACAACATTTTGTCACTGTCCTTGTACTCCCCATTCCTTGATCTTGGAGGACCTCTATAGTGAACCCCGCATGATTTTCCTTCATGAAGAAACTCCCATTATGTCCCTCTTCATGAACAAATCAATTCCCTTTTACACTATTTCCCCTGAAACTTCTGTTTTGCCCAATGTACAAGACCGACAGTATTGGCCTTTGTCTCCCCCATGCCGATGTGCAGAGATTAACACTACTCCTAGCGCCAACCAGAGCGACTGAGCTGTGTTCCAATCACTCCAGTACTATTATGGAATTTTTTTAAAATTAGAGCTGAATCTTCTAGCTCTAGAAGCTCCAGAAGTTTGGTAAATGGTTTGGGTTGATGGGGTCGAGGATGCCAATTTGGGCTCCTTTCCCCTATATTGATGGAGCTACCTCAAGGGATAATTCCTTCTCCCATGAGAAGAGGATCCATCTCCCATCCATATTTCCTATATAAACCTCCCTTCTTCCCAAGCACAAACTAGTGTGTGAATGTTATAATCATAGTTACAGTTTTGGCCGAGTGTGAGTATGCTATTTTGGATTGGACAAGCAAGCTATTACTAGTTGTATCCATCTAGTTGTGTGAGGGAGAAGTGTGTTTTGGTTTGGAGTGAAGCCTAAAGGGAAGAGTCTTTAAACTATTGTTTTTTGAAGCCATCATGGAATGCTAGCAGAAGTGTGTGGGAACCTGGTCTTGTCAGAGGAAGACTGCGACATCAAGATGAATGGTTGTAATATCTCTTTGATATTAATATATGCAACTATCAATTGATTTCCTACATGTTTTGTAATATTACATATCCATGTCTTAATGCTTCTTGACTCATTAAGTAGGTTGAATTGAAATTTCTCTATTGTTATGTTTGTGTGCTGTTGTTTTTTACTTGTTCCAAGAGCTTGAAGAAGGAAGCGAGAGATTGCTGGAGTGAGCAAGCGAGGACATCATCAAGCAGGATAAGCAACCAATAGGTAGGCCCTCTTGATTGATTCTAAATTAAGGAAATCTTCCATAGAATGTGTCTATTATGGCTAGACCCATTATCGGGCTAGAGGAATTAATTCGTGTCTGCACTTATAATTTTACTTCACCACATAGGGCTAGCTACCAAGTCAAAAGGTTGGTCTGTGGTTACCTCAGCTAGAATCTTCCTCGGCTTTGGAGATTCGGAGGAGTGATAACATACTAGTGCTGTTGTCGGGGATGAAAGATTCAATTTCCCTCGGTGAGCAATGATGATTTAGATCTGATTGTTGATGGTGAACAGTGATCAAGCACAAGAAGGCTGTACCATTCACCTAAAGACTCCATTGACTGAAAGATACAGAAAATCAACACTTCATGGTGAATCCACTTTTCAAGAACTAGTAGTTTGAAAACCTTCTTGGTGACTTCATTGTTGTCAAGATGAGTTCTACTGCAAGAATAAATCCCAGGTATTCACCTATGGATCGATCTCAGATCCCTGGATTTCCAAATCCTATGCCTCATGTTGACTGGTTTACAAATCTTCCTATATTTAAAAATAAACAAGAAGATGATGCTACTTTTCATTTAGTAAGGTTTCATGTACATGTATGTAGACTAAGAGTTGAGTTTCCTGAGGACTGTCTCATGAAGTTGTTTATGGCTACCCTTGAAGATAAAACTAGGGTATGGTATGAAGGGTTACCAAAAGGAAGCATATGTTCTTTAAAATATTTCCATAATGTGTTCTCCAACCATTATGTGAAGTCCTATCTTTCTTTACAAATCTGTTGTGATTATAATGAGGGTTTCATTGCATGTCTTGAAAGTATTTATGATATCAAATGTATGGATGATGAAGAAATCATTGAAGTCTTCTCTGATTTTTCCCTTCAACAACAGTTTGAAGAAGCTAGACACTTTGATACACAATATTATAGTCAACATACATTATCTTCCTCTTTGCTTGAAGACGAATGAGTTTTGCATCTTGATAGTCAAAAGGAATCACATGAAATGAATCAGTAGTCCGATGAAAATTTATATACTCCTTTAATTGAAATCCATGAAGATATTCAACATCCTTGTCAAACCTTAGGAGGGAAATAAGACAATTGTTTTTTTGTCAAAAGAAAACAAAGAGTACTTCCTCCTTTGACTGAAGAAGAAATAAATCATATTATTAATTTGCAAATCCATATTCCATCCATTAAGAATGATGATGTTATTGTACAATCTTGCCAGTTTCCAAGTGATTATGATGAGGAGAACAGAGATAATGAAGAAGTTGTTTTAGAGCCCCTTGCAGATACAAATCTTCCTCAAGGTTCAAAAAATGAAAGATCTGTTGATGAAAAGGAGTTTGCCCCAGTTCCCATAGATATGGACACTTATGATGCTGAAAATATTATGGAGGATCCTTTTGCTAATTTTCTACAGCCATATGGAAATAATGCTTATTCTTCTCCTTTTATTGATTCGCAAAAGATAATGTTTCATAATTTTCAAGATTCCTTGGATAGTATTTTGCAAGCATTGGAGAAGATGAATGTTGTTTTGTTTATCAGCGTAAATCTTGGTTTTAGTTTTCATTGTGAGTTGCCTACATATACATCATTTTTCCTGCTCGAGGTAAGTGAGAGTAGAATTTCAGTAAGTAACCATCTACTGGATTATTTACACTAGAAGGATCATTTCACCCAATCGACAATGGTGGAAGAAGGGAAAAAAGTGGAGGAACATGCCAATGTGTTGCCTCTATCTCATGAAGAGGAAACAATTCAACTTGACAAATGTTCTGATCTTTCTGATGATCATCAAGATCCTTACTTTGCACATGCTTTTCAAGATCCTTTTACCAGTTTTCTACAGTCATCAAATCATGATGTTTATCTTGTTTTGAATCATAGTTTTCAGCTTCAGTGGTATGTTGAGTTGCCAATCTTCAATTTTTTTGTAGATAGTGTAAATAAAGGACAATCAGGTATCCAATTGCTTGATTAGATTCATTGACATTTTTCCTTTACTTGATTTAGCAGTCATTTTTACAGTTAGAATAAAATAGGGTGTGGATTTTGTTTTAGCGGCAACTTTGTTTCAAGTTCAGTTTTCAGCAAGTGAAGACAAAATTCATCAAAGTTTGAAGTGCAATGAGAAGGCCCTAAGGCTCTTATGATCTAATAGTTTGGATTGAAGTTTTCAGTGTTCATTTTGGTTGTTAGTTTTTCACCGTATTGGCCCACATGGTTAAGCACTTGGTCTATGGTGTTCTTGACACCTCCAAGGAGTTGCCATCCCCAATAAGGCCGATGTTACTATTAGTATTTTCATATTGCCATCAGTGATCAAAAATCCTCTTTTCATATCTTATTAGGGTCCCATTCCGAAATTTTGTCATTTCACTAGGTCATCATTCAAAAATGTACTCACCGATGGTAGCCCTAGTAAAAAAACATCACTCTCCCTTAAATTTCATTACTTGCTGGCACATTTTCATACCTTGCTAAATGTACATCAGTCATGAGGTCAAATTCATCATATCATCATATCAGTCATGACACCATCAATTATGGTTAGTCAAGGTTACCATTAGGTCCTAGGGTTTTCAAGGTCCAATAAAACACGATTTCCATTACATGATGTCAGCAAGTCTCATAATGATCAAATAACATCTCTTCACTATCTGGGGATGATTATAAACATAAAATCTTGTTTCAGCATGTAATTTTGATTTTAAATGTAATATTTTTTATTTTTCACTATCTAATTTTATGTCTTTCAAATGTAATAAGAACATGATTTCCAAGCTACTAATTCAGAGCACCAAAACACCTCCAAATTCTCCCAAAACTTCAACACAGTCTTGTTTCCTCTTCTACCAAGTAAGTCACACAAATTTTCCACCTCTTTGCACTCCTAAACAACATTTGTTTTTAGTGTTTTGGTTCCTAAGCAAAATTGGCACTTGGACAAGTGATAAAACCCTAAATCCATCCCTATCCCAAATTTTCTACCCATAGATCCTAAAGCACCTTCCTACATCACTAATAAACCAATCCCTACCCCTACACTATCATTTCCAAGTCCCTAAACCCTTTTCCCACAAAACCCTAAGACCTAGGTTTCCAAAATTCCTAGGTAGCCTCTACCATAAACCTGCAATTTAATTATCATTCCCAAATCCCTTGACATTTTCACCTCCTATTACCTCCCACATCTCCATAATCCCTCCCCTCATTTCCTCAAATTTTTATAGGCCTATCCCTATTCCCTAGACCTATTTCCACTTCCCATTCCCATCTACCTTATCCCTACGGTTTCTCAACCAAACACTATGGAGGAAGGAAAAGACTATGTGGAAGAGGAGGATACACAAGAAGAGGAGGATAGACAACTCAAAGAGAGACAATGACATGCAGAGGAGGATGGAAAAGTATTATTGCCAAAGAAACCAAATTGCAAGCTCAAAACTCAAGAAAGTGAAGTCAAAGCTTGAAACCCTAAATATGCAAGAGGAGAAGAGAAAAATTGATATCCTTGGTGAGACATCTTTCCATGCTTCACATACTTCATCAGCAGTTCATGTATCAATTTTGACAAGTTTCTGGGCATTTTTTGAAATTTTTGGGTTTTTGTGCAAACTTCGATAGTTTTTGCATAATTTGATTGTCCTATGTGTAGCACCCTAGGCGTTTTGCACCTTCTAGATGCCTCCAAATGAAAAACCAGGACCACCATTGGATTCATAAGGAAGTAAACATGTAATTTTGACTATTGGCACACCAAAATTGAGCAATTTGATAGGGAGAAATGGCCAAAAACACCTTAAAAATCACATGTCTACCCTCTTTTTCAGCTAGGTGTTGCGCACAGGAGAAGTATTAGGAGATTGAATATTTTGAGGAAAAAATCTTATCATTTTTTGGAACAAAGTGTACATTTCTGGAAACTATACAGGACAAGCTTTCCAAGGAGCTATCCTGAGCTCAATTTGGACATCGATAACCCCTTCAAAACCCAGCTGGAATATGGCGTTTCGCACAGACCAAAGGTGTTGCACACAGACCAAAGGCATTGCACACAGAACAAAGGCACTCCACATAGACCACTGGCACTACGCATAGACCAAAGGCACTGCGCATAGGCCAGTGGCACTGCGCATATGGCCAGCTGCCAGATTTTTCGCTGTTTTTCTCCAGATTTTATTTTCATCCTTGGAAATCAAATTTTTACTGATGTAATTGATGTTGTAAATGTAATTATGGTCTTTTACTATTACCTAGGGGAAAATACATTAGGTAAATCAACTTCATCAAGTCAAATGAATTAGTTTCAATGTAATTAGGGAGGAGTCACTCAGAGCTCCCTACACTCTAGGTATCAGTTCAGACTTTTGTGGATCTCTTCCTCAACTCAGGGATTCGACCCCTGAGGATGAGAGAAGGTTGTTTTGATGTCTATATCTTCCATTTATTCACTCTTTTTAGAGGTTGGACTCAGTTGGATGTTGTACTAGTGATCAGAGACACTATTGTATCATATTTTGGTCAGTTTTAATAGATGAGTTACAGTTATTTCTTTGGGATACATGTAGTATGGATGTTTAGCATTGTTTTTTCTTTGTTATCATTTGTATGAATGTTTTGTAAGCTCATAAACCATGTCATTTATATGATCCAGGTTTGGGTGTGAAGAAGGACATTTCCAAGACCTTTTACTTTCATGATGTGTTAAAATTTCTTTTTAAAAGAACATTAATGAATACATCTGCATTCGAAAAAGAAGAGGAACATATCAATCATCAGCACATGAAAACATAAGCTTTGATAACGGAGTTCATCCAGGAGGGACTACGTCTCTGGGCCCCGGTGTTAAGATGGTGTAGGCTGCTGCATTAAGTGCTATCAATAATGGTGATGTACACAAGAGATGATGTCACGATCATACAAGGAAAAATGCCCTCATGTAGTAGTGGCTCTAAGAGATGTTCCACAACTAGAACTCTCAATCAAAATACTCCTATTAGTATGATACAAAAACATTCATGATGAACATCCCGCCAACATGGCACAAAAGGTATGTCAAAACAAAACATGCATGACGACAACAAGAGTATCCCAAAAACATACAACAAGGGATCTAAAAACATAACATGAAGAGTTATGACAACAAGTACATCACATAGAAGATTCCACATCAAATCAAGCAAGGAATCATGACAACATGAAATAAACAAGATCCTGCATCAACACCAATCAAGGATCTGTGCAGTATAATGCAGAAAGAAGAAGTACATGAACATATCATATACCTCACAACCAAGGGCCATCTGAAGAAGTGGATGTCACACTACTGAAGCTGCTCGGACCATCGATCTCAAGGCATTGATCGTATGAAGATGGTTGCTCGCACATGAATGTGGACATCTGCGTTGGCACTTAGAAAAGTGGCTAGAAGAAGAAATGAGAGAATAAGAAATTTGAAGACACCATGAGATTTTTGGCATGAAGTAGTGCTGAATTGACTATACAAAATCCAAATTCTAAGAAGTTGAGAATTCTGGGTTCAAGGAATCTTTTAGATTCCCCCGGGATTCCTCAAAGATTCTATTCGCTGGATGGACTGCAAATCTGTAACTCAGATGGCGAATCTTATCTCTCCATTGTGATCCCTACGGAAAACCATGAAAAACAATTATAAACTTGACTATATTCTGAAATGTCAAAATTTTACCTCGGGAAAATTTCATGGCCCATGGTTCTGCTCCCTGTTTTTGCAGAAATCATGGTTCCACATGCATTCTGGAAATTACTAAAAAATGAAAAACTCTAATGAAGAAATGAACAACACCTTGTGTTCGTGGTGACGAGAGGTGTAAAATCCATATAAAATTTGTCAATTTCTGACAAAGTGAAATTTTTTCCCTCTGGCAAAATTCATGGTTCTTGCATTAAAATATTAATTAACTGCCTCAAAAAATGTGCCCATATTCTGCCTCCTCGAACTCTGTGCAGAGGTAAAAACTCTGTGTTTATAAAGAAGGACTTTGATGGATTTACCAAGGTGATTGGTTAGGAGGATTGGTAAAAATCGTTGGTTAATAGGGAGGAGGTCGGGCGGTCAAACCCCGCCCCTCCCGAAATAATATATCACAGTTTCTTTTAAAACCCAAAATGATACATTAATGGGGGTCAGGTCTGCATTGGGTGGCCCGCCCCTTAAACCCCATCGTTACTACATTATCGACGCATTAAAATCGGCGATCGGCCTTGGAAATCAGTGCTTAACATGGGCATTGGCGAAGTTATTGGCGTGATTTACGTGGTTTCACCGATATCTATATTGGCGGCATTCCTAATTGGCGACTGGCATGGCGATTGCCATAATAATCGGCACGAAATATGGTGGCTTCGTCGATATTCATATCGGCGATATATAATTAGCGATCAATGCAGTGTCGGCACATTGCAATCAGCAGCATATATATGGGGTTGGGCTGATAGGGTGTGGGCTGGGTCCACTGCTGGTGGCCCGCTCGCCCCAATATATATATATATATATATATATAGATATCGGAAGGTTGTGGAGAAGGGTTTGATGGGAGGTTGTGGCTTGTCGGCCTTATAATAATTATTGTTTTCATATAGTTATATTAATAACTATATTTTAAAACAAATTTTGTTATATGGTTATTTACTAACCATTTTCCATAAAAATGATTTTTGTCTCTTATGCAGGTTTAGGAGACCAATGAAAAAAACGCCAAGTGTCAATGCTTGATGGGCTACCATGTGGGTCCCACCTACTTACTGGGATGCAATGTGGCACACTGTGGGCCCCTCTTTTCCCCTGTCATATCAAACTTTGAAGAGCTCTATCTTTCACATACGAGCTCAGTTTGACGATCCGTTCACACCTCCGCGATCAGGATGACGAGATACTTAACATGAACATGTTTTGAGAATAATCCAAGGACTTTGATTTTTGAGCCATTTTTGTCCTAGGTGTCTCTCTGGAGCCACCTGGATCAGTATATTATATGGTAATTTTCAAGTTGATATGCAGAATGCATGCTTGTTCATGCTCTATTTTGGGAAAGTTATCATAATTTGTCCATTTTTCTTCAGTTTAGGAAGAATACATCTCCTATGCTCTTCCTAACTCATCAGTCTTAAACCATCTCACCAAAACACATTTTAAGTGATAAGCCTCCTTCCTACCTTGACCCTTTGAATGTCTGCAATCATATCTTATTTTCCATGACCTAACCCCTTTGACCTAATATCCTCATCCAACATAAACCCACCAAATCAAATCAAAACAAACCTTTACACTTTATACCTAGCCTAAAACCCTAATCCATCCAACCCTCTTGGCTGTGATTCTTTGGAGAGAGCCCTCTTCAGCCTGGTAGGGCTAGCTACCAAGTCAAAAGGTTGGTTTGTGGTTACCTCAGCTGGACTCTTCCTCAGACTTGGAGATCCGGAGGAGTGATAACAGTTGGTCACTCCCTTGCCCATAACATGAGATCGACTATGACCCAAGAGACCTAAAACAATAATGGGACCCAGGGACAGGCTGTCTAAGTGGATGAATTGTCTTCTGAGGGTTTTGTTGATGATGTTTGATGTATGTATGGTCTGTTTTCGTTGGTTCCACTTCCTTAATGTGACTTAGGAGGTTGAATCATATCATAGTGGTCTCTCGTCACATATTTACCCCGACTCACTGGTTGATTAGGTAGATGTGGGAGGAGGGTGTTACAAAGTGGTATCAGAGCATGGTTCACCCCACAAACTGGATGGGTTATGGGTTGGTCATGCATGCATGTCAATTGTATGTGTGTCTCTTACACTTATATACTTATTGCAATTGCTTGATATCAGATTAGGGTTGTGGTATGGTTATCATGGAGAATTTGTTATTGATTTCATGAAATGTATTTGAAATGAGTATCTGACTGACTATGTATGGATTATATGTCTCTTAAATTTTGATTTCGTGGAACCTACTTACATGCTTGTATGTTAGGTTACATTTTTGAATATTTTTATTACATGCATCAATATTGTAGGTTGATTACAAGAACTGATCGATTATGTTTGAATACATGAGGTTATGTGAATTTGTAATTGGTTTGGAATTACTTATGCATATTTCTGTTGCATGTGGTAATGTGTACAATGGAGTAATGGTTGTTGTCATACATGAGGTCATAACATGCATTGTTGATATGGCCTTGCATCGATGACTAGATCTTAGTTAGAGTAATGTTTATGAGTTGATACATTTACTCGCATATGTCTATATGTTGTTATGATTATGTTATACATGTATCACTCTGATTACATAATCTTGCAAACAAGTATCATCCCCAAGCTATACTAAGGTATGTTGATTTTTTGTGATTTGGTTTATCTGACATATTATTCCTTGCAGGAAGAAATATCAAATGGATAGCAAGATGGTTGACTATAGAGACTCTCCCTACAAATCTGAAGAGTAGTATGGTGTTGGGAAACCCTCTGAATTGGTAGTTACATTAAGAAGTTTAAAGGAGGAGATAAGGAGTTGTAAGGAAGATAATGACAAAATCATACAGTCACAGGAAAAGTTAGCAGAGGTGAATTCAATAATACTTCAGAGCTTGTCAGATTTGCAGCGATAAGGACCACTACAGATCAGTCATGAGAAGGAAGATGAAATTAATGGGGAATATGGTAGTAGATCACATGGTGTTCATCGATCATATAGAGATGATACAATTAGAGATGGCAGATTGTTGGACACTCCAGAGAGGAGGAGGGATAGACAAAGGTATGATTCTATTTCTGATTTGTATAGGGCACTATGATTGTCATCAGTATCATCCTTACAAGAGGAATGATAGGGGATACTTGCTAGATGAATTTAAGAAGGCAAATCCACCTACTTTTGATGGAGAGATAAAGAGATCACAAGATGCATAGGCATGGCCTCTTGGTATGAATAAATTCTTCAGGTTGCATGACTACTCAAAGAACATGAAAGCTAGAGTGGCTACTTTCAGTCTTAAAGGTAAAGCAGGCATCTGGTGGGAAGATGTGAAGAATGTCAGAGATATAGATGAGGAAGATCTAACTTGGAGTGAGCTTGAGCAGTTATTCAAGAAGAAGTATCTATCAGAGTGACACTTCAATGAAAGAGAAAAATAATTCTATGAACTAAAAATGGGATCCATGATAGATGATGAGTACACCAATAATTTCTTGGAACTGTTGAGGTATGTGCCTTACCTCAAGGAGGAGAAGGCTAAGATTTAGAGATTCATTAATGGACTACTAGTTGCATTCAAATACATGACTAAATTTGATGAACCTAGCTCATTGGAGGAGGCGATTCAAAAACAATCAAAGCGCATAACTGAGAATAAGCTAGAATGGAGAGATAATGTAAAGAATAAAGGAAAATGGGATAAAAAGCGAGCAAGGCCACAGGGTATAGATAACAAGGAGAACATTTCACCACCTAAGAGGTTCAATGCATCAGATAGAGGACAGGGACATCAAGCTAAAGAGAAGAACAAGGATGGAGGTTGGAAGCCCATAGAGTGTTGGACTTGTGGCAAATATCATCGCAGGGGAGTTTGTTCACAGAATCAGGGTGGTAGACCCTAGATATATAGTGCACAAGAGGCGCAGACTGTTGGAGATGTTGGCTAGAGTATTCCTTGTATCTATGCAGGCGTGGACAACAGGTAGGAAGAACATTAGGCATCTATCATTGAGATGGATGGTAAGCTTTGTGATCAAGTTATTTCTATTTTGATTGAACCTTAATCTAATTATAGCTATGTTAGTCATGAATTGGTGGATAAGTGTGGTTTTAGTAAGGAATTGCATGCAGAGTCTTGGTTACTGCAATTGGCTACAAGTACGAAGAAGCGAGTTCATCATTAAGTAAGAACTTGCACATTTGACTTAAATGGTATGCCTACAGAAGCAAATTTGAAATGTTGGATAAATGATATATTAGGCCAAGTGTATCACCTTGGAGCACACTAGTCTTGCTTGTGGGGAAGAAAGATGGCGCCTTTAGATTATGCATTAATTACAGGAAGTTGAACAAAGTGACTATCATTTGTTGGGTTGTGTTATATTCTTTCCACGTAGTTAATAGGGGGTTTGAGGGGCACCCGTAACCCCACTTTATGGGGTCCAAGGCAGCACCTCAGAAAATTTTGGTTTTGGACCCTATGTTAGGTTGCACGGACCCACCTATGGTTTTGTGCATGATTTTCGCACATGTTTTTTGGACGCGATGGTTTTCGGTCCATGGTATTGGATGCTTCGGAATGTATAAATATGCATTATAACATTGAAAGGAACATAATCAAAAATCAAGCTGGTAGTCCCAGTTTTGAGATTCAAAGGAAAATCTCTGTGTCTATGTGTTTTATGTGTTCTACTCTCGCATTATTTATTTTTCTGTGTTTTAGAATTCATATGTAGGTAATTATCGTACAGGGTTAAAACATACATCTGATATCAAAGCAGATTTGGCTTCAAGGGGTCGCTTTTGTTGCTAAGGGGTTTCGCTCAGGCCTGTGGTAGACCTTGTTCAGTGGGAGATCTGCGAGATCGATTCTTGTGGTGAAAGAATATGGCGAGCAATAGAAAGATAGAGATCGAGAAATTTAATGGTCAGAGTTTTGAGTTGTGGAAACTCAAGATGGAGGATCTTTTGGTGGATAAAGATCAGTGGATCACGGTAGATCTGGGTACTAAACCAACGGGAGTGTCCGATGAAGAATTGAAGAAGTTGGATCAGAAGGCAAAGAGTACAATACAATTGTGTGTCTCAGATTCAGTGTTGCTGAATGTATCAGGGGAAGCTACAACAAAGGCTTTGTGGGACAAGTTAGGGACTTTGTACCAATCTAAGTCTCTAGTGAATAAACTACTCCTGCAAAAAAAGCTGTATAACCTGAGGATGAAAGATGCAGACTCGGTGACAGAGCATCTAAACACATTTAATATTGTGGTAAGTCAGTTAGCATCTGTTGATATTAAAATTTTAGATGAAGATAAGTGCATCAGTTTGTTGTGTTCTCTACCAGATTCGTGGGATAGTTTGGTTATTGCAATAGGTAGTAATGAAATTGCCTTGCAGTTTGATGAAATAGTCTCAGCCTTGCTGACGGAGGACATGAGATGAAAAAATATGGAGAGCCAAAATGGTGAGGCCTTGTTTGTACGAGGACGGTCCCAGAACAAAAATAAAAATAAGTCATCGAGTGGGAGATCTAAATCTAGAGGGTGATCTAAATCTCCAAGAAAACCTGTAAAGGTGGTGTGCTGGAAATGCGCAAAGGAAGTCCACTTCAAAAGGGACTGTAAATCTAAAGCTCCTGAGAAAGGAAAGGGATCTGATGAGGCTCCTTCTGCAGAGGCGAAAACCACCTCAGATGAAGGTGGGGATGTGTACTTGGCTTCTTCAAGTACACATGTAGATCATGAGGCATGGTTGATTGACTCAGGTGCATCCTTTCACTTCACTCCCCATAGAGAGTGGTTCTGTGAGTATGAGAAATATGATCGTGGTGATGTTTTCTTGGGGGATGACAGGAAGGCTAGAATCATTGGTCGTGGAAAAGTAAAGTTGAAGCTGCAAGGTGGAAGGGTTAGAACACTTCCGGGTGTTCTACATATTCCTGCATTAGCCAAAAATCTGATTTTTGTTAGTAAGTTGGATGATGCAGGTGTAAAAATAGTGTTCGAGAAGGATACCTACAAGATGGTTCGGGGAGCACTGGTATTGATGCGAGGAGTTCGGATTGGAACTCTGTACAAGCTGCAAGGTAGCATTTTTGTTGATGGGTGCAACAGTTCCATGGTTCCTGAAAGTGGAGCAGAATATCTAGTGGTCTCTTGAGAAAAGACCATGCTGTGGCATCAAAGGCTTGGACATATTGGAGAGAAGGGCCTTCGAATACTTCATGGTAAAGGTATGGTAGAAGGTATGAGTAATAACTCTCTGGATTTTGATTTCTATGAAAATTGTGTATACGGGAAGTAGAATCGAGTGAGTTTCCCCTCTGGTGGTAAGAGGGAGAAACATATATTAGTGCTTGTGCACAGTGATGTGTTTGGACCTGTGAAGGTTCCATCACTGGGTAAGTCTGTGTACTATGTATCATTTATAGATGATTTCTCAAGGAATACATGGATATATTTCCTTAAGAAGAAACCTGAAGTCTTTGATAGGTTTAAAGAATTTAAGGCTCTAGTGGAAAACCAGACAAAGAAGAAGATAAAGGTGTCAAGGACAGATAATGGTGGAGAGTTTTGCAGTAAGGAATTTGAAGAATTCTGCAAGAAGTGTGGCATAGCACGGTAGAAGACTACTCCATATACACCTCAGCAAAATGGAGTTGTAGAAAGAATGAACAAGACGTTGATGGAAAGGGCAAGAAGCATGCTCAGTGGTGCCGGGTTAGGACAAGAATTCTGGGCAGAGGCGATGTATACTACATGTTACCTGGTCAACAGGTCACCTTCATCAACGTTGGAGGATAAGACTCCACAAGAGGTATGGACTGGTAAGAAACCCTCTCTTTCACATCTGAGGGTATTTGGATGTGATGCATATTTACATGTTCCAAAGGAGAAAAAAAAAAGTTGGATAGTAAATTTGAAAAGTGCATCTTTATTGGGTATAAGGATGGTTTAAAGGGTTATAAGCTTTGGAACCTAGTAACAAGGAAGGTTATGTACGGTCGAGATGTGGTGTTCAGAGAGGTGAAATATGTTATTAAACAAGAAGTCCAACCAAAGGAACCTGAGAAGATAGAGTTTGAGCTAAAGGAGGAAGAATCAGACTCTACAGCAGAGGAGGAATCAGAAGATGAAGAGCCACAAACTCCGGCTGTGAGAAGATCAGTTCGAGAAAGAAGGCAGCTAGAAAGGTTTAGTCCATCTGCTTTCTATTCAAATTTTGATTTGTCTGTTATTGATGATGATCCCAGAACTGTGAAGGAAGCAGTGGATTCAGAGGATGGAAAACTCTGGAAAAAGGCCATGGTTGATGAAATGGCATCTTTGCACAAAAATGAGGGTTGGATCTAGTGGAGTTGCCAGCTGGAAGGAAACCCATTGGTAGCAAATGGGTGTTCAAAAAGAAGACAAATTCAGAAGGAAAAGTGGAGAAATACAAAGCTCGATTGGTAGCAAAAGGTTATTCCCAAGTGTCGGGAATTGGTTTTGGTGATATTTTTTCTCCTATTGCCAAGGTAACTTCTATTAGATTACTTTTATCTATTGTTGATGCTTTTGATTTTGAGGTAGAACAGTTGGATGTGAAGACAACATTTCTTCACGAGGATCTGGAAGAGGAGATCTACATGAAGCAACTTGAAGGCTTTGCGGTGAAGGGTACGAAAGAACTGGTATGTAAGTTAAAGAAGTCTCTATATGGGTTAAAACAGTCACCAAGGATGTGGTATCAGAAATTTGATACATTTATATGGGGACTTGGCTTCACCAGAAGCAAAGCAGATCACTGTGTGTATTTTAAATTAATTGGTGACCGTGTTATTTATCTAGTCTTGTATGTGGATGATATGTTGTTGGTTGGAAATGACAAAGAATTTATCCAGGATTTGAAGACCCAATTGTCCTCCAAATTCAACATGAAAGATCTTGGTGCTGAAAACTATATTTTGGGCATGGAAATTAAAAGAGACCAGGAAAGAGGAAGCTCTAGTTAAACCAGAGGAAGTATGTCAAGACAATATTGCAGAGGTGTAATATGCAGGATATTAAACCGGTGAAGGCTCTTATTCCTGTAGGTGTGAGGTTATCTCTTGAACAGTGTCCCAAGACACAAGAAGAGGAAGAGGACATGTCTCGTGTTCCATATTCAAGTGCAGTTGGTAGCTTGATGTATGCAATGGTCTGTACTAGACCAGACATTGCACATGTAGTGGGAGTATTGAGCAGGTTTATGTCAAAACCAGGGAAGGAGCACTAGACAACAGTGAAGCGGGCTTTCAGATATTTGCGTGACACTAGTGATTATGGTTTGTGCTACCAAGGAAGACCAGGACTGGACAAAGTGTTGGATATTCATGGCTTTGTTGATGCAGACTGGGCTGGAGATCTGGATCAGAGAAGATCTACAAGTGGGTATTTGTTTAAATTATTTGGAGGTGCAGTTAGTTGGATGAGTAAGAAACAATCTGTAGTGGCACTATCAACTACAGAGGCAGAATACATGGCAGCCACTCATGCAAGCAAGGAAGCAGTTTGGTTGCAGAGATGGGGTTAGTACAGGAAGCTATAAGGATAGACTGTGACAGCCAAAGTGCAATTTTCTTGGCAAAGAACCCCGCATATCATTCAAAGTCAAAGCACATTGATGTTCAGTATCACTTTGTGAGGGATATGATAGAAGACAAAAAGATGTTGCTGGTAAAGGTGGACACTTTGAAGAATACTACAGATGCATTGAAAAAATCTGTGAGCTTTGAGAAGTTCTCTTGGTGTAGAGACAATGGGCATTTCAGGGCTGGAAAAATGACTAAGCTCTCTTGTGGCCCCCTGTGGAAAGAAAACAACAAGTGGGAGAATGTTGGGTTGTGTTATATTCTTTCCACGTAGTTAACAGGGGGTTTGATGGGCACTTGTAACCCCACTTTATGGGGTTCAGGGTAGCATCCCGTAAAATTTTGGTTTTGGACCCTATGTTAGTTTGGGTGGACCCACCTATGGTTTTGTGCATGATTTTCGCACATGTTTTTTCGGACGGGATGGTTTTCGGTCTATGGTATTGGACACAATGGTTTTCAGTCCAGGGTATTGGATGCTTCGACATGTATAAATATGTATTATAACATTGAAAGGAACATAATGAAAAATCAAGCTGGTAGTCCCGGATTTGGGATCCAGGGGAAAATCTCTGTGTATATGTATTTTATGTGTTTTTCTCTCGCATTATTTATTTTTCTGTGTTTTAGAATTCGTATGTAGGTAATTTTTGTACGGGTTTAAAACCTAAATCAATAACATATACCCTTTGTCAAGGATTGATGACTTGATCGATCAGTTGAAGGGAGCAGCAGTGTTCTCGAAGATTGACTTAAGATCCCGATACCATCAAGTACGCATCAAAGAGAAGGATATATACAACACTGCATTCAGGACTAGGTATGGGAATTATGAGTTTATTTTCATTCCATTTGGCTTAGCGAATTCTACTTCTACGTTCATGTGTTTGATGAATAATGTGTCGCATCCATATTTGGATAAGTTTGTTATTGTGTTCATTGATGATAAACTGGTATATTCTAAAAATAAGGAAGAGCATGTCGAGCACTTAGTAACATTGTTGAGGTTGTTGAGAGAGCATCAATTGTATGCTAAGATCAACAAATGTAGTTTCTTTCAGGCGAAGGTACACTACTTGGGACATGTTGTCTCCAAGGAGGGAATTCTAGTATATCTAGAGAAGATAAGGGCCATCATGGAGTGGGTAGCTCCTAAGAGTGTGGATGAGGTGAGACCTTTCATGGGTTTGGCAGGATACTATAGGAGGTTCATTAGGAACTTCTCGCAAATTGATTATCCCATCACATCATTGCAAAGGAAAGGTAAGTTCGAATGGACCGAAAAGTGTGAGGCTAGCTTTGAGTAGCTTAAGCAGTTGCCAACGCATGCACCAGTACTATAGATTGCAGATCCGGATAAGGAATTTGTGGTATGCACAGATTCTTGCAAGAGAGGTCTTTTTGGAGTCCTTATGCACGACAAAAAGGTGGTATGTTATGAGTCCCAGAAACTAAACGAGCATGAGAAGAACTATCCCACGCATGATCTCGAGTTAGCAGCGATTATTCATGCACTGAAGATGTGGAGGCACTACCTTCTTGGCAAGCGATTTGTGCTTATGAGTTATCACATTGGGTACATGCAATGGAAATAAAAACATCAATATGCATTGAAGAATAAAGAGCCAAATGTAACACTTTTCATGGGAGGGGGAACTCCCAAAAATTCCCCAACTTCCTTTATCAAACTGTGATATGGTTTAAAACAAGAAGTATAATATTACAACAGTGGGACAGTCACAACCTGTGCTAGGGAGCTCATCCAACATATTTATTTAGTCATGTAGCTCAACCCTACACCTACAACTTACCCAAAAACCCCAATAATTTTCACTCCAATAGAACCACTAAATTTTTCTCAAATATTCCAGGCTTGTTGAGCAAGCGTCACCTTCTTCCTGCGTCCCTTTGCTACATTCTTTGTGTTGTGCGACCTGCACTTGGTTTTTCCAGTGATATCGCAAGCTCGCCCTTGCGACTTGTTCTATGATTTCTTCTTGCTTGGTTGAACTTTCTTGGTTTCTCCAACTTGTCGAGATCCCTTATACATATACACATTGTATCTCCTTCATTTTTTATGGGCGAACACCCCTTCACTTTTGAGTCAACTATCCTTTCTTGTGTGGGAATCCCTTCATAGGCCAGCGGGCCCCTAGGTCGACCTGCCTTTAGGTTGTGTGGGCGCCCCTTATCAGGTGGGTGCGCCCCTGCTTGGGCGCTCTCTCACCATGTGCTTCGTGCTACATGCCCATTGTACTTATATGTTGTCCACTCCACTGCTTCCTTGACATTGCATTGCCCTTCACTTGCCAACTCTCGCCCGTCGTGCCTCCTTATTTGTCCTACACACTAAGGTTCTGCCCATCACTACACCTAGGCACCCAACCTTGGTACGGGAGTGCCCATGGGTGTGGACTTGCCAAGTCAAGCCGACCGCTATGTTATGTGTGCGTGCCCCTCGTGTGTCCTCTATTATGTTGTGTTGTGTGCATTTGATGCAGCGCTTGACACTCCGCCCTTATGCACGCGAGCCCAGGGTGTGTGCCCTTCCAACTTTTGCACACTGCCTTGTGGACCCGGGCGCCCTTCATTTGTGTGGGCGCACTTGTCGCATGCCTTGCACTCCAAGTCTTCGCCAAGTCGTTCCTCGTCGCATGGGTGGGCGCCCTGCCTTGTGTAGTCATGCCTCATCATGCGATCTCCCCAACTCGATTCCATCTCGTTTTTTGACCACTTAAAGTGTCCATGGGTCGCCATGGGCGTCCGTTGGCCTTGGTGCAAGCTTGAGGTCCTAATATCCTCCCCCACTTTAAAAATGTTGTCATCGTCGGCAACACCATCTTATCAAACTCCTTTGCTAAGTATTCCATCCTCATCACAACAATCAAATAGCTTCGCCTACGACTTGCTCCATGCCCATAAATTGTCACAAACCAGCAAGAACATCATGTGTTGGATCCCCTTGTGTTGGTGTCTATCAAGTAGCTAATCTGACCATAACACCTCCTCCACTAGAACGCATGCATCCTAGCATCATCACAACTATCATCACATCTGGTTGTCATCGCAATTGTCATCCCTTGCTCCCGTGGAATGTCTTACATAGGACAAATGGGTAGATCCTTTAAAGCTCATCTCAAAGAACATATGGTTGACACCTACCATAATCGCACGGCTAAATCCATCATCGCCGAGCACTACCATAAGACCGAGTATCTTATTAGTATTGATAAAACCAAAATCATGGCCTCTACGCCCTTCCTTGCCAACCGAGTCATTAGGGAAGCCCTCAAAAGGTAAAAGCATTGTAGCAACTTTAATCGTGATGATGGATATGATTTAAGCCACTCCTTGAAACCCTCGATTCATTTCCTGTCCTCTAAACCTCATTCCCTTGTTTCAAGTTCTAACCCCTCTTAAGTCCCACCTGCCATATGTCTTTTTTGTTCCCATTTTAATTAATTATGAAAAAAGAATATATATATATATATATATATATATATATATATATATATATATATATATATATATATATAATATAATTTAATAAATATTAATTTAATTTAATTCAGTTATTTTATTAATTTCCTTTCCTTAGTAGTCAACAAATAATTAGTCATAATAATTCTTTTCACTTATTATAAATTATTCATTAATCATTTTTCCCAATCTTAAAATCAATTCCTTTATTTCTTTTTAATTTGAATTTACCAATATTCTACTCACTATTATTATTCTATGATTATTATATTTTCAATAATTATTATAATCTAATATTCATATTAAAAAAAAAACACTTTATTAATTTCTTTTTGACCAATTTTCTTTTATATTTTAAAATTCTTTTAATTTCTAATTTTAAATATTTTTGCATTCTCCCTTAAATTGATTTATTTAACTAAATCAATTCAATTTAATTTTTATTTATCTAATTAATTGTTTTATTTTAATCAAATATCTTCTTATTTGTTACTATTTTCCTCCTATAACGACTATATTTCATCATCATCCTCTATTTATAGATGTCCAACACTCTTCTCATCATCAGTGAGCTTCAAGCCCTTGAAGATGGATGAAGGGTTCACCTAAAAGGTTATGTTGGGCATAACAAAGATTGTAACACAGCTCTCAAAATTCCTCATTATGAACAACGATCCTCTGAGTTAGTGGCCTATATGAATGATATTCAGTATTGTCAAACAAAGATTCTAGAGCAACTGGTCAATATGCCCACGAGCCAATGGCAGACTAATGACCGCTTGCATAAACTTAGGCAAGCCAATGGCGGACTAATGACCACTTGCATAAACTTGAGGCAAGAATGGAACACGCTGATTTCCATATGCACGAGTGACATGGCCCACTAGTAGCTCCACCTATGAATCCTCCTCAGCAACCACCTTGATATATCGTCCAGAGGACTATTTATTTTGTCTCTTTTCTGGCATGTATGGTTGTCTAGTCCTGGAAAATAAAAATTCACTACAAAAATATTATACACTATATTCAAATTCTCCTAACTAATAAATCCCATCAAAATGAAAGTGAGTGATATAGTCTACAAGACTTTTACTTATTTTGTCTCTCTTTTGACATGTATGGTTGTTTAGCCCTCGAAAAAAAAATTCACTACAAAAAAATTATACACTATATTTAGATTCTCCTAACTAATAAATCCGATCAAAATGAAAATAAAAGAGCTATTTTATTTATTATATTAATTTTGTATTTTCTCGATCATATAATAGGAAAAAAACTTTATTGAAATAGAATAATAATTATTTGGCTACCAAATAAAATTTAATAATATAACTATTTTCCACTAAAAATTATAAAAAATACATATAAACTAAATCCTTAAAAATCTCTCAAAACAATGAGAAATTTATTGAAATCGAAGCCTAGCAAAAACGGAGATGAAATCGAAGCCCAACAACACCACGGAGTTCAATAGAAAAGTAATGAGTGTCTCATTATAATATAAGAATCACCCAAAACAATAAAAAAAATTGAAGCTCTAAAGAAATTTCCAAATTGATTCCTTCCAAGGAGAGTAGTTTTTTTTCTTAATTATATCATAAATTTTAAACAAGAGTGTATATAATTTTTGAATTCAAATTTTGTCGTCTATATTTTGAATAATATAAAATATTTTATGTAGAAATCACATTATTAATATTTAGTCTACGCATTTAGAATCATTTTATATAGTTTATTGTTAAGACAAGGTTTAGAGATGACTAAAGGTTTAATTTTTGGTTTAATTTTTGGTTTAACAAAGAATGATCGAAAAGTATTTAAGTTATCAAAAATACTCGTGATCACACTTTGCTTGGACCACACTAACGTTTAACATGACTAAATTTTTACCTATAAAATTTTGAATCAATAACTTTCACATCAAAAAATAACATAATAATACACCCATTATCTTATATTCTAAACCATAAACTTAATTTAATTTGTTATTATTTATTAAAATATATGTTTTATATATTAAAATATATCACTTAAAACAAAATTTGTAAAAAATATATATTTATATTCCACATTTTTAATTTATTAGGTTAAAATGATCATTTTATTAGACTAAAACGTTATGGTAAACATGTGCTTACTATTTATGGTAAACATGTGCTTACTATTTTCTTAGTCCACATGGAAATAGGAAGAAAGACAACGTGCTAGGAAAGGCGTGGTATATTTAGGCTTCATATGGATAAAACTGGTTGGGGTAAGAATTTTTTAATCAAATTTTTAATGTTGGAAATGGATTTAGTATTGGATATTTAAAATTTGAAAGTTTGATAGCTATAATTTAAATTTACAAAAATTATTATTCATTTTATTTAAATTTTATCAAAATTTTTACAATTTTCTGATTTTTTGAAAAAGCTAGATAGTCTAATTAGCAAGAGACTGGAATTGCCCGGAAAGTTATGGAAATTCCCATTATATCTAGAGAAAAGCCTGCAAAAATTTAGTAAATCCAGGTTATAGTTGTTAAATTTCAAAATTTTAAGTGTTATAGTTGTTAAACTTCAAAATTTTAAGTGTCCTAAATGTTTTTGATGGTGCTGAATCCATTTTCATCATTAAAAACACAATTCAAACACTATCTTTACAAAAAAAATTGAAATTTTTTTACTCATATTTTAACCGTAAAAACAATTCCCACAGCTCTATAAATGACTCTCCTCCGCCTCCATTTACGACTCCGTAGGTTCCTCCGCCTCCGTAGAATGTTGGTGGAGACACTGAGTTAGCGCACAGATAAAGATGGTCATGAAAACAGTTCGGTCCACGGGGCGGCGCCGGCCTCCAAGGGGTATATTGAGTGCCCGTGCAATTTAGTCACCGAATATCAAAAAGTTTTTGAAATATGTAAGACGTTTAATAATGAGAGCCCCCACTATGAATATTAAATTTAACAGGTGACATCAATTTGAAATTCCAAATTTACATGTACCAATTAATAGATTACACACAGAATCATCAAGTTGTATTAAAATTACTAATCTCAGAATAGTTACGGACTCTTAGTTTTTACTATGGTTTTACCACCATTCACTTTACACGCCCAAATTTTGACACCCATAAATTCATACAACATTCTGCAAATTGACATCATCAAATCTTCGAGAAAGGAATATTTTCAAAGCTGTCCGAATTTCTAGAATATTTTGGGGAGCTGCATGCTCGCGACTCGCGAGCGAGCCTATAAGAAAGGCAGGACCATAGTCCCAAATCTATGTGATTTTAAGCCGAATAATCGATTTATCAGAGATGGATTCAAGCATTGTCTACGTCAATTCGAAATGCCTCGCAACCTGCAACAAATGGAATCGTCTAACGGGGTGGTGGAATCCTCAAACGGGGTGGAGGAATCGTCTGAACAGCCACAAGCGGTTGGAATCCAGTCAAAAAAGTTTCAAAAAATCATGTAGACTACGATGCAACAAATCAGTAGCCCGCCCATTGGCGAGCGGACAGGCGGGAGTACCTCCGATGGCGTCCTCATGCACACTGGGGCGCCACCTGGCGCGGAGGCTCGTTGAGGTTGGGGTCACTGACGTGTTCTCCGTCCCTGGGGATTTCAATCTCACGTTGCTGGACCACCTGCTGGCGGAGCCGGGCCTCAATCTCATCGGCTGCTGCAACGAGCTCAGCGCCGGTTACGCTGCCGATGGGTACGCGCGATCCAGAGGCGTGGGGGCTTGCGTTGTTACGTTCACAGTCGGGGGACTCAGCATCATCAATGCGATCGCGGGGGCTTACAGTGAAAATCTGCCTGTCATTTGTATAGTCGGGGGTCCTAATTCTAACGACTATGGGACCAACCGCATTCTGCATCATACCATTGGGCTGCCAGACTTCAGCCAGGAGTATCGCTGCTTCCAGACGGTCACATGCGCTCAGGTCTCTGAAATTCTGTAGTATGTCACGTTGTACACGTGAATATATAGCACGTTGATTACGTTCTTTGAGTAGGCCTAAGGGTTTTAGAATTTGCAAACTGTGCAGGTTATTGTGAATCACCTGGATGATGCCCAGGAGCTCATTGACTATGCGATTTCTACAGCGCTTATGGAGAGTAAGCCTGTGTATATCAGCATCAGCTGTAATCTTGCTGCCATTCAACACCCCACTTTCAGTGGGGAACCTGTTCCATATTGTTTATCGCCCAGGTAAAAAATTCACTGAATTTCAGTAATGTATCTCCTCTCCGCTTTTCGCATCCTAGATTTTATTTTCTGACATGTTTCGTCTCTCCGCCATAGGAGCGCCATACTTTCCCTAACTGACCTCTCGATTCTAGTGGTGGGTATTATAATTTTTTTTAATAAGGTTCGTGGGTTTTACATTTTTTTAATAAGGATCATATCTACTGAATGTTGCTTTTGATGAAGTCGCACTTATGGTTGGTTTTGCTGTGAGAGGTTGTTTATGTGGTTTGCGATTTCGGAATACTTTGAAAATCACAGATTTTATTTTAAAATTTTGACTGAAATTAAACCATTGAACTTATTCATTTAAATTAAATTTCAAAATATTTTAAAATTTATAATTAATTTTTATATTAATTTTTTTTTTCAAATATATGAAACTTTTAATATTCCATCTCATCAAAATGGGTTAAAAATAAAGCAATCTCATTAAGGTTTTACTTATTTAATCAAAATTTCAAAATATTCAACCATCAGTTCTAATATTGGAGTTTTTAATATTTCATCTCATTAAAATCACTAAAAATAAATTCATATATATTTAATTTATTTCTATTAAATTTTCAAAATATTTTAAAAGAAATTCCTAATATCTATTTATTAGGGCATCTAATTTAGATATGTGTTAGAAATAAAGCAATATAGATAATACTATGAAATATATTTGACATTATTCACATCAAAATGATTTATTATATTTTTTTGTAAATTTAAATCTATTAAGTCCAAAAAATCAAATTATATCGTAATATCATTTACTCCAAATTACATCTTTTACAGATCTAGATTTAAAAATCAGGGCGAGTCATGGATTTTACTTTTTTACCCTTCCTTCGACAAACATCAATCCACCTACCTAGGCCATCCAACACAACAAAGAATGATATGTTGCTTCTTCAGATTGTTGAGAGAGTACCATTGCATCTCATTCAAACTCCTAATGTCTTTTTCACTATCATAATGATATGACTCATGATAGCACTTTTGCCCATAGATAGATGGAAAATGTTTTCTCATTGTCCTTTGCTGGCATAACATCCTCTATTGGAGGTTGCTTCAATGCAGCAAGGGAATGCCTATTGTCTTGAGAGGTTGAGGGGTTGGGAGATTGTTGTTGACTCTGAAAGTTGTTCATATTTTGACCTACAGGAATTTTAGACTCTACTGCTACCTTCAGATCTCTCCAACCACGGTAGCTTCATTGCGGTACCTTATTACATAAAACCCCTTTTGAGGAGGGGCACACAATCTGGAGGTGCCCAAGCTTTTGGAAAATTCTACATCTAAATGGTTGGATATATTCCTTTCCTTCGCACATTAGGAAGGTAGTATTTTCGTAATCTAATGGTTGGATATATTCCTTTCCTTCCCACATTAGGAAGGTTTTGTTTGGTAAAACCTCACTAAGGTCCACTTCCATGCATATGCATACATAACTTACAAAACCCTTTGCCAATATGTCACTATCTACTTTGATATAGTTGCCAATAGAGTCACTAATGTCCTCTAGGATCTCTGGCATGATCCAATGAAGAGGAAAGTTTGGGAGCCTAACCCAAATTGGAATAGGTAAGGACTTCATGGTTAGAGGATTAAAATCCAAGAACCATGGTTGATTTGAAAGACCTTCCCAGCCCCAAAACCAGGGCCCCAGATCAAAGAACTTATTCCGATTCTCCAAATCTTTAAAATAAACCATGAAGTAACCCTTTAAGGAGAAAAGAAGATCTATGTTCTAGGTCCAATTCTAGTAAACCCATTCTTTGAGGGCAAATGATGAAGGCTAGAAGCCATTAAAACAACGTATAATGGCTCAAATTTCAAGATATGCTGATCTTTTCTTATGAATGCTCTCATTCACCTCTAATGTTGGGATATTTGAAGAATGTTCCACCACAAAAGCCAAACCAGAAAGTTCCTTTGCAATCTGAGGATTTGGGTCTAGCTTTAGGGCTTCTTTGAAAGACATGGGTCATGAAGAAGAAAAGCCTCTGCCACCCCTAGCACTTCCTCACGAACCTACAACAAGGGATATAAATGCATCCTGTTTAATACTAGAAGCTCTTAGGTCACTTTCCAACTTCAACATCCTCCCTTCCAAGAGGAGTTTGAACGCTCCCATAGGTATACATGTATATTGTTGGATGTAGACAACAACAAAAGCTGTCATATCCTCCAATTTTTCCTTAAAACACAAACAAAATCCGGTCAGGGATCTAACAAAGATGGAGAACATTTGAATATCCTCAACCTCCACACCCCTCAGCGGACTCTCTGGTTGGAAGCTTTTGTTAAATAGATTTCATACTTAACCAAGCCCCAAATTGACTTGTCTGTTTGAATATTTGACAAACACTTTATCCTTCCTGCAATCAAAAGTTTTACACAACAATCCAACCATCACTGATCTAAGAAGCAATGTGTCAATGACTAGTGGAAGCTATATTCCAGAAACTCCGCAGTTTATCCATAATCCGCAATAAGAATCCCTTCCGGGAAATTTGACAAACATATTGTAGGAAACCATCCCACCTATATATTTGATTAGTCCAAGTGCACTGAGAAGCACATACGATGCTTGAGAATATGGGCAGGTTGTAAAGAAGACGCTAAAACCTTGAACTTTGTCAAGCCTCAAGCTCCCATTAAGACCAAAACAAGACAACCTAACCAAACTTGTACCAAAAATTCCTCTAATTGCATCAGTGCCATCTCCTCTTCCTAGGCTAAAAATCTTTGCATAATCTGCCATACCCAGACCATAGGCATAGGACTATGGAAGGGAGAGAGACTTCTCCTCATCGACATCCAAATCTCTAGGATTGAATCGATGGAACCATTGCAGTCTGCAACATAAACCTTGTATACGATGTTCACCATGTTATATTTCGTCCAAGTATTTGATGATATAAGTGTTTTAGTTGATATAGCCCATGAGCTCATTGACTATGCAATTTCCACAGCGCTTATGGAGAGTAAGCCTGTGTATATCAGCATCAGTTGTAATCTTGCTACCATTCAACACCTCACTTTCAGTGGGGAACCTGTTCCATATTGTTTATCGCCTAGGTAACAAATTCACTGAATTTCATTAATGTATCTCCTCTCCGCTTTACGCATCCTAGAGTTTATTTTCTAACATGTTTCGTCTCTCCACTATAGGAGCGCCATACTTTCATTCACTGCCCCAACTGACCTCCGGTTTCTAGTGGTGGGTATTATAATTTTTTTTTATCAAGGTTCATGGGTTTTACATTAATAAGGTTCATATCTACTGAATGTTGCTTTTGATGAAGTCGCACTTAGTGTTCGTTTTGCTGTGAGAGGTTGTTTATGTGGTTTGCGATTTCGGAATATTTTTGAAAATGACAAATTTTAAAATATTCTAAAAATTTGACTGAAATTAAACCATTAAACTTATTCATTTTCATTAAAATTTCAAAATATTTTAAAATTTATAATTAATTTTTTTTGGAATATATAAAACTTTTTAATATTCCATCTCATTAAAATGTGTTAAAAATAAAGCAATTTTATTAAGGTTTTATTCATTTAATCAAAATTTCAGAATATTCAAATTGAAGTTTTTAATATTCCATCTCATTAAAACCACTGAAAATAAAGTCATATATATTTAATTTATTTCTATTAAATTTTCAAAATATTTTAAAATCTACAATTACTTTTTATATTGAAATTCCTAATATCCATTTATTAGGGCATCTAATTTAGATATGTTTTAGAAATAAAGCAATATAGATAATACTATGAAATATATATGATTTATTTGACATTATTCACATCAAAATTAATTAGTATCTTTTTTTTGTAAATTTAAATCTATTAATTCCAAAAAATCAAATTACATCCTAATATCATTTACTCCAAATTACATCATTTACAGATCTAGATTTAAAAATCAGGGCGAGTCACGGATTTTACTTTTTTACCCTTCCTCCAACAAACATCAATCCAATTACTTGGGTCATCCAACACAACAAAGAATGATATGTTGCTTCTTCATATTGTTGAGAGAGTACCATTGCATCTTATTCAGTTGAACTCGTAATGTCTTTTTCACTATCATAATGATATGACTCATGATTGCACTTTTGCCCATAGATAGATGGAAAATGTTTTCTCATTGTCCTTTGTTGGGATAACATCCTCTGTTGGAGGTTGCTTCAATGCAGCAAGGGAATGCCTATTGTCTTGAGAGGTTGAGGGGTTGGGAGATTGTTGTTGACTCTAAAAGTTGTTCATCTTTTGACCTGCAGGAATTTTAGACTCTACTACTACCTTCAGATCTCTCCAACCACGATAGCTTCATTGTGGTACCTTATTACATAAAACCCATTTTGAGGACAGGCACACAATCTGGAGGTGCCCAAGCTTTTGGAAAATTCTACATCTAAAGACAGTATTTTCGTAATCTAATGGTTGGATATATTCCTTTCCTTCCCACATTAGGAAGGTTTTGTTTGGTAAACCCTCACTAAGGTCCACTTCCACACATATGCATACATAACTTACAAAACCATTTGCCAATATGTCACTATCTACTTTGATATAGTTGCCAATAGAGTCACCAATGTCCTCTAGGATCTTTGGCATGATCCAATGAAGAGGAAAGTTTGGGACCCTAACCCAAATTGAAATAGGTAGGGACTTCATGGTTAGAGGATTAAAATCCAAGAACCATGGTTGATTTGAAAGACCTTCCCAACCCCAAAACCAGGGCCCCAAATCAAATAACTTCTTCCGATTCTCAAAATCTTTAAAATAAACCATGAAGTAACCCTTCAAGGAGAAAAGAAGATCTATGTTCTAGGTCCAATTATGGTAACCCATTCTTTGAGGGCAAATGATGAAGGCTAGAAGCCATTAAAACAACGTATAATGGCTCAACTTTCAAAATATGTTGATCTTTTCTTATGAATGCTCTCATTCACCTCTAATGTTGGGATATTTGAAGAATGTTCCACCACAAAAGCTAGACCAGAAAGTTCCTTTGCAATTTGAGGATTTGTTAGGTCCCTATAATACTAGTGATTCCCCGATTACTATTGTCCTTGTATCCTTTATTATTATTGTTGTGCCCCTATTGTCCCCATATTGTTATTATTGCCTCATAGAATCCCTCTATTGTTATTTTTGTGGCTTTATATTATTATTGTTAGGTCGGCTTGGTTATATTGTGACCCCTTAGACTCCTATATATAGAAAGGAGGTTTTGTCATTTGAATCATCGAAGAATAGTTCATTTGTGTAATTGAAAGGAGGTTTCCCCCTCCAAGAGGCTGAATTCTAAGGCGTTGATCTATCTTTTCTATCTTTTTGTGAGCTGGTTTCATAACATTTGGTATCAGAGCTTTGGATTCTAGGGTTTCACTGCTCCAAACAGGTTATCGTGGCATTTGCGCTATAAAAAAATTTCTGCAACGTTTCAAACGCTAAAAAAAAACCATTTGGGTTGTAATCATTCTGAACCTCGGGTCTGAATTTCAAAGCTTTTGGCGCTATATTTGCGAAGATATGATCTGAGGAATTTGGCCTTTTTGCAACCTCCTGAATTACATTCCAAACAGGTGACCTGGGGAAAATCATCATAGCTTTTGTTTTGAGCATCAGATTTAAATTTCGTAAGAAGTTACAGAAAGAGGATGGACTGTAGTTTCATGTGTATATTTTTTAGATACTAAGGTCAAAACAGTGACACGTGGCACTTCATACAATTTCTCTCTTCTGAAAAGGTATATAATCAGGTCATCTTGGGAGATTGTGCATAACTCTTTCTTGGAGAATCTAAATTCAATCAGACTGGTGGCATTGGAAAGAGGACGCAAAGGGCTACTGCAGGTTGCAATTTCAGAACTGGAAGATCCGAAATTACAGAGATACATCAGATGCAATATCGAGCTCCTACAAAGTGAAAAAAGGTGTGTAGATTTTTTTAAATTTTTGCATAAGCTTGGTTTGAAAAATTAGTTTGAAGGAATTCAAAGGGAATAGTGAAGAATTATTAGCATTAATTAATGCCCCGAAGAAAGAAAATGGAAACACCTAGTAAGCAACCTGAAAGCTCTAGCATGACTCGTGAAGAAGAGGAAGAAATGCAACATGATATATCAAAATTACAAGACCAAGTACAACAAATTTCACTCTCACTAAAGGTAAATGAAGCCAAGATGAATGGCATGGAAGCTAATATGAATGGTATGCAAGTTAAGATGAATGTCGTGGAAGCTAAGATGGATGGCATGGAAGCTAAGATGAATGGCATGGACGATAAGATGCAAGAATTGAAGATAAATTTGAATAAGTTGCTACAAGAAACGGTCACTAATGGTGAAAGGGTAGTAAAGGAAAATCATGATGAGAACAAAGGAAATGTTAATCATTATTTCATAGACTCTAATGTTGGATTGAAGAACCACCATATTCCAAAAATCGATATGAGGAAGTTTGATGGCAAGGATCCCGCAACATGGATACTACAGATGGAGCAATTTTTCGATCTCCATAATGTGAAAAACACACAAAAGGTACGTATTGCAACTTTATATTTGGAACCAAATCAGTTTGTATGATATCGATGGCTTTGGTCTCATAAACAAATTGTCACTTGAGCAATTTTTACGAAATAAATGACAACACATTATGAGGATACAAAAAGCAACACCTTTTTTAGCTAATTGATAAGTCTCAAACAAAAGGGTTCAATGATGGAGCACATCGAGGACTTCCAAAAATTGAACATAAGGGTAAAAGATATTCCAGAGGAGCATAGGATTGATGTGTTCATAGGGACTTTAAAGAATAATATCCAACATGAGGTTCACCTTTGGGAACCTGATTCATTGGAGAAGGCATTCAGGTTGGCAAGAAAAATGGAAAGAAAATTTATGGCAACCAGGAAGCCTACTACTCACAACTATAAAGATGGAAGTGTTGCTGCCCCTAGCCTTCCACAACCTATAAGGTTGACACCACAACAATTGGAAGAAAAAAGAGCAAAAGGGCTTTGTTATAGTTGTGATAGCAAATACACTAAAAGTCATAAGTGTGCTAAGAAGAAATTATTCTACATAGATTGTGAAGAGGAGGAAGAGAAGGAACAAGAAATGTCAAAAGAAGAGGATATACTCCAGGAACAAACCCTAGATAAAGAAGAAATGAATCTGAACATATCTTGTAATGCATTGGCTAGAATTACCACTCCTCAAACTATTAAGATAGAAGGAAATATCAAGAAGAAAAAGGTAATAGTGTTGATTGATTCAGGAAGTACCCACAATTTTATTCATTGTAAGATAGCAAAAGAATTGAATTGCTTCCTATATCCAGTGCCAGAGTGTCAAGTGACGATTGCAAGTGGAGGAACCATAAATTGCTCTGGAAAGTGCCATAATATCAAGATATCCATGGGAGAATATGTATTGAATAGCCCAATGCTTTCCATTCCAATGGGAGGTGCTGATGTTGTACTAGGAATCCAATGGCTAGAATCCTTGGGTACAATAGCTTTTAATTTTCAAGAACTTTTCATGAAATTTTCTACGGAAGGAAAGGAAGTTGAATTAAGGGGTATTGCAGGGAAACCGGGAAAGATAATCAACTCTAACAGTATGACAAAGCTTCTAAAAAAGGAACAACGAGGAGTAATTTCACAATTATGTTCACTAGATGTTTCCACATCGAAATCATCTATTTCTCGAGATCTCCAAAAAGTCTTGGACAATCATTCCAAGGTATTTGAGACTCCCAAAGGTCTCCCACCTATTCGTGATCATGATCATGCTATTCATTTGATTCCAGAAGTGTTCCTCCAAACATCTGTTGGAAATAATACTGAGAGGGGGGGTGAATCAGTATTATCTAGCAATTTAACAAATCTTCCTTATTTGATCTTTTGAATTATTCTTGCATATCAGTACCATAAAATAATGAGCATGAACAAAGAAAATAGACAGTCACACCAAAGAACACAAGATGTAAGGTGGAAACCCAATGTGGGAGAAAACCACCTGCTGCAATATGTCTCTATCTTCTTTCAAGAAATTCTTTTTACAATGATTTTGTACTGGTGCAGTCCTCTACCAGTACGCAGGCTGCAACCTGCAGAGAGCTACAACTCTCTCTTGTTTTCCAGTTTCTCCTGGAAGGGATCTACAACCCCCTACTTCTTTTCATGAAGAATCAAATGATCAACAAGTATACAACAATTACAGTCCACTGCAGTTATCAGATCAGTAATTACAGAAACAACCCAGAACACCTTATGAACAGAAATATACAGTCAACAGATCATCTTAAGACAGGGACGCATATTTTCTTTCTGTGGCCTGCGACTGGACGCAGTCTACCTTCTGCTGCTCTGCGTGCAGACGCACTGTTCCTTTAAGCTTCGCTGCGTACCGGCGCACCCAGCAACACTATCGCGCCGCGTCTTTCGCTTCAGAGACGCACCCAATAACACAGTCGCGCCGCGTCCTTTGCCTCAGAGACGCACCTGAGCCCGGTCTTCCCTGCGTCTCGGCGCACTTTCCCTTCACTGAACCTGCGTCCCTTCAGATATAAAAGATATGAGGACTTCAGAACTGACCCAACCACTCAGATCTACAGATCTGATCATGCGCCAAAGAGATCACAGTCCATTAGAAGATTCGCCCTTATAGATCTGGACTAGATCTCACCAAAAGATATTCAACCAAGATGATACTCAATACAAATGAACTCCTTTGCTTTATATAAGCAAGCTCCTCCCCAAAACATGGAACAATACCACGAGCCGACACCATAGAAACACAAAACCGTCGGCTAGATACCACACAAGAAACCCCCACGTTCTTTTCTCTGCCTTGAAATGTGTGCACTGGGTGGACGCACCTCCTGAACGGCTGGCCTGCGTCCCTGGACGCGGGTTCTGCATGGTATACCTGCGGGGACGCACTTGCTGAACAGATTTCCTGCGTCCTTCTTGATCTACCACCTGAATGGGTTGCCATCAAGGACAACACCTGAATCATAATGCCAACAATCTCCCCCTTTGGACTTGATGGCAACCACATAATCTTCAGCTTCATTCTCCCCCTTTGACATCAAGGGCAAAGGGTATACTCCCCCTATGCTCATGCTCCTCCAGATCTGTAACAAATAACCAGAAATCCATCATGAAGGAGATAGAGACATATTGCAGCTATTTCCAAGATCTCCTTCTCCATAATGCCAACAATGCATTATGTGCTCCCCCTGAGCCTATACCACCAATAGGAAGATGATCAACAATAATATGATGCATCAACAACCCCCAGCTTTTGCCTGAGGTATTCAAAAGTGTCCCTGGGCAACAGTTTGGTGAAAATATCAGCAACTTGTTCCTTAGAAGGAACATACTCCAACTTGACCTTCTGTTCAAGTACTTGTTCCCGGAGAAAATGGTACTTGATTGGTATGTGCTTGGTTTTTGAATGCATAACCGGATTCTTTGAGATGCTGATTGCACTTGTGTTGTCACATAAGATAGGGATTGGAGGTGTACAAGTGATTTGATAATCCTGCAAAGTCTGCATCATCCAGAGGAGTTGGGTGCAACAAGATGCAGCAGCAACATATTCCGCTTCAGCTGTAGACAAGGCAATTGAACTCAGTTTCTTGCTGAACCAAGATACTAGTCTGGGACCCATAAAGAACGCACCACCACTTGTGCTTTTCCTGTCATCCACGCTTCCGGCCCAATCTGCATCTGTATAAGCATGAAGAGTGAGATCTGTATCTCTAGGATACCATAAGCCATAATTTTGAGTCCCTTGAAGATATTTGAAAATTCTCTTCACTGCTTGAAGATGAGTCTCCTTTGGATTTGCCTGAAATCTTCCAACTATTCCAACTGCATGCATGATGTCTGGTCGGGTACCTGTCAAATATAGTAAACTTCCAATCATAGATCTGTAGGTTGGTTGATGTACTGCTGCAGATTCATCATTTGCACTGAGACTACATCCTGTGACCATGGGTGTACATACTAGTTTTGCATCTTCCATGCCATATTTCTTCAAAATCTGCTTGAGATACTTGGTTTGAGATAAAAGGATTCCTCCTTCCTTTTGTTGGATTTGCAAACCAAGGAAGTATGTCAGTTCTCCTAGCAAGGACATTTCAAATTCTTTCTGCATGACCGAGGCAAAGCTTTGACTCATAGCTTCTTCATTGCTGCCAAAAATAATGTCATCTACATACACAACAAGTATTAGTAATTTGTCATTTTCAACTTTTATATATAGATTGCTATCTGCTGAACCTTTTGAAAAACCTTGTTGATGAAGATATTTGTCCAACCGGTAGTACCAAGCCCTTGGAGCTTGTTTGAGACCATAGAGAGCCTTTTTTAATCGGCATACAAGATTTGGATCATTTCCAAGAATGAACCCATCTGGTTGTTCAATGTACACTTCTTCATCCAAGTCTCCATTCAGAAAGGCTGATTTCACTTCCATTTGAAATACTTTGAAGTTCTGAAAACTTGAGAGAGCAAGGAACATTCGGATGGCCTCAAGTCTTGCAACAGGAGCAAAAGTTTCTTCAAAGTCTATTCCTTCTTGCTGCGCATACCCTTTACAAACAAGTCTGGCTTTGTTTCTAATTACTTCTCCATTTTCATTCATTTTATTTTTGAAGACCCATTTTGTTCCGATAACATTCTTATCCTTTGGTCTAGGAACCAGCTCCCAAGTGTTGTTCTTTTCGATTTGCTCAAGTTCTTCATCCATTGCTTTCACCCAACATTCATCTTTGCATGCCTCTTTCACATTTTGTGGTTCAGTAGAGGAGATTAATGCCAAATAGCTTGAAGCTTCTGCAACTGTTCTTCTAGTTTGTATACCTGCTTCTTTATGTCCCATGATCTGAGATTCTGGATGGTTCTTTTGAACATATCTGGATGGAGTCTTTTCTTCTATTCTTGTTCGTTCTTCTGCTTCTTCGTGAGGTTCTTCTTGAGATTCTTCTTGCGGTTCTTCTTCTTCATCATTCTGTCTTTGAGGGTAGCTTTCATCTTCTTCGATGTCTTCACGATGTATTTGCCTAGGAATGTATCCCTTCTCATCAACCACTACATCAATGCTGTCAACAATTCTGCCAAGTCTTTTATTGTAGCATTTGTATGCTTTGCTATGTGGAGAGTAGCCAAGAAGAATTCCTTCATCTGCTCTAGGATCAAGTTTGCCAAGCTGCTCCTCAGTATTCTTGATATAGCATTTGCTCCCAAAGATTTTGAAGTGCTTTACCGAAGGAGTTTTACCACTCCAGAGCTCATGAGGAGTTTGAGTGCTGTTCACCCGGACATTTGTCTTGTTGAGAATAATAACCGCCGCATGTGCAGCTTCACCCCAGAAGGTTGCAGGAGTTCCTGATTCATCAAGCATAGCACGAGCCATTTGTTGGATTGTTCTGTTCATTCTTTCAACTACTCCATTTTGCTGAGGAGTTCTAGCTGTAGAAAATTCTCTCCTTATCCCATGTTCATCACAGAAATCGAAAAATTCATTTGAAGTAAATTCCCCACCTCTGTCGGATTTGAGGCACTTAATTTTGTGACCTGATTCATTTTCAACCAAAGCTTTGAAGGATTTGAATTTTTCGAATGCTTCATCTTTGTGCTTCATAAGTCCTAACCAAACAAACCTGGAGAAATCGTCAATAAATAATATCAAGTATTCCTCTCCTCTAGGTGTTCTTTTTCTGAATGGTCCACATACATCTGTATGTACTAGCTCAAGAGGCATGCTGGCTGATCCTTCTTTCTCTGGAAAGTTAGTTCTGGTTTGTTTTCCAAACTGACATGATCTGCATATGGTGTTGTCAGGAATTTTGATATCTGGAAGATCGCGAACTGCCTGATATTTGCAAGCTTTCCTTATTTGTGAGAAGCTTAGATGTCCCAACCTTCGATGCCATAACCAGTGTTCTTCATCCTTGCTTAGATAGCATTGTTGTTGTCCTTCATCAAATATGTATAGATTATTTGGAGTTCTTTTTCCTTTGAGAACTGTTTTACCTGTATCAAGATCACGAACAAGACATCCATTTGATCTGAATATAACCTCTGTTCTTTGATCACACATCTGGATGACACTTAGTAGATTATGTTTCAATCCATCAACAAACAAAACATTTCCAGCCTTAACATCTTCTTTTAAAGGAGCAATACATTTTCCTTTTATAGTTGCAGGAGTATCATTTCCAAAAGAGACTTTCTTTCCCTTTTCTAGACTAGAATAAGACTCAAGTTTTTCTTTATCACCTGTCATATGCTTCGAACATCCACTGTCAATGTACCATAGATTTTCTTGTCCTTCTGCATAAAATGCTATCCCACATCTTTCTGTTTGAGGTTCCTTTATTCTCCATGTTTTGGTGCCTGAGGCTTGTTCCTTTTTCCGCTCTTGTACCTTTCTTTCCGGAAACCTGCTTCTGCATTCAAAGTCTTCATGTCCAAAATTATTGCAAATAGAACATTCAACTTCATTTTCAAGAGCTGAAAAGTTGTTATAGGTCCTTTTTGTAATCCCTGTCATACTTCTTTGTTTTTGAGCTTCCCTAGTCATGATTGTTTTATACGCAACACATTGAGCTGCTTTGTGACCAAAGTTATGGCAAGAAAAGCATTGTCCATTGAAGAAGCTTCTGCGATTATTGAATCTACCAGCCAACTGATTGTAATTTCTATTTTCATCTATTCTTGAACCAAATTGAGAAGATTTTACCTGTGGCTGGTTGTGGCTTTTGTTCACCCTTAAGCTGGATTGCCCCTGATAGTTTCTGTTTGACATTTGTCCCTGCTTTACCTGATGATCTTCCTTGTGCTCTTGCTCATTTCTTCTTGCTGCATCAAGATAACTTTTTGAAGTGGATGCTTGAGAAGTTTCTCCATTATAGCCCAGACCTGTCTTATTTAGTGGAGACCGCTGCACACTGATAATCTCATCCAAAGTTTCAGATCCTTTGACAAACTTGAGATTAATAGTTTTTGTTTTCTCAATTTCTTTTCTAAGACCAACAATTTCACCTTCTAATTTTTCAAGATGTTTTTCCTTTTCATCAATTTGAAATTGTAGAGTATCAATAATCATGTTCTTTTCTTCTATACATCTCTTGAGTCTAGTAATTTCATCATAAAGGTTATCCACATCTACAGCATCCTCATAATCATCATCTTCAAATGCCATTAACAACCTATATTTATTACCTTGTTCATCTTCATCACTGTTTGATAAGCCATCACTATCTTCATGGGTGTAGTAGCTTTTCTTATTTGCACTTTGTTTCTTGTTCCATCTAACTGGTTCCTTTCCTTTATCCTTATAAGAGCATTTTGCAGCATAATGACCTACTCTTCCACAAGCAAAGCATTTGAAAGGTAGCTTACCTCTGAACCTTCCAGAACCCCTTTGAAGATTTCTGACAAAATTTGATTCTTCTTCCTCTTCTTCTAGAACATGGCTTGCTTCATAGTGATCTTCTTTGCCTGATGCTTTAAAAGCAGCCTCCCTTCTGTCTGATGGTCCTCCCTTTCTCATTTCATAAGCAGTTAGAATTCCATGTAGCTGAGACATAGTGAGAACACGGAGATTTTCTTTTTCTTCTATTGCAGATACTTTGGATTCAAACTTGGGGGATAATGATCTTAGAATCTTTTGAACTACTATAGACTCCTTTATTTCTTCACCCAAATTTTTCATGCAATTTACAATCTCATCTACCCGAAGAAAATAATTAGCCACACTTTCATCATTATACATCTTGAGAGTCTCATATTGAATCCTGAGAGTTTGAAGTTTAGCTTGTTTTACCTGTTCATCTCCTTCATAGCTTGTGATCATTTTGTCCCATATTTCTTTTGCTGATTTGAAGTGCATTACCTTCATGAATTCTATTTGGGATATACTTCCTAATAGAGTACTGACTGCTTTTGCATTTGTTTCATACTTCTTTTTCTCAGCTGGATCTGTAGGAGTAGCTGAAGGAAAAGCATAGCCTGTTTCTACAATGTCCCAAACTTCAGTACCAAGAGATTGAAGATATGCAGTAACTCTTACCTTCCAATAATTGAAGTTTGTCCCATCAAAAACCGGTGGCCTGATTGATGCTTCTCTCTCGTAGTTGCTCATGATGAACGATCTACCTTCAAGCGATTAAGCTTTTCTGAAGGACCTGCTCTGATACCAATTGTTGGAAATAATATTGAGAGGGGGGGTGAATCAGTATTATCTAGCAATTTAACAAATCTTCCTTATTTGATCTTTTGAATTATTCTTGCATATCAGTACCATAAAATAATGAGCATGAACAAAGAAAATAGACAGTCACACCAAAGAACACAAGATGTAAGGTGGAAACCCAATGTGGGAGAAAACCACCTGCTGCAATATGTCTCTATCTTCTTTCAAGAAATTCTTTTTACAATGATTTTGTACTGGTGCAGTCCTCTACCAGTACGCAGGCTGCAACCTGCAGAGAGCTACAACTCTCTCTTGTTTTCCAGTTTCTCCTGGAAGGGAGCTACAACCCCCTACTTCTTTTCATGAAGAATCAAATGATCAACAAGTATACAACAGTTACAGTCCATTGCAGTTATCAGATCAGTAATTACAGAAACAACCCAGAACACCTTATGAACAAAAATATACAGTCAACAGATCATCTTAAGACAGGGACGCATATTTTCTTTCTGTGGCCTGCGACTGGACGCAGTCTACCTTCTGCTGCTCTGCGTGCAGACGCACTGTTCCTTTAAGCTTCGCTGCGTACCGGCGCACCCAGCAACACTATCGCGCCGCGTCTTTCACTTCAGAGACGCACCCAATAACATAGTCGTGCCGCGTCCTTTGCCTCAGAGACGCACCTGAGCCCGGTCTTCCCTGCGTCTCGGCGCACTTGCCCTTCACTGAACCTGCGTCCCTTCAGATGTAAAAGATATGAGGACTTCAGAACTGACCCAACCACTCAGATCTACAGATCTGATCATGCGCCAAAGAGATCACAGTCCATTAGAAGATTCGCCCTTATAGATCTGGACTAGATCTCACCAAAAGATATTCAACCAAGATGATACTCAATACAAATGAACTCCTTTGCTTTATATAAGCAAGCTCCTCCCCAAAACATGGAACAATACCACGAGCCGACACCATAGAAACACAAAACCGTCGGCTAGATACCACACAAGAAACCCCCACGTGCTTTTCTCTGCCTTGAAATGTGTGCACTGGGTGGACGCACCTCCTGAACGGCTGGCCTGCGTCCCTGGACGCGGGTTCTGCATGGTATACCTGCGGGGACGCACTTGCTGAATAGATTTCCTGCGTCCTTCTTGATCTACCACCTGAATGGGTTGCCATCAAGGACAACACCTGAATCATAATGCCAACAACATCAGGTCGTACAGATATCCTTATGCCCAAAAGAGTGAAATTGAACGTATGGTTGCATAAATGCTAGAGGCTGGTATAATTCAACCTAGTCAAAGTTCTTTCTCTGCTCCTATAGTATTGGTGCACAAGAAGGATGGATCATGGCGCATGTGTCCGGATTATAGGGAGCTCAACAAGCTCACTATTAAAGATAAATTTCCCATTCCTGTCATTGATGAATTATTGGATGAATTGCATGGATCAATTTACTTCACCAAGTTGGATCTTCATTTAGGATATCATCAAATCAGAATGAAGACTGAAGACATTTTGAAAACAACATTTAGAACTCATGAGGGTCATTATGAATTTTTGGTCATGCGTTTTGGCCTTACCAATGCACCTTATACATTTCAAGGTTTGATGAATTCCATTTTCAAACCCTTCCTTAGAAAATTTGTGTTAGTATTTTTTGATGATATACTAATCTACAACAACTCTTGGAAGGATCATGTTGGGTCATATTGTATCTCATGAAGGTGTTAAGGTAGACCCTAGAAAAATTAAAGCCATTAAGGAATGGAAAATCCCCACATCCTTAAAGCATCTGCGAGGATTTCTTGGGTTGACAGGGTATTATCGCAAGTTTGTTAAGAATTATGGGAGAATAGCAGCACTTCTAACAACATTATTGAAGAAAGATGAATTTTCATGGACTCCAGAAGCAACAAAGGCCTTCGAACATCTTAAAGAGGCAATGTGCCAAGCACTAGTATTAACTACACCGGACTTCACAAAAACCTTTATTGTGGAATGTGATGCTTCAAGAATTGGAATTGGTGCTGTTTTAATGCAAGATGAAAGACCCATTGCTTTCGAAAGTCGTCCAATCAAGGGAAAGTATTTACACAAAGCTATTTATGAAAAGGAAATGTTCTACATGCACTCAAGAAATGGCGACCCTACCTAATGGGAAGACACTTCAAGGTAAAAATGGACCATGATAGCCTTAAATACTTTTTAGAACAAAGATTAACCTCTAAAGAGCAACAAAAATGAGTCACAAAGATGTTGGGTTATGACTTTGAAATCATCTACAAAAAAGGGAAGAAAAATGTTGTGGCAGATGCACTGTCAAGAAAGGATGAGGATGTGGAAGCATTGTTGTGCGCCATTTCTATTATCCAACCAGATTGGATAAACGAAGCAAGGGAGGAATGGAAGAATGACGAAGAAGTGTGGGCACTTATTCGAAAGTTAAAACAAGATTCCAGTACATCTGATACATTTAGCTAAAAAAATGATTCATTATGGTACAAAGATCACTTATACCTTTGTAAGAATTCCCAACTCAAACAAAAGATTCTTATGGAATTGCACACTTCTCCCTTAGGAGGGCACTCAGGATTTTTAAAAACTTACCATAGGGTTAAGAAGGAATTTTTTTGGGATGGCCTTAAATCGGATATTCAAAAGTTTGTGACGGAATGTTTGGTTTGCCAACAAAATAAAGTTGAAACAATTAAGACCCCAGGTCTATTACAACCTTTATCCATTCCAAGCCAACGTTGGGAGGAGGTTTCAATGAATTTTATCACAGGTTTACCCAAGCTGAAGGAAAGAGTGTCATCATGGTGGTAGTTGACAAACTTACCAAGTATGCACACTTTGTGCATTATCACATCCATTTAAAGCCAGTATAGTTTCTACTACATTTATGGAAACAATTCAAAAGCTACATGGAAACCCAAAGATTATCGTAAGTGACAGAGATCCCATTTTCACTGAAAATTTTTGGACAAAATTATTTTCTTGTCTTAGTACTCAGTTAGCTCATAGCTCATCTTATCATCCTCAATCTGATGGGCAAACTGAGATAGTAAACAAAAGTTTGGAAGGATATCTTCGTTGCTTTGTATCTGATAAACAGACACAATGGGTCAAATGGTTGCCTCTGGCTGAATGGTGGTATAACACTTCCTTCCATACTGCAACAAAAATGACCCCATTTATGGCACTTTATGGATATCATCCACCATCCATCACATCATATTTAAGAGAAAATTTTAAGGTTCAAGCAGTGGAACATCACATCGAGCATCAACAACAAGTTCTCCAACTCTTAAAGGATAACCTCGTCTTGGCGCAAAATAGAATGAAACAACAGGCAGATCAACATCGCAGCGAAAGAAGTTTTGATGTAGGTGATTAGGTATTCCTACGGCTACAACCATATAAACAAATTTCCCCCAAGCAAGCTAAGAAGGATAATAAATTATCACCAAAATATTATGGTCTGTACAAGGTGTTGCAAAAGATTGGTACTATAGCATACAAATTGGAGCTTCCTGCAGCTTCTCAAGTGAACCCAGTTTTCCATGTTTCATGTTTAAAGAAGGTTATAGGCGACAAGCTCCCAGTTCAAACAATATTGCCAGAACTTGATGAGGAAGGAAAAATTATATTGGAACCAGAAGCATTCACAGAGACAAGAACTCGACAGCTACGAAATCGATCAATTTTTGGAGTATCTCATCAAGTGGAAGAACTTATTTACTGAAGATTCCACATGGGAGGATGATAATTTTATACAAAAGCATCTAGAACTACGCAAGCTTTGAGGACAACACTTTTTTGAAGGAGAGGGGCATGTTAGGTCCCTATAATACTAGTGATTCCCCCATTACTATTGTCGTTGTATCCCTTATTATTATTGTTGTGCCCCTATTATCCCCATATTGTTATTATTGTGCCCCATAGAATCCCTCTATTGTTATTTTTGTGGCTTTATATTATTATTGTTAGGTCGGCTTGGTTATATTGTGACCCCTTAGACTCCTATATATAGAAAGGAGCTTTTGTCATTTGAATCATTGAAGAATAGTTCATTTCTGTAATGTAAAGGAGGTTTCCCCCTCGAAGAGGCTGAATTCTAAGGCGTTGATATATCTTTTCTATCTTTTTGTGAGCTGGTTTCATAACAGGATTTGGGTCTAGCTTTAGGGCTTCTTTGAAAGACATGGGTCATGAAGAAGAAGAGCCTCTACTGCCCCTAGCACCTCCTTGCGAACCTACAACAAGGGATATAAATGCATCATGTTTAATACTAGAGGCTCTTAGGTCACTTTCCAACTTCAACATCCTCCCTTCCAAGAGGAGTTTGAACGCTCCCACAGGTATACATGTATATTGTTGGATGTAGATGACAACAAAATCTATCATATCCTCCGATTTTACCTTAAAACACAAACAAACTCCGATCAGGGATCCAAAAAAGATGGAGAACATTTGAAGATCCTCAACCTCCACACCCCTCAACGGACTCTCTAGTTGGAAGCTTTTGTCAAATAGATTGCATACTTGACCAAACCCCAAATTGACTTGTATGTTTGAATATTTGACAAACACTTTATCCTTCCTACAATCAAAAGTTTTACACAACAATCCAAGCATCATTGATCTAAGAAGAAATGTGTCAATGACTAACGGAATCTATATTCCAAAAACTCTGCAGTTTATCCATATTCCGCAATAAGAATCCCTTCCGGGAAATTTGAAAAAGATATTGTAGGAAACCATCTCGCCTATATGTTTGATTAGTCCAAGTGCACTTAGAATCACATACCATGCTCGAGAATATGGGCATGTTGTAAAGAAGATGCTAAAACCTTGAACTTTGTCAAGCCTCAAACTCCCATTAAGACCAAAAGAGGAAAACCTAACCAAACTTGTACCAAAAATTCCTCTAATTGCATTAGTGCCATCTCCTCTTCCTAGGATAAAAATATTTGCATAATCTGCCATACCAAGACCATACGCATAGGACTATGGAAGGGAGAGAGACTTCCTCCTCATCAACATCCAAATCTCTAGGATTGAATCGATGGAACCATTAAAGTTTGCAACATAAACCTTGTATACGATGTTCGCCATGTTATATTTCGTCCAAGTATTTGATGATATAAGTGTTTTGGTTGATATTATAGTTGTTTCATTATTAATATCACTCATTGTTTTGATGGTGTTTCACATTAGTTTTCAACTTCTTCTTCTCTTTTTTTTTAAGGAAATAAAAATGGAACATTAGTTTTTACCTTTGTATACCTTTTTTTTCACAAAGCTATCATGCCTTTTAGGGTGGCTATTTAATTTTGAATATGTTTAGTTTTTGTTTTGGAGTATTGTTTGACTCGTAGTTGTGCCTTATGATGTATGGACAATCATGCTAAAAACCATTTTTCCATGTTGCATCAATTTCACATTAATATTATTGTTTTTATTTATTTAATTTTGAGTCTTATGATGTATGGAAAATCATGTTAAAAACATATTTCCATGTTGCATCAATTTCACATTAATATTATTGTTTTTATTTTAGTTAGTGTAGTCACTTTTCAATATTTGTGATAATTGTGAAATATATATGGTCTGCATGGTCAAAATCAATAATTTTGACAATTTAGAGATTGGCTTTAGAAATAATTCAGACAATTTAGAAAATATAGAAATTTCTTTTAGGGTCTCGGTTCATGATGTGTAGTATTTTATTTGTTCTCCATATTAATATCACTTAGTTGATTTTGAGTTTGATGTTATGGCTTCCTTTAGTACTAATATTATTGACAATTGTCTTGTTATTGGCATTAATATTTGCCAAACCTTTTAAAGAATTTACGTATTAGTTTTTTCTTCATTATTAATATATAATTTTGCATTCATATTCACTATATCTATCATTTTTTGCAAAATCTAAATGTCATGGTCACTACAAACATTTGCATGAAATATATTATGATTTATGAATTAGTTTTTAGTTGATTGCCAATATACTAATATGTGATTTGTAAACTTTCATCGATATTCCATTGGAACAATTTGACGCAACATATATTATAACATTTCAAAATATTAAACTATGCAAACTAATCTTCCTTATGTTCTAAATTAGTTAATTACTAGCATTGCTTGAATTTATGAAATCACTGAAATATGAAAATGAGAAAATGAAAGAACAAGCAGGTGTAGACACCATCCATAGAAATGAATACATGATTTATCATAGGAAACAAGATTTATCATATGAAACCCAATACGAGAGAAACCCTAGCTAGAATGTGAGGTTTATGCTCTTTCTATTTGCTTCAATTATGAAAATTCACATAAAAAGGAACGAGAACTCACTATGGAGTTACGTTTTGACATTGTGGCCTAAATAATTGCTAGATATTCATCCTTCTCCTTTGTTATGCTCTTAAAATACCACTCCTAGATGTGTTTCTCTACTTTGGAACAAGTACAACGCTAAAGAATGGAACCCTTTCTCTTCCAAGCAGTGCAATACTTAACATACATTGAAAATTATCTAGTTTTAGGGTTTTGACTTCCTCAACCCTTAATTGGTGATAAGTTTGGATCTTCCAAATCTTCTTGAACGTCCATACATGGTTAGCCCCATATATTTGAGTAATGGGAGCTAATGTGGCATCCATTCATATCATGGCAATTAACAAGGTAGGTCAACTTGCAAGAGACATAACTTTTAAATATGAGCTATGATTGAGGTAATTCTTGCACCATTGGAAAGGTCTTGATATGTAGAATAGAATCATGGGGCTCTAGTAGTTTTCAAACCAAAAAGTTTCCATTTGATGCCTCAAAATGGCTCCAAAAAGTTTCATACTACTGTTAAAATGGCCCTTCAATCTGATTCCTCCAATTTTTTTCACCCAAAAATTAAATATATATGAAAAATTGTATGATGATCAAATTCAAATCATACCACCCCATTTATGGAGGCTTTTGGTCCCCAATATATTTAGAAAATGAGGTAAAACAATTTTTGCTCTAACTTCTGCTTGGAGTTCCATTTTTCTTTGCTTGGAAGTTGTCGTTTCAATCAAATTTATCAAATGTCATACCACCCCCATCTTGTATTTCTAAACTTTCTCTAGTTAGTAACAGTGGGTGCTTGCAAAACATGTATTATTACTTTCCTTTATGCTTCACTAGGAATTTATACTCGTTAAACACATCTACTCACTTCAAGTTTTATAGAGCAAGAATAATGAGAATGAGTGATGACTGTGATAGGTGAGAAATTCAAGGAAGGGGTTTTCTTGTGCCCCAAGAAGGGTCTCAGGTAATGGTGATACCGGATTGCTTTTTGCTATTGAATCATAACCAACATCCCCATCTCTTTGAGAACAATGTCCCCCATATTAGCTTCAGATAATTTCGAATCCATTTATAGATCAAATGCTTATTGATATAATTCTAGAGCAAAAGAAGCATAGTGGTGCACCTTGTTACAACGTATCTTCAAAACTTTGTCACATGTGGAATGTTATATTATAAGAGTGTTGAACATAGATCAAATTTTTATCACATGTCTTTGGATGCTTTAGATTGTAACCCCTCAAAAGTTGCACTAAAATCTTGTTGACTACTTTTGTCTACCGCTTTGTCTATGGATAGTGTTGGGCGCGGGATCCCCCAAGGGTAGTTTTGGGGCTAAAAGCCCATATTTTGGCTAAATTTTTTAATCCAAGTGTAAAGACTCCGCATTTTGTGGTCGCGGAGTGCGTAGGTGTTAAAGAGTCATAGGGTTGTCTGCCCTTATTTTGGAAATGTCATGTCGGTTGTAAGAGATCTACCCATGGTCTGCGGACCATGGGATTGTATAGAAAGAGATAAGATCTAAGTAGTTAGTGGCATCGACATGTAAGAGAGTCATAGCTTTAGAGAAAGAAGTCTAAGTCTTGGGTTGTAACGTAGATAGAGGCTTTGTCGCTGAGTGAGCAGAGGCCTAGAAGTCCGCAGCTGAGTGCGCAGACCCCTGCAGTTGAGTGCACAGGGCGGGTCACGTCTGTAATTGTCTGAAATTATCAATAAAGAGAAGTATTCTACAATTTCTGCGTCTCTATTTCCTGATTATGCATCTAGTTATGTTGGGTATGAATTTCACTTATAATGCTTATATGATGCGCGAATGTATGTAAATGTGTTGGTTAAGTGAATGCAAGTAAAAACATCTATTTACGCGAAGCTAACTAAGATCAGTTAATCAAATAAGTAGAACACTTAGTCTAGTTTGGGAGATATCGCAGTTCACTGCCCTAGTAGCGCAAAAGTCCTTGAGCCGCAGGTTAGGGCTACACGAAAAACAATTGTACCGTTTTGTGAAAGAACTGAAGGGGGGGACAGAGGACTAAGAAACATGCGCGAAGGCAGGTATATCTGGAATAAACCGACATCGCATTCATCTCAAGGGTGCAGAAACTCGGTTCCAGTATCCCCCCATACTTTTTCGGGTGAGACTTCAGTCCGCGCTCTGTGGGCTGATGCCAAAAGGGCCAGTAGTGTAGGGATTTGTTGGCTAAATAATGCTAAACTTGGGTCAGGCCCCCTCAAGCCAACAAATGGTTCCGTTATCGGGACCGAAATCTGCATAAGAGATGTGTGATGTCGTATCACTGGAATCCAACTAAGAAGGAGATTAGATACTGGTTGGATAGAAAGATACACGAATTCGCGACACAAGTGAACAGAAACCCATGACTGTCAAAAGAACAGTGGTTGGACCGATACCTGTATACGAAGATCCACAAAATATTTTTCGCCTCCTTTCCAGTTGAGTTGTACGAGTGGATCGCGAAGCTAGCAGATAACCAAGGAAGGTGGAAACTTGACGGTCATATTGTGTGGACCCCAGAGCTAGTGTAAAGGTTAGAGCATCAGAGAATAAGATCGTCCAAACTTTCGATCATTAGCTCGATCGCGTCATAGGAGGATTTGTGACTGAATTATCAGTCGACACCTTAGTTAGCTATAATGAAGCAGAGCGACGGTTTTCCAAAGGACCACGAGGTAAGTACTTAAAATCTTTGAATACTTGGATTAAAATGTTGTTGTACAAAAAATAGGTTACGCAACTACCTTGATGTTCGAGACTACGTGAAGCAGAAAAACTTACAGGAACGAAGGAAATAAGAGTCCAGAGTATAGCCCCTTGATTTCACCTCCGCGAAGAGACGAAGCAGGTATAGTGAAGGTTTCTCCGCGAAGCGCTATTCAGTTAATAAGACAAGGATTCCTGCGAATACCACCTCCGCCCACACACCCTTCGACTTCACCACCATCCCCTCCAACTTCACCCGTACCACCTCCACCTCCACCGCGTTTTAGTGTGGCAAATACAGTGAAGTTGCCTTTGTTCAAAGGCTTGGGAAATGAGGACCCGGACCAATTCTGGTTTGTTGTGAGGGTTGTATGGGAAGCTCAAGGTGTTATAGACAATTATATAAAGAAAGTGACACTAGTTAGCGCTCTGCAGGATCACGCGCTAACCTGGTATATTAAGTACTCTAATGATAACCCGAATGCTAGAGTAGTAGACATCCAAGCAGCATGAAATAGGGAATTTAACAGACCTAAATCTCAGGCGCAGTCAATTGTGGGATTCAAAGGGATTGCGATGCAACCAGGAGAGATGCCTTGGGAACTAGATCAGAGGCTGAAATGTACAATCCGTGAAGCCAATATGAATTTGACAAATGGACAGCACCGCGAGTGGTTTCTGGCTTCGCTACTATCACACTTAAGGAGCGTGATGTCGCAATAGAATATAACAACTTAGGAAGAGGCCTTGGAGATTGCCATGAGACTACACGAGACTCCGATGTAGGATCCTAATCTAGGAGTCCAATAGATCCATGCGCAGCTGAAGAATTTGTGCCTTGAGATGCAAAGTCTAAAGCAGGAGAGGACAGTTCGACCAGAGGTACGCGAGGAGGTATGGTGCTTGAAATGCAAGAGTCAAAGTCATGAAAAAGACCATTGCCCAATCTTTGAAAATTACCTTGCAGGAAGAGGACTGATGCCTTTAAGGCCGGAAGCTCAAGTAGGACCAAGCACGGTGCCTACTTTATGGTGCACTATCTATTGGGTAGCCAGAAAACATGCCATGGAAACTTTCACTTGCTACAGAAGTATGTGCAAGCACCGCAACAGTTGTTCTGCAACTTTTGTAGGTTAGTAGGGCATGATGAGCGTACTTGTAGGAGATATTAATTGATGATGGATAGAAATCCTGCCTACCGGGTTTAGGTTGAAATGCGACCCCTTGACCAGAATGCAGGGATGGCGCGGACTGGATTTCAGGGGCGCGAACAAGGTCAAGGTGGAGGAGGAGCTAGTAAAGGTCGAGGATAGTTGATTTGCTACAATTGCGGAGGACCATGACACTATGTCCGCAATTTCACTAATCCAACGCATCCATCGTGCAATTATTGCACACTGTTTGATCATGAAACAGAAGATTGTCCTACACTGATAGCTAGGATACATGAAAAAGTGGCACTACCGCCTCTCCGGACTCAGAACCTACAAATGATGAGGTCTGAGTTGCGCGAGGAAGATCCGAACGTAAATATAGTGCTCCGGAGTGGAATCAAGACAGGAGATGACAAGGGGAAACAACCAGAAGATAGTACATGGGTTCGCAAAGCCTCGGAAAAAGACATTGAGTTCAATTTGGAGCGCGCTCATGAAGCCTTCATGGAAGCGAAGAAGAGCTTTGATGAGGCCTCCACTTCAGGAATCAAGGATAAGCCTGAGCCGAAGATGGACCCCTCTATGCTCACAACTTTCCTGGAAACGTGTATGAAGTTACTGCGCGACAATAGGGCTGTAAAAGGGCTACAAGAACTCATCAATAGATGCGATGGAACTGTGCCAGGTGAGTCGCGCGTGGTACGAAAGATTGGCAAGCATAAAACAAGGACGGGACAGGAGATGCGACTGATTGCACAAATAGGAGAGTATGAAATGGATCAGGCCATTTTGGACTGGGGTCAGATGCGAATGTCCTACCAAAGCAGACTTGGGAGCGAATGGGGCAAACTACACTCTAATGGTCTCTGATTCAGCTAAGGATGGCGAATCAGCAAAAAATCATACTCATGGGGCGGCTGCAGGGGGTGACTGTGGATATTGAGGGAGCGAGCACGCTGGTAGATTTTGAAGTAATAGAGATAATAGATGACAACAATCCCTACCTTGCGCTTCTAGGAATTGACTGGGCTACTGATATGAATAGGGTAATCAATCTGAAGAAGCGAAAGATGATCTTTGAGAAGAAGTCGCTACGCGTAATAATACCCCTGGATCCTGTTGAAGGATCACGCTATATGGAACCAGTCCGCGATTATGAAAGTGATGATGATCTGGACTACATCTATAAGATAACAGTGCAAGACCAAGATTGGGTGAATCCCACCGTGGATGGATGGATTACGTGGGATCACGAGAGTTCCTGCACTTCAGACTTTGACGAAGAAATAGAACACTAGTAGAATTGGTTACACGAGGTAACTACGTTGAATTGCAACATGATGACCCGGTCGCTGCGTTGTGTGTCATCAAAGGTAAGAAATCTACCTATTTATGATGGTCTAAATGAGGTAGATATCTTTTTGGATGCATTTGAAAGGGAGGTGCTAGAAAAGCAACGCTTCTAGGCCTTGGACTAGGCACTGCGCGCTACGCCCACAAGATGGTGGGGTACGCACAAGGGAAGCTTTGATGATTGGTGCGAATGTAGGAGGATGATGAGAGCATGATTTGGGAAGCCTAAGATGCGACTGACAGACAAGTATGATGGGTAGGATGATCCATGTGCGTAGTTGGCCAAAGTGGAGAAGAACTATTCCACCACTGAGTGCGAGGGGCTAGCTATGGTGTATGCGCTCTAGAAGTACCGACACTACTTGCTAGGAGGCCACTTTAAGATGTACACAGATCACTCCGCACTGAAGTACTTGGTCAATAAGCCTATGTTGGGGGGCTGAATCTGCAAGTGGCTCTTATTGTTCCAAGAGTATGATTTTGAAGTTGTTGTGAAGCCTAGACGATTGAACGCGGGACCAAACCATCTTTCACACATCGAAACATGGGAGGAACCTACTAACTTAGAAGAAGGATTGCCTGACACGCAGCCATTTCCAGTGCGTGTCGCAGATGGTTATTTCGAGGATATAATACACTTCCTAACAATAGGAACTGCATTGGAAGGATACCCTATCTAACAAAAGAAGGAATTAGTGGTGCACGCGGTAGATTTCTCTGTCATTGCTGGGCGTCTATACAAGATGGGGACTGATGAGATATTGCGACAGTATGTACCTAAGCTTGAACGAAGTAGCATCCTCATAGATGCTCATGGGAACGTCGCAGGAGGACATTATGCAAGGAGAGAAACCACGCAGAAGATTCTACGCGCCAGGTTGTGGTGGCGAACCCTTCATCACGATTCAAAAGCATATTGCAAGGCATGTGATGTATGTCAAAGAACAGGCAGGCCATCGCGGAGGGATGAAATGCCTTTGAATCCAAAAATGACGTTGCAACCTTTTGATAAGTGGGCAATAGATTTTGTAGGACCCATTCAGGCACAAGGGAAGACAGGGGCGAGGTACATTATCACTGCGATAGAGTATTTGACTCATTGGGAAGAAGCGCAGCCGGTGAAGGATTGCATGGGCGCGACGGCTGTGAAGTTCCTATTTGAGCATGTACTGATGCGATTTGGATGTCCAAGGATCTTGATGAGTGATCGTGGTACGCACTTCCTGAATAAGACGATCAACGCACTAAAGGAGGAATTTCAAGTATATCATCAGAAGAGCACACCTTATCACCCACAGGCTAATGGGACAGTGGAGGCATTCAACAAAGTTCTTGAAAATGCGCGGACCAAGGTTTGCAATGCTCAACGAAGTGATTGGGACCTACGCATACCTGCAGTATTGTGGGCTTTTCGAACAACATGCAAAAAGATGACGAGATAAACTCCTTTTAGGCTTTTCTATGGTGTGGAAGCCATAATACCCATGGAGTACATTGTGACTAGTCTGCGCATAGTGGCACTCATGGGTATGATAGATCTTAGAGCCCTGGAAGAGAGGCTCGCGCAGTTGGATGAGATTGAAGAAGAGAGATTTTTGGTTGGATTTCATCAACATGTCCGCAGCATGAAAAAGCGTGGCATAACTAACATATTAAGTTGTGCACCTTTAAGGTGAATGACTTGGTGCTATTTCATAACAGTAAGTTTCATAAATTTCCAAGGAAATTCAAAATGCATTTGCTGGGGCCCTATGTTATTAAGGAGATTACTGATGGTGGCGCGGTCTAGTTGGTTAAGTTGAATGGAGATCCCTTCCCAAGAAAGGTGAATGGCAGCCGATTGAAGCCATACACAGGTGGCTCGGCCATTTGACTATGTGACAGAAAAACAATGTTAGTGCTCTAGGTAGCAGAAAGGAGGTGCGGGACTATAAACTACATTTCCCGCGTTGGGAAGCTGCGTGATTTCAAAATTGCGCGAAGCAGGAAAGTGTCATAGGGTCCACGACAGCGCGAAGGTAGCCACGCTACTCGTGGAAATATCGCATAGGTCTGCCGAAAAGTGACCGTTAAAGTCATTGTTCATGATTTGATGGTCGGATTGTGGCCAAATGGAGTGGGTGGCAGTTATTTAAGGCGAAATTTATGGATTATATTCTTGAAAATCTGTCTCCAATCTAGCATTAATGGGCCGAATGTGGGGGGAACAGTTGGATTTGAATTCAAAAGGCCCTATAAATCACAGGTGGTTGTCCAGCGAAAAACACTTGGCATTTTGAAAATTTATTTGTTGCGCTATCAAGTGTGTATAAACCGTGCGAATTTTGAGGCTTTGAAATCAAGTTCAGCATTCGAGAGATCACCGAAGGAGACGCAGGACCTCCTGAATAGACTGATGTCGACACCTGCAGAAGCCGTGCAGGAAATTGAGGTAGTAGAAGCTGCCCCAGTGAGTGCCAGAGTGGTATTCAAAGTCCCTAAATCATCCAGAACACTGAGACCAAAGAAGGATAAGCAGACTATGATATCGGTGCACGTCTCACCAAGAAACCCACAGAGTACTAAGCTCACTTTGCACAAAAAGGGGAAGGCCATTAATCTGGAGGTAGATGAAGAAGAATCTGAAGAAATCCTAGTGGATGAGGAGGATTTGAAAATGGAAGTTGAAACCCAGGGTGCAAACCCTATTACCAGGTTACCAGAATATGTTCCTCTGCGCAAGGGCAAAGCCAAGGTGCCAAAGGACATAAATGAGAGCAAGAGCTCCCTGCAAACTCCGTTGCTCCCATATTACATTGTTTTTTAGCGGCCACACATAGGGCGGGTTCCTGTACTAAAGTTCGAAGATTGGGACCTCGCAAATCACAAGAAATTCCCGCATTTATCAACTGAGCAGCTAATGCGTTGACGGATTGACACGACTGTTGGAACGATCGAATTAGAGCCGCAGACATGGCTCAAGGGTGTAGAGAAAGTCGAGTTGCTCAACCTGCTCTGGGTACAGCATTACCACTATGCCCCAGTGACCTTATTCATCATCAGGCAGCTGCTCTACTGATGGGTGTTTATGGCTGAAGGAGCCCATTCCCATCACAGACCACTTGATCCACTGAATCACACAGCTACCTTACTCATGAGAGAATCCAGCCAATATATCAGAAGGAAAAGGTGGTGAGTTGGCCCTCGCAGAAACTATGAAGAAGAAATTCAAGTTGGAGAAGAAGAAGCGGGGATATGCCATCTCCAACATTAACAACCCTACAGTCAAGGTAGCAGTGCAAATATTAGCAGGGAAGGTGATGCGGAAGTGCCGCGTGGATGAGGTGCCCACGCTTGTGATTGCATTAGCAACCCAATGCACTGAAGGAGTCCAGTTCAACTAGGAAAATGATCTATGCGGTGAGTTCCTTGCGAACTGTCGCAAGGCACAAGAGCAGGGCAAGACGTTCCACTACGCGTGGCTCTTGTTGTCAATTGTGCTGGTGGCATGGGAGCTGCCAGAAGACAACCAATTCCCTTCGATCGTGTTGGACCTTCCAGAGGCAGCGAAGTATGCTTCGCTGTGGGTGACCAAGGACGCGCAACGTATAAAAGAAAGCAAGATCTTTTGGATCTTGATGGAGATGAGTATTCAGATGGGGATCAATCGTAAGCCGCAGTTGTCGCCCATAGTATACGCTAGTTTGCAGAGTTCAATGTAGATTTCCACCATGTCTTTATTAGGGCGCAGAAGGACCCTACGAAGACATGGCATAACTTACCATATTTAACGATTGATGACGTTATCTTTGCAGTCCTCGAGTCTTGGTTGCCGGAGTGGCGCGTTGCAACAGGCTTCGCGGTGGAAATGGACAAGTCTTCGCGCAGCGTAAGAAGGAAGAAACAAAACTTCGAATGGCACAGCTGGCTAAGAAGTGCAAGAAAGAGGAAGCAGAGGCTAAGACCCAAGCAGCATGTGACGCCGCGAAATTGGCCGAACAACAGAAGATAGGAGGAGAAGAGTGTGAAGGACAGAATTCACCTTCGCGCAAGACTGAAGCAGAAACAGAGGAGCCAACAAAACAAGGTGGCACGGACCCGCAGACGATGTCCACCCAACTCAAGCATCAACGACCGCAAGAGAAGGCAGTGCCACGAAAATAAAACCAAGGCGTTAAAGACATCCTTCGACCCAATCACCCTCATTGAGGGGGATTTGCACGATATTGGAGAAACGGTGAGGGATGTCACTACAGAGGCCCTCCAACAGTTCGAAGAACAACAACAATTGGTATTAGGGGCTCTCTAGACAGAGCTGCAGGAGTTGCAGGCTCACACTCCATAGGCTGGCACAGTGTCCACCAGCCTCACGATCGACACTTCAGCTGCCGAGGAGATGTTGCGCACAAGGGTGACCAACGTGATACTACTACCAGATGGGGCACTTACTACAGAAAATGAGGCCGACAGGCCCACAGTCAGCAGCCTGAAAGGGGTGGGATTGAATATGGTCGCACTCCCTCGAGAGATGCTCCACCTCTTGCAGGATGGAGTCACCGCGAAACTTAGGGCCCGGGAGAGTTGCGCTCTGCAGGTGATGAGCGAGCAACACATCAATATCAAGCAGTTGGGCCTGTAGCACAACGAGGTAGTGGAATAAAATAAACAGATCATGCATGTTGTGGAGGAATCCTGCCGAATGGTCCCGGAGTTGGACATTCAGGCAGAAGAACCGATTGATGAGCGCGTCCGCAAGTTGGCCATAGGGGTGCGTGATGCTCAAACATAGATGGTTAGGATTCAGCTGGAGCTGAACCTGCAAATCATAGAATTGTAGTTGAGGGCTCAGCCTTCAACTCCGCCGGAATTCAGGGAACAACGTGCCATCACTGTTACAACAACAATAGCGACGGTCGATAGTGCAGTAGCAGACTGCACGTGACTCTTTGAACAGTCATTCGAGGTCCTGACCACCCTGCAGTAGGACCCGAATGTAGAGCGCCTGGAGACAAAGGCGTGGGAGCTACAAAAAAGGTATGGCGAGGTCAAAAGGACCGCGCAAACGGTCGCCCTCACACAGAGGCTCGCACAGAAGCAGGAGGCCAAGGTGCTTAAAGAACAGGTGGATGTCACTCGACACAAAGAAGTGGTCCTAAAAGCCCGCGTACAACCATGGATAGACGAGGCATATACAATCACAGCTTCCATTGAAGGAAAGCTCGTGAAACTGTAGGCAACTCAACAGAAGATTCAGGGTAGCAGTTCAGCGTCAGTCACCGAGCAGAGAGTGGAAGAAGTCCAGTAGGCGTCCGCTCAGTGCGTTGCCGAGGTTGCAGTCATCCAAACAGAGCTGGGAGGTCTTCATGCTAAGATATCCGCGCTTGCAGAGTGACTCGAGGGCGAGTCACGATGTTTGTGTTGGGGGCCTGTTGGGCGCGGGATCCCTAAGGGTAGTTTTGGGGCTAAAAGCCCATATTTTGGTCAAATTTTGTAATCCAAGTGTAAAGACTCTGCATTTTGTGGTCGCGGAGCGCGTAGGTGTTAAAGAGTCATAGGGTTGTCCACCCTTATTTTGGAAATGTAATGTCGGCTGTAAGAGATCTACCCATGGTCTGCGGACCATGGGATTGTATAAAAAGAGATAAGCTCTAAGTAGTTAGTGGCATCGACATGTAAGAGAGTCATAGCTTTAGAGAAAGAGGTCTAAGTCTTGGGTTGTAGCGTAGGCAGAGGCTCTGTAGGTAAGTGTGCAGAGGCCTAGAAGTCTGCAGCTGAGTGCGCCGACCCCTGTAGCTGAGTGCGCAGGGGGATGAGTCTGTAATCATCTGGAATTATCAATAAAGAGAAGTACTCTACAATTTCTGCGTCTCTATTTCTTGTTTATGCATCTAGTTATGTTGGGTATGAATTTCACTTATAATGCTTATATGATGCGCGAATGTCTATAAATGTGTTGGTTAAATGAATGCAAGTAAGAACATCTATTTACGCGAAGCTAACTAAGATCGGTTAATAAGATAAGTAGAACACTTAGCCTAGTTTGGGAGATATCGCAGTTTGCTGCCCTAGTAGTGCAAAAGTCCCTGAACCGCAGGTTAGGGTTGCGCGAAAACCAATTGTACCCTTTCGCAAAGGTACTAAAGGGTGGGACAGAGGGCTAAGCAACCTGCATGAAGACAAGTATAGCCGGAATAAACTGACATCACATCCATCTCAAGGGTGTGGAAACTTGGTTCCAACATCGCCCCATACTGCTTCGGGTGAGACTTCAGTCCGCGCTCCGTGGGCTGATGCCAAAAGGGACAGTAGTGTAGGGATTTGTTTGGCTAACTAACACTGAACCTGAGTCAGTCCCCCTCAAGCCAACAGATAGACTGTTGTAGATTTCTTCAACTTAGTGTCCATCTTCTCCCAAACTGTAGTCTAAAAGGCATTAAGAAATCTAGTATCCCTGTCTAAGATGATGTTCCTCTATACCCCAAAAGTGCATCCATGCCCATTCAAAAAGCATGTTTGATACTTCTTGTCAAGGAAAAATAATGCACATCTTATTGGCCCTATCAAATAAATATTTATGTTCATTCCAATTTGTTGGTAACCACACACGAAATCCATGGAAATGCTTTCCCAAGATTGGGTGGGTACAAGTAAAGGATGGTATAGACCTTGCCTTCTATTACTAGGCTTGCTAGTACAACAAAGTATGGACATTCTACTATATCATGATACATTTTTTTTGCATTATGAGTTTGTACACATACCTTTGTAAGTTAGCAACTGTCTTCCCAATGCCAAAATGCTCTACAACCTTTGAGGTGTGATCTTCTTTGATAAGTTGCATTCTTTCATCTTTATGAACACCAAGCTTGTCTAGCTTGTAGAGTAACTCATTCTGAAAATGATAATCATCCTTCTTGGCACCTTCTTCTATATGAATCTATCCCTGTAGTTGTTGAAATACCTCTTTGAACTCATCTTCTACAAATGCTTCCTAGTATGCATCATGGGTAAAAGGCTCCATGTGCATAAGAATTCCAAAAGTTGTAATTTGGATGTGGGTGGCCTTGAAAGCATGTCTACCAACTTATTAGTGTTTCCCTTCTTATACTTGATGAATAGATGAAATTACCACAAAAACCCCAATTATTTGTAAACTTGGTTTGTTGAAGTTTACTATGGCCTAGAAATACTATGGTGGCTAATGATTTGAGTGGATAATGGTTTTCTTTCCCGTCAAATAGTGCCTCCACTTATTAATAGATTGAGGTAGGGCATAGAGCTCCTTATCATAAGTAGGGTAGTTTAAGACTCTCACATGAAACATTTTATAATGATAGCATATCAGCTTACTTCCTTGCATCAATACTCCTCCGAATTGCATTTGTCTCCACTTTGAAAGGCTTTTGCAAATTTGGCGATGTGAGAAGTGATGCTAATCTTTCATTTCAGCTCGTTAAAAGCATTTTGTTGATTCTTTTTCCACTAGAAACTCTTATTTCTTGTTGTTATGGTGTGGAGTGGTGTAGCTACTACTAAAAATGATGCTATGAACTTCTGTAGGTACTGTGCTACCCCAACAAAGCTCCTAACTTCAATGAAATTAATAGGAACAAGCCATTCTATGATGGCCTCCATCTTTACATAATCTATCTTGATTTCCCCTCCACTAATTAAATACCCCAAATACACCAATGGCCACAGAGCAAACTTATAATTATAGTTGTTAACCAACAACTGGTGCAAAAAAAAATACCATTTTATCCAACAAAATAACTCTAAAAAATTTCAAACCCCAGTTTTTGTTGCTAAACTGACATCTACACTAACCTACCATTAAAATGGCTATACAAGTAGATTCCTTTATTTTTATACCAAATAATATCTAAATAAATGAAAAATTGTATTATGATTTAATTGAGATCAGTGTGCATTTATATTCACTGTATTTCGGTTACCATTTCCTATAAAATTTAAACGTCACAAAGTGGATGAAATATATCATACTGATGTTGGGATTATCTTAATTTGTTCTCATTTATTGAAATCTGGGTTTCGTCTCATTCTTTACTCGCAAAACAATAAAGTGGAGATTTTGCAGTGGTGTTCTACTGCCTTAGCCAGTACTCGAATTGCATCATTCTATTTACAAGCATTTCATTTATTTGGCAAAGATGGTATTAAACTGTTAGGAATCTGTTGTCTGGACTTTCTGAGCTGCATTGAATGGTTTTGGATATATTGAGGTTCTTAGTTCAAAAGAGGTTTTGGATTGGGCCACGTTTGATAAGTTCATAATTTGTGGCAGATTCACCTACCTGTGCTAATTGTCCATGTCTGATATTACTTGGAGTTGATTTTCAATATTTTTTCGCAAGTTCATATGGGGTTTCCAAATTTAATTATGGCTTTAGGTGTGAAATAATGAAGTTCTGGTATGAGCCGTTGATCTTTAATTAACCTTTCTTTCTTGGACATGGTTTCCTTTGTACTATATCAATTATGTAGGCTAAGCAATCAGAAAAGTTTGGAAGCTGCGGTGGACATTACAGTAGAATTCTTAAATGCAGCAGTGAAGCCAGTGTTGGTATGTGGGCCAAAGATGAGGGCTGCTAAGGCAAAAAGTGCATTCATGGAATTAGCAGATGCATCGGGTTATCCCGTGGCTGTATTGCCTTCTGCTAAGGGAGAGGTCCCAGAGACCCATCCTCATTTCATAGGGACTTACTGGGGTGCAATAAGTACTTCGTTTTGTGCTGAAATAATTGAGTCCGCAGACGCATATTTATTTGCAGGGCCTATTTTCGATGACCTTGGTTCAGTGGGATATTCATTACTTTTGAAAAAAGAGAAAGCTATAGATGTGGAGCCTAACAGGGTGACGGTCGGAAATGGGCCTAGTTTTGGGTGTGTGTTGATGAAAGATTTCTTAGAAGCCCTGGCAAAGAAGATGAAACACAACCCTACATCTTTCGAAAATTATCGGCGTATTTTTGTACCTGAAGGTGTTCCCTTGACAAGTGCACCAAATGAGCCCTTAAGGGTCAATGTGCTATTCAAACACATTCAGGCAAGGCATTAAAGAATCTAACCAGATTCTGAAGTTGAATCAATCAGACAATTGTCTTTTAGTTGGCGTTGTTCTTATAAAGCACATTTGCAGCAAGATTATTGTGGATATTCACTGGTATAAAATGGTTGGTTGCAGGGCATGCTAACTAATGAAACTACTGTAATCGCTGAAACTGGTGACTCTTGGTTCAATTGTCAGAAGCTCAAATTGCCAGAAAAGTGTGGGTAAGTAGTCTGCTTGTTGCCAAGAGGTGCAAACTTATTGGTTATTGAGTATTACATTTGCTCAGTGCTTTTTATAATATTATGGCACATCATTTCTGGCTGCAAGGTTTTGTCTATGAAACAAAAGTACCCTTTATCCTTTTGAGCAAATATGAATAACATAAGGAAATGTTAAGGTTCACTCTGTTTGGAATGGTAAGGGCAGGAATGTAAGTTTTCTCATGTCTATTAGTCTCTTAGCTTGTGCTTAGAAAATTTCGGAAGGACTAAATGTATAAGTATGCCTGATTTTTTATTTTCAAGTTTCTTGCTAATAAATGTTACTGTTAATCATAACAAAAGATCACTAACACCAAAAATCCAACTAATGCGAGACCTACTGTCATGGTGCTCTTTTTGCAGGTATAATTTTCTGTATATTTGCAAGCTGCTTGTTTCCTGTACTAAATGTGTGTTTGGCAGGTATGAGTCCCAAATGCAGTATGGATCAATCGGCTGGTCTGTGGCAGCAACACTGGGATATGCTCAAGCAATTCCAGAAAAGCGTGTAATTTCATGCATTGGTGATGGAAGCTTCCAGGTGCAGATGCAAGGATTTTTCTTTCAGATTCTGTAATATTGTTTTATTTAATAACAATTACTTAGTACTGATGTCTATAAGATTTGAAATATTGAATTCTATTGGAATTATATGTTTCCTCCAAAAATTAGTCTGAGTTTTTATCCCAAAATATATTCTTCCTTATTTGAACAGGTCACAGGCCAGGAAGTGTCTACCATGATTCGATATGGGCAGAACAGTATCATTTTTCTGATTAATAATGGAGGATACACTGTAGAGGCTCAAATTCATGATGGACCATACAATGTTATAAAGAATTGGAACTACACCGGTTTAATAGATGCCATTCATAACGGTGAAGGGAAATGCTGGACTGTCAAGGTATTTTTGATCTATATTCATATTCATAGCTTAGCCGACCCTTTTACAGGGGCTTCTTGTTTCTTTTGTGATATGAAATTATTTGTGAATAAGGTATTGTGTTAAGTATGGTTGCTTGTCCTTTTTGCCATAGGCTAAAGGCCACTTTTTAACTAGTTCTTTTTTCTTAAAACATAACATTCGGGAGTTTTTTTTTGTTTATTTTGGGGGATAATTCAGCAGTTCGTAAAATTGAATATTATCTTTTTTGAGGGGATATTTTTGGCTTCTTGTGATAAAGTTAAGTGGTTTCAAATCTTGGAGTAAGCTCCCCCACTTCTCTGCTCTTGCTAAGTGGTTACAGGCTGTTTGATATATTCACGGTCTTATAGTTGCTCCTTGTGATAATGTTCAAGGAGTAGGCTCCCCCACCTCCCTGGAGTCTTCATTCTTGCTAAGTCATAAATTCCTGGTATATCTGGCTTACACACTGTTGGATATACTTTTCGTGTTTTAATTGCAACAGCTAAATGGATATACCCTTGGTGTTATAATTGCAACAACTAAATAGATATACTCTTGGTAATATATACTTTTTGTGTAATAATCATAACAACTAAACTTAATCTTTACGCCTCTCCCAAATTACTCCAACCAGCACAAGAAAAACAGTAAAAGAAAAACTTATCTTCAGTAGACTAGGACTAGACTCAAAGAGACGTCCCTTTTAATTGTTCAGAACTTATCCTTCTTGAGAAATCTGTCATGCTCTTGACGTTACAAACAGATCTGTCAGCGGCAGGGCGACAGTAGTTCTTGCTTGAACCTTTTTAGTTGTTACTTTCACTAGCTGTTTCTGTGCTTCTCAGCCCATTGAGGGACTAGTAAAACAAGAAAATAACTTGCGCTGAATTAGTCCATGGTGCTGAAATTTTCTCAAACAAATTAGAATGATCTTAATCTGCTGGTTTCTTTTGTTGATTCTTGTCAGGGTGTTTTCTGTTCTCGTCATTCCGACATGGTTTTATATCATGCCAATGCTTCGGAAAATGTGGAATTCTTTTCCAGGATGACCCTATTAGTCTGTTTTAGTTGAAACATCTCAAACAGGATCTCTCAATGCTGGTTTCTTTTGTCGATTCTTTCGATGGGAGTTTTATGTTCTTGTCAGCTCTCCCTGGTTTAGTATCATGCCAACACCCTAGAAAATGCAGATGTCCCAATTATTCTTTGCTGAAATTTCTCCAGCAGGATCTTACGCTCCAGGATTTTTTTTCTTCTTATTATGGAAATATTTTGTTCTTCTCAACTCTGCATGGTTTTGTATCATGCTATCAATACTTCAGAAAATGTGGACCTTTTTCCAGGGTGCCAGTGGCCATTTACCTGTACAAAGTATTTGTTTTATTATTTAAAAGCACCGCTTCTTTCTGTGCAGGTTAAAACGGAAGAAGAGGTTGTAGAGGCTATTAAAGATGCCCTGGGACCCAAAAAGGATTGCTTATGCTTCATTGAAGTTATTGTACACAAGGATGACACGAGCAAAGAGTTGCTTGGGTTGGGGTCCAGAATCGCAGCAGCAAACAGCAGGCAACTGAAAACACCAAATCCTCAGTAGGGAGGCTTTGAAAAGACTAGCAATTGGAAGCAATTTCTGCAACTCATTATTGGGATGTCAATGTTTTTCGGATTATATGTTCTGATCACCCTATATATCTGAGTTTGATTTTCCTTAGATCTGAGGTCGAGGTGTGGCCCTTCACTAGGCATACAGCGGCTACTCCTTGTGCTTGGGTAGCATGTTAGTGTCGAGCTTTGCTAGAGAAGTCTCAGGTTTTTTTAGCATCCTGAATAAAAGAACAATAACAAGTATTCTTGGTTATGGTTTTTAGATGATAAAAATAATAAGAATAAGTTAAAATTATAATTTAGTTTTTTTTTATATGATTTTTTATTTTTTAAGATTTTTAATGTTTATTACTGGCCATTTAGTTTATAGTGTTGCATTAATTAGTAGTAAATGAATTGTTTATGGAGTGAATAATCTCATGGGCATAGATAGAGTTTACAAGATATTTTGGCACCAAAATTTTTGTGAATATGTATGTTGATATTGTGTGAAGTCTTTTAGGTTAATGTGATAGACACACTTTTTTCACTTTAATACAAACGTTATTAATAATTTTGGTGTAATGTTTTGTTTGTTATTTTTGGCTTATGTGCATTAGATCTAATTGAGCCTAAAGGTTCATTCTATAGCCCTATGAGAGGATGTGTGAGTTTGTTCTTGCTCAATATGGAGTTTACACATGTCCCTTTTAAAATAAAAATAAAATACGTTCTAAATAGAAAAATAATATCGGTTATAATGACCATGTTATGATGGTTGAAGAAAATAAAGGGAGGTGTGCACATGCACGAGAGCGAAAACCCTAGCCCTCATGGTGAACCCTAACTGAACCGCAAGCGGTGCTTCTCCCATGGCGGCCCGAGACTGGCCGCCTGACAGCTAACAGGCTGTTTTTTCACTGTTGTCCTCTAGGGATCGAACCGACACCATCATCCCTCCTTCCGCGGTTTCTGCAAGTTCTGTTATGGTGTGCCATCCGTTCCTCTCTACAGAAACACCCTCTGTTTGCTGGCGGTTCCGAGACCATGGAAGGGGCAGACAAAACAAAGGACCCTCCGCATCATGAGGTCAACCGAAGCTCTTTTCGTGCCGTGTCAATTCCGGGACAATCTGTTGTTTCTAGACGCCCTTTGTCATCCTCCTTCCTTGTGCTCGGTAGATCATCTTCCTCGGTCCCCCATTCCCCTCCTGCTCACCTTGACAATGCCCAGGGGCTGGACTGCCCACCCCTCTCCCCGGATACACTGAACCTACTGGGTTCCTGCCTACAAGCATCGCCTACTTTGATGCACCCCCTCCACAGCTCCCTCACGTCTCTGCCCCGCCTGGATTTGCAACTGCCCCTGGTCCAACACTTGAGCCTTTCCCTCCTAACCCTCATCTCTCTGTTGACCCATTGAACCCTTCTAAGACAAACCCTAACCCTAGCACCCCCATCCGTTCCAGTTGTTTTAGCTCCCCTATCCCTACCCCCAAATCCACCCCCTCCACCCCGCAGACTGTTAACCAAGGCATCCGAGGTCTGCTAAAAGACTACCCGATGGCCAGACGCTCCGACAAGCAGAAAAAGGGACGCTTTCTCAGGGCGGGAGACAAGGATATCAAGCTAGCTCTGGGCGAGGATCTCACAATGGGTGAAGTAGATAACACTGCAAAGAGGGTTTTGGTTGGGCGTGTTCGAGGTCGGTTTTACTTTGTAGAAAAGCTTCGCCTTTGGACGAAGGAAATATGGGGCTCCCTCCTCAAAGAATTACCCTTCGTTTTCGCCCGGAGGAATACACAGACTGGATTCTCTCGAGGTTCTGGCACATTGAAATGGTGCCAGTCCTGCTGAAGCATTGGGACCCTTTGTTCGATCCAGAGCGTGAACAGTTGGGGGCAGGCCCTATTTGGGTTCGACTTCCGGGACTCCCTCTGCAATACTAGACCCCCACCATCTTTAAGTGTATTGGAGACACATTGGGGACCTACCTAGACCACGACCAGACCTTCGAATCGACTGGGATTATGACCATGGCCCGCATACTGGTTCATTTGGACACTCGGGTCGGGCTGGAGGAGAAGATAACCTTACTCTGGTGTCATTTTGCCCACAGACAAAACCTAGACTATGAAGGTGTGCCCTTCCGGTGCAGACGATGCCACAAAGTTGGCCACCTTTACAAAGATTGCCCCCTCCTCATGAATTCGCCTACAGCAGCTAAGGGACCAATGCACAGGCAATCCGAAGAGCCAATGGTGGATGTGCTACCCCCAGATCCAGAAGGTACAAAGGAAGAAGCTGAGAATAACTCCAGTGCATCCCAGAAGCGGCCTCTGTCTCCTCCGAAGATCAGATCTTTCGCCGCACCTTCTTTGGGTATTGTCTCTACTCCCAGTTCCTCTGTCTTGCATTTCAATCAATTATCTGTCTCTGTGGTTTCGTCTGCTCCCCCCATTTATGATTATACAACCCCTATTTCCTGCACTATTGCTCCCCCTCAGCCTATTTTCACTACCACTCCCCCGTCGACTACTGGACTGGACGTACTCCCTTTGCCATATGAATTCATCTCCCTGGGCCCTCATGCCTATAATCTCTGCCCCCGTAGGCAAGCCACTCCAGATGCGATGGGACTGGGCATAACTCTTGGAACCATTGACCATAAGCCCTCTCAAGGCGCCCCTCCAAATTAGCCAAAGCAATTAAAATAGCAGGGGATGACGTTGCCCAGGGACGTAAAAATACCATCAACTGGGAGCTTAGAGCAACAGACACCCCGACCAAGGTTTCCAAATGAAATGGCTCTCCTTTAACTGTCGAGGTCTGGCTAGCCCACAAAAAAAACTAGCCCTCAAAAGACTTATGAGTTGTGAACCTTGTGACATCATTTTCCTTCAAGAGACCTTGGGACCCTTTGAACAAATTGTAAATATTCTTCTGGACATCATGCCCGGTTGGTACTTTCAAGCTATGGATGCAGTTGGCTGGTCTGGGGGTCTCGCCCTCGAAATCAATCCTCGGACCATCAAGGTGATTGCCTCTTGGGTGGACTAGGTTTCCTGGGCATGGACCTTATAGCAGTGGCCATGAGCAAACAGATCCATATAATAAATATTTATGCCCCCTACCAAAATAGGATACACTTCTGGAATCATCTCTTGGATAACTCGATGATCACTTCCTCAACCATTTTGGGGGGTGACCTTAATTTCACCATTGGTTATGAAGAGTCTTGGGGTCATCACTCACAATTGGACTCCCTCTCGGACCAGCTGAGCTCACTGCTAGAACAACATGGACTCATAGATGTTCCCATGAATAAGAAGAAGCCTACTTGGCACAACAGAAGGACAGGGGAAGCTGCCCTAGGGAGAAGATTGGACCGGTTCCTTATCCATGAAGACCTACTGCCAATTTTTTCCATCTTCAGACAATGGGTGGGCTCTGGAGGAATATCAGACCACTTGCCTATTTATTTGGAGCTAGCAGGATCCTCTGTCAAGCCTAGAGCCCCCTATAAGTTCAACTCGACCTGGCTCAAAGACCCTGACTACCTAAAGATGGTCACTGACTACTGGAGGTCTCATCCCCTCACTTCTGGTGGGTGGAAGGCTGTGGGTTTTTGCAATAATCTGCACCATCTCAAAAGACTCTCGATTGATTGGGCCAAATAGAAGAAAGCCAGGGAGGACCTGGCTTTATCTGACCTTGAATCCCGGATTGCAAATCTCACAGATGAGCAAGGCAATGGTTACATCTCTATTGACACCAAAGCCTGTTTGGTTGAGCTGGAAGCCCAACGATCTAAGATACTATTGGCCTAGGAGGAAACTTGGCGACTTAGAAGCAGGGCCATTTGGATTCAAGCGGGGGATGGCAACACTAAATTCTTCCACAAATTCGCTAATGGAAGGAGGGCCAACAACATGATCTGGCAGCTTCCCACTGACCATGGCTCGCCAGCTAACACTCATGCTTCGTTGTCCCAACTTGGTGTCTCACATTTTAAACATTTGTTCAAAGCTCCACCAGGTGTTACACTGCCAGATATCATTCAGACTGTGGGGTTATTTCCTAGGTTTGTGGAGCCAGACCTTTTAGTGGATCTCATAAAGCCTGTCTCTCTAGGGGAACTGGAGAGCACCTTGAAATGGTTTAAAAGAGATAGAAGCCCTGGACCGGACGGTTGGCCTGTGGAGTTCTACCTGACTTTCTTTGATATCCTTGGTCCTGACCTTCTTGCGGTTGTGGAAGAAAGCCGGACTAGTGGTAGACTACATGACCCTATCAACTCTACCTTCATTGCCCTCATTCCCAAATTGGACTCACCCCTTTCTTTCAATGACTTTCGCCCTATATCCCTTTGTAACTGCCTTTACAAAATCATTGCCAAGATTATAGCCAACCGAATCAAGCCCATCCTCTCGAAGCATATCTCCTCAGAACAGTTTGCTTTCCTACAAAATCGGCAGATTCATGAGGCTATTGGCTTGGCTCAAGAGGCCATCCACTCCATCAAGTTGAAAAACCTTAAAGGAATGATGCTTAAAATCGACCTCTCTAAGGCTTTTGATAGGGTCAGTTGGCTATATCTCAGAATGTTACTCACCCACCTGGGTTTTCCACCTGTTTTCATTAGATGGATTATGTGTTGTATCACATCGGTTTCTTTTGCTATATTGATCAATGGGTCGGCATCCCATTCCTTCCGAGCCGAGAGGGGCCTCAGACAAGGTTTCCCCCTTTCCCCCCTACTCTTTCTCTTGGTTATGGAGGGCCTAAGCAGAAAGATTCATGCAGAGAAGGCAGTTGGGAATCTAAAAGGTCTTAAGATTACTGATCAATGCTCACTCACTCATCTTCTCTTCGTGGATGATATCCTCATCTTCTTGGATGGCAGCATTCATGACTTAATTACCCTCTCTGGATCCCTGAGACTCTTTAGCTTGGCCACAGGGATGGAAATTAATCAGGCTAAATCCACCATATCCCTATCCAGATGTACCATACAGGAAACCAATCTGGCTATCCAAAGCTTCCCATTTCAAATACAGGCCCTCCAAGATGGCATGAAGTACCTGGGCTTCAAGATCAAACCAGATGGATACAAAATAGCTGACTAGACCTAGTTAATCGCTAGGATTGAAAGAAGAATAAATTTATGGAGTCACAGATTACTGTCCAGAGCAGGAAGATTGGTCCTTATCAAATCTGTTCTTGAGGCCACACCTGTTTATTGGATGTCCCTAGCATGGATCCCTCAAGGAATAATTCAAAGGATACAGAGAATTTGCTGCAATTTCTTATGGAAAGGAAACAAAGAGGGGAAACCATATGCTTGGGTCAAATGGAGTAGTATAGCCATCCCCAAAAAATGGGGAGGGTGGGGGCTAAAAAATTTAGCTACTTTTGCCCAGGCCCTCGCTGCAAAATTGGGGTGGCTACTCCTCAAACAAAGGAGTCTATGGACTGAAGTGATTACTTACAAATACATCTGGCCTATCCCACTATTAGACTGGATCAGATTACCCTCCTGGAATAGAAAGAACATCTCAGTGATCTGGAGGGTTGTGTTAAATACTCTCCATACTATCAGAAAGGGTCTAACTTGGCGGATTGGCAACGGAGAGGAAGCCCGGATTGGTTTAGACCCATGGATCGGCTGTGGGAACACTCACCTCCTCCCACAACCTCTGATAGAATTTTTGAATCAAAAAGACATTTTCTCAATTGCTCATATTGGTGATCCTCAAAACACTAATGTTTTTCAACAAGCCTGGCTATCTGGGATCACCTTAGATATCCCGGATAGATGGCTTTGGGGTGGGATAGATACATAAGAGCCCTAACAGAATCACATGTTAGACTGAGGGAAGAGCCAGATGAACTGCTATGGGGACTAGCATAGAATGGAAAATACTCCCCTAAGGAGGGGTACTTAGTAATTCACTCCAGATACAAACCTGAAGTATGCCAAATCTGGTGGAGGAATATCTGGAAACTTTGGGGACCTCCTTGATCTCGCCTACTAATGTGGAACATAATTGAGGATAAAGTCCCGACTGGTACCAATCTTAGGAAATGGGCTTTCCCAGGACCTACTTGGTGTGTCCTCTGTAAACAAGAGGAGGAATCAACCAACCACCTCTTCCTTGCCTGCCTGGAAACACAGATAGTCTGGGCACAAGTCCTTCAACTCCTTAAGATAGCATATTTATGGGTAGGAGAGGATGTGAAATCGGCCTGGAATAATTGGTGGAACAATACAACTAGCCAGAAAGTGAGGAACCTACCTCTCATTGTCTCTTGGTACATCTGGATCAGTAGGAACAACAATATATTTCAAGGCAAGCAAATGAATAGGGCACTGATTATCCCAAAAATATGTTCAAGCTTCCTTGAGATCCCGGAGGATATGCAAAATACCAGGACAAGACACATCATCCCTGAAGTAATTGATAAAGACACACCCTGGGCTTTTTTCGATGGAGCTGCACAAGACTTGGGGTGTGGAGGGGGGATCATCTTACATTTATTTGCAGCTCATTATTTCCATATCAGTCTGGGTTTGGGAAATGGTACAAACAACTTCGCGGAGCTCATGACACTCCATCACCTGCTATATTTTGCAAAATCCAAAAATTGTGGCCACTTACAGATCTTTGGTGACTCTAAGATAGTCATAAACTGGTTCAACTGCATAACTACATGCCATGCTATCTCACTCAAAACAATCCTGGATGATGCATTATTTTTAAAAGCTCAATTTGATTTTGTTTCTTGCTCGCATATATACAGGGAACACAATGCAGCCATAGACAAGCTATCGAAAGAGGCAACGAATCAACCTCGAGGTGAATGGTTGATCAGAGAACACATACAAGCACATGTCTATCAGTATTACCACAGGCCATATATAGATCAAATTTTGCAAAGGGAAGATGAGCCCTAGTTACTGCAATTTTGTTAATATGACCAACACTATTTTGTCAAATAATTATACAGATACATGGTTTGTAAATATTATTTATGAACTACTAGCAACACACCTGAAAAGGTGCACTTTTTTTTTGTAAATTTTCAACAGGTTTTTACTACTTTCCTATGCTGACCATGGTCAACTCACTGCATATGCCATGGGCATTTACAATATGTAATTTTCTGATATAATTGAAATTACAATTTTTCTTTTCCGGGAAAAAAAATATCGGTTATAATAAAAAAAAATGAATATGCTATGCATGTAAAGTAATTAGAAGCAAAAAAAATGTGTGAGTAAGATGTTTAAACGTTATATTTTTCAAAAATATTTCAACATGGGATTTAAATAAACTATTTGAAAATCTATGTTAACTAATTTATCTCATATCAATTTTATATATATTTATATAGAGAAATAATTGTTAAAAGAAAATATTTTAATTTTGCATATAATAAAATATTCAATGTGTGTTATCAATAAAATATAAATGGGAATTAATATTGGCATATACTTAAAAATATATTAATAATGAAAAACCCTTTTAATTTGCACATTATGTAAAATATTTAATGTCAACTATGTATATATTATATATTGTTTAAAAAAATTAGGTATATATCATGAAAAAATAAGTTTTATGATTAAAATGTTTAAAGTGGTCTCAATATTTTATAGTTTAATTCTCTATATACTTTATATATAGAGAACTAAACTTTGAGTGGGCCTAATGGTTAAGAGCATGTGTTTCCTCTTAAGAGGTCACAAGTTCAAAAACCAAAGGGGGGTAGAGTATGTATGCCTTCATAGACTTAGCAGTCAAATTGTTGCACGGAGCCCTTGTCCCACAAACAAGGGGGTCACATATACCAATTTGGTGTGACCTTAAAAATAGATATTATTATTATTATAACATTTAAAAATACAATATAAATAATGAAAAAATATACATTGTATTTTGCACTCTAAAAATTTTTGCATATGATTTAACTCATGTTAGATTAAATAGATCTATAATTATTGATATCTACAATACTACTATTTTAAAATAACAAATTCTATATTAAAATTTTATTATACATTTACATTCTCGGTATTATTTATTTGTTTCTAACGATCCCATATACATAACAATGATAATGAAAAGATTTGGCCTGTATGTTTCTATGTATTAACATTAACATTGTTGAGGACTTTGGCCATCTCATATGCATAACAATGGTAATGCAAAGCTTTGGCATGTATGTTTCTATGTATTAACATTAACATTGTTAAGGACTTTGGTGTCATGGTTTGTAAAGTGTTTTTGAATTGTACTTTTGATTTCTACACTTTTTTTTTTGTGTAGATGTTGAGATTTAGTTTTATATTAATGTTTATTTATTTATTCTTATCCATTATATTTTAATAACTTATAAAGGTTATTATTTTATCTCTTTTGGTGAATTATTTCATTTATTTTATTGAAACATTAGAAGAAATGGTGAAATTTAAGATATATCTATTCTAACAAATGTTTTAGTGGAAACTTCTTGTTTTGTTGGTTAATTCAGTTTTTTGATAAAACTTTGAAGATGGTTTAACGATTTACTTTGATATTTTTGTAGCAATGTTGTGTGAAATATCATATGCATGGATGAAGTTTTTAATTTTTTTATTATCAAGATTTCAAAATTTAAAGATTTTGGGAGAATGGTTGATTACTAGTTATTTGAGCACACCTTTAGTGGTTTGAGCACAACTTTTGTTAATGTCTTTAATAGGATGTGGAATTGGGCTGATTAAGGGTATCTTAAGATGGTACAACCAAGTTTTGGTAGTGCACTGTTGTAGAATATTTGGAAAAATTGGTGAAAGCTTTTTTTAAATTTTAAACGTGATGGATGATTTTTCAACTATGATTATAACATTTGGAAACGATGCAAAATTGATGATGGATAATGATAGTATTTGGAGTTTCACAACCAAGAAATGATGAAACGATGCTAGTGGGAATAACATTTGGAGCCTTAAAACTACTTAAGGCAAGATAATGTAATGGAGGATATATGGTTAGAAGAAAAGGGCTCTTAAGAAGCAATAATGCTTTTGTTTAAAAAATTATAAAGAAGAAAAATATTAAAATTGGGTTAAGAGCTTTGTTCTAGGAATTGGATGGATTGGAGATAATGTAATGAGTCATTTTATGTATAAAGTTATATGGGATTCATAGATATCACATGTTGACAACATAATGGAAAATCACAAGTATTATGGGAAATAAGTTTGAAAATATATATTTGTTGGAGAAGGTTATTTGTAAAAAGGGTATCAAATGACTTTTCAATGTGGGTGATATAGTTTTGTATATTTCAGCATTGTAGAATATTTGGGAAAATTGGCTAAGGGGGTTTCCAACTATTTATTTGAGAAACTTGAAGTACTTTGATTTTGTAAAATATTTGGAAAGTTGTTTAGAGGTTTCTTTAACTTTAAGAAAATTGAAAATAGATTAATGGGTTTTAAGAGGATCTTACAATTGGTAATGAAACAAACAAGAAATTATTTATGAACATGCTAATAAAGTATGCGGGAAAAGTAATTATATATGGATGAAGTTGATTGCTTTAAAGACTTCTAGATTTCCAAAAATAAGATGATTTGAGTAGGAATATATAGTTAGAAGAAAATGGATACTAGGAAGCAATAAAACTAGTTTCGGTGTTGAGACTATGCACCTTAGGTAGTTTGGAGGAGGAATCACTTAGATTTTGTCATTATACTTCAAAGGAGTAAATATGGTAGAGTTGGAGTAAGTCTTCAAAGTGTTATTAGTTGATTTTAAGCTCTAATTTTATGTATTTTATAAATCTTGTTTAAGGTAGAGTCGCCAAGCCAAACCTGGGGCTGAGTTGTTGAGGAAAGGGGGTCGAGATACGATTGTTAAAGCGATGGTTTTCTGAGCTACCAAGGGTTGAGTTTCCAACTAAGTCTAAAGGTCAATTTTATTATTAAAGAAGGCCAAATACACTTGTTGAAGTTGGTTGTGAACATTTACACATACTTGGCCACAAATATCTTGTTTGAAGGGGTCATGTTACAACCATTTTTGAGAGGTTGAATCATGTTGTTTAAAGGGGCATATATCAATTTACTAGAGGGTTGAGTTACCTTGCCAAGAAGGTCCAAGTCACAACCACGTTGCAAAGTTCGAGTCACTATCAAATGAGGAATGAGTTTGTCCATCAAGGGGATCAAATCTTGTTAGTTTCTTGAGGTTGATTTCCTTTATATTATGTTGGGTTGAGTCCACTATTCATGTAATTTCTGGTGCATGAGTTTTGTTCTAGATGTGGGGATCATGGTGCATATTTGTTGGGTTTTGTGGCTTCCTTGAATACTGAGCCAATATCCTAGTCTGAGCTTATTTATTGATCCAATACTCTTTATTATGGGTTGTCATTCATCACTAGAAACAAACTGATTGATCCATGTGGATCCCTAATGGGCCAAAAATCAAAGTCTTCAAATCTCAGTGAAATCAACTTTAGGTCGAAGAGCTCGTCGCTAATATTCCAATGATGTAAACGATGCCTCAATCTGACTTTGTATGAAAAAGTTATGCCCAATCAAAATTTTGGTCAAACTTAACCTAAAGGATAAATCTAGCAAGTAGCTAGACAGGAGCAGGGCCCTAGTTGGCAAGCTGAGAAAATTTAGCAGCTTTGGGGCTAAGTTTAGTGGATATCTAGATAAAATTGGTGAACCGCTACATTTGGCAAAACGTCTAAACATGGCGACACCCCACTAAATTTGGCAACATTGACTAGGCGTTAGTTGGCCCAATAGATAGGGGCCATGTGTCCCAATCATCTGGTGCCATGTGGCAGCCATTTGATGCCAAAAATGGATTGGTCACTAGACAAGTTTTAAATAGTGGTTTCCAAAAAAATGGTAGAGTTCAAATGTATTATGATCGACAGTTAATGTTTATGGAAACGATTATGGTGGTACCCAACCAGATAGGAATATGATTATTGGATGACATTTACAAATGTATAATGGGCGAAAAAATCCAATAGGTTGTTACAATGGTTAAAATAAAATAATATGGTTGGCGGAATACCAAGTTGGTGGTCACGCCAACCAACTGCCAACTAATATATAAACATAACCGACGATTGAGTTTGGCATAATGACTACCGACAATCAAATTTGGTTAAGGATAGTCGAAGGTTCACTTAAAATAAGTCGTGGGTCACAAATGGTGGAGGTCACGATTATATTATATATCGACAACAATTTAAAAAAAGCATTTTAATAGGTCGACAATTATGCCAGCGATTTTTTTTAACTTTGTTATATATAATATATGTGTGTGTGTGTGCCCTGATGTGTTTTGAACCCATGAACCCCACTGGGGTCAACGTTTTTAATATAGCGCAAGTGTTGTTGGGCCAAATACCTAGTATTTGTTATGTCTGCCACCAAAATCATATTTAAACCAACATTCTGCCATTCGATAGGCAACAGAGGTTGAACGAATGCAAAGCCAATGGGTTGTCAAAACCAAGTAGAGTGGAACTTCACGCGATAGGAACTAGGATATGAGTGGAACCTTGTGTGGGCAAGCGGATCGAGGTGGAATATTCCATAGAATATTCTTTTTTATGTTGTAGAGGAACCTAAAAAATTCCCTAAGGGGCTAGAATTGACAGTGTCAAAACGGGGTCGAGTTTATAATCATTTTAATTATAATTTTTCAAGAGTCTCAATGGTGTATTATGTTTTTGCATTTGAGCAGTGAATTTCAGGGGTGATGGCATAAACTCGCATTCTTCATTAATTGTTGGGCATGAAGTTGGACACAACAATGAACCTTTCAAAAGTTGGTCATGTTTACAGTCTAAAGTCTCAAAATGATGAGATGAATTTGTTGGTGCTATGGTTATTGTGTTTGGAACACTTGAATTTCAATGTGATGTCACCTCCTATCATGTCTACTCACTTAAACCGGCTTGCTTAGGGGAGACATGAGCTGAGGGGCTACTATAATATGATCAACCTCCTATATCACCTTAAAAAAGTGGAATCAACAAACCAAACACCTTAATGAATTTCCTATTAGATGCTACAAGACCCCCAAGGGTTGAACCACCCTTCTAGGTGTCGATACCTTGAGTTAAACCTCTTTTTTTAGTGCCCTAATCTCCCAGACACTAACAAAAAATTGCCTAATTTATACTAAAACCCTCCAATCACATAGATGATTCCTATAAGGGGAATGACTGTAGTCTTTTACACCCAGTTTTGTGTCTACGACTACGAGATTTAAGCCAAATTTTCAGGATAGGATCTAGATCTCTACCCGGAACTTAATGAAACTTTCTAGAACCATGAATGACACAAGGATAAACCCTTCCATACAAATATTAAATAATAATTGAGCCTAACAAGGCCTAGCAATGACAAGAATTTCATCAAACAGATTAAGAAAATGAGATCTACAGGTCATGAATGCATATCTAGACATAGAGATCTGGAACATATCTAAGAAACATGAATAAGGTCTATTTCCCTCTCACAATAGCTTCCATAACATCCATTAGGTAATGCATTCATTAACCAAACGTTCATTCATTAAAATATGATAAGAGCCATACTTAAAGCTTATCATATAACCATGCTTATAACGAGCATATAACCAGGTAGATAACAATGATAGATCAACCATTAAAGCCACATAATAACAAGTATAATTACCCATCAATGAAAGAGAAACTTAGGTATTATTAATCATATGCAAAATTAAACCAAGTTGGGGACTTACATGTACCACCTGACCATAGATTGAACTGAACCTAATCTTTCTTTTAGACAATCACCCTCATGCCATGTTCCAAGCATGAATGTGGGATCTCATGGGATAAAACAATCCATAAAAAACCAAGGGAATCCATAGGTTAAACCATCTCCACCCTCACACTACCATGATCTCACCTAAACCAATCTCGAGATCATAAAACCAAGCCGAACTTGGATGTCTCATAATTCCTTCTCCTTCGCTTGAGGAATTTTCCTATCTATACCCACCTGTTGAGGGCTTCCCAAAGAAAAACATCTCCACCCCTAACTCCTAGGACTTTCTTGAGGCCACCTCACTCGGATCGAAAACCTTTTGGCAATCCATAGCTCAACTGAAAAGAATCCCATCACACCATAACTATCCGGAAATGGCAAGGCAAGGCTAAAACCACTATTGAAACCCGACAAAGTCCATGCCAATGACAACAAATCAACCAAATACACACATGCATATACCATGCATGCCAAAAACAACTAGGTAATCACACTTGCAATCTGTTACCTACAAGTATTCTCATTGAAGCTTCCTAATCCAACTTTTCCTTGCTTGATCTTTTCTTTCCTTTCCTTGCCTTGTCCTTTCTTTTCTTTATGTGTCATTCCTTTTCCTGCTTGCTTTCCTTCTCTTCTTTGAGACTAACCTCAAAAATGAACTAAAAGAAGGCTACCAATTGATCCTCAAAGCCTTTTTATCATTGAGGCCTATATTTTCTTCATTTTCCATTATTTTCCTTCATTTTCCTCCTCACATGAAACATGTGACCTTTCACCTTCCTTTTATCCTAATTTCCCTTATTTTCATAAATAAAATGTCAAAATTCCTTTTTTCCTTTTCAAATCCTTTTCCACTGCCTTTGTCAATTTCTCCTGAGACATAACAAACAACAAGTGATGCCCACTAGGATGATTTTCCCAAAATCCATCTTGGAATACGTGTCCCATGACCTTAGTCTTATTTTTTCCTTTATTAAATTTATTACATGAAATTTTAGCCTGGGGTTGTTACAGACCCCTCCCCCTCAGGGGAACACTGTCCTCGATGTTCTATGACACCTTAACCAGCAAGACCACTAAAAACCAAAACATACTACCCATGGAGCTTTATAACATAACTCGTTGCAATATTTACAATGACATCCCACTGAAAACATGACAATCATACCGTTTACTAGAGCTTTATAACACAAATCATTACTGTATTTATGATAACAACCACTTATATTTATGCACATTTTCTTCAACGAACAAATAACCATACTGTTCATGGAACTTCATAAACCAAACTCAATACAATATTTACAATTATATACACATATGCACATTTTATCAACCAGAAAATAAAAGGATATGATGCCCATAGTAGCAACAAGGGAATCCAGAGGCTCACACCTCCACCATCAAATGTAATACCAAGATTCACCTACTTCTGAGGAAGTCAAAAATCCACCACCAAAGTCAAACTTGCATCCAATGTCCAGTGTTATGATCCATGTGCTACCTGTTCTCTCGGTGAACAATTACCGACTCATTGTTCCAGGGCACACTCCCAATGTGCATCTGATTCTATCTGGCAATTCTAATGACCCAAACAAATCCATTCCCCAACCTTCCCTTCTCTGCTACACAATCCCTCGAGAAATCCGTTCACCCCCTTCCGTGCAGTCACTCACCTTCCAAATTCCCCGACATCACCTATCCTGAGAGATCCATCCCTTGGCAAGGTTTCTTGGCATCAGAATGTCCAAAAACCAAGGTATATCCCTAAATGAAAACCATCATACTGGTCATAGCATGCTCATGGCAATCAATGGAGACTATTGGTACCAATTTCCCATAATGGCCCTGCTCGTGAATTCTTTACCAACATACTGCTACGTGTTCTAATTCCTTTTCCCATTGCTGCTAATCCTTGCAGTCAGTTTCAACCACCCAAACCAGGAATTTTCCATGTTTACATGTACCAAGAACATAATTTCCAATAGAGTAAAAAATAATTGAAATAAATTCAAATCATATATCATTGAGGTCCCATCAATAAGGTACACCTACAATTCTATTTACTTCTTGTCACAACAAGTCAAACTAGCTCTCTGATCAAATCATCATGTATAAACATAACACATCCAGTAAGCTCAAAATGAAACCATCATAATCAAAACCATATATCACATGTAACCATCATAAATCAGAGTCATAGATCACATGCATTATTAAAAACTGAAATAAAATATTGATACTTATCTTTCAATGATTCTTTGCTTCTACCTTTGTTCTTTATCCTTTCCATACACACACTGAATCAGTTGCCAAATCCGTAAAGCACCCAATGCCTTATCTTTAAGCAACAAGGGAATATGGAGATTAAATCACCTCCTCCCTCAATATCAACAACAAGGTTATCCCGAGACTAAACCACGTCAACTCTCAATATCAACAACAAAGGCATCCAAAGACTAAACTGCCTCAACCCTCAACTACAACAAGGGTATCCCAAGAGTAAACTGCCTCAACCCTCAATATCAACAACAAAGACATCTAGAGACTAAACCACCTCAACTCTCAATAGCAACAAGGGTATCCCGAGACTAAACCACCTCAACCCTCAATAGCAACAACAAGAGCCAGACAATAACATACTTGCCTGTCCCATCACACTATACAACACATACACATATAGAATGTACCACAATACATGCACCTACACCCGGTGTACAACTCCACACATACATATACAACCATTGTACAATGAAACATATACACCTACACCTGATGTACAACACAACACATACACTTACCCTTGGTGTACAACACCACGCATACACCTACACCTGGTGTACAACACACTACATACACCAACACTCGATATACAAAACAATACATATATGTACACACCATACAAGAACACAAATACACATGTAACGATACAACGACTACACAATACTTGTAACACCATACCAAATATACACAACACAACATGTACAACCTGTACAAAATACTACATGTTCACAACACCACCTTCACAATGTGTACACAACACTCAATGTACATAGCACCACCTAGACAATATGTACACAACACAACATGCACGACATGTACACAACACCACCTGCACACAACACCCCATGTACAACATGTACAGAATGTCATATGCACATAGCACCACATGTACAATCATGCACACAATACCACATGTACATAGTATCGCATATACAATACACACACAACACCATATGTACAAAACACCACACATAAAGCATGCACACAACACTATCTACACACAACATTGCATAAACAACTTGTACAACATATACAAAATAGTGTTATTGTACATCCAAAAACTGCATTGTCTCTACCAAGCAACCTTACTTCTAGTGCCTTATCCATGCTTGTCCCAACATGTCGTAGGTCACACTGCTTTCAATCCATTGATGTATCCTTCAATGTTGCTTGTCTGTAACATAAAAATAAGGACAGTACAAGCACATAATACCAAATCATATCCACATGATATTGACCTCGTAAATTTTGCAGGGATACTCTTCCCACTTAATTCGCCATAACTAGAGACCTCTTCATGCCATTCACCCGCATAAGCAATCATTCCTCTACAAGAATGATCCTACAACCCTGTTAGATAATGACATACATGCATACATGTATACATATATAGACATCAACTCAATCATAATCACAACATACTTACCATATATCACAAGGTCAAGGTTAAAAGAACTCCCTTTATCTGTGCACAACATGCACAACATTGAGAACAACAATTCCTAATATAGACAAGGCATTTGATGCCTCAAATCCATTTACTTTTCCTTTCCTGTTACCTTTCTCATGATTTTCCTACCACCGTCAATTTACCCCAATGGACCCAACTAGTCCAACTAGTTGTCACATTATTGCCTTCAGTTTCCCTTATGCATGCACTGGGCTTCATCCAAGTCACACATTACCTGTTAGGTTTCATTTAATTCTCCCTGAGCTCCATTAACTTTCCTCTTCCCCAAACAATTCTCAAGACTCTCAAAACATAAAAGGCAAGACAAAGAAGAAAACAAGAGAAAACCATGAAAAACCAACAACAATACGACACCATAAGCAAAGTGTCAATGCCTTACACTAGACATAAACAAAACTACAAAATACAAATCACAAGGCACTGAAAGCAAAAAACTAACAACAAAAACCATGAATCAATACCCATGGGTTCCCCATGCTTCCAAGGGAAATCTCAACCTGAGCCTTCTTCAAGATTCATGGTGGTCTCTTTTACCATGCAATCGTTGCATCATACTTCCATAAACACACAATTGTCAGTGCATAAATAAACATAACAATATACCAGTTACCTTACCTCGATGTATTCAACATGTTGACCTATACCTGAACATGTACACCTAACATCTCTCAAGGGATTCCAGTTCCTTGACGAATCCAACTGTAACTAGAAGGTAGTTGTTATAACTGTAAAATACATGTTCATGAATATAGCATATATCCACATAATGACAAACAACATTAGGGTTAAGAAGACTTCTTGTACTCATGCAAACACTCATTCATTTGGATTTTGCGGTTTCCAAATATAGCCAAAGGAATTCTTGCACAATTCCTTTCTTTTACCTTTTCACTTGCTGCAATCGAGTCTTACTATGTACTATCATATCACCCAACTATTAGTTACATAAGAAAATCAACTATTATCTTGTCACATTAATACCAAGCATGTTACCTTGCAACTTCTCACACATGTCAGTCACACGTTCCAAAGATCAATACATCATGTATATTAATTGAAATCAACCTTTACCAAGACTAACAACCATTTCATAATCAAATCATAGTCATTAGTCATAATACTACAACTAGCACCCACTTACACTCAAATACATATCAACTATCTCAACACATAATGTGTTAGTACAACCATCTTAAAGCAAGATCATTCCTTCATGCAATCTTATAGACACATGCTCATATCATGCAATTAATCAAACATTAAAACAACATATAGACGACATAATAGACACCAAACACTCAAACAACAAATAAACAACATAATCAAACATTCAAACACCAAATAGATGACACAACTAAACTCATACCTCAATGCATCTAAGGGGAGGCTATCACATCTACATAATTCAATCCAAATAAGCATGATAAATGATAATATCAAGAACTAAATATCATACAAGCACCATCATGACAATAATCCTCATGCATATGACCATAATAACAATAACATGATTGCCATGCACATGACTGAAATGCATATAACAACAAGTTGCTACCTTTCATGACTCTTCGACACATGTGCATATGACCACATTGATCAACTAACATCTATCATGCATACAACCACAACAACAATAGAACGAAATACATGTATATAATCTTAATGTATATAAAAACCATTAACCAACATACATGCATGCACAACATACAAACTTGAATGATGATCTGCTCTTATCGCGAGATCTAGTGCTGCAACCTTGCTCTGATGATCTGCATCTCCTGCTCTATCTTGGAAAAATTGTCAGCCTCACAACATACCAATAACATCATAATGACATATAGTACATCCAAAAACCTTAACCATAACAATGCATGCATAACAACATGTATCTAGCCCATCCATTCCAAGTGTTGAACCATGCTTTGATACCACTCTATAATGTTGCCTCCTCTCATACCTGCCCATTTTAACCAGCTGGCCCAGGGTAGACATGAGCTAAGAGGATACTATAATATGATTCAATCTCCTATATCACCTTAAGGAAGTGGAATCAACAAACCAAACACCTTAGTGACTTCCATATTAGATTCTACAACATCCCCAAGGGCTAAACCACCCTTTCAGGTGCCAAGACCCTGAGTTAAACCTCTTTTTTCAGTGCCCTTGATCTGATAATGAGATCTAAGACAATTAATAAGGTATTACAAACTCATGTGCATGGATTTTTCTATTTTATTTTATGCAATGGAGCGATAAGATTGCGAAATACACAGACAATGAAGCAGTAAACAAAACATAATGGACAACACATAACACAACAAATTTAATGAGGAGTTCACCCAATACTCCTGGGCTACATCTCCTGGTCCAGCCTTCAGTGGTGGCCTCTCTATTATGTCTTCAAGTAGAGTTTTTACAACAGTGAGCTCAATTTGAGCCTCACACACAATATATGCAACAACAAGAGCTTTGCTTGAACCTCTCAAGCTTTCTCTAAGTACACAAACTCCCTCAACACTCTCTGTCTCTATCCTAGCTCTGTCTTGGCACTGCCTTCAATACTGCCTCCCTGCGTTTGCTCTCTGTCTGTGGCTTTAAAGCCAATCTGGGTTGTGTTTCTCCTTCTTCGCTTTCTGTCTCCCGGGACTCTGTCCGCTTCGAATCCCCCTTCCAGCATTACACAATCATTACATAACTCCTAAAGGGGAGGTGGCCACCTATTCGGCAATGTGAGAGTGCCTCGGTCCCTTGAAATCCTTCAGAATTCCAAACGCAGTCGTTTTCTGTTTTACACAGGAAAAGTGCATCCCTGACTATGAAATTCCCCAAAGCGCAGTTCATTTCGGACTTCAAAAGTCCTTAAATCCACCCTATTCTCCTATCAGGTCCACCTGTAAGTCGCCATCGCATGTCGCAATGGTCCTACTCCAAATTTCCCTTTGTATTTTTGAAACACGTTAATATCATGAAAATAACGTAAGAAATAGCTTATGGCGGATCTGAAAAAAAAAACATATATATATATATATATATATATATATATATATATATATATATATTAGCCTTAAGGAACCCTTTCGGGTCCAGCTTATTGCATCGGCCTTCATCCTTCGCATTTCATTTAATAAATGAAAATCGTGAAAATACATTAAAAATGGCTTTGCTTCGGATCTCAAATCTTATAAAATAATATCGATAAAGCCGTCAAGTGCGGTTCATCGGATCACATATATATGTGTGTGTGTGTGCCCTTCTGCATGGCTCTGATGTGACTTTACGATATGATTAGTCGCATTCGCAAGTCGCAAGGGCCTCGGGTCATGGTGAGTGTTGCTATTGCAATCCGTCGATGTGATACGGTGGTGCAACGTGGGCCATCGATCTGCGCACTTGATCGACGGCCCTCGTTGACCCCACCGATCGCTATCGCAACACACCTGTGATCTTCGCCAATATCCGCTGGTTGCTGCTGCCGATTGTGATTTGTTGATCAGATCTAGACCATTGATCGGCCAGATCCGACAACCCCTGTGCATTCATTGTTTCCACCGCCGATAGCTCTATTTTTTATGTTTTCTATGTATTTTTGCCTCCCGATAATGTTTTTTAGGATTTTTAACAGGTTTTATCCTGTGGTTTTCTTTGGTATTTGGTATGATTTTTTGAGTTTTCAAGACTTAGAGAGTGTTCTTGGATCCATTTGGATCATGCCTTCTCACTGAAAAAGGCTTTTGGACCACCAAAAGTTGGTTTTCAAGCATCGTTTAAGTGGGCATACAACTACCTCACTTGCCCAATCTCTATCCATTTGGCACTTCCATGTGTTTGGTCAATTTAGTGTGTTCTAAATTGCTATTTAAAATGTCAATCCGGGGTTCGTAAACTGACGAAGTGAAGTGTACTATATGTACTAGATAACCATTTCCTTAGTCTTTTGTCATTTTTGAGTTTTTTAGTTTGTTTTTGGATTTATCTTTCCCTAATGTGTGATGGCGAAAATGAAAGTTAAGTATGGATGGTGATGGTGATTTCTACAGTGATTTTCTAAAACTTAAAAGTGCTAAAAAAGAAAGCTTTTTTTTTTTCTAGGTTTAGACTAAACTAAGTACCCACGGGGAATTGAACCAGTGACTGATGAGCCCCAAAAATGTACAATTATTTGGGCTCATTCAACCTCCTAATCTGGCTTAGTCTACCATTCTCATTTGTTTATTGCATGTTTTTGATTATTTTTATGTTAATAGAGTGAATTTGGTTAGTCATTATGCCAACAAGTCTAATGGGTGCTTTGTGTAGCCTTTTTGGTCAACTTGGGGACAAAATTGAAGGTCTTAATGAGCACTTGGCAGCCAAATTCGTGGGAGAACAAGCTAGAGGATTTGTAGGAAGGTGTCCCCCTCATTTATTGGCCCTTACCTCGAATTCTCCACCATCAGCTCAGAGTTCAAGGGCCACCGAATCAATCAGCTCGAGGGAAGCCAAGCAAGTCAAGTTGGACTGCTGATTAACTACAAGTCTTGGGCAGCCAAGTCCCTAACTTTTAGGAGGACTGTTGGGTCCTCAAATTGTATAAATAAGAAGGCTTGGGGCCTCATTTTGGTTAGCTGGTGGTTAGTCATTTTGTTTTAGCCATTAGTTAGCTAGTTTGTAGTTCGATTTCTATGCAATAGATTAGCTTTGCTTTCAGCTCATGTTCAAGTTCTCCTTGGGGACAGTTTTGATGTACTTTTCATTTCTTGATTAATAAAGATGGATCCAGCTTTGCACCAGCTCTAAATCTTTCATGGGAGGCTGTAGCTCTTGGGGTTGGGCCCATCTCAAGTGCCCAGTACCTCCCTTGTTTCTCTTTATGTGTGTTTGCTGCGTTCTTGAGAAAAAATCTGCTCTTTAGATTTAATTCATGCTGTGTTACTTAGGTTGCTTTTGATGGATAAAGTAGTTTCTTATGTTTAAGATAGATTGGTAGGAGTTATTCATGTGTTTATATCTCTTTGATAATGTTTTGTTCACAGGTTGTACGTGATTCTTTTCATGAATAAGGTTGCTGTCCACCGATTTCATTAACTTGTTAGATAGATCACATGATATTTCGATTGCATGCAAGATGTAGTTGGTTCGATCAAGTAACCACTATGCAGGGCATCTTCATCACCTCCTCGTTCATTTGAGCCTCGTTCAGATCAGCTCCTCCATCACCAAGTCTGTTCCCTCATCTCCCATCTTCTCTTTTGCCAAGTAACCTTACCTTCTTCCCCATTGTTGTCTCAACCACCTTCAAGCCAAGTCAGCTTTCCACATCACCTCACCACTCCATCCATCAGTTCCTGGGTCACTCCAGACCCCCATCCTACCTCCATAACCATCCATGCATCTTCCATCAACCATCCATCCTCAAACATCCCATTTCAGAACATCCTGTAGAAGAATTGCAGACCTTCCTGTAGAAACCCCTGCGTTTCCTGTAGAATCCCCTGCAGACATCCTGTAGGAGGCCACTCACTCGGTTGCTGAGCCTCTGAACGTGAGGAACCTCTGTGGACTGATGCTAAGGATCTCTGGGGACCTCTCCTAGCCTCCCCAACCTTTCCCAAGCTTTCCTTCCTTCCGCATCACATCTGCACAACCAAACCCTAATAAGCACAAAATCACAATCACTCCATCCACTTAAAGAAAAAAATACAAAAACATGTCTTTTAAGATGCAAGTAGATTAGATTCATGCATTTTCACTTATTAGAAGTAATGGCATCATTGGTAGAAGTTTCCTTCACATTCTTTGCATCATAGAGGTTAGACTAGTTCAATTAGGGTTTCCTAGGGTTTCCACGTTTTGATTTGCTTTCAGTTCATTTTTTCCAAGTAGATTAGTCTTCTTTGAGATAGCTTTCGTCCATCATTTAACAAGCTTCTTCTGAGAGCCTATAGAAGTTGGCTTGAGCCCTAGCGGACTTGTGCCAGCTGACCAAGTGACAGCTGCGACAAGAGCTAGTACTTGTGCATACAGCACCGTCACTTCCAAGTTTGTACGAACTACGGGGTTGATAAAATTAAGAGACATGAAGCCCTAGGAGTTGTAGCACTATCGCAAGGAGTGCCTTAACAGCGCACCCATTCACCGTCAATCCAAAGCCCCGTGGGCTGCTAAAAAAGAAAGCTTTAAAACAACTGTAATGAAATCAATTCTTAAGAGTAAATCAATGTATTAAACAGTGAACTAATGACAATGGCCCAGTATCCTTGCTGCTGAATGAAAAAGAAAGTAAAAACTAAACTTAAAGCAACTCAAACTAAAAGCAAAGCAACTAATTCACACTACTTCAACTCTTCAGATCCTTTACCCTTCAGCTCAATCTACCTTGTGGGAAGCAATCATGAACAAGTCAAGCAATATGATATCTAGATGGCAAGAAATTAAATTGCAGAAAGGAAACTAATCACACTACTTCAACTCTTCTGATCCTTTACCCTTCAGCTCAATCTACCTTGTGGGAAGCAATCATGAACAAGTCAAGCAATATGATATCTTAGATGGCAAGAAATTAAATTGCAGAAAAGGAAACTAATCACACTACTTCAACTCTTCTGATCCTTTACCCTTCAGCTCAATCTACCTTGTGGGAAGCAATCATGAATAAGTCAAGCAATATGATATCTTAGATGGCAAGAAATTAAATTGCAGAAAAGGAAACTAATCACACTACTTCAACTCTTCAGATCCTTTACCCTTCATCTCAATCTACCTTGTGGGAAGCAATCATGAATGAGTTTAAGCAATATGATAACTAAATCACACTACAATAAGTAATATTCTGATTTCTTACTAATAGAGTCACTTGACTATAGAAAGAAACCATAAACTGATGAGTAGTATGATGTCCAAGTAACAGAAAAATAAATAAGCAAATCAAAACTTGAAGAAAAGAACATTGTTGGAATTAAACTTCAGAAAATGAAAGTTAGCAGGAAGGACAAGATGATCTCATATGTCAATAGTTATCAAAAAGATGAAAATTTGCCCGGGCTGCCTAAGAAAACCTGCAGAAAAACATTGATCAGCTGACAGCTATAAAAACGGAAGTGAGAATGTAAACAATAGTGAATTTAAAAACATCTAAACAACGTGTTATATACAAGCTAATGATTATGAAGACAAAAACATAATGAAAACAACTATACAGGGCTTTAGTGCGCAAGGGCCCTCTGCCACCTCAGCCAGTCAATGAACAGTCACAATAACGAGCTCAGCAAAGTAGTCTTCTCATGTATTAAAGTAACAACAACATATATAAAACAAAGTACAGTGGGGTGCTAATAGAAACAGTTCCAAAAATTACATCACAAAAGCTTTTACACAACGTTCATCAACGCGTTATTTATAATGAAAAAGTACTGAAACCAACTAACTGAATCCTATGCTATTAACTGTGTTGCCAAGGACGCGTAGATCTCCTCAGCCGAGATCTAGCGTAACTGTCATCATGTCTATTAAAGCTTCGGAGTGGTAGCAGGTTACGAGGATGATCTCCAGGTATGCCGGTGTCTTCGTGGGCTGAGGATTGTGCCACGTAAACGTTCACATGCTCAAAACAGAGACGTGCCACCGCTAAAATCCTTGGTTGGCTTTGCCTTTGACCCTTGTTGACCGTGACCTTCTATGGATGATTTGGCTGATTTGAAGGGACACGTTCCATGTACCTGTCACCTGTAGCTTGCCCATGTGGCTCATTTCTTCATAGGACACCTGTAGCAGAGATTTTAACAAAATAGCTGCGGAATCCTGTGTTGGCTGCGGAAACCTGTGCTGGCTATGGAAACTGACAAGTTTCCGTAGCCGTCTGAACAAAAATATAAACCAAACAACAGTCATAAGCATAGTCAGAAAACCATGTAAAAAGCTCTTTTTAGACTATAATGCAATGATTTTAACAGCTTGGTGGATGAAGTAAGTGGAAAAAGAAGGTTGAGAGGGTGTATAGGAAGGTGCAGGTTTGAGGCTCAACACCATGTTTTGAACCTTTGAGCCCGATAATAAGGTACTCCACGTCCCCTCTGCGCGTAGTCCCCACCTTCCTGTCCAGAAATATATCTTCCTGCAACTCATTAAGGTATTCAGGCAACAAATCATCAATGGAAGGCAATTGACTTTGCTCTTTGGGATCTTCAATTAATGAAGGTTCAAACAGTCTTAAGTTTTCTGCATTTACCACTGAATAGATGTGCATGTATGCTGGAAAATCAAGGCGGAAAGCATTCTCACCAATTTTCTCAAGTACCTTAAAAGGCCCATACCTTATTGGCTTCAACTTCTTTCCTTGACCTTGCATTTTGTCCTTGCTGATATACATCTAGACTTGATCACCAACTTGGAAGTTGTGCTCCACCCGATGTTTATCATGCCTTGCCTTGTATTTGGCTTGGCTCTTTTTCAGTTGTTCCTACACTGCCTAGTGTATTTCTTGGATCTGTTCAATGAATCTGGTTGCTTTGTCCACATCGCTATGTCCAGCGACTGCTATGTCCTTTTCAAAGACAAAATCCAAGGGAGACCTTGGTATCAAACCAAAACAGGTTTCAAAAGGAGATCTCTGTGTAGAAGAATGTTTAGCATGGTTGTAAGCATGCTGCACATAACATAAATGTTCATCCCAAAGCTTGGGATGCTTGCTGTAGTAACCCCTAAGCAACTGGATCACTGTCCTATTGACCACCTCTGTTTGTCCATCTGTTTGTGGATGAAAGGTTGTGCTTTTCTTCAGTCTAGTGTCCATTAATTCCCACAGACTTGACCAAAACTTCCCAACAAATCGGGAGTCTCGATTAGATACTATGGAAGTGGGTAACCCAAAATTCACCCAGACATGTTGGAAGAACAATTTCGCTGTTTGTTCAGCTTTAATATGTTTATTACAAGGTATTAAAATACACATTTTGTTGAACTTGTCCACAATAACATATAAATAGTCATGTCCCTTTCTAGATTTTGGCAATCCCCCAACAAAGTCCATGGAAACACTTTTCCAAGGATGGGAAGGGACTAGGAGTGGAGTGTAAAAGCCTAATTTTCTATTGCTAGGCTTGCTTTTAGCACACATGGTACACCCTCTTACATATCTAGAAACTATTTCATGCATTATTGGCCAATAGCAGTATCTTTGCAACTGTTTTACTTACACCAAAATGACCTGATATCAGAGAAGTATGTGCCTCCCTAATTATGTTAACTCTTTCTATTTGTGGAATGCATAGCTTTCCCAAATGATACAAGAGTTGGTCCTTAACATAGTAATCCAATTCTTCTACCTTTTTTCCATTACTTAAAGCTGCATATACATCTTTAAAGTCTATATCTTGAGCATATTGTTCAATGTAGCTTTCATGCATTACTGAGTTATGCTTAAGTATAGTAGATGCATTTATGATTGGTCTGGACAACATATCTGCAACTTTATTGTGTATTCCCTTTTTATATCTAATGACTAAATGAAACTATTGTAGGAAACCCATCCACCTATAGTGTCTTGATTGCTGCAATTTAGTTTGTGAGTGCAAGTACTGAAGTGGCTGATGATCAGTATGTATAATTGTTTCTTTGCCCATTAAGTAATGTTTCCACTTTTTCACACTCTGGACTAATGCATACAATTCTTTATCATATGTAGGATAATTAACTACTGCAAAATTAAAAGTCTCAGAATGGTAGCATATGGGTTTACCATGTTGCATCAACACTGGTCCCATGGCATAGTCATTGGCATCGATTTCGATCTCAAATGGTTGTTGAAGATTTGGCAATGCTAGTATTGGTGTTGTACTAATTTTTTCTTTCAAGGTGTTGAAGGCTTTCTACTATTTGCCTCCCCACTGAAACACCTTGTTCAATCCTGTCAAAGCATGTAAGGGAGCTGCAATTAAGGAAAAGTTAGAAATAAAATTTCTCCAATATTGTGCTGCTCCTAAGAAGCTTCTAACTTCTATAATAGACTTGGGTTTAGGCCAGTTTACAATGACTACAACCTTAGAGGGATCTATCTTCAATTCACCACCCCCTACAATATGACCCAAATAATTCAAGGATGTTTTTCCAAATTCACATTTTGATAATTTAACATAGAGTTTTTTTTTTTCAAAACATCCGGAGTGTGCTTCACATGCTTTAAATGTTCTTCCCATGTTTTACTGAATACAAGAATGTCATCTAGATATACAATTACAAAATCATCAATAAAAGACCTGAGTACATCATTCATAACTCTCATGAAAGTGGCAAGAGCATTAGTCAAGCCAAAAGGCATAACCAGCCATTCATACAACCCTTGCTTTGTTTTGAAAGCAGTCTTCCATGCATCTTTCTCTGCTACTTGACCCGATGGTAACCACTATGCAAGTCCAACTTGGAAAAGTAAAAAGCTTCCTTCAACTGATCCAATAAATCATCAATGCGAGGAAGGGGATAACGATTCTTGATTGTTATTTTATTCAGTGCTCGGTAATCAATGCACATCCTACACGAACAATCTTTCTTCCTCACCAATACGATTGGAGATCCGCATGGTGATGTGCTTGGTCTTATGAACCCTTTCTCGAGTAGCTCCTGTACCTACTTCTTGATCTCTGCATTCTCTAAAGCAGATAACCTGTACATTTCGATGTTAGGCAATGGAGCATCTTGCTGCAAATTAATATCATGTGCAATTTCCCTCTTGGGTGGCAGACCTTTAGGTTCTTGAAATAAGATATCATTTTCTGAAACAACTTTTTCTAAATTAGCTTGCTGTTTAGCATCACAACCTTCAAATACATTGGTTTTATCAGGTTTCTTTTCCTTTACAACCATTAGTAAAAATTGCTTGCATGAATTTACAATTCTTTTCATATGCCCTAAGTTTATGAGAGTATAATTATTCTTGAGTTTATGAGCTCTTACAATATATTCGATTCCATCTTTAACAAGTTGATACTTATTTTCAACTCTATAGAAAATGGCTTTTCTATCATACAAGTAAGGACTTCCTAAAACAATTCCACATATATCCAAGGGAACGATATCTAACTCAACCTCATCTACAAATGCTGACCCAAAAGAAAACCTAAGTTTACATTGTCTAGTCACTTGTAACTTTGCTTTATCACATACCCAACCTAATGGATATGGCTTCTTGTGAGGTGTTGTTAGTAATCCTAGCTTCTTTACAATTGCTTCAAAAATTAAGTTTACTTGTGAGCCACTATCAAATAAGGTATCAATATTTTGATGCTTGGAAATAACTCTAATATGAAAAAGCTCATGTCTTTTCCTCTCATTTTCTTCACTATCAACAATTTGTGCAGAATTACTAGTAGATGCTTCAGAATTTTTACCTTTTATACATGTGGCTACAATTATTGTTTCATCACCCGAGTCTGACCCAAAATCTTTCTGTATAGCAGTAGCAGTCTTCTTCTTCTTGCCATCAAACTTCTTGGGTTTCAACTCCGGATGCAAAGACCAACAATGTTCATCATCATGTCCATCCTTCTTGCAGTGAGTGCATGAAGGTTCGGCCTTCTGTACAGAATTTTCCTTCCTCTCTTTCCATTTCTACTTCCTCTTTTCCTTGTTCTTGCTTGCAATGGGTTTTGATGATCCCCAAATCTCTGGGTTCACATTCTTGCCTCTAGCCTCTAGATGGGTAGCCTAGACAGATACCTCATCTATGCTAGTAGGGTTAAACATGAGAATGGTGTGCCTCAAATAGCTATGTAGACCACCTATATACTTCAGCAAAGTTTTAGGTGAGTCTAAAGAAATGCCTATAATCAAAGCTCTTTTTCTAAATTCTTGGGTGTAGCTTTGTACACTTTGCCCTTTTAATTGGCGTAGAGTTTGCCAACTCATAATAGCTTGCTGCATATAAGCTAGTGGATAGAATTGTTTTTTAATTGCAGAAACAAATTCACTCCACACAGAAAGAATTTTACCATGCTTCTTCAAGTCAGCTTGTGTTCTGCCTTCCCACCATACCAAGGCAGTTCCTGCAAGGCGTAGGCTAGCCAGATGAATTTTATTCATGTCTGAATCAATGCTCTACACCCTGCAATAAACATCAATCTGCCTAATCCAGTTATCTAGCTTCTTTGCATTTAATTCTCCATCATATATTGGCAAATAAAATTTAACATATAATTTAATCAAAGATGTTTTCTTCGTTTTATTTTCAGGGCTATCAAGAGGTGTGGATAGAGGAGCCTCTTTTCCTTTCCCTTTGCCTTCAGAATGGCCATCTAGAAGAGATTCTTCTGTTCCTTTGTGTTGTTTAGAGGTTGAAGAATCTTCACGTCTACCTTTCTTAAATTCTCTATACATTTCTTCTACCATGGCTCTCATGGTCATGAAACTGTCCATGAACTAAGAGTCTGATTCCAAGGGATTTTCTTCTGCCATTTTCCTCCTAGGATAGACTCTACCAATTTCTGGGTTAGTTTCAACCAATTCTCCTTCATCCCAATTTGAGCTTTGACCCAGTTATCATTCACCAATCCAGCACAAGCTTGTCTAACCTTAGTAAACCTAAAGCTCTGATACCACTTGATCTGATAATGAGATCTATGGATTTGTCTATGTTATTTTATGCAATGGATCGATAAGATTGTGAAATACACAAACAATGAAGCAGTAAACAAACATAATATACAACACATAACACAACAAACTTAATGAGGATTTCACCCAATACTCCTGGGCTACATCTCCTGGTCCAGCCTTCAGTGGTGGCCTCTCTATTATGTCTTGAAGCAGAGTTTTTACAACAGTGAGCTCAATTTGAGCTTCACACACAACAGATGCAACAACAAGAGCTTTGCTTGAACCTCTCAAGCTTTCTCTGAGTACATGGACTCCCTCAACGCTCTCTGTATCTATCCTAGCTCTATCTCGGCACTGCCTTCAATGCTGCCTCCTTGAGTTTGTTCTCTGTCTGTGGATTTAAAGCCAATCTGGGCTGCATTTCTCCTTCTCAACTTTTAGTCTCCCAGACCTCTGTCCGCTTCGAATCCCCCTTCTAGCATTACACAATCATTGCATAATGCCTAAAGGGGAGGTGGCCACCTATTCAGCAATGTGAGAGTGCCTCAGTCCCTTGAAATCCTTCAGAATTCCAAACGCAGTCGTTTTCTGTTTTACACGGGAAAAATGGATCCCTGACTATGAAATTTCCCAAAACGCAGTTCATTTCAGACTTCAAAAGTCCTTAAATCCACCCTATTCTCCTATTGGGCCCACCTGTAAGTTGCCATCGCATGTCACAATGGTCCTGCTCCAAAGTTCCCTTTTTATTTTTGAAACACGTTAATACCATGAAAATAACGTAAGAAATAGCTTATGGTAGATCGAAAAATATATATATTAGCCTTAAGGAATCCTTTCGGGTCTGGCTTATTGCATTGGCCTTCATCCTTAGCATTTCGTTTAATAAATGAAAATCGCGAAAATACATTAAAAATGGCTTTACTGTGGATCTCAAATCTTATAAAATAATATCGATAAAACTGTCGGGTCCGGTTCATCGGATTGCATATGTGTGTGTGTGTGTGTTCGCCCTTCTGCATGGCTCCAATGCGACTTTGCGATGAAATTGGTCACAGTCACAAGTCGCAAGGGCCTTGGGTCATGGTGAGTGCTGCTATTGCAGTGCATCGATGTGATACGGCGGTGCAACATGGGCCATCGATCTGCGCGCTTAATTGACAGTCCTCATTGACCCCGCTAATCGCTATCACAACACACCTGTGATCTCTGCCGATATCCCCCGATTGCTGCTGCCGATTGCGATTCACTGATCAGATCTGGACCGTTGATTGACCAGATCTGACGGCCCCTATGCATTCATTGTTGCCACCACCGATAGATCTATTTTTTGATGTTTTCTATGTATTTTTGCCTCCCGATAGTGTTTTTCAGGCTTTTTAACAGTTTTTCTCCTGCGGTTTTCTTTGGTCTTTGGCATGATTTTTCAAGTTTTCAAGACTTAGAGAGTTCTTGGATCCATTTGGATCAGCCCTGATCTCCCAGATGCTGGAAAAACAATGCCTAATTTTGATAGAAACCCTCCAATCGCACACATGATGCCAACATGGAAACAATTGCGGTCTTTTACACCTAGTTTTGTGCCTACAACTGCGGGGTTTAAGCCACTTTTTCATGTTAGGATCTAGATCTCTGCCCATAATTTAATGAAACTTTCCAAAACAATGAATTACACAAGGATAAAGCCTTCCATACAAATATTAAACAAGAACTTGGCCTAACAAGGCCTAGCCATGACACGAATTTCATCAAACAAATTAAGAACATGAGATCTACAGGTCATGAATGCATATTTGAACATAGAGATCTATAACCTATTTGAGAAGAATCAAGAAGGTCTAATTCCCTCTCACAATAGCTTCCATAACATCCATTAGGTAATGCATTCATTAACCAAACATTCATTCATTAAAATATGATAAGAGCCATACTTAAAATATGTCATATAACCATGCTTATAACCAACATATAACCAAATATATAACAATGATAGATCAAACATTAAAGTCACATAATAACAAGTATAATTACTCATCAAGAGAAGAGAAACTTATATCTTATTAATATTATGAAAAATCCAACCAAGTCAGGGAATTCCATGTACCACCCAACCATAGATTGAGCTGAACCAAATCTTTCTTTCAGCCAATCACCCATGTGCCATATTCCAAGCATGAATGTGGGATCTTATGGGATAAACCAATCCATAAATAACCAAGGGAATCCATTGGTTAAACCACCTTCACCCTCACACTACTGTGGTCTCAACTAAACCATTCCCGATATCACAAAACCAAACCAAGGTTGGATGCCTCAGAATTATTTCACCATCCCTTGAGGAATTTTCCTGTCTCCACCCACGCGTTCAGGGCTTCCCAAAGAAAACCATATCCACCCCAACCATTGGGATTTTCCTGACACCACCTCACCTAGATCCAAGACCTTCCTACAATCCATAGCTCAACCAAAAATAATCCCATCACACCATGGCTATCCAAAAATAGCAAGGGAAGGCTAAAAGCATTGTCGAAACTCGACAAAGTCCATGCCAATGACAACAAATGAACCAAATACACACATGCATATACCATGCATGCTAAAACTAGCTAGGAAATCATACATGCAATCTCTTACCTACAAGTATTCTTGTTTAAGCTGTCTGATCCAACTTTTCCTTCCTTGATACTTGTGTTCCTTTGCTTTCTTTGTCCTTCCTTTGCTTTCCTTGTCCTTCCTTTTCCTACTTTCTTTCCTTCTCCTCTTTGAGACTAACTCCAAAGCTGGAATGAAAAAAGGCTACCAATTGATCCTCAAAGCCTTTTAATCATTGAGGCCTCTATTTTCTTCATTTCCCATGATTTTCCTTCATTTTCCTCCTCAAATGAAACCTGTGACCTTTCGCTTTCCTTTTCTCCTAATTTCCATTATTTTCATAAATAAAATGCCAAAATGATTTTTTTCCTTTTCCAAGCCTTTTCCATTGCCTTTGCCAATTACCCCTTAGCCATAAAAAACAAAAAGTGATTCCCACTAGGATGATTTTCCCAACATTCATTTTGGAATACGTGTCCCATGACCTTGGTCTTATATTTTCCTTTATTACATGAACTTTTAACCTAGGGTTGTTACATTCAAGTCACTCTCAGTAATGGATATATGATGATGTATTTTTCAATGTACTTGCCTTTTATTTTGTTGAGATGAATGAAGCAGCTTCCCCACTATTGAAGTAGGGCCCGAGGATGTAGTCCATACTGGATAAACTCCATCATCAAACTTTTGTGTGCATTTTCTTTACGGTCTCTTTTATGTTGCTTCTTCTTTAAGTGTTTGTACATACGGTTTGTACATGATCTCTCATGCAATTCTGCTAACATCAACTAATGAAAATATCTTGGATAATGCTGGTATTAGAGGAATACCTGATCAAGTTTGGTATTAGAGGGGTTTTCTTGCTGATGTGAATTGCGAGTGTGAATGATAGGCAGAGATTGGACGTGCAACAAGAAGAAGGAAACTGGAGAATGACAAATATGTTTACAAGGATTTCTACCAGATGGAAAATATGGTAGATATATTGTTTGTAGATTATGAGAAGAATATGTTAAAGAAGGAAAAGAAGAATAAAGAGAGAGTAGAGGATGATGCTTTAGTAAATGAAAAGAACTTCTATCTCCATCTTCAAGTGCATGTTATTTATTCTTCATCTGCTCATCATCGCTAGAGAATTCAAGCAGAGAATTTTGAATTGAGGAGACTGCCACAAGAAGCAGAAGAGGAGAAGAAGATATTGCAACTTCAGTTAGAAGCCACAAAAGAGATATTTGTCGAGTTGCAGTGTATCAATGAAATTGACTCCAAAACCATAGAAGCAAGAGAGTCTTCAATGAATGAGTCTAAATTAGTACAGGCTGAGAGTGCATCACACCATTCCAGTGATCGTGATTGCGGTTCATCTCCAAAGGTAGGTGAGTATTTCAAAGGAAGAGCTAAGGAAAATTCTCTTCACCAGATTTGCACCAAAAATAAACATTCAAGTTATAATTATTCCAATGTTCCATTTTATTACAAGAGAATTGGAAAATAAAGTTTATGGCATAGAAAACCATGTAGATTTTGTGGTTTGAATAACCATGTTGCTTCCAAGTGTTGGAAAAGAATGTTACTTAGGAAGGAGACACAAAAGAAGGTCAAGAAAGTATGGAGGAAGAAAAACCATTGCAGTCATTGCAACAAGGGTGGACATTAGAGATCCATGTGTTGGAAGCTCCATCGAGAGCTACACCTAAAGAAGGAAAGGGAGCATGTGAAAGAACTTGTGAAGGAACCAACCAATGAAGTAGATCAACAAGGAAAATAGTTAAATAAGGAAATCACATTAGCCTGGTTGGGTAAGAGAGGAGTAACCCTTTTAAGTATTTTAACATGGCCACCATTGTAAATCACATGTTGTGAAAATGTTTGTAAAAGAGAAGAATGTATAACATCACTTATATATGAAACATAGTGATATTTTGGCCTTTAGTTAGATAGCATGGGGTATGGTTTTTGTTGTAAAAATTGACCATGAGTGTGTTATAAATTCATGGAAATTATGGTCTTATTTGGAATCTTGCAATTTGGACATGTATTAGTAGCTACAGATTTACATATGGATACACGTGTCAGTTTCATTTTTCCTAGTTCCAAAGTTCAAAGGTAAAGGAAGGGAAAGGTGTTTGTCAGAGACATTTGTTATGCAGATCGAGATTGTAGTACTTCTTATACTTTTGGAAGACCAAAAGTCCTTCAATGGGGAGGAATGATCTAGGTGGATCCCTAATGGCCCAAAAGTCATAAGTCTTTATATCTTAGTGAAATTAGCTTTAGATAGAAGAGATTGTTTCCAGGATTCCAATGCTGCAAATGATGTCTTAACTTGGCCCAAAAGATAAATTTAGCAAAAAATTTGGAACAATGCCATATTTGATATCCATGCCAAATTTGGAGGATTGGGGGCTAAGTTTAGCGGAACTCCAGATAAAATTGGCAAACCACTACACTTGGTGGAACCTCCAAACATGGTCACACCCCACTAAATTTGGTGGCAATGATTGGGTGCTACATGGCCCAATAGAAAGGGGCCACGTGGCCCAATCAGTTGGTACCACGTGGCACCAATTTGATGGCCAAAATGTCCCAATCACCAGACAAGTTTGAAATGTCATTTTTGAAAAAAATGACAGAGTTCCAACGTATTATGACTGGTAGTTAATGTTTATGGAAAATGGTTATTGTTGGGTAATTTAATTGTGAGTTAAATTACTTGCGTTAAATGTCAATCCAAGTTTGTATACTTGTAAAGTACACTTTCACATTATATGTTAGGCAATTAAATCTCAATTAAAAATGAAATTAACCTATGGAAATGATTGAAAGACTCAAAGAAAACCGATTAATGAAAATATCTAAATGAGCATGCACACACACACATGTTCTTTCTCAAAGACTATATCTATCAAAACATCAAATTCAAAACTTGAAAGAAACAAGTTATTCTAATTCTATACTAGGAAAGCTTTTTGAAATCCTATTCTATCCAAAATAAAGGTAAATCCTATTCTATTGGACTCAAAAATGAATATGATCTATTGAACTTGAAAGAAATTATAAACTATTGAATTTGAAAGAAATTCCGATCTACTAGAAGCAAATAAATTCAAATTAAAATGCCTAAAGCCTATTGATATTACTGATGTGTGCATACTAAATAGAGCCAATCATAACTATCAAATTATTGATGAATCTGAAAGTAAGAAACTTAAATGAAATGAGCATAAAGGAACATAAAAAAGTGCATAGAAAACGAAGCATCTAATCAAAAGAATTGAAATAAAATTTGCTAAAAATGAAGTGCATGAGAGGTGGAAAGTTTAGGAAGAAAAAAACAATATCTCATCATAAAAGAATAACCATATCAAAGGATTGCATTAAAATCAATAGTATTCATAACATCATGCATAAGCATAATCAATCCTTAGCATTCCAAATATTAACATTAAAAGATGAACATATGTTAGGTCACTATACTACTATTGTAGCCCCCTTATTGTTATTAGTGCAACCCTCTTATGGTATTGTTGTGCCCATGTAGTCCCCATGTTGTTATTATTGTGCCCCATAGAAACCCACTATTGTTATTGTTGTGCCCCTACAATATTATTGTTATGTATGCTCTGATTATATTGGGACCACTTAGACTCTTATATATAGAAAGGAGGTATTGTCATTTGTATCATCCAAGAATTGTTCATTTTTGTAATGTAAAGGAGACTTCGCCCTCGAAGAGGATGATTTTTAAGTCATTGATCTATCTTTTCTTCTATTTTGAGATTTTGGTGCATAACATTTCGTATCAGAGCTTTGGATTCTAGGGTTTCACTGCTCCAAACAAGTCATCGTGGAATTTTCACTATAAAGTTTTCTCTACGAAGTTTCAGAAGCTAAAACAAAAACCCATTTGAGATGAAATCGTTCTGAACGTCGGGTCCGAATTGCAGATCTCGTTGTGCTATATTTTCGGAGATATGATATGAGGAAGTTAGGGTTTTTGCAAGCTCCAGAATTCTGTTGCAAATAGGTCATCGTGAAATTTTCTCTATACTTTTTTTCTATTGTTGCATATTCTGAAATTAAAACACATTTGAGTCGAAATCTTAGTGAAGCTCGGGCCCGAATTTTAGATCTTGTTTCACTATATGTTCAAAGATACAGTCTAAGACATGTAGGGTTTTTGCAGACTCTTACATCGAAAACATGTGACCTTTGGAAGATCATCATAACTTTCTCTTTGTACATCAGATTGAAATTCGTAAGAAGTTACAGAAAGAGGACGAAATTTACTTTATGTATCTTGTTTTTAGGTCTTAAGGTTGAAATGGTGACACGTGGCACTTCATACAAGTTCACTCTACTAAAAAAGTATATAATCAGGTCATCTTAGGATATTGGGCATAACGCTTTCTTGGAGAATCAAATTTCTATCAAATTGGTGGCATTGGAAAGAGGATGTAGAAGGCTACTACAGTTCACAAGTTCAGAACTTGGAGATTTGAAATTTTAGAGATACAACAGATTCAAGATCGAGCTGCTAAAAGCAAGAAAAAGAATGAATCGAATCAAGAAAATAGAAACACCCAGTAAGCAAAATTGGATGGATGATTTGAAGAATGTGATCGAAGCTAAGATAAATAGTTTTATGTGTGCCATGGAAGCTAATATCGAAGGTAGGGAAGCAGACTTGAAGAAATACATGGAAGGTTTGAAGGAAGGTGGGACAAAGCTGCTACAAGAAAGGCCTCCTAATGACGAAAAGGTAGTAGAGGAAACTCATGATGAGAAAAAAATAAATGTTAATCATGATTTCATAGAATCTAACATTGGAGTGAAGACCCACCATATTCCAAATATCGATATGAGGAAGTTTGATGGTAAGGATCCCATAACATGGATACTACAGATGGAGAAATATTTTGATCTACATGATGTGCAACTGTTACAAAAGGTACTTATTGCATATTTATATTTAGAACTGAATCAATTTTTATGGTATAAATGGATTTGTTCTTGTAAACCACTTGTCACTTGGTCAATTTTCACAGAGGAAATGATAGCACATTATGAGGATACAAAGAGAAACACCTTCTTTAGGAAATTGATAAATCTCAAACAAAAGGGTTCAATGGTAGAGCACATTGAAGACTTCCAAAAATTGAATATAAGGGTAAATTATATTCCAGAGAAGCAGACGATTGATGTCTTCATAGGGACTTTAAAGGATAACATTCAACATGAGGTTTGTCTTTGGGAACCTGATTCATTGGAGAAGGCATTCAATTTGGCAAGAAAAATTGAAAGAAAAACTATGGAAACAAGAAATCTTACCACTCACAATTATAAAGATGGAAATGTTGTTGCCCCTAGCCTTCCACAAAATACAAGTTTGACACCATAAAAATTGGAAGAAAAAGGAGAAAATGACCTTTGTTACAGTTGTGATAGAAAATACACTAAAGGTCATAAGTGTGCTGAGAAGAAATTATTGTACATTGATTGTGAAGAGGAGGAAGAAAATGATCAAGAAACATCAAAAGAAGAGGATATACACCAAGAACCAACCCCATAGAAAGAAGAAATGAATTCGATCATATCTTGTAATGCATTGGTAGGAATTATCACTCCTCAAACTTTCAAGATAGAAGGACATATCAAGAAGAAAAAGGATAACCTCACTTTCGCGCAGAATCGAATGAAACAACATGCAGATAAACATCGCAGTGAAATAAGTTTTGATATGGGTGACTAGGTATTTTTACGACTACAACCATACAAAAACATTTCCCTCAAGCAAGCTAAGAAGGATAATAAATTATCACCAAAGTACTATGGTCCTTATAAACTACTGCAAAAGATCGGTACTATGGCATACAAATTGGAGCTTCCTGCATCTTCCCGAGTGCCCCCAATTTTCCATGTTTCATGCTTAAAGAAGGTTATAGGTGACAAGGTCTTATTTCAAACAATATTGTCGAAACTTGATGAGGAAGGAAAAATCATATTTGAACCTGAAACAGTCACGGAAACAAGAACCCGACATCTACAAAATCGATCAATTTTATAGTATCTCATCAAGTGGAAGAACTTATTCACTGAAGATTCACATGGGAGGACGAGAATTTTATACAGAATCATCCAGAACTACTCAAGCGTTGAAGACAACACTTTTTGATGGAGAGGGACATGTTAGGTCCCTATACTACTATTGTAGCCCCTTATTGTTATTAGTGAAACCCCCTTATGGTATTGTTGTGCCCATGTAGTCCCCATGTTGTTATTATTGTGCCCCACAGAAGCCCACTATTGTTATTGTTGTGCCCCTACAATATTATTGTTATGTAGGCTCTGATTATATTGGGACCACTTAGACTCCTATATATAGGAATGAGGTATTGTCATTTGTATCATCCAAGAGTTGTTCATTTTTGTAATGTAAAGGAGGTTTCCCCCTCGAAAAGGCTGATTTTTAAGTCATTGATCTATATTTTGTTCTATTTTGAGAGTTGGGTGCATAACGACATAGCTCCCAAATTTTACACCTCTTTGAGAGGAGAAGACACTATTATTTATATAAAAACTAAGACAACTAATTCATAAATGTAGATCCACAAATCTCTCCTAGATCCACAAATATCTCATGTGATTACAACCATTTGTTAACATCTAACAACTAGCATCTCCTTATATCTTCTCACAAATATCTCATGGCTTTGATAAGAGACACTTATGAAAACTTCCATGATTCTTCTCCATGAAATGTGTTTGATCAATGATCTCAAATCTTCAATATTTTGAAGAGGAAATTCGAATTTGAGACTTAGAGGCCAAATATGACTTTGATAGAATCTTCAAATATGCCTACACACATCGCAAAACTCATCCAAGTTTTATATATAAGTGAATACATGTTATTTTTCTAATATTTAACCATAAATTCACTCAAAACACAAAACTACATGTATTGGAAACTAGTATGTTCAAACCCATATTTAATTATGAAGATAGTCTTAGTGCATTGTTATGGAGTTGCATAATATGGTAAATATAGAAGGAAAATGAAAGAAAAGAGGGTGAAATGGATGGCATTTTGGAGACCCAACATCCCCCCCAATTGAAGATGTTGCATGTTCTCATGCAACTTTGCATTGATTGTCATGGATTAAAATCATCTTATTTTTTGTATCTTATTTTCTATGGCCTTGAGGTGTACAAGATTTGTCAACAAGTCATTTTTGTGACTTTGAGATGCCTCCAAGGCTTGCAAAGTTTTCTACAATTATTTCTTTTCTCAAGAGCTTACTATTGTTGTGAGTCTTCTTTTTCTAAAATATGTCTAAGTGGAAACTTTTGTGGTTGGTTATTGTATGACAACCATAAGTATTTCAAGTGTTGTTTCTTATGTGACAATATTTTTCTTTTATTCTTCTATCCATCTTTGAACCTGTTGACCACACATGTATGAACTACCCAATATGCAGAGTGCATGTCAGTAGATGATAATTTTCCAAAGTCATCACCATCATGCAACTTCCAATTTAGCGTTGTAATCCCAAACTCTGCGACCGTGTGGGCCTTTATTATAAAAATGATTTTAGTGTGACTATGAAGCCATGTAAAAACATCTAGGTAAGCCTTTGATTCTTAGCAAAGAGTTTCACTCTAGGGAGCTTTTTTTTCTCTGCCAATTGTTAGCATTTCTGGACCCTTATAATTGACAGATTTTTTCTCCCACACATCCCCCAAAGCTAGAGTGGGACTTGATGGTAATGTCTTAGATCTAGTCTTAGTGTTATCGAGTCTATGTATTTTTATCATACTAGATCATCCATCTTGTGTCACAAAAATTTTTAAGTGTAAGAAGTCATGTGTCAATTGTAAAATCCCCCTTCTAATGGGATGTCTATGTAATATCTTGATGTAAAACATGTTGTCTAGAAATATTTTTAATGGATGATTACTCATAATTAGATATCATCGCCAAAATATTTTTCTGACCCACTTTGAGGGTGGAAAATATGTATAATCTCCTCTTGAGCCATTTTATTTATTTCCTAGCAAAAATCAAAATAAAAAAGAAAATTAATTAGCCAGAAATTAATAAAAATAAATAAAATGAGAAAAATCAAATTCTCTCCAAATGGAAAAATAATAAAAGATTACTAAGATTTTTTTTCAAGGTAAAAAATATGAAAGACGCATTTCAAAGGTAGAAAGTCCCAATTCAAAAAATTAGTTGGGGCGAGAAGGATTATTTTCTCAAGAAAATTAAATTTCTGGGTCAAGGTGGATATTTGAATGTGAGAATTACAATAATTGTATTTTTTGAAGATTCTCCAATGGTCCAAAACCACCTAGAAGTCAACATTTGGTCCATCCAGCCTAACAATCAAGGAAGTCAAATTCTTTTGGAGATTTGTGCACCAGTTATCAAGGGATCAAATTAATTTGATAAGGATCAAGCCATGGATCAAGGAAACTAGCCATTATTTCCACTTGGAGGGGTTTGATGATCTCATTTTCTATATAAGAAAATTATTATGTTCTTCATTATATCATGTAGTCATCAGAGAATCTTGATCGAGCTCTAAGTCAAGCTCTCTTGGTTGTAATTTTTTTGGAATAATAAAAAAAAAGTATTTTGGGGTTTATTCATGGTGGTGTTCCTCTTCTATTTCTCGTTGTAATGTTTTCAAGATCATGTTCTTAATGCTCACGTGATCTTATCTCCTGACGCTTCTAGTCTGCGCACTAATTCCAAAGTCCACATGATTTGTTTGTCGAGCCTACACCTTCCTTGACTATCTGCTAGCTTCGCGATCCACTCACACAACTCAGAAGGAAAGGATGCAAAGAAAATTTTGTGCATTTCCGTATATAAGTAGCGCTCCAACCAATTTTCCTTAGATACTCGCGGATTCCTATTTTCCTATGTCGCGAACTCATGAATATTCTTGTCCAACCACCCTTCAATTTCTTTCTTTGTTGGATTCCAGTGACAGGACACCAGACATCAATTTTTTGGCTTGTATGGGCCTGACCCAGGTTCAGAGATGATTTAGCCAAACAAATCCCGGTACTACTGGCCCTTTCGGCAACAGTCTACGGAGCATGGACTGAGGTTTCACCCGAAGTAGTATGGGAGGGTGCTAGAACCAGGTTTCCACACCCTAGAGATGTCTAATGGTTTTTTAGTGGTCCGCGGTTTGACCCTGCATGCACGTCACTACACGCACCTATCAGTGCCTCGCAGCCTGCAATACTACCTTCGCATTGTTCTACTCGAGGCATGATCTGTGTTATTACTCAAGTTCCTTACTATTAACCTGATATTATCCGATTACTTAACTTATCTGTATAAGCCCAATTATACTTAACAGTTTTTCGTATTCATATAAGTGCGCGCGATAAACAAAACAGTATAATGTATAGAAAATCATACAAAAACAGATACATAGTATTTGGAATCAACTTCTCTTTATTATTCTTCTTCTTGGGTTACAGACTCAACTTTTCCCTACGCACTCAGTTGCGGACTTTACTAGGCCTCTGCACACTCAGTTGCAGAGCCTCTTCCTACTACTACAACCCAAGACACTTACACTTCTCCTTTATCCGCTACTAGATCATTCATTCTTATCCATCTCTAATTGTCTTTACAACTTAGAGCCTCACTCAATTTATACAATCCCATGGTCTGCGGACCACGGGTAGGCTTACATGACATTACATTACATTCAAAAATTAGGGCAGACAACCCTATGACTCAACATACATTTCGCGCTCTGCGCCCGTACTTTGCAGAGTCTTACAACATATTTGACCAAAACTTTGGCTTTGAGCCCCAAAACATGTTATGGGGGATTCCATGGCCAACATTAGTTTTGGTGACAATGGCATTTGTCCTTATATGAACCCCTTTTAGGTCTCCTGCTAGTTTGTACGGTAACATTTTGGCATCGTTGTTGGGGACACAAAACGTGTGTTTTGTTCCCCATATGACATATTGACATATCATTCTTGGTTCTTCATTAAACTTTAAGGCCGATGCTTGTAGGGTGAAGCAAGCATTTTTCTCAGCATCTTTCATTAGGGGAATTTTGAGGTCTAAAATGGGCCTCCTAAGGAAATTAGAATATAATAGTGGAAATAATAAAATAAGATAAAATTACATCATCAAATTTTAGAGGGAAAAAATAAAAAACTACTTTTCAACTCATATTTTTAACTTATCTCCCCATGGGTTTACTCAATTTTTGAGTGGAAACACTATTTGGATGCATAATTTGATTCCTCATCCAAGGAGTACCCATGTTGCATACTTTCAATGGACCCTGCTACACAAAAATGGAGAAATACATGAAAAATGTGGTTGCAATCACAATTTTTTATGTATTTCTAATTTTTCATGTAGTAGGGTCCATCAAAATTATGCAACATGGGTACTCCTTGGATGAGGAATTAAACTTTGCATCCAACGAGTACTCCCACTCGAAATTTGAGTAAAACCTTAGGGAGATAAGCTGAAAATACAAGTTGAAAAAGTAGTTTTATTATTTTATTATTTTTAATTTTTTTATCCCAAAAAACGGTGAATCATCCCCATGGTTGGCATTATCATCTTGAATCCTATTGGTTCTTATAAAGTGTATTTTGGCTTTACATTTTTCTTAGGAGGCCCATTTTAGACCTCAAAAGTTCTCTAATGAATTTCACCTTGGTGGCTCCTACATATGTTTATGTACACCTCAAATAGGATGTCATTCTTTCATAAACTTCTTACTTTTTACATTGCTAGCATCCCTGGACATCCTAATCATGTCATGAGTGTTGAGAAATCTAAGGCATTCAATAAATAACAATTTCTTTTCTTGATAATTGCTTGTGATGCTCTTTTTCTTCTTAATCTTATATTCAATTCTTCATTAGCTTATTAATGTGTTCTTTCATCAAGACAATTACCAATATGAAATAATAAAAGAGACAAGTGACACAATATATAGGTTTCTCCAGCTAGGGCCAAAACCTCTCACCTCTTGAGAGGAAAACCTGACCAAAATTCCTCTTCTTAGATCTTCAACTGATAAGTACCAAGACCATGACACAGACCCTTGACTCTTGTATCCTTCCAAGAACCTTGTCACCAACCTAGATACCCTACCTCTTCCTTTGCTCTACCCTTCTCACATTGATTTCCTTGGCTCCTTCCAAAGAACTCGGTCTCTATCCTTCTGACTACTTCTCTTTAGATTTCCCTAGAGAATCTCGGTCTCTAGGTATTTCATGGCTTCCTCTAGAGCGACTCGGTATCTAGGTCTCTACTTTGACCTCCCAGAAGGTTCCTTATTTTGTTACCCTAACTTTGCACTTCCCAAAAGATTCTGTTGCACAGAATTTTTTAAGTTATGGTATGTTCTATGCTTAGAGTAGTTTACTTCTTTTTATTATTATTATCCATAGATTAGCAATCACATGTACAGTAAGTAAAGTGCAAATAGAACATTAAACGATCAATAGAAAACAAGCCAAGACAAGAGACACAAGATGTGGCGGCTAGCCAGGGACAAACCCCAATATGGGGAAACCCTTTGATCAAATCTTCCTTTATCTTCAATAATTCAGCAAAGAGGAATAGTACGTAAATCTGATTTACATCAACAGCAACAAACCCTAGATCAACCCTAAACTAGGGCAGACAATATCTTGCAAACTGACCGTCGGATCGACTTGATTCCTTCACTAAAAAATGCGGCCTTCTGAGGAGAGTCAGTTCCACCTACAATGTAGTTCTGAGAGAGAGTCTGATGGTCAATGCTGGTCAAACATCCAATTTGCAGTTGCAGCCCTAAATTCTGCGTCCTTCCTTCCACACGTGTGAGAGAAAAATCCCTTTCTGCACAGTAGGAGAAGAGTCTCTTTTCTGCGTAGGAGAGAGAGAGAGATGTGATGAGATGTGTGTCCAAATAAGGAAAATACCTCCTGTATTTATATACAAATGTTGATGATGAATAGATGTGTCTGTTGGGTTTTTGAGCCTACATGAGTTGCTGGTTGGCTTGATAATTATTCCATAATCAAAATAAATTCATATCTCCATAAATACTTATCGAAATTGGATGATATTTAGATCAATCCTACACCTCTCGATGAGAGCAATCTAATAAAAATATTATCAGCTATGAATAAGATGACCCACATGGAGTTTGGCCCTAGTTTCCAATTTTAACACTCCCTCTCAACTAGGGAGAACTCCATCTGAAATTTGTCTATCGGTCACTACTATTCATCCATTAAATGCACTGCCCTGTACAGCTTGACACCTACTCTGCTCTGCTCTATTCTGCCTGCTCTGCTCTGTTCTGTTCTACCCTATTCTGATCTACTCCTCTCTGTTCTGTTTTGCTTTTCTCTGCTCTATTTTGTCCAAATTATGAAGAAGAAGAAATGATCGAGGATGTACCATACCATCCTCCACTAGCTCAAATTCAGTCTCAGAGTGTGTACCACTAGTCCCAGACCAGTCCTCAACTGACCCAAAGTCAGTGTCATAGTGGGTACAACTCCTACCACTGGTCCCAAACCAGTATCATTGATCCCAGATCAATGAAGGTCATCCTAGCATAGGGAGTATGGTAGATACAATGATGCATCCATCGGTACTACTATGGTCCCTATCCTCATTTCCCTGCTCATTGATCAGATAAGAGGTACTTCTCATGAGTCCCAGATTGCATGGGTAGGAAGCCTCGACAGGATAACTAATCAATATTGTCCACAGGAGAGCGAATCATCTTGTCCCACAAGAGAGCGAATCATCTTGTCCACAGGAGAGCAAATCATCCTGTCCACAGGAGAGCGAATCATATTGTCCCACAAGAGAGCAAATCATCTTGTCCACAATCGCCATGGAGAACACATCATCCAGGCCCACAAGAGAACTAATCATCTTGTTCCACAATCACCACGGGGTGTCACAGGGAAAGTTTGATCCTTTTACCCTGCACAAGGTGCACCAACAAGGGATGGTGAGTCACCCTGTGGTCATATGTCGCTCCAAGAAGTACCCCGCACCCCCCCGGAGCTCCCAGAGCTCAATACATCATACAGGACCCTCATCAGAGGGTCTTTGAACAACACCAAGTCGATCTCGGAAAGTCAGGAATTTGACCTTCCCTAGGGGCTTTGTCATAATGTCGGTGACCTATTCATTTGTACTGATATGTTGGAGCCTTATTGCTCCTCGTTGCAACATATATCGAATATAGTGGTACCTGATATCGATATGCTTGTAGCGATCATGAAATACAAGATTCTCTAACAAAAGAATCCCACTCTGGTTGTCACATAGGATCACGGTGGTATCCAATGTAATCCCAAACAACTCACTGAAGAGCTTTTGCAACCAGACTGCTTTTTCATTGTGCCTTTTCTCGGCCAGTTGATGTGCGGTTGTCTTCTCCAACTTTGCCAAATCCAAGGCGTGCCACTCAGGTGGCCATGTCTCTAATACTGTAAATATGACGTCACCAGTGGCTATGAATGGGAGCTTTGTCCACTGCTACGCCAGATCCTTTCATGCCCTGAAGTAAATATTGTGCATGTCCGCCTCGAAGTCTGCTAAACTCCACAGACTGTAGTGCACTATTGGATAAAAAGACCATGGCCTCCTTGCAGTTGATAAAAAATTCTTCACCGAGGAACTCGGCCCAGTTGAACTGGACCCCTTTCACACACTGCTCGGCCAATGTAACTACCGGTGTTGGTACTGTTATCACTCAGGTTGTTCCCCAAAAGAAGTGGTAAAAGGGAATACGGCCGAGGTAACCACTAACCAATCTTTTGGATGCAGATTCTAGCCAATCTGCAACTAGAGAGGGCTATCTCTTTATGATTTAGCTTTGTTTTGCTATATGTTAGGCTAGTTATGAAGTTCAGATAGTTGTTTGATGTTTGGATGGTGACATTCAATATAACAGGGTTGCAAAGTATGAGAAGTTCAGACCATTGGGTTAATGGAGTCAATGAAAATAAACTTTTGGGTATGGTTTCTTTGGCAAAGGAAGAACTACAGAGCAAGATAATTAAACATGGAACAATCTTCAAGCTGGAATAGGATGAAATGGAGTTAGGGAATGAAAGGCAATTAAGGATCTTTCATTATGCTAATAGAGGTAAAATAAATAAATATTACCAAGGAGCAGTTAAGAATTCCTTAATTATATTCAGAGTGTAAGAACCAGGGAGACAAGAGCAATCAAGAATTCCTGCCTATGCTACTCCTGAAGAAAACATAAAAATTGATAGGAATTGAACACAGAGTACATTAAAGTAAATTCTGGGCTATTATTTTTTCCTGCAATTTAGAACGTGATACTTAGATGATATATAAAACATAGAAACAGTAAAACAAGAGTTAGAAAACTTATTGATCCATGAGATAATCCAAGAATTCTGCAACATGGGCTTTTGCCATTAATTCCATAACCAGAGAGTTCATCAAAAAAGCATTCCAGCAATCTTTATTCAGAAGAGTTCTAAAAATTTACAGCGCAGGTCCAGAATGATATTCACCAACCAACAATACATCTCTAGGGGAGGTATATATACAAAAAGAGTTACAAAATATCTCATAGAGAAAATATCAAGCAATAACTTTATCCATCTACTTCTTCAGAGGAAGTAAATGACATTGAAAAAAGAGCGCAATGAATGTAGGAGTAATTTCCACTGTACTGGCTACCTTAGGTGGTCAGATATATTTGACTTTTTAACTCAACAAGTCGGCTGGTAGCTGTCTCTTTAATTTGTGTTCCTGCGTTGCTGTCCCGACCCTTTCATCTGTGCCTGATTCTACTTAAATGCATTTTGACGTGACTTCCTTCCTCTGTTGTTTTCATTTTTATGATAGGTGGCACGTGCATTGAATTTGATTAAATGCAGATGATCAAAAGGAGAATTAAAACTACATTGGTAAAATCTCTAACATGCTCTGCCACCATTGGTCTATTGGCAACTGGTGTCTTTGTAGTTTTACCAACATTTCGTCAGCTTCAGTGTACCTGTAGAAATTGGGCTGGACTTCAAAAAGATGTGTTATTTCATGCTCAATATAGAACAGATTCTCCAACTTGTCATATAAGCTTTGTCTAGAGGGAGGTACTATGTCTTCTGAAGTGCTTGATGATGCTGTGATCTGATTGGTAACATATGTATTCACCCTGCGGGCATATTGTTCACGTGTCAACAGTCTCTGATTGCTGGTTAATAAACTGGGTAGACCCTTTTGCTACAAGACTGTAAACTTTTCTATAAAAGCATTTATTTCTGTCAGCACCTTTTTAACTGCCAAAATGGTACCTGTTTTGTCCTTGATATCTAGAGCTGCTAATTGTTCTTTGGTATGAGTATTCAAAAAATGAATTAGTCTATTGGCATGTTCGGGCATGTTCTTCAATAATGCTCTGGCCTTTTGAATCTCTACTTGGGCCATTTCTATCAATTCAATTTGCTCATGGATAGTCTGTATTGATCTCCATTGATCAGTGATGGACTGGCCAATTTTAGTCCACAAAATTGTTTTGATTTCTGATAGAGTTTTATGAAGAGTAAGATATTTCTCCAATGATTTTACCTTATTTTCCAAGGCCTTTACTTCTCTTGTTTTTTCAGCCACAATTATTTTAAATTTATCATAGCTTACCTCTAACTTGGCCAGTTTTTCTTTGGCTTCCTTTAGCTCTGCCATTTGGAGCTCTAATTCTTTTATTTCCTTCATCATCTTTTCCATGCTCATGCTGGTATCTAGTACTGTTGTTGTTGCTGTTGAAGTATCTGTGACTGATGTACCTGTTGCTGGGACAGTAGGAGGTACAGCTGTTGTGGTTGTAGGAGGAGTTGTTTCTGGTGGCTGGGAGGTCGACACTCCCTGCTTCTCTTTCATTGCTTTCTCCAATGCCTGCTCTGTTTCTGCTAATCTCTCATTCATCCTCATCAGTAAACCCATCATGTCCTCCTCTGCTTTCTGCTGTGCAACTTCTGTGGTTTGTGGATGCATTGTAATCGGTAGCTTTAATTGCTTTTTGAGGGCTGCAATGTCTTCCTCCTTCTTTCTTATTAATGCTTGGATGCCTTTGGGATCCTTGGGATCATGTCCCAACTCTATGATAATTTCTTCTAAGGATTTAATTCTGTTATCCTTAGCCAAAGAAGAAGCCTTTTCCAATTCCAATTGGGCAAAAGTATTATGTAATGAATTTTGCAATTTGTGAGCTAATAATTCTTTGTCTGCCAGGGTGGAGTACACCATTTCTCCGGTTTGTTTATGTAATTCAATCTGGTCCATTGGGTGGATGTCTTTAGAGAGAACTTCCAGATTGGTCCTGATATAATCAATAGCTGACTGTGGTTGCTGCATTGTGGGCTTGAAGTGACTAAGGGTCATTTTTCCGTCTTGTATATCGTATGCTGCCATTAATCTTTGTTGATTTGTCAGCAATTGATCATAAAGTTGGATCCTTATTGGCTCACTTCTAGCCTTTATTTCAGTAAATTCTTTCTTAATATCTGAGCCTTGCTTGCTCTGTTGTTTGCTTTGTGGCCTGGTGGATGTAACCTCCACACCATGCTGCCTCTCTAGCTCTTGCTGATATGAGCTAGTTGATGTTTCCAAAATTGGAGGAGTCTGTTGTTCAGCTCTTCCCTCACCTCTCAGGTTGCCTGTTGTCTCTTCCAAGAGTTCCTCTTCAGAGTAAGGATTTAACCTTTGCCTCTTTCCCCTTGCTGTTCTGCTGATCCACTTCTAGGTGTGTCTTCTTACATGTCCCTTTTCTTGCAACTTTCCTCATTAAGAGGAGTTTGTAATACAGGGGTTTCAGGTACCTTTGTTTGTGTTGAAGGACCTTGCCCTTGGCTTTGTTCCTTTGATGTATCTGGTTGGTTTTCCATTATATCTTGCTGCTCAGAATGCAGCACTTCTTTGCCTTTGGATGTCACTGTAGGTGGAGTACTTTCTTGGGCAGGTTGTTGTGAAGTTGTAGCAGATGATGTGATTGCTCCAATGTGCTGAGGAAATTTGAAAGGGACCTATCCAAAAGAGTCCAGTTCGAGTGTTTTTTCAAGCTCTTTCATTTCTTTTTGCAATCTCTCTTCCTCAGTAATCTCTTCTACTAATGTGCCTTCTAGCCATTCTTGTTGGTTAGCATATTGTTGAATTTCAAGGATTTTGTGGTGAACATATCCTATGAGCTTGTTTTTTACTTTTCTATAACTTATGAAATGTTCAAGGTCATATGGTGCCCAATAAAATCTTTGTTTCAACATAATTTGATCCCTCAAAATCTTATCTGCCTCCTCCCATGCTTCCCTTTTGTTGAAGATAAAAGGGCCCAATTGATTTCTTATCTTGAGCTGTGCCTTTTTCCTAACACCATAGAAATGAGTCAAATCTGAACTAATGAATTGCCTAAAGTATTCCAGGGCAAATAGTCTCATAGGGACATACTTTGGCAGCTTGTATGGGGATAATTCACAACCATAAATCCTGATCATTGTGTGATTCTGGTAAAAGTACCAGTCACCAATACTGTAGTCATTTGAGAGATGCAAAACTTTCTGAATTTCAGTAGAGAGTCTGGCAGGAGGAGTTATCAATAATAGAGAAGTAGCTGGATATATGAACAGGTCAATGAACTCACAATATGTATAGGGGGAGTTATGGACTTCATGGAATACTGCGGTCCATAAAATTACAGACCTCCTTTCTCCCTTGAGATCCAACTTTCTAAGAGGAATTTGAAAACTATCAGGTTGATTGTACAACAACAAATGATATATGTAGGATGTGTATTTGAACACTCTTTCTCTGTCCAGGCTCATGAATTGCTCGTGGATTTTATTGGCTATGAAGGTGGCATAATCATATTGGACAGCAGGGGGTTATCCTGGAGTGAATATGGACATCAAAACTAAAACAACTTCATCAATATACTCACTGGTTTTGAAGCCCAAGATGTAGGAAATCATATCAGTAATGAATATACCAGCTTCATTGAACTAGGCATGATTGAAAGGAGGTGGTTGCCTGGGTTGGCGATCTAGTCTCATGTATAATTGAGCTATTCTGGTTATCTCTGAACTGGGCAGTTTGGCACCTTGGTCAAGTAAGAATTCCATGGTGAGAGGGGCTAGAGGTTGAGTTGGTTTAAAATGCAGCATCTCATTTATGGATTGAGGGGTAATATAGAAGAGGACAATCCCAGATGGAGCCATAACTGCTCTTTGTGTGGGGTCATAATTTGCACAGCACAAATGGATGAGATCAGGCAGCACATTTACTGAAGGGAGGTAGTAGATGGGCATGTTGGACTCCCAAAGAAATCAATATTGCTTTTGTAGCTATTCCTAATTTCACAAAAGGCTTGTAGGTGAGGCTTGTCACCCATCATATCCTTAATTTGGAAATCCCTGTCAGCAAGGGGCATCCATTCTAATTCTTTATGTGGTGCATTCAAGGGGGCAACATTCAGGGCCACTGGAGCCTCCATTTTCAAGTTATTTTATGACTTTTTTAATTGAAGTCAGGGATTTTGCAGCAACAGTAGGGTAAAATGACAATTTGGTTTCTTCTGTGGAAATTGCAGGCGGAAATAAGCTTAAATTCAGCTCAATGGGCAAATTTGCAGAGGGAAACACAGTTCGCAAGATTTCTTTGGAAAAAATGGGTAAAGTGGTGACTATAATGCAAAGGTGCAGATGCAGCACTGTGATTTTAATTCGAATTCTGGTTATCCGCGCGATTTTTACAGAAAAACTTGGAAAAACAGGGTTTATGAGCGGGTTTTTGGTAAATACCTGTTTTATGGACACCTAGTGCGAAATGTGGGTGGCGGACCGAGCTGAGGAGCCAAGCTGTGGAGAGAATTTCACTGGGTGGTGGACTGTGCAGCGAAAATAGCGTTTTGAACGTTAAAAACCATGCAAACACCGCACAGAAGAAACAAAGCGAAATAAACAAAAAACGACGTTTAATGGATTTTTTAACAAAAATTTTGATTTTGGCGGGTTTTTGGCACGCTTTGGTCGAGTGACATTAGCATGACATCATCTTTATCGGTTAGCGGGGGTACATAAGCTGACTTGGCGCTGACGTGGCGGACACAGCGGATGATATAATGGTGAAGTGGCAGCTGACATGGGTGCCTATGTGGGCGTTGATGTGGGCAATGACATCAGCAGCGGGAAAGGAGGGCAGTTTATGGTTTCATCGCACCGCTTATTGAACAGTGGCGGTTTTGGGCGGAGTGGACACGATAAAGCGTGGTGGCGACGTGTGGACTTTGTATGATGGGAAAACCACTGATTTCCTGAAGCCTATCATTCGGTCATCAGGGGGCTTCTAATATCGACGTGGGTTGTTGGATGGCGAAGGCCTGATCCAACGGTTAGCGGAGATCTGAGTTGGAGGAGGCTTATGACACGGGGCCCGCGCGATAAATTTATCGTTTTGTAATGTTCTGCAGGGTTTTTAATGTATTCAAGCTTTGGGTGTATTGTTCGAGTTTGGTTTTATTTAACCGGATGTCAAATAAACTCCATTGTTATATGTGCATGGGGAGGAGGGTTGTCAACAAGGTTTCGGGTAAACCTTGGACCCCAAAACATTGACATATGGCTTTAAGAAGCCTGGGGTAGGATAGTATAAACTTTGGGGTTTTTGTATAAGTTTCATATAGTATGGGAGGGGAACTATATGTAGGAGTTATATAATAGAGTTAGAATGTTAATATGAAAGGTAGATTTACACAAAACAATAAGTTTGAAGGTAAACTTAGGCTTAGACAATAGAAGGGATCCAAGTCATGAACCTTTAGAGACTTAACACGATGGAAGAAAAAGGATTTTTACACAAGAAATGTGGCTTGTTTTGGCTGAGTAAATACAGAGTTCCACTTAGTACTTTTCATGAAATGAAGTGAACTAGGACCACTGGGCAGATCCCAATGTCCTTGGGGGGAGGTTAGTAAATGATTTTTGGGGAAATGAGAAGGGAAATTAGTCATGCTCCAAATGTTTTGCAGCCACTTTGCCATGGTACCTATGATAGCCATGAGATAGAACATAAAAAAGACAAAACTGTTCATGAACTTGCTTCTACAACACCCAACTGCCTACCCAGCCTAATACACCTAACATTTTTCTTCTTTTTCTTTGGGTGCATTTGAGCTGGAAAACCCTTTCTCTCTTGTTTTCTTTTAACTGCCCTTCTATCTAAGTCTACCCTTATGTCTTCCAGGGGCTCATATTTAACTGTTGAGCTCCCTTACTTCTGTACATAACTATTGATCTGTCAAGCTCAAACTGTTTGAACAGACCTTATTTTCTAATGCTAAAACAAGAAATTTAAACATGGACCGGCTAAGATTGAGCTGTTTGGCCATCCATCAAGTGTGACAGCAATCACTGATTGCATATTTTAAGCTTCTTTGCAAAAATAGGACAGTAGTGGCATTTTGACTAGCACACTTTCTTGGTATTTCTTTGGGGTTCATTTTCTTTCTTTCTTGACCAATTCATTCTCTTGCCCTTTGATTTTTCTTTTAGGGCATACCCTCTTTACATTTTTTAAATTTTTTGGTTTTTTGAAAATATGGAATCTTTGCAGCATGGAAAGGATGATCATATTTGGCATTTCCACAGTCAATCATGAAATATGACACCTATTGGTATAGGAACCTAACAGTGACTCCACCTGGGGATGGCTTTTCCAGATGAAAAGCCAAGAACAATAGGTCAGATGGCCTTATATTCAACTCTTGTTGCAATCTGAAATTTCCTTCTGCTGTAAACAAACAAAATTGTATCACTGCAACATATATGTATTTCCCATAAGCTGGTTTGAACAAAATTACAGCTCTGTCTTTGATAGTTTGTCTGAGCATTGTCATTATTTTTATAGCTCCCTATTCTTCTTCTTTAATTACTCTTATAAGCAAAAAATTTAATACAAACAGATGGCACAATTCCTTGTCTTTTTCTCAAAACTTGCTGCATCTTACTCCCTATCTTGTTGCTGAAACAAACTGCAGAAAATAAACACTATTATGTACAAAATATAGTCCTAACACCTTAACAAAGTGGATCAAAGTAATGCTTGAGCATCCGACCATTGACTGGCCCTTTTTCTGCTTCTGTACCATCCAGGCTTCTTAAAAAATAGGTGTTGTTTCCTTGTATAGCCTGAATAGCAAAAGGTCCCTTCAATAGGAAATCAAATTTGCCATGTTTTCCTTTATCTTCCCTCCTAGAGTCCCATTTCAACACTTTGTCTCCTATGAAAAAACCTCTGCGTTTCTCCTCTTGTCAAAAATCTTCTTCATTTTCTCTTGTAGAATCTAAGTTCTTTGATACACTTCCTCTCTAGTCAGCTGTAAATGAATTGTTTGATTGATTCTTCTTTGAATATCATTGGGTTTTGTCTGTATTTCTTGCAGCAATTTTATCACAGGGATACCCAGAGATGAAGGAAATACTGCCTCCATGCCATAAACCAACTCATAGGGGCTTGTCCCAATGGATCTCTTTGTAGTCAACCTGTTTGCCCAAAGTGCATTAACAAGTTTTTTGTGCCAATTCTTCTTATTTTCCTCCAATACTTTCTTTATGATGTTGATCAAGCTCTTATTGGATGACTTAGCTAGACCATTACCTTGAGGGTAATAGGCTGTGGAGTGTCCTAAGGTAATATGGTATTTATGGCAAAAATTGATCATTCTTTTAGATTTAAAGGAAGCAACATTGTCAGTTATGATCTTTTCCGGATATCCAAATCTAGATAGGATATTGGTTTCTAGGAATTGCACGATGATTGAGTCATTGGCTTGCCTACAAGGGATGGACTCTATCCACTTGGTGAAGTAATCTGTGGCAGTTAAAATCCACTTATGTTGGACAAAAGAAGAAGGGTGAATTTCTCCAATGAAATCTAAATCCCATTGTTGAAATGGTCTTTCAGTGGAAATGGGTTTTAGGGGTAAAGGTAAAAGTTTTCTCTTGCCTTCAAAGACTTGACATTTATGGCAAGAAACTACGAATTTCTTTACATCAGCAAACAAGGAGGACCAATAAAATCCAACTCTTAAGATTTTATCAGCTGTTGACTTCTAATACAAATAACAATGTAAACTTTGAAACGGAAACTGATACTGTTACCCGTTTTGTAGAGATAGCAAAAAAATGACCCGATTTTGAAAAGGGGTGATGCAGAATACACATGTTTTTTTTTAAAGCATAGTTTTTGGCACTTTAATTTTTTTAAATTCTTTTTATGTACATTGCGTTTTAGAATGGTAGTGATTTTCATGCTGATTTTAAAAAGTGGTTATTTTGCATCAGACCATTTTTTTAAAAGACCTATTTTTTTTACTTTAACTTTTCTAATGTATGAAATGTAAATAATTATTTTGTAAATTTAATAATTTTGAAAGTGGTCTTCCCCTTCATATTTTCTTGTTTTTATTTTTATTTTTTTTGTAATGAGGTTTTTATTGATTTGCATATTTAAAGAAAAAGGTCGATATTTATCATTTTCGATATTTTACATATTTATAAATCGTTAATTAAATTTTCAATCCAAATGAAATAATTGTCTCTAAAAAAAAAATATAAAATTATATATAACAAAAGACAAAAATAAAAAATGTTAAAAAAAATATCTTATAAACCATAAAACAATTTGGAAAAAAAAAACAAAATTAATATATATATATATATATATATATATATATATATATGTCAGTAAAAATTGAGGAAAAAAAAAACATTAGCAAAATCTAGGAAAAAAAAATTAAAAACAAACTAGTTAAAATAATAATAATAATAATGAAAAAAATTAAAAAAACTAGTAAAATTAATATTTAAAAAAAAAAACAAAAAATGTTAAAAAAATTATCTCACAAACCATAAAAGAATTTGGAAAACAAAATTAAAATATATATATATATATATATATATATATATATATATATAGTAAAAATAGAGAAATTAAAAAAAACATTAGAAAAAACTGGGAAAAAAAAATAAAAAAAAAACAAACTAGTTTAAAAAAAAAGAAGAAATTAACGAAAAAAATTTAAAAACTAATAAAATTAATATTAAAAAAACAAAAAAAAAACTCAAATGAAAAAAAAATAAAAATAAATAAATAAATAAAATAAAAAAAATCCAAAAAAATATGTATTTTTTATTAAAAAAAATGTAATTATTTTTTATTAAACATAGATATTTTATTTTAAAAAAAATCATTTTTTTTTTTTTTTAACAATCTTTTTTATTATTAAAAACAAATTTTATTTATTTATAAATAAAATTATTCAACATACTTTTTATATTTAAAAAAAATTAAACCTATATTTTATATTCAAAAAAAAAAAAAAAAAATTACATTTTTTTTAAACAATGTTTTTTTATTAAAAAAAAATGAAAATGATTTTTTTTTTTTAAACAATTATTTTTTTAAAACAAATTTTTTTGTTATAATAAAAAATAGTTTTTTTTTAAACCAATTTAATTTTTTTTAATTTAAAATTTGAAAAATTATTAAAAAAAATTTAAAATTTAAAAAATTAGGATTGATTTATTATTTAGTAAAAAAAAAAAAAAAAAAAATCGAGGCCCTCCCACCCTCGGCCACCCGTGGTGGCGCTGCCGTGGGCGAAGGGTCCTGCGAGCAGGCCCTACACCCACGGCAGCACCACCACGGGCAGCCGGGGGGCGGGCTGTCGATTCCCGGAATCGACAACCCGCCCCTGGCCGCCCGTGGTGGCGCTGCTGTGGGCGGAGCGCCTGCGCGCAAGACCCTCCGCCCACAGCAGCGCCACCACGGGCGGCCGGGGGGCGGGCCTTCGATTCCGGGAATCGCCCCCCCGCCGCCCGTGGTGGCGCTGCTGTGGGTAGAGGGGCCTGCGAATCGAAGGCCCGCCCCCCGGCCGCCCGTGGTGGCGCTGTCGTGGGCGAAGGGCCTGCGTGCAGGCCCCTCTGCCCACGGCAGCACCACCACGGGCGGCTGAGGGTGGGAGGGCCACGAATTTTTTTTATTATTAATAAATAATAAATCGATCTTAATTTTTTAAATTTTTATTTATTTTTAATAATTTTTCAAAATTTAAATTAAAAAAAATTAAATTGGTTTAAAAAAAAACTATTTTTTATTATAACAAAAAAAAATGTTTTAAAAAAATAATTGTTTAAAAAAAAAATTAATTTTCATTTTTTTTTTAATAAAAAAACATTGTTTAAAAAAATGTAATTTTTTTTTTTTTAAAATATAAAATATAGGTTTAATTTTAAATTTTTATTTTTTTAAAATATAAAAAGTATGTTGAATAATTTTATTTTTAAATAAAAAAAAATTGTTTTTAATAATAAAAAAGATTGTTTAAAAAAAAATGATTTTTTTAAAATAAAATATCTATGTTTAATAAAAAATAATTACATTTTTTTTAATAAAAAATACACATTTTTTTTGTTTTTTTTTTTTTTTTTTAATTTTTTTTTTTTTTTAATATTAATTTAATTAGTTTTTAATTTTTTTTCGTTATTTTTTATTTTATTTTTTTTTCCAGTTTTTTCTAATGCTTTTTTTTAATTCTCTATTTATACTTACTTAATATATATATATATATATTTATATAATATATATATATATATTTTTTTTTTTTTAAATTCTTTTATGGTTTGTGAGATAATTTTTCTTTTATATATATTTTTATATTTGTTTTTTAAGTAATCGACATTTTAATCTTAATTTTAGTAGCTTTTAATTTTTTTTAATTTTCTATTTTTTTTTTTAAATCTAGTTTTTTTTTTTTTTTTTTTTTTTTTTTTTTTTTTTTTTTTTCTTTTCCATATATATATATTTTTTGTTTACAAGATAACTCTTTTTTTTCCCTATTTTTTTTAAATATTTTTTTTACTATTTAATTGTTTATAATTTTTTTTTTTTAGTTTTTTAATTTTTATCATTAATTTCGTTCTTTTTACATTTTATGATTGATTATTTTTTTTTTTATTTTTTTAATATATATTTTAATCTACGTTTTGTTTTTTTTTTTTACCTTTTTTTTGTGTTTTTTCATTGTTTTAATTTTATTATTATTATTATTATTATTTTATGTTTTCATTATTTTTTAAATTTAATGTTTTTTCGGGGTCATGATAAAATATTTCGTGTCATTATTTCGAAATGTTGAAATTTTACTTTTGAAGAAAAAAAGAAAGTGTTCTTCCAGAATTAACCCTTTTTGTTTTTAGGGTGTTTTTTGGATAATTTTTGCGCAAAAAATTGGTTTTCACCACCATTTTTAAAACATGTTGAAAATTTACCCAAGAAAAGAAAAGGTGTTATTCCAGCATCAACACTTTTCACTTTTAGCACTGTTTTTGATGTTTTTTCGGGGTTTTTTGGCCAGAGTTCCCATTTTGAGTTTATAGTTCCCGTTTCAAAGTTTACATTGTTAAATGTCCACCACAATCCCCTGCATGGAATTGTTTAAGCACTTTGTCAGTTTCATCCTTTGTTAAGCAATTTAATAAAATGCCTTCATGATTTTTCCAAAATAAAACATTGTCTACTATACGAAACTTTGAAGCTTTCATTTTCAAGAATCACTTTTTAGTTTTGGATAACCCTGGAGGAGCCTGCAGGTTTAACAATACATAAATTATATCAGCATACCAAGGGGATTGTAAGAAGGTTTGATTGATCTATGGAGTCGCCATCTCCTGTTCGTTATCCAGTTCATTGATGTCAAGGGCTTGGAAATTGGTTTCAGTCATTAATTTAGCTAATCCTTGTCCTTTTATCAGTTTTGTTGGTTTGATTTCAATGTCATATTCCAAAATGTTAGCTATCCATTTACCTATTTTACCTTCAATTCCTTCTTGAGTTAGAATGTCATTGACCACGGTATTTAGGACATAAGCTATTACATGAGAGTATAGGATATGAACTCTGAAATCCTTGATAGCTTTCACAAGGGCATAAGCTTGTTTTTCCATGATTTGATATTTGAGTGGAGCATCCCTAAGTGTTTTGCTGAAAAAGCAATGGGCTTCTCACATCCTTGATTATCCTTTTGCAATAGGATAGCAGCAATAGTATGTTCTGAGGCAAAGGAAAAGATTATGAAATCCCTATCAAACTTCGGGCTTGTGAGGACTAGTGTTTTGGTTAAAGCCATTTTGATTTCCTCAAAGGCATGTTTAGCTTCTATTGTCCATTTGACTTTAGAATCTTTCTTCAGCATGTTATTCAACAATCTTATTAGTTTAGCCAAGTTGGGAATGAATCTTCTTAGGAAATTGATCTTTCCTAGAAAAGCTTGCAATTATTTGATATTTCTCTGGTGAGGCACTTAGAGAATAGCTTGTATTATGTCCGGGTCAATTCTAATGTCATCTTTCGAGATTATGTGACCTAAGAGTTTTCCTTCTTCTAGGCCAAACAACGATTTCTTTAGGTTAAGTGATATGCCATATTTTCTGCAAATTAGGAACACTTGTCTGAGATGTTCTAAATGTTCTTGATCTGATTTGGAAAAAGTAGTGAGGTCATCAAGATATATGACTAAAGAATCATGAATCTCTTTTGCAAAGGCTATGTCCATTGCTCGTTGAAATGTGGCCCCTGCATTTTTAAGTCCAAAAGGCATTTTTACATATTTGAAAGTTCCCCAAGGTGTTGTAAAGGCAGTGTTATCTTGATCATTTGGGTGAACTAAGATCAGGTTAAATCCTGAGAATCCATCTAGCAGTGAAATACTAGAAGCTCCCACTACCCTTTGCAAAATGTGATCCATCTTGGGTAAGGGGTAATGGTCTTTGAGAGAAACTTTATTCAGATTTCTTAAGTCAACACACAGTCTTATCTCTCCCATTTTCTTCCTAGTGGGCACTAGATTTGAAATCCATTATGAGAATCTAATAGGTGCAATTATTCCAACTTGGTACATTCTTTTGACTTCCTTTTCAATGAGAGGAAGGAGGACTAGATTAACCCTTCTAAGTTTTTGTTTAAAAGGTTTTTGATTTTCTTTTAAGGGTATTGTATGCTGGATGACTGAAGTATCATATGACTTGAGGTCCTCATAGCTCCATGCAAAGACATCTTGAAATTCTTTAAACAGCTCAATATATTTCAGTTTTTGGTCAGGAGGTAAGGCTTTGGACAATTTTACCATCTTAAGATTTTGTGCAGTTCCAATATTGCAGTCCTCAATTTCTGCATTTAAAGGCTGCCTTTTCGGCTTTCTTGGTATATCATTTGAATCAAAAATATCCTCCAAAGGAGTCAATCTTGTGGGAAAAAAATTATCCTTCAACTCAATTACTTCAGATTATCCCTCAACAATTTCATCAAGGTCCATTTGTTTCAGTTCTTGTACATTTTTGTTGATAAATATTGTTGGATGCAAAATGTTATTTGTTGTTTCAACTGATATATTTTTCTCAATTTTGTCTATTTGTTGTTCTTCACAAATGGTGTTTGTGTCTATGTTTGTGATTGAAAATTCATCTTTCAAAGTCAAGAAATTATTAATTTGCGTGTCATTGTCAAACACCTGCCAATTTTTGACATTATCTGGAACAGCAGGTCTATGTTTAATTTTAGCAGTAAAGTGATGGTTGGGCTCAAATGGAAACTTGCAAGTGCTGGCAAATGTTGCCAAACTTGAGCATGTAAATTGTGGTTTCTCAGAATTTTGGTTAGCTGAGATTCTAAGAATGTGTTGAGTATTTCAATTGCTGCCCCTCTATAAGCCCTTAGTCTGAGATCATTTGTAACAAAGTTTCCCTTCATCTGTTGGATAATCAAATCTGAGTCCCCTAGAATTGAAATCCTAGTTGCCCCTAGACTTCTAATCAATTTGAGTCCCAACAAAAGGGCTTCATACTCGGCCCTATTGTTTGTACATCTAAAATTTAGCCTATATGCATGTCCTTCAGCATGATCATTTTGCATATTGTGTACCCAAATCCCTACCCCTGCTCCTAATTTATTTACTAACCCATCAAATTCTAGATACCATAAGATTTCTTGATTACCACTAGGATGAGGAGTTTTAGAAATTGTCTTAGTGGGAAGATTTGGATTTTGTAAGCATATGGTTTGGCTTGTGTGTCTGTTATATCAATTATTTCAACAATTTTTTGATCTTGAGCAGTGGATTCTTCATTTATGCTTCTTGCTTGTGCTGATTCTAGCAACTTGCCATCAGTTTTGAGACACATTTCAGCATTGTATAAGATGAACGAATCCATATCAGAATGCATGGAATAAATGAGGAAATTTTGCGGTTTCTCTTGACTGCTGACCACATATTTCATGAATGTTTCCCGGTACAATCTCTTTGGTTGGCCAAAGACTGAAATGGTGGCATAGGACATGTCTAGCTGCAAAGGTCCTTGGAGTTTTTCACCCCAATATCTGGACAAAAGCATTCCATATTTTGGTGGGATATCAGCTACCACTACATCCATTAAAATAGTTTTGGCAGGGTATTGCACTAGAGATACACACAAATCTTTGATTAGGCCTAGACATTTGACCTGGCTGGAATCAAATGAAAATAAGTCTTTATATGACCTTGTGATATCTAGGTCCAATCTTTACATCACAGACTTAGGCGTTAGGTTATGGGAAGCTCCTGAATCAAACATTGCATTATGCAGTACTTTGTCATGAATGTTTAAGCTTACATAGAATGGAGGGACTCCTCCATCTACTGATTTACCATTGACTTCAGGGCCAAAATCAATTCTGCTTGGTCATCTAAGACATTCACTGCATCTCTATTCTCTGATATTTGAAGTGACCTGCTAATTTGTTCTCTGTAAACCTCATGTTTAGCCAATTTGAACAGTGGAATGGCTATTTTTAACTTGCCTATTTCTGTTTCTAGGTTGAAAGGTTTTTCCACTTGAATTTTTGCATTCCGGGCAGCAAGATTTTCCTTTTTTGCTGCGTTCTCAGTGATTTTCTCTCTATCAAAAGTGTTGTTATAGACTGGGTCTGCTTTAAAGTTTCTTTCAGGAGAGCTATTTGCATTTTCTTTTGGAGGAAAGGAGGTGGATGGCTGATTATTTGATGGCTGTAAGTCTGATATGTCCTCAACCGTGGGTTCTTTTGGGTTGAGGTCTGTTTTAGAAAGGAGCTCTATAGGGGAAATTTTATCCTTTGCTTTCTTAGGCTATTTGGTATCTTTCTGCTTGTTGGGTTCAGGCACATCTATTGTTCTACTTCTTAATTTGTATTGTTTGTGAACCTCATAGACAGCTGCATCATACCCTTCTCTGAAATCAAATGATTCTCCGGATTTGGTTTGAAAGTGGTTGAAACTATGAGCTTCTTGGTCATCTTGTGTTAAAAAGATTTGTTGTTCATTGTTCAGACCCATTAGGTTGATCTGAGCATCCTATGTTGGCTCACTCGAGGTTGAAGCTTCGGCATAGTTCTCTTGAAATGGAGGTCTGATATTCTAATAAGGGCAAGCCTTCCCGGTGTTAGGATTTTGATTTTTTCTAAAGTATGGATTTCTAGTGGGGTTACTTGGTTGACCTTCCCAAGAGGATTTTCTTTCAATGGTTTCTACTCTATCACCCAATCTATCTATTCCTTTGATAATTGCATCTAGTTTTTTCTCAAATGCAGAAGGCGCTTCTTTGAAGGGAGTCCTTCTTTTAGCTCTAGCTCGAGCTCTTTTAGAGATCAGATTGGCCTCTACACTAACAGCTATGCTCTGCATGTCTTCCAAGCTTGGAGGAGCTCTTTCCCTTAGTTGATATGCCATGTCAGAATCAAATCCATCAGGGAATTTGATCAGGGTTAAGTCAGGTGGAGGTCTAAGGTTCTGAGGAATAGCATTGTACACATTATTGAATCTAGCACAGTAGTCTTGGACAGTTTCTTGTGGTCCCCTCTTCAGACTCTCATATTCTGATAGGATATGCAATGGGTCCTTCTTCTTTTCCCATCTGTTCAAAAAGGTTTGGTACAAGGCATCTGGATCAGAAATTGTGTTTACAGCGAGTGCACTAAACCAGGTCCTTACATCACCGGTTAAGCTTTGGACAAAAAATTTCATCCTGACATCGTTATCATCAATTTCATAGTTCTCAAAGTAGTCCATAATTTTTTTAGTGTGTTGTTGTGCTGTGTAGGAGCCAATACCATTAAAATATGTAATTTTACTTTGATAATCTTGAGGCATAGCCCCTGGATTCGCAGGCAACTGCAAAGGAGCATATCGGTCTGCCATATTTATAGGTATAAATGGGAGAGCTGGAAGCACAGAGATAACAGCTAAGATGAGTGGAGTGGATGGAGGAGTGGAAAAGGTGCTTTGAAATGATGATGGTGAACTAGAAGAAGCTGCAGTAACAGTAGAAAGGACTGTTGCTTTTCCAGGTTTAAATCAAGGTTTAAATCAGCAGAATTTTCTAGACTTTCTTGTCTTCTAAGGTTCTTAGAGATCAAGTTATGATTTTCAAAAATAGTTGGAGGATTCGGATCTGGATTTGATCTAGTGTAACGAGTTTTCTTCTTTGGAGCCAACTTCTAAATCTGTTTTTGGTATTTTCTGGAGATATTTGAAGAACACTGCCTTTGACAATATCTTTCTTGGAAATTATAAATTGTGAGGGTCTTGAATTTTCTTGAAGATCCTTTGAAAACAAGAGGAAACTGATCAAATTTTTGAGACAACTGTTTAGAGCCTAAAACTTGACTGGAGATAGACTGAAGCAGTTTTTATTTACTCCTGTAATTTCACAGCAAAGACAGTTTCAAAGGCTACCTGGCTGACTTCAGGCTCCATCTGTAGCTTTAGGAAGTAGACAGCAGTAACGAACACAATCATTCAGTTCCCCAGTTGAGTCGCCAATGATGTTATCACTCAGGTTGTTCCCCAAAAGTAGTGGGAAAAGGGAATACGGCTGAGGTAACCACTAACCAATCTTTTGGATGCAGATTCTAGCCAATCTGCAACTAGAGAGGGCTCTCTCTTTATGATTTAGCTTTGTTTTGCTATATGTTAGGCTAGTTATGAAGTGCAGATAGTTGTTTGATGTTTGGATGGTGACATTCAATATAACAGGGTTGCAAAGTATGAGAAGTTCAGACCATTGGGTTAATGGAGTCAATGAAAATAAACTTCTGGGTATGGTTTCTTTGGCAAAGGAAGAACTACAGAGCAAGATAATTAAACATGGAACAATCTTCAAGCTGAAATAGGATGAAATGGAGTCAGGGAATGAAAGACAATTAAGGATCTTTCATTACGCTAACAGAGGGAAAATGAATAAATATTACCAAGGAGCAGTTAAAAATCCCTTAATTATATTCAGAGTGTAAGAACCAAGGAGACGAGAAATCAAGAATTCCTACCTATGCTAGTCCTGAAGAAAACATAAAAATTGACAGGAATTGAACACAGAGTACATTAAAGTAAATTATGGGCTATTCTTTTTTCCTGCAATTTAGAACATGATACTTAGATGATATATAAAACATAGAAATAGTAAAACATGAGTTGGAAAACTTATTGATCCATGAGATAATCCAAGAATTCTGTAACATGGGCCTCTGCCATTAATTCCATAACCAGAGAGTTCATCAGCAAAGCATTCCAGCAATCTTTATTCAGAAGAGTTCTCAAAATTTACAGCGCAGGTCCAGAATGATATTCACCAACCAACAATACATCTCTAGGGGAGGTATATATACAAAAAGAGTTACAAAATATCTCATAGAGAAAATATCAAGCAATAACTTTATCCATCTACTTCTTCAGAGTAAGTAAATGACATTGAAAGCAGAGCGCAATGAATGTAGGAGTAATTTCCGTTGTACTGGCTGCTTAGGTGGTCAGATATATTTGACTTTTTAACTCAACAATTCAGCTGGTAGCTGTCTCTTTAATTTGCGTTCCTGCGTTGCTGTCCCGGCCCTTTCATCTGTGCCTGATTCCGCTTAAATCTGTTTTGACGTGACTTCCTTCCTCTGTTTTTTTCATTTTTATGATAGGTGGCACGTGCATTGAATTTGATTAAATGCAGTTGATCAAAAGGAGAATTAAAACTACATTGGTAAAATCTCTAACATGCTCTGCCACCATTGGTCTGTTGGCAACTGGTGCCTTTGTAGTTTTACCAATATTTCATCAACTTCGGTGTACATGTAGAAATTGGGCTGGACTTCAAAAAGATGTGTTATTTCATGCTCAATACAAAACAGATTCTCCAACTTGTCATATAAGCTATGTCCAGAGGGAGGTACTATGTCTTCTGAAGTGCTTGATGATGTTGTGACCTGATTGGTAACATATGTATTCACCCTACGGGCATATTGTTCATGTGTCAACAGTCTCTAATTGCTGGTTAATAAACTGGGTAGACCCTTTTGCTGCAAGACTATAAACTTTTCTGTGAAAGCATTTATTTCTATCTGCATTTCTTGACACTTTCTCTCTAGATTTTGTACAAAATTCTTCATAGTCAGCACCTTTTTAACTGTAAAAATGGTACCTATTCTGTCCATGATTATCTAGAGCTGCTAATTGTTCTTTGGTATGAGTATTCAAAAAATGAATTAGTCTATTAGTCTGTTCGGGCATGTTCTTCAATAATGCTCTGGCTTTTTGAATCTCTACTTGGGCTATTTCTATCAATTCAATTTGCTCATGGATAGTCTATATTGATCTCCATTGATCAGTGATGGACTAGCCAATTTTAGTCCACAAAATTGTTTTGATTTCTGATAGAGTTTTTTGAAGAGTAAGATCTTTCTCCAAGGATTTTACCTTATTTTCCAAGGCCTTTACCTCTCTTGTTTTTTCAGCCATAGTTATTTTAGATTTGTCATAGCTTACCTCTAACTTGGCCAGTTTTTCTTTGGCTTCCTTTAGCTCTGCCATTTGGAGCTCTAATTCTTTTATTTCCTTCATCATCTTTTCCATGCTCATCCTAGTATCTGGTACTGTTGTTGTTGTTGCTGAAGTATCTGTGACTGATGTACCTGTTGTTGGGACAATAGGAGGTACAATTGTTGTGGTTGTAGGAGGAGCTGTTTCTGGTGGCTGGGAGGTCGACACTCCCTACTTCTCTTTCATTGCTTTATCCAATGCCTGCTCTGTCTCTGCTAATCTCTCATTCATCCTCATTAGTAAACCCATCATGTCCTCCTCTGCTTTCTGCTGTGCAACTTCTGTGGTTTGTGGATGCATTGTAATCGACAACTTTAATTGCTTTTTGAGGGCTGCAATGTCTTCCTCCTTTCTTATTAATGCTTGGATGCCTTTCGGGTCCTTGGGATCATGTCCCAGCTCTATGATAATTTCTTGTAAGGAATTAGTTATGTTATCCTTAGCCAAAGAAGAAGCCTTTTCCAATTCCAATTGGGCAGAAGTATTATGTAATGAATTTTTCAATTTGTGAGCTAATAATGCTTTGTCTGCCAGGGTGGAGTACACCATTTCTCCGGTTTGTTTATGTAATTAAATCTGGTCCATTGGGTGGATGTCTTTATAGAGAACTTCTAGATTGGTCCTAATATAATCAGCAACTAACTTTGGTTGCTGCATTGTGGGCTTGAAGTGACTAAGGATCATTTTTCCTTCTTGTATATCGTATGCTGCCATTAATCTTTGTTGATTTGTGGGGGCCATTCTCAGCCATTTATTATAAATTTGGATCCTTATTGGCTCATTTCTAGCCTTTATTTCAGTAAATGCTTTCTTGATATCCAAGCCTTGCTTGCTTTGTTGTTTGCTTTGTGGCCTGGTGGATGTAACCTCCACACCATGCTGCCTCTCTAGCTCTTGCTGATATGAGTTAGTTGATGTTTCCAAAATTGGAGGAGTCTGTTGTTCAGCTCTTCCCTCACCTCTCAGGTTGCCTGTTGTCTCTTCCAAGAGTTCCTCTTCAGAGTAAGGATTTAACCTTTGCCTCTTTTCCCCTTGCTGTTCTGCTGATCCACTTCTAGGTGTGTCTTTTTGCCTGTCCCTTTTCTTGCCTCTTTCCTTATTAAGAGGAGTTTGTAATACAGGGGTTTCAGGTACCTTTGTTTGTGTTGAAGGACCTTGCCCTTGGCTTTGTTCCTTTGATGTATCTGGTTGGTTTTCCATTATATCTTGCTGCTCAGAATGCAACACTTCTTTGCCTTTGGATGTCGCTGCAGGTGGAGTACTTTCTTGGGCAGGTTGTTGTGAAGTTGTAGCAGATGATGTGCCTGCTCCAATGTGCTGAGGAAATTTGAAAGGGACCTGTCCAAAAGAGTCCAGGTCAAGTGTTTTTTCAAGCTCCTTCATTTATTTTTCCAATCTCTCTTCCTCAGTAATCTCTTCTACTAATGTGCCTTCTATCCATTCTTGTTGGTTAGCATATTGTTGAATTTTAGGGATTTTGTAGTGAACATATCCTGTGAGCTTGTTTTTTATTTTTCTATAACTTATGAAATGTTCAGGGTCATATGGTGCCCAATAAAAGCTTTGTTTCAGCATAAGTTGATCCCTCAAAATCTTATCTGCCTCCTCCCAGGCTTCCCTTTTGTTGAAGATAAAAGGGCCCAATTGATTTCTTATCTTGAGTTGTGCCTTTTTCCTAGCACCATAGAAATGAGTCAAATCTGAACTAATGAATTGCCTAAAGTATTCTAGGGAAAATAGTCTCATAGGTACATACTTTGGCAACTTGTAGGGGGATAATTCACAACCATAAATCCTGATCACTGTGTGATTCTGGTAAAAGTACTAGTCACCAATACTGTAGTCTTTTGAGAGATGAAAAACTTTCTGCATTTCAGTAGAGAGTCTGGCAGGAGGAGTTATCAATAATAGAGAAGTAGCTGGATATATGAACAGGTCAATAAACTCACAATATGTATAGGGGGAGTTATGGACTTCATGGACTACTGCGGTCCAGAAAATTACAGACCTCTTTTCCCCCTTGAGATCCAACTTTCTAAGAGGAATTTGAAAACTATCAGGTTGATTGTACAGCAGCAAATGATATATGTAGGATGTGTATTTGAACACTCTTTCTCTATCCAGGCTCATGAATTTCTCATGGATTTTATTGGCTATGAAGGTGGCATAATCATATTGGACAATAGGGGTTGTCCTGGAGTGAATATGGACATCAACACTAAGATAGTTTCATCAATATATTCACTGGTTTTGAAGCCCAAGATGTAGGAAACCATATCAGTAATGAATATACCAGCTTCATTGAACCAGGCCTGATTGAAAGGAGGTGGCTGCCTAGGCTGGCGATCTGGTCTCATGAATAATTGAGCTATTCTGGTTATCTCTGAACTGGGTAGTTTGGCACCTTGGTCAAGCAAGAATTCCATGGTGAGAGGGGCCAGAGGTTGAGTTGGTTTAAAATGCAGCATCTCATTTATGGATTGAGGGGTAATATAGAAGAGGACAGTCCCAAATGGAGCCATAACTGCTCTTTGTGTGGGGTCATAATTTGCACAGCAAAAATGGATGAGATCAGGCAACACATTTACTAAAGGGAGGTAGTAGATGGGCATGTTAGATTCCCAAATTCCAAAGACATTAGTATTGCTTCTGTAGCTATTCCTAATTTCACAAAATGCTTGCAGGTGAGGCTTGTCACCCATCATATCCTTAATTTGGAAATCCCTGTCAGCAAGGGGCATCCATTCCAATTCTTTATGTGGTGCATTCAAGGGGGCAACATTCAGGGCCACTGGAACCTCCATTTTCAAGTTATTTTAGGACTTTTTAAATTGGAGTCAGGGCTTTTGCAGCAACAGTAGGGTAAAATGACAATTTGGTTTCTTCTATGGAAATTGCAGGCGGAAATAAGCTTAAATTCAGCTCAATGGGCGAATTTGCAGAGGGAAACACAGTTCACAGGATTTCTTTGGAAAAAATGGGTAAAGCGGTGACTATAATGCAGAGGTGCAGGGCATCACTGCGATTTTAATTCGAATTCTGGTTATCTGGGCGATTTTTACAGAAAACTTGGAAAAACAGGGTTTATGAGCGGGTTTTGGGTAAATACGTATTTTATGGACGCCTGGTGCGAAATGTGGGTGGCAGACCGAGCTGAGGAGCTAACCTGTGGAGCGAATTTCACTGGGTGGTGGACTGTGCAGTGAAAATAGTGTTTTGAACGTTGAAAACCATGCATAGGCTCCTCCAGCCATAAGTACCCATCATGCACCTCGAAAAGCAGTTGCCTAATGATGAAAATGGGAATGGGCGCATGATGAAAGTGTGGTATCCACAACAGATGAAGAAACCCGACCTTCTCCACACTGCGCAACCATTTTCGTAGTCGTAATTTGATCACCAGCTCCTCCTCATTTTGTTTCATTAGGCTCTCTGTCTCTAAGTGTGGGAAATTCTCGATGTCCGCAAGGTCTCAGTATTCAAATTTTAGGTAGGTACATGTCCTGGGAGTGGACCCTCAAAGGTAATTCCATCAGGGAGGAGCGAGGTCTAGAGTGCACTCTTCGTTGCATCTAGATCCTTTGGTACCTTATCTTTCCTTTTCACAGAGGGACATACTCGGGCAATTTTGCTACAGAGCGCATCAGTTGGATGTCCGCCTCCATGTCATCTTCTTCCTCTACCTCGACAATCAGAGCCTGTAAGTCCTCCTCCTCTTCATCTGTCTCAATGGTGACAACCTTTCCCTTTTCCTCCATTTATAGCTTTCCGAACCGCGAATTCCTCGAGGACATGCGGACTGGTCCCATTACCTGCTTATCTTTTTACGACCTTGACGTACGAGGTGATTTCTGGATTTCTGGCGCATTCCCAATATCTTTGGGAATATCATGTACCATATGGGTTGGCACGACCTCGCCGGTGATCCCTTCTTCAAAGCCCAAACCTCCCCTGGTATCCGTCATCTTGTCTGTACTGTATGCAGTCTTTCACAAACTTAGGGGCTTGAATAACGCTTGGTGCTCAACACTCTGTGCTCTATTCAATCGCTGAAGTCTTAAATGAACAAGTTTTGTCTCGTGGCTAGCCCCTGGGGTTTTGTAGTGTCTTTTGAATTCAAATTCGACCGTTCCCACTAATTCTAGGCCATTAATGCTTTCTTCGTGGTAGATTTTCTGAAATCTTGCCCATAACTGTTGTCTTAAATGTTTGCTGCCTGCTCCATTTGGCCTCAAACCGAACATCCCGTCATGAACAGTGACACCAACAGTCACTTCCCAGCCTACCCACACAGCAACGCAACCCTCTGTGTGTGGGCGTGGACCTTGTGACATGCTGACTCTACATGCACCTCTCTTGTCATGCACCTCCCCAACAAATTCTTTTATAGTCTTGCACTCTCTTTGAATTGCCTGGAGCACTGATATTGTTCTTCCTACAGCTAGTCAGGTGGTCACACCACCTGTGCAAGGCTCCATCGCACCTTCCAGTATAGTCCGTGGAAAATCCTCAATTTCCCTCGCGATAGCCAGCGTCACATGCTCTACTGTATGCAGTGTGTTCCCCTGGTTACTGCATCGAGTGATATGTGGTCCTAGCCATGGCATCATATTAATCATTTCTTGGCGATAGTCTTCTAATTCATTGGTATGATCATCCGCACCTTGCCTTGCCATCCTTGGTTTATCAACAATACATGGTTTCTTGATCTCGCTTTCCAACCTCTTGACCTCTGCATCCATCAAAATGCTTTTCTTCCTTAGTCGTACCCAATCCTTTTCAAGTTTGCGAAGTCTAAGGTTCCCTAGACAAATGGCTTCCTGAAGCCTTATGTGTTCTACCTCGTGTAGCTGTGTGATTTCTTTGTCCCAATCTTTACGCACTCTCGTACCTGTGGGTTCTATTATGTGTGGATTAATCGTTGCATGCCCCTCAGAGATTACGGTCCCTACCCTATTCTACAACCTTGGAATTGTTTTTGCGGCCAAGGTTTTGCACATGGCTCTATAAACCCATCAAACTGTTAGTACGCATAGATCCCAGTCAGTGTGTCTCACCTGGTGGACTCTGTTCAGCACCTCGCACACCCTGTTGAATGCTTCTCTGTGGATAATCCTTGGCACACTTCGTCTTTCTGCTGCTGCATTTTGTTCCGATTCTCTATTCTGGGAGTGGTGTGCACTTGTGCGGGCTGCATGTCATATGTTTGTACCCATCAGGAAAGGTGGGCGCACAAGTTGTTCTACCCCTGGTAATTGGCTCTCATGCTTAGATGGGGTTCTCCAAATCATAGGCGCATCCTCCTCTTGCATCCGTGCTAGTCCTCAAAACTTCTCTGATGTGTACCCCACCATCTTGCAGGCGTCGCACGCAGTGCCCATTTCAGAGCATCGAACAATTGTTGTTTTGGTACTGCGCTTTCAAATTTGTTCAGGAATTCATCCATTATTGGCAACTCGTCATATGTAGGCAGATCCCTTACCTTTCTTGTCACACAGTGCAATGAACTAACCATCATGTTGCAATTAAGCATTGTTATTTCCTGCAGTAGATTCTGCCAGCGCTCTATTTCTTCGTCTTAATCCGAAGTGCAGGAGCTTTCGCGCTCCCACGAAATCCTTCCATATGCAGTCGGATTCACCCAATCCTGTTCTCATGCAGTTATCTTGTAGATGCGATCGAGATCGTCATCACTATCATCGTCGCGCACCAGTTTAGTGTATCGCGCTCCTTTGGCTTGATCTAGCGGTACTACTACGCGTAGTGACTTGTTCTCAAAAATCATTTTGAGCTTCTTCATGTTTATGATTCCATTCATATCGGTGACCCAGTCTATTCCTAGTAGTGTGGGATAGGGATTGTTGTCATCGACAATCTCTATCACTTCAAAATCCGCCTGCATGCTTGCACCTTCAATATCCACTGTTACCCTTTGCAGTCTTCCCATGGGCAAGATCTTCTGTTGGTTCGCCATTCGCAACTGAATAGGAGACCATTGTAGCGTGGGTCTTCCCATGCGTTCCCATGTTTGTTTCGGCAGTACATTCGCGTCTGATCCGAGATCCAGGATTACCTGATCCATTTCATGCTCGTCGTTTTTCGCAATCAACCTCATTTCCCTTCCTGTGCGCAATGCATGCTTTCCCAGTTTCCGGACCACGCGCGGTTCTCCTGACCCCGTGCAGCTAGTGTTAAGTTCCTGTAGTTCTTTTACTACCCTTCTGTCGCATACCAGTTTCATGCATGTCTCTAGAAAGGTAGTGAGCATTGAAGATCCATCCCTTGTTCTTGTTGATCCCTACTACCTGAAGTGGAGGCCACAGTGAAGCTCTTCTTAGCTTCCAAGAATGTCTCCTTCACGTGTTCTAAATCAAATTTGGGTTCCTTTGTAGGAGCCTTGCAAACCCACGCACTTTCTTCTGAATGCTTACCTTTATCATCGCCAGTGGTCATACCGCTCCTGAGCATCATGTTTACATTCAGGTCTTCTTCGCGCGGCTCAGACCTCATCATCTGCAAATTCTGAGTCGAAGGAGGCTGGAGTACCCCTTTTTTGTGCATCCTCGCTATCAATGTAGGGCAGTCTTCTGCCTCATGATCAAACTAAGTACAATACAAACATGATGTCCTGGTTGGGTTTGTACAGTCACGGGCATAGTGCCCTAACCCTCAGCAATTGTAATAAATTAGTTGTCTGCAACCCCTTCCTGGTCCCATTCCACCTCGACCTCGTCCATGGCCCTGAAATCTAGCACGCACCATTCCTGTATTTGGGTTGAGGGCTCACGTTTCGATCTGCACCCTGTAGGCAAGATTCCTATCTATCAATAGTTCGTAACTTTTGCAGGTGCATTCATTATGGTCTACCGACCTAGAGAAATTACAAAACAATTGTTGGGACATCTGTGTATACTTCGGAAATAGATGACAATTATTCGTAGTGTGTTTTCCTCCTATCTAACAGATCGCGCACCATAGTGCAGATGCCATGCTTGGTCATGTTTGTGCCTCAGGTCTTAACGGAATTAGCCCTCCTCCCTCCAAGTAATTCATGAACACTGGACAATGGTTCTTGTCATGCCCCTGGCCTTTGCATTTTATGCACCATACCTCCTCACGTGCCTCTAGCCGAGGTGTCCTGTCCTATTTCAAACTCTGCATCTCCAGACATAGATTTTGCAGTTGCGCGTGGATTTGTTGGACTCCCAGACTAGGGTTTTGTATAGGTGTCTCATGCAATCACATTGCCATCTCCAAAGCTTCGGCCTAGGTGGAAAGATTTTGTTGTGACAGTGTCGTCCTTAAATTTAGTGTTAGTGATGCTAGAAACCATGCGTGGTGCTATCCATCCATCAAAATCATATTGGCTTCGTGAATCATACCCTTCAGTCTTTGGTCCATATCCCAGGGGGTCTCGCCTGGGAGCATCGCGATCTCCTTAAACCCAATAATTGATTATGTCTCTGACTTTCTCCTACTGAATTCCCTATTCAGCGCGGTCTGGATTTCTACAATTCCTACGTTTGGATGGTCATTATAATGTTTGATGTACCATGTTAATGCGCGATCTTGCAACGCGCTTACTAGCATAGCCTTCTTGGTATTGTCATCCACTACTCCTTGTGCTTCCCATGCCACCCTTACCACGAACAAGAATTGGTCCAGATCTTCATTTCCTACTCCTCTGAATACCGATAGTTTGATCACACTCATCAAACTGAACTGTGGTGGTGGCAGAGGTGGGGTGGGTGGATATGGAGGTGAGGAGGGTGAGATGGGTGGTGGTGTAGGTGGAGGTGGTAAGCATGGAATTCTCTGCCTTATCAAACTGACCCCACTTCTTGGAGAAACTTTCGTGAGCTCTTCCACACTTTCCCGCGAGGGTGAAATTGAAGGACATGTTTATAATTTTTCACTACCTCTGCTTTTGTAGATATTTCCACTTCGCGTAGTCCCAAACATTAATTTATTCGCATGACCCGTTTTTCACACAATAGCATCTTAATCCAAGTGCTCAAAGATTTAATATACTTACCTCGCAGTCCTTTGAGGAAGCATCACACCACCTCACTGTAGTTGACGGTCATATCTAACACGAACTCAGTGATAAATCCTCCTATAATTCAGTCGAGCCAATGGTCCACAGCTCGCGCAATATTATCTCCTAACGCTTCTAGTCTACACACTAATTCTGAAGTCCACATGATTGGTCTGTCGAGCCTACACCTTCCCTGACTGTCTGCTAGCTTTGTGATCCACTCACATAGCTTAGAAGGAAAGGATGCAAAAAAAATTCATGGATTTCCATATATAAGTAGTGCTCCAACCACTGTTCCTTAGATACTCACGGATTCCTATTTCCTTGCGTCACGAACTCGTGAATATTCTTGTCCAACCACCCTTCAATTTCTTTCTTTGTTGGATTCTAGTGACACGACATCAGACATCAATTTTTTGGCTTGTATGGGCCTGACCCAGGTTCAGAGATGATTTAGCCAAACAAATCCCAGTACTACTATCCCTTTCGGCAACAGTCTGCGAAGCGCAGACTGAGGTCTCACCCGAAGTAGTATGGGAGGGTGCTAGAACCAGGTTTCCGAACCCTAGAGATGTCTGATGGATTTTCAATGGTTCGTGGTTTAACCCTGCGTGCACGTCGCTACGCGCACCTATCAGTGCCTTGGAGCCTGCAGTGCTACCTTCGCATTGTTCTACTCGAGGCATGATCTGTGTTATTACTCAAGCTCCTTACTATTAACTTGATATTATCCGATTACTTAACTTATCTGTATGAGCCCAATTATACTTAACCGTTTTTCGTATTCATATAAGTGCGTGCGATAAAAAAAATAGTATAATTGTATAGAAAATCATACAAAAACAAATACACAGTATTTGGAATCAACTTCTCTTTATTATTCTTCTTCTTGGGTTACAGACTCAACTTCACCTTGTGCACTCAGCTGTAGACTTTACTAGGCCTATGCACACTCAGTTGCAGAGCCTCTTCCTACTACTACGACGCAAGACACTTACACTTCTCCTTTATCTGCTACTAGATCATTCATTCTTATCCATCTCTAGTTGTCTTTATAACTTAGAGCCTCACTCAATTTATACAATCCCATGGTCTGTGGACCATGGGTAGGCTGACATGACATTACATTACATTCAAAACTTAGGGTGGACAACCCTATGACTCAACATACATTTCGCACTCTGCGCCCGTAATTCACAGAGTCTTACAACATATTTGACCAAAACTCGGGCTTTGAGCCCCAAAACATGTTGTGGGGGGAATTACATGCCCAACATTAGTTGTGGTGACAGTGGAATTTTTCCTTATAGGAACCCCTTTTAGGTCTCCTGCTATTTTGTGCAGTAACATTTTGGCATCGTTGTTGGGGACACGAAACGTGTGTTTTGTTCCCCATATGACATATTGACATATCATTCTTGGTTCTTCATTAAACTTTGAGGTCGATGCTTGTAGGGTGAAGCAAGCATTTTTCTCGACATCTTTCATTAGGGGAATTTTTAGGTCTAAAATGGGCCTCCTAAGGAAATTAGAAAATAATAGTGGAAATAATAAAATAAGATAAAATTACATCATCAAATTTTAGAGGGAAAAATAAAAAAACTACTTTTCAACTCATATTTTTAACTTATTTCCCTATGGGTTTACTCAATTTTTGAGCAGGAACACTATTTGGATGCATAATTTGATTCCTCATCCAAGGAGTACCCATGTTGCATACTTTCAATGGACCCTACTACACGAAAATGGAGAAATACATGAAAAATGTGGTTGCAATCACAGTTTTTTCATGTATTTCTATTTTTTCATGTAGTAGGGTCCATCAAAATTATGCAACATGGATACTCCTTGGATGAGGAATTAAACTTTGCATCCAATGAGTACTCCTGCTCGAAATTTGAGTAAAACCTTATGGAGATAAGCTGAAAATACAAGTTGAAAAAGTAGTTTTATCATTTTATTATTTTTTAATATTTTTAATTTTTTTATCCCAAAAATGGTTAGTCATCCCCATGGTTGGCATTATCATCTTGAATCCTATTGGTTCTTATAAAGTATATTTTGGCTTTACATTTTTCTTAGGAGGCCCATTTTAGACCTCAAAAGTTCTCTAATGAATTTCACCTTGGTAGCTCCTACATATGTTTATGTACACCTCAAATAGGATGTCATTCTTTCGTAAATTTCTTTCTTTTTACGTTGCTAGCATCCCTGGACATCCTAATCATGTCACGAGTGTTGACAAATCTAGGGCATTCAATAAATAACAATTTCTTTTCTTGATAATTGCTTGTGATGCTATTTTTCTTCTTAATCTTATATTCAATTCTTCGTTAGCTTATTAATGTGTTCTTTCATCAAGACAATTACCAATATGCAATAATAAAAGAGACAAGTGACACAATATATAGGTTTCTCCAGCTAGGGCCAAAACCTCTCACCTCTTGAGAGGAAAACCTGATCAAATTCCTATTCTTAGATCTTCAATTGATAAGTACCAAGACCATGACACAGACCCTTGACTCTTGTATCCTTCCAAGAACCTTGTCACCAACCTAGATACTCTGCCTCTTCCTTTGTTCTACCCTTCTCACATTGATTTCGTTGGCTCCTTGTAGAGAACTCGGTCTCTATCCTTCTTACTACTTCTCTTCATATTTCCCTAGAGAATCTCGATCTCTAGGTATTTCATGGCTTCCTCTAGAGAGACTCGATATCTAGGTCTCTACTTTGACCTCCCAGAAGGTTCCTTCTTTTGTTACCCTAACTTAGCACTTCCCTGAAGATTATGTTGCCTAGACTTTGTTAAGTTATGGTATGTTCTATGCTTAGAGTAGTTTACTTCTTTTTATTATTATTATCCATGGATTTGCAATCACATGTACAGTAAGTAAAGTGTAGATAGAACAATAAACAATCGACAGAAAACAAGCCAAGACAAGAGACACAAGATGTGCTGGCTAGCCAGGGACAAAACCCAATATGGGGAAACCCTTTGATCAAATCTTCCTTTATCTTCAATAATTCAGCAGAGAGAAATAGTACATAAATATGATTTACATCAGCAACAACAAACCCTAGATCAGCCCTAAACTAGGGAAGACAATATCTTACAAACCAACTGTCGGATCGGCTTGATTCCTTCACAAAAAAATGTGGCCTTCTGAGGAGAGTCAGTTCCACCTACAACGTAGTTCTGAGAGAGAGTCTGATGGTCAATGCTGGTCAAACTTTCGATCTGCAGTTGCAGCCCTAAATTCTGTGTCCTTCCTTCCACACAAGTGAGAGAAGATCCTCTTTTCTACACAGGAGAGAGAGAGAAAGATGTGATGAGATGTGTGTCCAAATGAGGAAAAGGCCTCCTGTATTTATATACAAATGTTGATGATGAATAGATGTGTCTGTTGGGCTTCTGAGCCTACATGAGTTGATGGTCAGCTTGATAATTACTCCATAATCAAAATAAATCCATATCTCCATAAATACTTATCGAAATCGGATGATATTTAGATCAATCCTACACCTCTCGATGAGAGGAATCTAATAAAAATATTATTAGACATGAATAAGATGACCCATATGGAGTTTGGCCCTAGTTGCCAATTTTAACACTCCCTCTCAACTAGGGAGAACTCCATCTTCTATTCGTCTATCGGTCGCTACTATTCATCCATCAAATGAACTGCCCTATATAGCTTGACCCCTGCTCTGCTCTGCTCTATTCTCCATGATGCTCTGTTCTGTTCTACCTGTTCTGATCTACTCTTCTCTTCTTTGTTTTTCTTTTCTTTGCTCTACTTTGTCTGAATTATGAAGAAGAAGAAATGATCAAGGATGTATCATACCATCCTCTACTGACTCAAATTCAGTCTCAGAGTGTATACCACTAGTCCCAGACCAGTCCTCAACCGACCCGAAGTTGGTGTCATAGTGGGTACAACTCCTACCACTGGTCCCAGACTAGTATCATTGATCCCAGATCAATGAAGGTCATCCTAGCATAGGGAGTACGGTAGATACAGCAATGCGTCCATCGGTACTACTATGGTCCCTATCCTCATTTCCCTACTCATTGATAAGATGAGAGGTACTTCCCCTGAGTCCCAGACTGCATGGGTAGGATGCCTCGACATGAGAACTAATCAATCCTATCCACAAGAGAGCAAATCATCATGTCCCACAAGAGAGCGAATCATCTTTTCCATAGGAGAGCGAATCATCCTGTCCACAAGAGAGCGAATCATCCTATCCCACAAGAGAGTGAATCATCTTGTCCACAATCGCCATGGAGAACACATCATCCAAGCCCACAGGAGAACTAATCATCCTGTTCCATAGTCACCACGGGTTGTCACAGGGAAAGTTTGATCCTTTTACCCTGCACAAGGTGCACCTCCAAGGGATGGTGAGTCACCTTGTGGTCATATGTTGCTCCAAGAAGTACCTCGTGCCCCCCTGGAGCTCCCAGAGCTCAATACATCATACAGGACCCTCATCATAGGTTCTTTGAACGACACCAAGTCGCTCTCATAAAGTCAGGAATTTGACCTTCCCTAGGGGCTTTGTCATAATGTCGGTGACCTATTCATCTACATTGATATGTTGGAGCCTTATTGCTCCTCGCTACACCATATCTCAAATATAGTGGTACCTGATATCGATATGCTTGGAGTGATCATAAAATATGGGATTCTCTAACAAACGAATCCCACTCTGGTTGTCACATAGGATCACGGTGGTATCCAATGTAAATCCAAACAGCTCACTGAAGAGCTTTTGCAACCAGACTGCCTCACAGGAGGCCATGCTAGCAGCAATATAATTTGCTTTGGCGGTGCTCAAAGCCACCGACTTCTGCTTCCTGCTCATCCAAGATATCGAAGTAGATCCCAAGGAGGAACAACACCCGGAAGTGCTCTTACGGTCCACCACATTGACTGCCCAATCAACATCAGTGTACCCAAGTTGTCTCACATATCCAGTAGTGTATCTCAACCCATAAGTAATTATGCCACGAAGATATCTTAACAGATTCTTGACACCAATCCAATGTATGTGGTGAGGTTCAACCATATGTTGACTACAAAGCATATATCTGGACGGGAGTTCACTAAGAACATTAATGCTCTGATGAGTTGCTGATACTCAGTGGCATTTTGTAAAACAGGTCCAGCAGCACTACCGCTTAACTTTTTGAAGTCCAGCTCCATCGGGGTAGTTACTGGCTTGCATTCCACCATAACGAATCTTTCCAGAATCTTCACCACATATTTTCCTTGAGATAGGAAAATTTCCCTTAGCTTCTGCCAAACTTCAAGTCCTAGGAAATAGTGCATCAATAATAGGTTCTTCATTTCAAATTCAGAAGCCAACTCCCTCTTATATTTTTGAATGAAAAGGTGTGCACCTGTTAAGAAGAGGTCATCAACATACATCACCAGTATGAGAGGTTTTTCATCTACAACCTTAAAGTAAAGGTTAGGATCGGCTTCACTCCTAGTGAATCCTAACTTCATCAAGTAGCTATCAATCCTCTCATACCATGCTCGGGGTGCTTGCTTCAGCCCATAGAGGGCCTTCTTCAACTTGCACACATGAGATTTTTGATCATGAATCTCAAATCCTTCGAGTTGCTCCACATAGACCTCTTCTTTGAGCGAACCCTGCAGGAACGCGGTCTTTACATCCATCTGATGTAGATTCCATCCTTGTGTAGCCGCAAGGGCTATGATTGAGTGGATGGTGGTATATCTAGCAATAGGTGTAAATATCTCGTCATAGTCTATACCTTCCTTCTATGAGAAGCCACAAGCGACAAAACGAGCCTTATACTTTTCCACACTTCCATCTGTTGCATGCTTTATCTTGTAAATCCATTTAGAAGTGACAATTGTCTTGTCCTAAGGTCTGAGAACTACTTCCCAGACATCATTCTTCATAATAGACTCATATTATTCGGTCATATCATCCTTCCATACTTGATGCTTGACAACATCTGAGAATGATGAAAGCTCATTTTGTATGATCGTGCTCATAATGGTCAGGTATCCCTAATACCTGTTAGGTTTCTTACTTTCACGGAAGGTTCCTCGAGGTGCAGTGTGTCCTTCAGCATCATCGAGTAGCCCCCCTAAGACAAGAGGGCCTCTTCCTAGAAGAGGAAGGCTCAGGTGGATCAATAGGATCCATGGTTTCATCCACATCAGGCATTGTTACATCATCTTTTTCTTTTGGTTCCCTGGTGTCTTCTTCTTGAGAGCTCCTTAAAGTAGGAAGATTGTTCACCTTGCTGAGAGCCATATCTTTGTCAAAGGTGACATCAAGACTAATCACGACCTCCCTTTGACCGGCTACATAGATTCTATAGCCCTTAGTATTTTCACTATAGCCCACGAAGATTCCTTTCTTTCCAGATGCACCCAATTTATTCCTTTTCTCTTTCAGCACATTAAAATATACAGGGCTTCCAAAAATTCTAAAATGAGATACGTCAGGTTTCTTACCGATGAAAATTTATTCAAGAGTCTTGGAACCCAATGCTTGATGAGGGCATCGGTTTTGTACATATACAGTGGTGTTTGCAGCTTCGGCCCATAGAAACTTCGGAAGTCTTTGATCATGGAGCATGGCACGGACAGCTTCCATGATCGTACGGTTATTCCTTTCCACCACACCATTCTATTCAGGAGTATATGGTGTAGAAGTCTCCCTCTTAATGCCAGCCTCTTTACAAAAGCCATGAAACTCGTTAGATTCATATTCAGTCCCATTATCAGTCCTTAAGATCTTGATCTTCTTTTCAGTTTGATTCTCAAACAAGGCTTTGAAGTTTCAAAACCAAGAGAACACTTCATCCTTCTTTTTCAAGAAGTATATCCAAGTCTTTCAAGAATAGTCATCTGTAAAAGTAAGGTAATCTGAATATCCTCCCAAGGAGTTCACAAGCATCATACCTCAACTCTAATATATCGGAGGTCTTGCTTTGGCTTGAGGGGAATGGTCCCCTTTTGAGCTTTCCTTCAGCACATCCCGGACATACACCTTCTTTCTCTACTCGGAATTCAGGCATCCCTGTCACCATTTGTCTTACATCAGGTAGGGCTTTATAATTAAGGTGGGAAAACCTCTGATGCCAAAGTTCGGACTGAAGAGATGTGTCACAAGACGTGACACCTAGCAGACTTCCACCGACTTGATATAATGAATCAAATCGAAACCCAAGAGTAAAGGCATATTTAACATTGTTTTTCCATACACGTACCTTGCCATCGCTGAAGTTTACCTTGTAGCCTTTGTCTTCCATTGCCAAGATGGACACCAGGTTCTTTTTGAGGTCAGGTAAATATAATACATCCTATAAGTGGATCGTATTACCTTGATTCAATTTAAGAGAGGCATTGCCTACACCTTTCACAGGATATTTCATATTATCTCCAAGGATAATTTCTAGGTTAGTTTCTTTCTCTATCACATTATGGAGAACTTCTTTGTAACTAGTGAAGTGCCTTGAGGCACCACTATCAATAAGCCAATTTCCTAGTGAGTCCGGAGGAGCAGAGGTGGATAGAGAAGCTGGTAGATAATATTCCTCCTGTTTATTGTCAACAGTGTTAGATTCATACCTGGAATTTCTAGCCTTCTTGAATGGTTGTCCTATTCCTTGATTTCCAGCACTTCTTTTAGCTCTGCTATTAGATTTGCCATTCCTTTGATTGCCATGAGAGGGATTTTGATTGTCATCCTGGTGAGAGTTCCTTCTATCAGGGCATTCCCTTGCATAGTGACCTGCTTTATCGCAAATGTAACATCATCCTTTTCTTCCACCCTTAGGTCCAGCCTTTCTTTTTTATTTAGTCCCAAAATTATTTCTTTTCTTAGAATGAGAAGAAAAGGTAGCAAGAGGACCTTTAGGCATGGGAATTTCTTGCTCTTCTATCCTTGTTTCTTCTTGAATGCATCTTGCCATTAATTCCTCGAATCCAGGAATTATGTTATTGTTGAGAAGAGTAGTCCTGAACACGTACCATTCGGATGGTAATCCTCCAAGAGTCGTGAGTGCCATTTCCCTATCAGTAATAATATCCCCAATAGATAGGAGATCGTTTTTGATCTCGGTGATTCTTAGGAAGTGTTGACACCTAATCATCAGGATTGGGTGAATAAATATAATTGATGTAAATAAATAATAAGAGATATGAATAGTCATCGGGAGATGAAGTGAACAGTCTCCCTCATGTATATAATAAAGACCAACCTTAAGGAATAATATGAATTTAAGTCGTGGAGTTACTACCTGGCCTAACATGTTATCAGAGCCAAGTTCCTAAAATTAGTTGTAACTCCTTGTATCAGTTTTTCTACCATATTTTCTCTTCAGGCTCTCTGCCATAATAATTTTCTACATCCTCTTCTCTGACAATTTTTTATTCAACATCTGGTAATACCTTCTGAATGTTGCCAGAGTCGTTGGAGGATTTTTCAGTCGTAGGCATTGGAGGCAGACAAAAGAATCCTTCAGAAATCGATGGAATAATTTTCTTGATCTTTTGGCACGATTTTTTTGTATGGTTGTAATGTCTCTCAGTTTTCCAGAAGTGGAGCAAGAGTCACCCATTCGACTCTGAGAATGTAATAGCCCTCTATGCATCCTCCCTGTTGGAGAAATTGACAGAGCCAAAAGGGAAACGCCTGAACCCTGTTCACTGGTTTCTTTTGTGACTTCATCTTCTTATTTTTGAGATTTTTATTCAATCTCCTGAGAAGAGAAAGGCTTCAAATTCCAGTTGGTCACTAGTATCTATAGTTCCAGCCTCCATGATTGGAGTTTTTGGGACATTCATCTTCATATTTTTGAGATTTTGTGTTATAAATTTTGGCAAACTACTCTATGTGATAAAATGAATTCAGAAGCTGCTCTGTCATCTCTGTATCATATCTTCTCTTGAAAAGCTCATATTTTTTATATCGCAGTATTTATGCCTATATGGTCTAGCACAAACCATACGCTCGGTATTGGAACGCTAATGGTATTCGTGTACTCTTTGCATTGGGTTTTACCCTGTCGTTGGAGTTGATCCTCGATACATTTCAAATGAGTATTGACTGGAATATTGACATAAAAGATATGCTTGCTAGTGAATTTTATGTGGAATAGATAAGAGGGAAGCTGAACGCAGAAGCTCAAAGCTAAATGTGGAAGTTTGGTAAAAAAATTATTTGTTATTGTCTACATGGTGCAGCTAGGATACTGGGGACGTTGTTGGTATTTATGTTGTAAATTTTTGTGTATTTACATTGTCCAGTTCAGAGCACTATCCAGTTGAATGCGTTGTACAATTTTGTGTATTTAAGCTGACATATATTTAGGCTGCTCCGAACATATTTAGGCTGCCATATATACACAGTTACTCACCATATATTTATTCTATACTTTAACGTTGTCCAGTTGAATGTGTATTGACATTTGAATTTGTTGTCCAGTCATATCAGAATTATATTTTTTTCCCATTAGGAGTAAAAATTTTCAGCAGAAGTTTTTGTTACAGTATGCATTCAATCATATCCATTGTGGGAATAGTTCTCACTGGCAAAGGAGAACTATCCTGAGTGGTCCTGGATGATAAAACACACCCTCATTTTCAATGAGTTGTGGAAACGAGTATGCATTGGAGACGGAGACAAAGAGCCAGAACAACCTAACTCAGACAAAGAGCTCACCATTTGGGAAAATAAGAACAACAAATCTTATGCATTAATCATAGCATCTATAAATGAAGAGGTGAATCGCCATACTTTTCCATTTTCAACTACTTTCGAAGCCTTACAAAAGCTGAAAGAACTCTATGACTCACATTCTGCACTTGAAGATGTTCAACTCATGATCAAACTCTTCACTCTTGAATTGCAAAATAATGATCCTCTTGCTCTTACATCCGAAGTAAAGTCTATAATGCATGATATCAAAGTCACTAACATTGGATTGGATATTCCTCTTATCGCTTTTCTCAAGGCACTTTATCCTACTTACTCCAATTATCTTGAGTCATTGCAAGCAACGGAAATCTCAAAGATATTACCTTTGACTCTCTTGTAAAAAAATTGTTGAAAGAGAGAAAGCTTTTGGAGAGAAGACAGACCCTAAATCTTCTAAAGAGGCTGTGTGCCTTGCTCATAAAGAAAAGAATCCTGCTCAAGATTCTTCTAGAGGAAGAGGTGGTCGAAGAGGAAGAGGAAGATACTTCAGAGGCGGGGGGGGGGGCAAAGAATCTCAAGGAGAAAAGGCAGATTTTCACTGCATACGCTGCAAAAGAAATGGATCACATTATGCCTCTACATGTGAAATACCTTGGGACAAAATTGAGCAGCAAACAAACCAACAGAAAGGTAAAACTAATGACAGAAAAAGGTAAAGCACCTGAATCTGCTCATTATGTGGTGGCACAATGTAATATTGGAGTAAATGAAGATTTATTTAATGCTTCACTTGCTTCTTGGAAAAATGATTGATTGCTTGATTCAGGAGCAACTTGCCACATGAACCATAGAAAAGATTTTTTTGAAGAATTCACTGACAATGTTGATGGAGCGCTATACTTTGCAAACCAATCAAAAATCAAGCCATCAGGGCTTGGCACAATCAGGCTCAAATTGCCTGATCTTCCAGATTTCTTCTGCATCATGTTCTATATCTCCCACAGCTGAAGAGAAACTGGTTGTCCTTGGTCCACATCTGCCAGCAAGGTCACTCCATTCATATGTTTGATGGCAAGCTTGAGGTGAGAAAAGCATCTGACCACTCACTTGTCATGAGACGAATAGAAGAAGAAATGCTTCTCAAGCTGCAAGGTACCTCTGCTCGTGCACAACATTTCTCATACAATTCTCATTATGAAGAAGGTGTTAGCCTCCTGTTGCAACAGGTGTTAATGTTTCATGATTGACATTTTTACATGCCAAATATGTCATCTTTCATGCTGCAAGGTTCCATATTTCCAAAAAAAGGTCAAAGAAGATGCTATGAAAGTGTGCCAGTCCAAATGCCACTGCTGAATTCCAATTTTGATAACTTAACCATTTTTAAAAGAATGTTCTATAAAAGGGAGGTCCAAACAGCTTAACCTTGGTCTCCCTAGGTTTCAATTTCCTGTTTTAAAATATAGAGAATGATATCTGTCCAAACAGCTTAATCTTCGTAGATTTGTAGATAGGTAGAGAATCAAAGGAGCCCAACTGCTTAATCTGGGTCCTTCACAGAAATAAGTGTAGGCTTGGATAGGAGAACACAAAAAAGAAAAAATTGTAAAGCTGGGTCTGCAAGTCTAAGTGCATCCATTCCAAAAAGAAGAAAAAATGATAGGAAAGTAGGTTGGGTAGGTAGTTTTTGAGGTTGCAAAATGTTCATGCATGATCAATTTTGTATTTCTAAAGTGTTATATCTTTTCAGATCATAGTCATGATGCAGTTTTTCATCTGGAGGAACTCAAAATGGACATAACTAACTCCCCCTTCCTCTTATTCCCCAAATCACTTACTAACTTCCTTGAAGAGATCAAGATATGCTTGAGCCTCTTAAGTTTCATCATCTTCTATAACATTGGCCTTGGTGAAGATCTGGCTCACTCAAGGATTTCCATTCTTCTATTACAAAGTTCTATTCCCCCAAAATAGCCCAACGTTCCTTACCTTAGCGCTTTCTCATCATCTCCATATTGACTACTAATTCTATTATCTAACTCCCTAGATTCTTCCCCTTCCCCCACTAAAACTACGTATTAAAAATCCCCAAAAAATATATTAAATATCCCCTTCCTGGCACTATAGCCCTATTCTCCTAAGTCTGGAAGAAAACAGTCCATCTGGGTCCGTTTTTAACCCATCCGTGTCCTAGCATGAGTTACTCTGACACTTGGTCAGAATAACAACCTTCACCACCCCTATACCCCTTAAAACCCCACATTTTACCCCTCCGCAGTCTTTTTCTAAAGATTAAAGTTCAAAAGCTTGATTAGATGTTAAATTATGCCCCCACCCGCCTAAACTAACCCACGAAAACCCGCATTTCCTAAGTTTTTACCCTCCCCGCTGCGCTATATCAAAATCCGAATATTCGCGCGCCCGTCTATTATTCCCCCGCCGATTCACCTGTTCCGTCCACCGTTGGATCGGGCCCTCCCCATTTGACGGCTCTCGGCGATTTCGGAGGCGCCCCACTGCTCGGCCGTTAGCTTCCGATGGCAAGGTGGTTTCTCTGCCGTACCAAAGACACCTATCCGCCTTCTATTGCATCGAAAGGGCTCTGACGGATACCGCTCCCGTACAGAAAGCGGTCCGATGAAACAGCTTTCCGCCTTCTGTGCGCGCGGCCCATTTCACTTGTCCTGTTCTACGTGTATGCGTCGTCACCGCACCACGTCGTCTGCACAGCATCGGCCTCCTGCCGAGTCACCCTTGCCACCGTGTCACTGCCACGTCACCCGCTGTAACTGCTGACGTCATCATGCTAACGTAATCCACCGTACTGGGTCCCACTAGCTAACGTCATGCTGACGTCACCATCAATTTTTGGAGCAAAAGGTGAAAATCGTGCTTAGGAAGCCCGGATTCAAATTCTGAGGCAGTTTTTCATGCGCGATGGCTACCGGAAAAGGGCCGAAATGGAAAACTCCTCATTACGCAGCCCCCAGCAAGCCCAAAAGGCGCCGAATGACCCGTTTTTCTTCACGAGGCATGCAGAAGTGGTCAAAAGACAGTTCTAAAGGAAACAGAGGGCCGATCAGCGGCCATTAAGTTTTGATTTGACCCACAGCAAAGAAGAGAACCGGCCCGATTAATTTGTCAAAGAGTATCAGAGGAAAGATGAAGCGGCAAAGAGTATCAGTTAAATTTTTAATAGAAATCTTCAGTTCCCAAAGCAAGTCAGCATTGAATGGCCTCCAGCAAAGTCAAATCAGATGGTGCAAGCCCATCCCAGCTCTCAAATCACAGTTAAAGCACTTAAAGCCACCGAACTACAATGGAGCATGCACAGTTATTGCAGAGGCACTGCACCAAGCAAACGAGGACAACGCATTTAATTCAGTTTTGATACAGCTGCCCTCAGCGCAGCCCATAGATATTTTCTTGCATTTATTCCTGATAGGTTTAGGTTAAAGTAATATTTTACTTTCAGACATGTTTAGATCACAGCTGTAATAAACAATTTTGGAGAATTTTTCCTATATATACCACCCTTTGCATTGTTTCAAGGGTTGGTCGATTGATAACTTTTCATTAGAGACTCGCGCTGTATGTATGATACTTTTCTTTAATCAAAGATTGCTGAAGAGATTGGAGGAATGACTGTCTGATGCGTTGTTAATGGTCTCTGGAGACTGAATGATGGAATTCTTGTGCTGCAACATGAATCAATAAGTGCCTCTTACCTTTGTTTTCATTTTTCACCCTCTAAATAACAGAAAGAATGATTAGCTTAGAATTTGTTTAACTGCACTCTAGGCTCAATTTCTGTTGTTTCTTTATATTTTCATCTGAAATGAATTGGACATGAATATGAATTCCCTTTGGCTCATAGTTACCCTAATTCACATGTGTTTGACAGTTATCTAGGGATTCTTTACTGCCCTTAGATAGACCTCATCCGCCCTTCTCTGTTAAGCTGACTGAGAGATTCTTAATTGCCTCTCCTCCCTTAGCATTCTTTCCATCCTTTAAACTTGAAAAATTGTTCCATGTGCAACTACCTTGCTCCTTATTCCTCCTGTGACCAAGAAAACGCACCAGCAGTCTTACTCCTTGACTCCATGCCCAATGGTTTGAAACTTACCACAATATGCATTGCCTCTTTACCTGAAAACATCAATCTTCTCACCAAAGCACAAACAAAACCCCCGAGCTCAATAGCTAGCCTAAAATCATCATCAACAAAGCTAAATCAGAAAGAGAGAGCCCTCTCTGACTGCAGGTGGGCTAGAACCTGCAGTCCAAAGTTGGTTTGTGGTTACCTTGGCCATATCCCTTTACTCAACCTGAGGGACAACCTGAGTGATAACATAATGGCGACTCCGCTGGGGACCATCCTCAGTTAAATTCACGAAACAAGTTGGAAGAATCCACTGAGAAATCAATTTTCTAATTGTTGTATATTCCTTGAAACTACAGATGAAGCCTGAATGCCAGCCAGGTAGCCTTTGAAACTGTCTTTGCTTTGCAGTGGCAGAAGTAAATAAAAGCTGCTTCAGTCAATCTTCATGCTAGTTTTAAACTATACATAGCAGTTCCAAAATTTGATCAGTTCCTTGCTAATTCTAAAAACATTCCTAGAAAAATACCAAAACAGTTCGGAAGCTGGCTCCCAAGAAGAATCCACGATATACAAGGTCAAATCCCGACCCAAATCCCCCAGCTGCTTTTGAAAATCCGAACTTAATCCCAAAGATCCTTAGGAAGCAAGAGCAAAGAGAAGATTTTGCTGATTTGAGTCCAGAAGTAGCTCTCCCAAGCTGTGTTCCAACTCCTGTTAAGGTTTTATTTCGTTCAACCCCTACTTCCCCTTGTTCATCATCCACATCTCAAAGCACCCCATCCACACCTCCATTCGCTGCACATACTACAACTACCACTACTGTTGTTCCAGTTACTCCTGTTATCCCTGTTGTTCCATTTATCCCCGTTGTTCCACTTATCCCTACCAATATGGCTAATAGATATGCACCCCTGCAACTGCCTGCTAATCCTGGGGCTTTACCTCAGGAGTACCAATCTAAAATTACCTCTTTTGACAGTACCGGTCCTTTCACATCCCTTCAGCATACCAAAAGGATGCAAGACTATTTTGAAAACTATGAGATAGACGATGATAGCGTGAGAATGAGAATTTTTGTTCAAAGTTTAATCGGTGATGTAAGAACTTGGTTTAGATCACTTGCTGCAAATTCTATAACTACTCCGGATGAGCTTTACCAATCCTTTACCAACATATGGGAGAAAAAGAAAGACCCCTTGCACATACTAGCAGAATATGATACAATTAAAAGAGGTCCCCAGGAGACTGTTTTGGAGTACTATGCAAGATTCAATAATGTCTATAATGCAATACCACAGAACTTAAGACCACCACCTGACCTTGCCTTGTATAAATTCCCTGATGGATTCGACCCGGATATGGCATACCAGTTAAAAGAAAGAGCTCCTCAGACCCTTGCAGACATGCAAAATGTTGCTGTTAGCATAGAGGCCAACCTAATTGCCAAAAGAAACAGAGCTAGAATGGAAAGAAGAACCACCTTTAAGGAAGAACCCTCAGCCTTAGAACAAAAGCTTGATGCTATTATCAGTGGCATGCAAAGGCTGGGAGACAGAGTAGAAAGTGTTGAGAGGAGATCATCATGGGAGGGACAGCAGTCCAATACCATAAGAAACCCAAATTTTAGGAAAACGCAGAACACAAATGTTGGTAGGTCAAGCCCAGATCATGACATAAGACCCCATTTTCAAGATAATTATGTTGAAGGATCTACATCCAATGAGCAAACTTTTCTGAGCCAAGAAGACCAAGATGAGCATAACTTTAGTCAATTTTAGACTAAGTCTGGTGAGTCTTTTGATTTTAAACAAGGGTATGATACTATTGTGTGTGAAGTACAAAAACAATATAAGCTGAGAACTAGGACCATTGACATTTCTGAACCTAGCAAAACAAAGGATGGCAAACAGCCTAACAAGATTAAGAGCAAGGCTATCATAACAGAACCAGCTGATACAATCGTCCCAAACCCGCATCAAGTGACTGTAGAAGACATTACAGAAGCGCAACCTTCTGTAGATCAGCTTTTACCACCTTCTTCCTCTGAGCAAAACTCGAACAACATTCCAAAAAACTCTCCTGAAATTGAAAAACCGCAAGCAATCAATTCCCATAACGCTGACAAACAAGAGAAAGTAGCAGACAATTCAAATGAAACAGAAAAAACTGTCGTTATCAACACCAAAACTCCATTGGAAAAGCCATTTAATTTAGAGACAGAAATAGCCAAGTTGAAGATATCCATCCCCCTCTCAGAACTTGCCAAGCACGATGTATATAGGCAACAAATTCAAAGATCACTTCAAATACCAGAGAATAAGGACGATGTAAATGTTTTGGATGATACTCCTGAACTGTTGTTTGGCCCAGAAGTTAATGGAAAATCAACATATGGACCTATTCCACCCTTTTATGTCAGTTTGCATATACATGACAAAGTTCTGCACAACACTATGTTTGATTCAGGAGCTTCACACAATCTGATGCCCAAAGCAGTTATGGAAAAGCTGAACCTTGATATTACAAGACCCTACAAATATTTATACTCATTTGACTCAATTCAAGTCAAGTGTTTAGGCCTCATCAAAGACTTGTGTGTCTCCCTAGTCCAATATCCCAACAAGACCATCCTCATGGATGTGGTGGTGGCTGACATCCCACCAAAATATGGTATGCTCCTGTCAAGATCATGGGGAGCAAAGCTCCAAGGATCCCTTCAACTAGATGTCTCCTATGCTACTATTTCAGTCTTTGGGCAACCAAAGAGATTGTACAGAGAAACACTCATGAAATATGTGGTAAGTAGTGAGAGCAAGCCTGAAAATTTTCCCATTTACTCAATCCATTCTGATATGGATTCCTTTATTTTTTTTAACGATGATACAAATTCTCTAACTGAGGATGAGCCTTTGGCTCTAAAACAACAAGCACACATTAACGAAGAGTCGGTTGCCCATACCCAGGAGACTGTCACAACAGTTAATACAACCAGCATGCTAGACGAACCTCCCCAAACAGAAATTCCAGATCTGCCCACTACAAGAATGACTGAAACTCTCGGTACTAAACACAAGCAAGAAATCACATGGTATTTAGAGTTTGATGGCTCGGTCAACAAATTAGGAGCAGGGGTAGGTGTATGGATTCACAACACATTTAACAACCATGCAGAAGGACATGCCTACAGACTGAATTTCAAATGCACAAATAACATGGCAGAGTATGAGGCTCTGCTTTTAGGCCTTAAACTGCTCAAAGCTTTAGGAGCTGCAAGAGTGTCTATTTTAGGGGACTCTGACTTAATCATACAGCAGATGAAAGGTAATTTTGTAACCAATGACAATAGAATGAGGGCCTATAGGACTGCTGCCACTAATATACTCAATGCATTTACTGAATCCAGCCTAGCCAAGATTTCAAGAGAGCATAACATCCATGCACACCGCCTAGCCACCTTTGCTAGTACATGTAAGCTTCCTTTTGAGCCAAGCCATCACTTTACTGCTGAAATAAAACATAGGTCTGCTGTCCCAAATAACGTTAAAGATTGGAAAGTTTTTGAAAATGATGCCCAGATCAACAATTTCCTCACCCTTGAGCAGGAGTTTTCAAATATCAACATTGACATGGATGTTATGAATGACTCCCAACAGCAAACAAATGAAAACCAATAGGCTGTAACAGCTGCAACAACCAAACAAATCCTAAACCCGATTGTTTTTTACAAAACAAACATAGAACAGCTGAAACAAATGCATTTGGAAGAAATTGCCAAAACAGAGGTAGAGATCATTGACCTAAAGGATAATTTTCTGCCTGCTGGCCTAACCCCATTAGAAGACATGTTTGACACCAACGATGTTCCCAGAAAGCCAAAATTACAATCATTGAACATTGCTATAGAAGAACACAATATTGGGACAGCAGAGAATCCCAAAATGATCAAATTGTCCAAAAATTTACCACCTGATCAGAAGCCCAAGTACATTGATTTATTTAAAGAGTTCCAAGATGTATTTTCTTGGAGTTATGAGGACTTGAAGTCCTATGGCACTTCAATAATTCAACACACCATTCCCTTAAAACCAAACCAGAAACCTTTCAAACAGAAACTTAGGAGAATTAACCCTATGCTTCTTCCCATGATTGAGAAGGAAGTAAAGAGGATGTTTGAAGCAGGCATAATAGCACCCATCAGATTTTCTGAATGGGTATCCAACCTCGTTCCTACAAGAAAAAAGACAGGTGAAATTAGACTTTGTGTAGATCTGAGAAATTTAAACCAAGTCTCCCTAAAAGACCACTATCCTTTGCCCAAGATGGATCACATCCTACAAAGAGTAGTGGGGTCATCTAGAATCTCTTTGCTAGATGGCTTTTCAGGTTTCAATCAAATACTTGTTCACCCGGATGACCAAGACAAGACAGCCTTTACCACACTGTGGGGAACATTTAAGTATGTTAAGATGCCCGAACTTAAAAACGCTGGTGCTACCTTTCAAAGAGCAACGGATATTTCTTTTGCCAAAGAAATACATGACTTCCTAGTTGTCTATCTTGATGACCTTACCCCATTTTCCAAATCTATCAGGAACACCTCAAGCATCTTAGGCAAATATTCATGACATGTAGGAAATATGGCATTTCCTTGAATCCCAAGAAGTCCCAGTTTGGCCTTGAAGAAGGCAATCTACTCGGCCACATCATATCAAAATATGGGATTAGAATAGATCCTGAAAGAATCCAAGCCATCCTCCAAATCCCATATCCCAGAAACATAAAGGAGCTGCAAGCATTCCTTGGAAAAATCAATTTCCTAAGGAGATTCATTCCAAATATAGTCGAGCTGATAAGATTGTTGAGCAACATGCTAAAGAAAGATGCCAAGGTAAAGTGGTCTCTTGAAACCAAACAAGCATTTGAGAGTATCAAAACGGCCTTAACCCAAACCCCTGTCCTCACCAACCCACAATTTGACAAAGATTTTATCATTTTTTCCTTTGCATCTGATCATACGATAGTTGCGGTCCTTTTACAAAAAAATGAACAGGGAACTGAAAAGCCAATTGCATTTTTCAGCCGAGCCTTAAGAGATACTCCTTTGAAGTACCCAATCATGGAAAAGCAGGCTTATGCACTCGTTAAGGCCATCAAGGATTTCAGAGTGTACATTTTATATTCACATATGATTGCCTATGTCCCACACGCTGCTGTAAAAGACATATTGACCCAAGAGGGATTAGAAGGCAAAAGAGGCAAGTGGATAGCAAACATCCTTGAGTATGACATAGAAATAAAACCAACCAAGCTGATAAAGGGACAAGGTTTAGCCAAACTGATGTCTGAAACAAACTTTCAAGCCTTAGACATTAACCAACTGGACAATGAACAGGAGCTGGCAACTCCACAGATCAGTAAGACCTTTTTGCAATCTCCGTGGTATGCTGATATATGTTTTGTACTGTTAAACCTGTTTGCTCCCCCAGGATTGTCCAGAACCAAGAAAAGATTTTTTAAAATGAAGGCTTTAAAATTTTGTGTCATAGATGATGCATTATTTTGGAGAAATCATGAAGGTATATTGCTTAATTGTTTAACCATGAATGAAACTAACAATGTCATGAAAGAATTCCATGCAGGTGACTGTGGAGGACATCTATATTGGAAGTCCACTGCTGATAAAATTTTAAGAGCTGGTTTATATTGGCCCTCTCTTTTTGTAGATGTAAAGAAGTTTGCCATGTCATGTCACAAATGCCAAATCTTTGAGGGCAAGAGAAAGTTGCTACCTTTGCCCCTGAAACCCATCTCAACCGAAAAACCTTTTCAACAATGGGGTCTTGACTTCATTGGAGAAATCCATCCCTCTTCCTCAAGCTAGCACAAATGGATCCTAACAGCCACTGACTATTTCACTAAGTGGGTTGAAGCCATCCCCTGCAGGCAAGCCAATGACACCATCATTATCCAATTCCTTGAGTGCAATATCCTTTCTAGATTTGGCTGCCCTGAGAAAATCATCACTAACAATGCCGCTGCCTTCAAATCCAAAAAGATGATCAATTTTTGCCACCAATTTCATATTACCTTGGGCCACTCTACAACCTATTACCCTCAAGGTAATGGCTTGGCCGAATCCTCCAACAAGAGCCTCATCAACATCATAAAGAAAGTGCTAGAAGAAAACAAGAAGAACTGGCACAACAAGCTGGTAAATGCCCTATGGGTAGACAGACTTTCAACAAAGAAATCCATTGGGATGAGCCCTTATGAGCTAGTATATGTTATGGAGGCTAGATTTCCTTCATCCTTGGGCATCCCTACTATCAGACTGTTACAGGAAATTCAGGCTGAACCAAATGACATTCAAAGGAGAATTAATCAGACTATTCATCTTCAGCAAACCAGAGAGCAAGTTTATCACAGAGCTCAAATTTTGCAAGAAAAACACAAAAAGATGTTTGATAAGAGAGTTAAGGCTGAGGATTTCTATATTGGTGACAAAGTTCTAAGGTGGGACTCAAGAAGAGAAGACAAGGGCAAACATGCAAAGTTTGATTTTTTATGGAGAGGGCCATTCGTTATTTCTACTGTTCAGGGAAATAACACTTATTTTCTCAAATCCGTAGAGGACAGCACTGCTAAGGAAGGCCCTGTGAATGGCCGTATGCTGAAACATTACCATGATCCCTTTTAGGGGATACAGTGCAGCTTTGTATATATCTTTTGTACAGTGATATTTGTATATATCAGCACTTTGTTTTCATTTTTATATAAGCAAACCAAGTGTCAAGGGAACAGCAGTAAATTTTGTGAAGACATAGCCAATACAAGTGTTCCAGTTTTAAAAGCTCTGTCTCTGCACTAACCTCAACAAAACAGCAAAGAGTAGCACAGTCACATCACAGCAATTCATGGTAAAGGGAAGCCGTTTGCAGTCTTTAGTCTAAAATATCAAAACAGAGCAGTATTTTCAGTTCATATCAGCACCCTTGCTCAAAGCAAAAACAAGGCAAACATATCAGTTTTGATCCATGTTTTGAGAATGTTTCAAAGGTACAAAGCTCAAGAAACATTCTACATAATAGCAAGCACACAGAAGAAAGCAGGCAGTGCTATGCATTTCACAATATTTCAGTTGAGGAGAAGGTTGTTCATATTACAAAGTTCCAATTATCTAACAGCCAACACAAAGAAGTTTTTTCAATCTACAGCAACAACAAAAGATCAAGCATTCTGACCTGTTGTTCTTGGCTTTTCACAAGGAAAAGCCATCCCCAAGTGGAGCCACTGTTAGCCTCCTGTTGCAACAGGTGTTCATGTTTCATGATTGACATTTTTACATGCCAAATATGTCATCTTTCATGCTGCAAGGTTCCATATTTCCAAAAAAAGGTCAAAGAAGATGCTATGAAAGTGTGCCAGTCCAAATGCCACTGTTGAATTCCAATTTTGATAACTTGACCATTTTTAAAATAATGTTCTATAAAATGGAGGTCCAAACAGCTTAACCTTGGTCTCCCTAGGTTTCAATTTCCTGTTTTAAAATATAGAGAATGATATCTGTCCAAACAGCTTAATCTTGGCAGATTTGTAGATAGGTAGAGAATCAAAGGAGCCCAATTGCTTAATCTGAGTCCTTGGCAGAAATAAGTGTAGGCATAGATAGGAGAACACAAAAAGGAAAAAATTGTAAAGTTGGGTCTGCAAGTCTAAGTGCATCCAGTCCAAAAAGAAGAAAAAATGCTAGGAAATTAGGCTGGGTAGGTAGTTTTTGAGGTTGCAGAATGTTCATGCATGATCAATTTTGTATTTCTAAAGTGTTACATCTTTTCAGATCATAGTCATGATGCAGTTTTTCATCTGGAGGAACTCAAACTGGACATAAATAACTCCCCCTTCCTCTTATTCCCCAAATCACTCACTAACTTCCTTGAAGAGATCAAGATATGCTTGAGCCTCCTAAGTTTCATCATCTTCTATAACATTGGCCTTGGTGAAGATCTGCCTCACTCAAGGATTTCCATTCTTCTGTTACAAAGTTATATTCCCCCAAAATAGCCCAAGGTTCCTTACCTTAGCGCTTTCTCATCATCTCCATATTGACTACTAATTCTATTATCTAACTCCCTAGATTCTTCCCCTTCTCCTACTAAAACTACATATAAAAATCCCCAAAAAATATATTAAATATCCCCTCCCTGGCACTATAGCCCTATTCTCCTAAGTCTGGGAGAAAACAGTCCATCTGGGGCCGTTTTTAACCCATCCGTGTCCTAGCAGGAGTTACTCTGACACCTGGTCAGAATAACAACCTTCACTGCCCCTTTACCCCTTAAAACGCCACATTTTACCCCTCCGTAGTCTTTTTCTAAAGATTAAAGTTCAAAAGCTTGATTAGATGTTAAATTATGCCCCCACCCGCCTAAACTAACCCACGAAAACCCGCATTTCCTAAGTTTTTACCCTCCCCGCTGCGCTATATCAAAATCCGAATATTCACGCGCCTGTCCATTATTCCCCCGTCGATTTACCTGTTTCGTCCACCGTCGGATCGGGCCCTCCCCATCTGACGGCTCTCAGCGATTTCGAAGGTGCCCCGCTGCTCGGCCGTTAGCTTCCGATGGCGAGGCAGTTTCTCCGCCGTACCAAAGACACCTGTCCGCCTTCTATTGCATTGGAAGGGCTCTGACGGATACCGCTCCCGTACAGAAAGCGGTCCGATGAAACCGCTTTCCGCCTTCTGTGCGCGCGCCCCATGTCACTTGTCCTGTTCTACGTGTATGCCTCGTCACCGCGCCACGTCGTCTGCACAGCATCGGCCTCCTGCCGAGTCACCCTTGCCACGTCACTGCCACCGTGTCACTGACACATCACCCACCATACATGCTGATGTCATCATGCTGACATCATCATGCTGATGTAATCCGCCGTACTGGGTCCCACCAGCTGACGTCATCATCAATTTTGGAGAAAAAGGCGAAAATCGTGCTTAGGAAGCCCAAATTCAAATTTCGAGGCAGTTTTTCATGCGTGATTAGCGCCTAGCGCTAAGCGCGCATGGCTACGAGAAAAGGGTGGAAATGGAAAACCCCTTATTACGCAGCCCCAAGCAAGCCCGAAAGGCACCGAATGACCCGTTTTTCTTTGCGAGGTATGCAGAAGGGGTCAAAAGACAGTTCTAAAGGAAACAGAGGGCCGATCAGCGGCCATTAAGTTTTGATTTGACCCACAACAAAGAAGAGAACCGGTCCGATTCATTTTTCAAAGAGTATCAGAGGAAAGATGAAGCGGCAAAGAGTATCAGTTAAATTTTTAATAGAAATCTTCAGTTCCCAAAGCAAGTCAGCATTAAATGGCCTCCAGCAAATTCAAATCAGATGGTGCAAGCCCATCCCAGCTCTCAAATCATAGTTAAAGCACTTAAAGCCACTGAACTACAATGGAGCAGAAGTCCATGCACAGTTATTGCGGAGGCACTGCACCAAGCCAGCGAGGACAACGCATTTAATTCAGTTTTGATACGGCTGCCCTCAGCGCAGCCCATAGATATTTTCTTGCATTAATTCCTGATAGGTTTAGGTTAAAGTAATCTTTTACTTTCAGACATATTTAGGTCACAGCTGTAATAAACAATTTTGGAGAATTTTTCCTATATATACCACCCTCTGCATTGTTTCAAGGGTTGGTCGATTGATAACTCTTCATTAGAGACTGGCGCTGTATGTCTGATACTTTTATTTAATCAAAGATTTCTGAAGAGATTGGAGGAATGACTGTCTGATGCGTTGTTAATGGTCTCTGGAGACTGAATGATGGAATTCTTGTGCTGCAACATGAATCAATAAGTGCCTCTTACCTTTGTTTTCATTTTTCACCCTCTAAATAACAGAAAGAATGATTAGCTTAGAATTTGTTTAACTGCACTCTAGGCTCAATTTCTGTTGTTTCTTTATATTTTCATCTGAAATGAATTGGACATGAATATGAATTCCCTTTGGCTCATAGTTACCCTAATTCACATGTGTTTGACAGTTATCTAGGGATTCTTTACTGCCCTTAGATAGACCTCATCCACCCTTCTCTGTTAATCTGACTAAGAGATTCTTAATTGCCTCTCCTCCCTTAGCATTCTTTCCATCCTTTAAACTTGAAAAATTGTTCCATGTGCAGCTACCTTGCTCCTTATTCCTCCCGTGACCAAGAAAACGCACCAGCAGTCTTACTCCTTGACTCCATGCCCAATGGTTTGAAACTTACCAGAATATGCATTGCCTCTTTACCTGAAAACATCAATCTTCTCACCAAAGAACACACAAAACCCCAGAGCTCAATAGCTAGCCTAAAATCATCATCAACAAAGCTAAATCAGAAAGAGAGAGCCCTCTCTGACTGGAGGTGGGCTAGAACCTGCAGTCAAAAGTTGGTTTGTGGTTACCTCGGCCGTATCCCTTTACTCCAACCTGAGGGACAACCTGAATGATAACAGAAGGTACACTTCCATCAAGTTTATTATGGCATGCTAGATTTGGACATTTAAACTATGACAGCCTCCGCTTGTTAAAGAAAAATGGTGTTGCTGGTTTGCCTACAATTCCTAGGAAATTTAAGCAATGTGATGCTTGCATTCTAGGAAAGCATAGCAAACAGTCTTTTCATGATTCACATCCAAGAGCACATAGAAAACTTGAACTCATTCATTCAGATTTATGTGGTCCAATGCTTGTTCCTTCTGCAAATGGAAATAAATATATGATGACATTCATTGATGACTACACCAGAATGTGTTGGGTTTACTTATTGAAGAACAAATCTGATGCTTTTCAAACATTCAAGAACTTTCATAAATGGATTTAAAATTATGCACAATCTCATATTGGGTATATTTGCACTGATAATGGAAAAGAATACACATCAAATGAATTTGAAAACTATCTTCGCCAACATGGGATCAAACATCAAATGAGTGTACCTTATAATCCCCAACAAAATGGTGTAGCTGAAAGAATAAATAGGACAATCTTAAATATGGTACACTCCATGCTCTTCTTCAAAAATGTAAAAATAATGTTTTGGGTTGATGTTGTTCTATGTGATGCATATATAAAGAATAGATGTCCATCTAATGCTATCAGAAACAAGACTCCCTATGAAATGTGGTATGGGCACATTCCTTCAGTAAAGCATCTCAGGGTCTTTGGTTCCACCTGTTATGCCATGATACCAAAGGTACATAGAAATAAACTTGGTGAAAGAAGTCATAAGTGTATCTTCTTGGAGTATTCAAACACCTCCAAAGCATACCGTCTCTATGATGAAGTCAATAAAAAGTTTGTTGTATGTAGAGATGTAATTTTTCTTGAAGCATCCAAAACTGATAATGTTGTTGAGCGGCAACTTGATCGCTTGGATAGATTCGCAAATGCAAAATCATTTCAAGAATTTGATAATCAGATTCCACATCTTGAAGGGGGGATTCCTATACTAGATCAACATGTGGGATCTTCTTCTGAAGAACTCCATCCCCCGCATGAAACTCCAACAACGGATGATGCTTTAAGTGATGTGATTGATAGAATTGGGAGACTCAATATTGATTCAGCCCCAACTCAATCAATGGAGCAGCCTGGATCATCTGAGAAAGGTCCCCCAAAGTGGCTGACAAAGACACTTGAAAGTGTTCATCCTGATGAGGTTGGAAAGACAGGAACTAAAAATTCAAACCGACAAAATGGAGGTGATGTAGATGACTCTAATTCACCAGTTGATATGGATGTTTCTTATGATTGTGAATTGAACTTGTCTACAGATTTTGAACCAACTTCCTTCAAAGAATCTGCTTCTCATGATGAATGGAAAGACGCAATGCAAAAGGAGTATGATTCTCTCTAAAGAATGGCACTTGGAAGCTAGTTGATCCTCCATTAGGAAACAAACCAATTGGCTGCAAGTGGGTCTACAAGAACAAGTATAAAGCTAATGGCTCACTTGACAAGCACAAAGCCAGGCTTGTGGCAAAAGGTTTTGCACAGAAGGAAGGGGTCGATTATGAGGATACTTTTGCCCCCACAGCAAAATGGGCTACCATCCGGACACTCTTTGCCTTAGTATCTCAGAATAGTTGGAAAGTCCATCAAATGGATGTAAGAACTACTTTCTTGAATGGAGATCTAAAAGAGAATGTTTTAATGTCCCAGCCTGAAGGATTTACTATGAAAGGACATGAACATGAAGTATGAAAACTTGTGAAATCCTTGTATGGCCTCAAACAAGCACCACGAGCCTGGTATGAAAAACTAATTGAGCATCTTCTGAAACTCAATTTCAAACATTATGATCTTGATGATGCAACTTTATTTGTTAAGAAAGTTGAAAAAGCAGTTGTATATATTGTGGTATATGTAGATGATCTTTTGATGACAAGGAATAATGAAATCTACATTGCATCCATAAAGAAGGAATTGGGGAAAAGTTTTGAAATGACCAATTTGGGCTATGTTCATTACTATCTTGGTATTGAAGTAACTCAACATCCGAAGTCCATATTTCTTTCTCAAAAGAAATACATTGGAGATCTGTTGAACAGGTTTGGCATGACAGAATTCAATCCTCTTACTACTCCAATGGAACAAAACTTAAAGCTCACATCTATTGAAGGAAAAGAATTTGAGAATGCAACAAAGTATATATAGCATGTAGGAAGTCTCAACTACCTAACTACTACCAGACCAAACATTTCGTTTGCTGTTGGAATCCTCTCCAGGTTTATGAAAAAGCCTTGTGAAGGACATTGGTCTGCTGCAAAAAGAGTTCTAAGGTACTTGAAGGGAACTCAAGACTTTGGAATCAAGTATACATAGGTGGACAACTTCAATTTGATTGGATACTCTAATTCAGACTTCAATGGATACAAAGAAACTGGGGTATCTACTTCAGGATATGCTATGAGTCTTGGATCATGCGATGTATCTTGGATATCACGCAAACAATCAGTTCCAGCAGATTCCACAATAGAAGCAGAATACGTGGCAGCAGCTGAGGCAACAACAGAAATTGTGTGCCTCGGGAAAATTCTTGAAGATTTGCAGGTAAAACAAGTACAATCAACTCCACTCATGATTGACAATACCTCTGCAATAAAGTTGGCCAAGAACACAAAGTTCCATAATCGAACGAAGCACATCAATACTAAATATCATCTGATTCGACATCATGTTGAGGCCAAAATAATCCATCTCCATCATTGTTCCACTAATGAGTAAATTGCAGACATCTTCACCAAAACGCTTGGAAGAGAAAAGCTTGAACGATTCAAAATGATGCTTGGACTCACCAACATCCCTTTAGATTAAGGGGGGGAATGTTGACACCTAATCATCAGGATTGGGTAAATAAATATAATTGATGTAAATAAATAATAAGAGATATGAATAGTCATCGAGAGATGAAGTGAACAGTCTCCCTCATGTATATAATAAAGACCAACCTGAAGGAGTAATATGAATTGAATTCGTGGAGTTACTACCTGGCCTGACAGGAAGTATGCTTGCATGTTCTCATCTTCTCCCTTCTTAATTTCCTTTAGCTTATTTCTAAGAAACAAGACTTGATTTGCATCATTAACTTTAAATAAAACCACCAGTCTATCGTAGATTTCCTTGGAGGTGTTCAGGTCAGAGATGTAGACCACCAAGCGCTTGTCAATAGAGTCTCGAATGATCTTCTTTTTTTTTACTTCACCAGTTTTCCATTTGTTCCTGGCAGCAGCAAGTGCATTTGATGGAGGCTCAACAATATTGCCTCTCACATGGTCCAACACTCCTTGATCTTCTAAGGCTAGATCGAGAGACATCTTCCATCCGTGATAGTCAGACTTCTCACGGAGCTTGTCTTCGGCAGGGAAGAGTGTTGAGGACCCCATAGTTCTTTTAGGACAGCCTTGCTAATCTTCTCTTCGGTGATTGCTCTTGCTCTTGCTCGGGATTTGTCTTCACCTTAGCTCTGATACCATGTTAAGTTATGGTATGTTCTATGCTTAGAGCAGTTTACTTCTTTTTATTATTATTATCCACAGATTAGCACGCACATGTACAGTAAGTAAAGTGCAGATAGAACATTAAACGATTGACAGAAAACAAGCCAAGACAAAAGACACAAGATGTGGTGGCTAGCCAGGGACAAACCCCAATATGGGGAAACCCTTTGATCAAATATTCCTTTATCTTCAATAATTCAGCAGAGAGAAATAGTACATAAATCTGATTTACATCATCAGTAGCAAACCCTATATCAGCCCTAAACTAGGGCAGACAATATCTTGCAAACCGACCATCGGATCGGCTTGATTCCTTCACCAAAAAATGTGGCCTTCTGAGGAGAGTCAGTTCCACCTACAACACAGTTCTGAGAGAGAGTCTGATGGTCAATGCTAGTCAAACTTCCAATCTGCAGTTGCAGCCCTAAATAAAGCGTCCTTCCTTCCACACGTGTGAGAGAAGAGTCCCTTTCTGCGCAGTAGGAGAAGAGCCTCTTTTCTGCGCAGGAGAGAGAAAGAGATGTGATGAGATGTGTGTCCAAATGAAGAAAATACCTCCTGTATTTATAGACAAATTTTGATGATGAATAGATGCATCTATTGGGCTTTTGAGCCTACATGAGTTGCTGGTCGGCTTGATAATTATTCCATAATCAAAATAAATTCATATCTCCATAAACACTTATTGGAATCGGATGATCTTTAGATCAATCCTACACCTCTCGATAAGAGGAATCTAATAAAAATATTATCAGCCATGACTAAGATGACCCACATGGATATTGGCCCTAGTTTCCAATTTTAACAGACTTCGCACCACCCAAGAAGATTCTGCTACCCAAAATTCGCACTGCCCCAAAAGATTCTATTGCCCAGACTTCGCACTTCCCCAGAAGAAATTATTTTCACTGGCCCAGAAGAAACCTTAATTTTTCATTACCCAAAAGAATCCTCTTTCTTTCTTCGTACTTCTCCTTCTCTTCCTTCTTCGTACTTCTCCTTCTCTTCCTTCTTTCGCACTTCTTCTTATCTCAAGTTAGTCGAATTTCTTATCTTCAAATGGAGGACGGGTTTGGCTATATATACACCTTATTCACTGCCCTTTAGGCCGTCTTGATAGCTAGAGTTAGGCCTACCTGATCTAGCATCTTCTTATTTTTTGTAGGTCGACTTGAAGAGGTTTGGTGACAATTTCTTGGAGGATACTTTACATAGATAATATTGACCTTTTACAAAGTGTAACATGACTTCATTTACATGACAATGAATCTTACAGTTGATGACTAGACGACAAATAAATCCTAAAGAATCTCGATTGGAGTCTTGGCCCAAGAACAAAATCCATTTTTTCTGTATTCAAGCTTTTGTGATCCATAATGAATTAAACAAAGTCTTTCAGTAGAAATCACATGAGAGAATTTTTTTAGCCGACGCATTTCGAACCAACAAGTGTGGTTCATCGTCAGGACCAGATGAAGAGGAAGACCATGGCAAAGGCTTAAATAGAGAGCAATGTAGAGAAATAATTTCAAGTAACGGCTATATTTTAACAATATTGTTTAAATTATAATATTAATATATTAATATATTAAAAACATATACTATTAAGTAACGGCTATATTAAACGGCGAGTTTTTGAAAATTAATATTTAAATAAATTTATTAAAACCAAATATTGCTAGTTCTTGAAAAATAATATTTAAATAATGATATTAGTTTATTAATTTATTAAAATATTAATATGTAACGGCTATATTAAACGATTAGTTTTTGAAAAAATATTTAAATAATGATATTATTTCATTAATTTATTAAAAATATTAAAGTTAACGGCTATATTAAATAACAAAATCCTTGCTCATGAAACCAATGAAGCAAGTCAATAAAATAATTTCATTTTTATTTATTTACATCTTATTAAATAAAATCATATTTACAAGTCATTATGAAGACTGAACCTATTTACACTTTTCAATAGTGGGAAGGATGCTACATAGAATGCCCACGTTTAATGGCGATCCACTCTCCGCAATTAACCACGTAGAAATATTTAATGTGCATGCTTCAAGAGAGGAGGTTGTACACCAAGATGTCCTTATGTTTTTGTCCATGGGGTCTCTTTCATAACTCATGGTTGCATGATAACAAACCTAGGCGCATTGCATCTATTGAAGAGTTCGTTGAGGGTTTTCTTCGACATTTTCATGTACACCCTGCATTAAGCATCCAAGAGGATGTTTTGATCAAGCATCATCAAGACATTGAGAATATAGGTAATGAGCAATAAGAAGAGTCCTCCTTGGGCCCACATGATGAAAATGATGATTTTTTAGGACACATGTTAGGAGATGAATTTATGGAAAGTGGAATTGAGAACAACCCCACCTTTCTCAAGGATATTACTCCCGATGAATCCTCTTTTGAAAAAATTGAGAGAGTTGATCCAATTAGCCCCTTGAAAGAGGACATTGAAGATTATTTCCACATTGAAAAGGAGAAATGGGAAATTTTTAGTTCTTAATTTGATTGTGCTCCCATTTATGACACTTACAAGGAGGATGAGGATGAGATTGGTCTTCCCTTCCCCTTAGGAACTATTTATGATGACGTACCCATTGATAACCCTGGGAAGGAGAATCTTCATTTTCCTTTGCATAAAGAGGGGAAGTTGGAAGTGATCAAATTTCCTTTTAAGAGATATATGATCTTTGATACTAAGGGAATTGATAAGGCTAACACTTCTCGTAAGTATGATTCTATGTTCAAATCACTTGAGCCTTTATATTATGTTAGGTCCCTATAATACTAGTGATTCCCCCATTACTATTTTCATTGTATCCCTTATTGTTATTTTTGTGCCCCTATTGTCCCCATATTGTTTTTATTGTGCCCCATAGAATCCCACTATTGTTATTTTTTGTGCTTTTATATTATTATTGTTAGATCGACTTTGGTTATATTGTGACCCCTTAGACTCCTATATATAGAAATGAGGTTTTGTCATTTGAATCATCTAAGAATTGTTCATTTGTGTAATGTAAAGGAGGTTTCCCCCTCGAACAAGTTGAATTCTAAGGTGTTTATCTCTCTTTTCTGTCTTTTTGTGAGCTGGTTTCATAACTTTTGGTATCAGAGCTTTGGATTCTAGGGTTTCGCTGCTCCAAATAGGTCATCATGGCATTTTCTCCATAATGTTTTTGCTACAAAGTTTCAGAAGCTAAAAAAAACCCATTTAAAGGGGAATTGGTCTCAACCTTGAGCCCAAATTTCAGAGATTGTCTTGCTATATTTTCAGAGATATAAACTGAGGAAGTTAAGTTTTTTGCAGACCCCCAAATTACATTCCAAACAGGTGACCTTGGAAAAATTGTCATAAATTTCATTCTGAGCATCAGATTTAATTTTCGTCAGAAGTTACAGAAAGAGGATGGAATATAGTTTTTTTGGGTATCATTTTCAAAACCTAAGGTTGAAAAAGTGACCCACGGAATGTCGTACAAGTTCAATCTACAGAGCCCGTCTATACTCAGGCATCATGGGAGATTTGGCATAACTCTTCATTTGAGAATCCAATCTTGATCAGACTTACGGGGTTAGAAATATTACTCAGAGGGTTACCGTAGGAATAAATTTCAGACCTTGGAGATAAAAAATTACAGAGATACATCAGATTCAATATCAAGCTCCTACAAAGTGAAAAAAGGTGTGTAGTTTTTTTAAAATGTTTGCATAAGCTTGGTTTGAAAAATTAGTTTGAAGGAATTCAAAGGGCATAGTGAAGAATTATTATCGGTAATTGATGTCCCAAAGAAAGAAAATGGAAACACCTATTAAGAAACCTGAAATCTTTAGCATAACTCAGAAGAAAAGGAAGAAATGCAACATGATATATCAAAATTACAAGACCAAGTGCAACAAATTTCACTCGCAGAAAAAGTAACAGAAGCTAATATGGATGGTTTAAAGAAAGACATAGAAGCTAAGATGTATGATGTATGGCATGGAAGCCAATATGGATGGTTTAAAGAAGGGCGTAGAAGCTAAGATGAATGATGTGGAAACTAAGATGGATGGAATGAAAGCTAGGATGGATGGCGTGGAAGCTAAGATGGATGATTTAAAGAAAGGCATGGAAGATTTGAAGATAGATTTGACAAAGTTTCTATAAGAAATGCTTATTAATGGCAAAAGGGTAGTAAAGAAAACTCATGATGAGAACAAAATAAATGTTAATCATGATTTCATAGACTCTAACGTTGGATCAAAGAACCACCATGTTCCAAAGATCAATATGAGGAAGTTTGATGGAAAGGATCCCACAACATTAATACTACAGATGGAGAAATTTTTCGATCTCCATAATGTGAAAAACACAAAGAAGGTACACATGGAAACTTTATATTTGGAGCCAAATCAGTTTGTGTGGTATCGATGGCTTTTCTCTCATAAACAAATTGTCACTTGGGCTATTTTTATAGATGAAATGATAGCACATTATGAGGATACAAAAAGCAACACTTTTTTTAGCCAATTGATAAATCTCAAACAAAAGGGTTCAATGATGGAGCACATTGAGGACTTCCAAAAATTGAATATAAGGGTAAAAGATATTCCAGAGGAGCATAGGATTGATGTGTTCATAGGGACTTTAAAAGATAAAATCAAACATGAGGTTCGCCTTTGGGAACCAGATTCATTGGAGAAGGCATTCAGGTTGGCAAGAAAATTGGAAAGCAAAATTTTGGCAACAAGGAAGCCTACCACTCACAATCATAAAGATGGAAGTGTTACTACCCATAGCCATCCACAACTTACAAGGTTGACACCACAACAATTGGAAGAAAAAAGAGCAAAAGAGCTTTGTTACAGTTGTGATAACAAATACACTAAAGGTCATAAGTGTGCTGAGAATAAATTGTTTTACATAGATTGTGAAGAGGAGGAAGAAAAGGAAAAAGAAAAATCAAAATAAGAGGATATACACCAGGAAAAAACCCTAGAAAAAGAAGAAATGAATCTGACCATATCTTGTAATGCATTGGCTAGAATTACCACTCCTCAAACTATCAAGATAGAAGGGCATATCAAGAAGAAAAAGGTAATAGTTTTGATCAATTCGGGAAGTACCCATAATTTTATTCATTGTAAGATAGCCAAGGAATTGAATTGCTTCCTATATCTAGCACCAGAGTGTCAAGTGATGGTTGCAAGTGGAGGAACCATAAATTTCTCAGGAAATTGCCATAATATCAAGCTATCCATGGGATAATATCTATTGAATAGCCCAATGCTTTCCATTCCAATGGGTGGTGCCGATGTTGTACTAGGAGTCCAATGGGTACAATAGCTTTTATTTTTCAAGAACTTTTCATGAAATTATCTTTAGAAGGAATGGAAGTTGAATTAAGGGGTATCGTAGGGAAACTGGGAAAGAAAATCAACTCTAACGTAATGAAAAATCTTCTAAAGAAATAACAATGAGGCATAATTGCACAATTATGCTCACTAGAGGTTCCCACATCGAAATCATCCATTTATCTAGATCTCCAAAAAGTCTTGGACAATCATTCCAAGGTATCTGAGACTCCCAAAGGCCTCCCACCTATTCGTGATCATGATCGTGTTGTTAATTTGATTCCAGGAAGTGTTCCTCCAAACATCAGGCCTTACAGATATCCCTATGTCCAAAAGAGTGAAATTGAACGTATGGTTGCAAAAATGCTAGAGGCTGGTATAATTCAACCTAGTCAAAGTTTTTTCTCTACTCCAATAGTATTGGTTCACAAGAAGGACAGATCGTGGTGGATGTGTCCAGATTATAGGGAGCTCAACAAGCTCACTATTAAAGATAAATTTCCGATTCCTGTCATTGATGAATTATTGGATCAATTTACTTCACCAAGTTGGATCTTTATTCAAGATATCATCAAATCATAATGAATACTGAAGACATTCCAAAAACAACATTTAGAACTCATGAGGGTCATTATGAATTTTTCGTCATGCCTTTTGGCCTTACTAATGCACCTTCTACATTTCAAGGTTTGATGAATTCCATTTTCAAACCCTTCCTTAGAAAATTTGTGTTAGTATTTTTGGATGATATACTAATCTACATCAAGTCTTGGAAGGATCATGTTCAAGATGTCGACATCGTGTTCAAAGTATTGGAGGAGAAACAATTATATGCAAAAATCTCCAAATGTTTCTTTGGAGTACAAGAGGTGGAATATCTTAATCATATTGTATTTCATGAACGTGTTAAGGTACCTAGCAAAATTAAAACCATTAAGGAATGGAAAATCCCCACATCCATAAAGCATCTATGAGGATTTATCGGGTTGACAGGGTATTATCGCAAGTTTTTTAAGAATTATGGGAGAATAGCAGCACCTCTAACAACATTATTGAAAAAAGATGCATTTTCATGGACTCCAAAAGCAACGAAGCCCTTTGAACATCTTAAAGAGGCAATGTGCCAAGCACTAGTCTTAACTGCACCAGACCTCACAAAATCCTTTAGTGTGGAATGTGATGCCTCAAGAAATGGAATTAGTGTTGTTTTAATGCAAGAAGAAAGACCCATTGCTTTCGAAATTCATCCAATCAAAGGAAAGTATTTACGCAAAGCTATTTATGAGAAGGAAATGTTGGCAATACTACATGCACTTAAGAAATGGCGACCCTACCTAACGGGAAGACACTTCAAGGTAAAAATAGATCATGATAGTCTTAAATACTTTTTAGAACAAATATTTTCTTTAGAAGAGCAACAAAAATGGGTCACAAAGATGTTGGGTTATGACTTTGAAATCATCTACAAAAGAGGGAAGCAAAATTTTGTGGAAGATGCACTCTCAAGAAAGGATGAGGATGTGGAAGCATTTCTTTGCGCCATTTCTATTATCCAACCAAATTGGATAAAGAAAGCAAGGGATGAATGGAAGAATGACGAGGAAGTGTGGGAACTCATTCAAAAGATACAACAAGATCCCAGTGCATCTGATACATTTAGCCGGAAAAATGATTCGTTATGGTACAAGGATCGGTTATACCTATGTAAGAATTACAAACTCAAACAAAAGATTCTTAGGGAATTGCACACCTCTCCCTTAGGAGGGCACAGGGTTAAGAAGGATTTTTTTTGGGATGGCCTTAAATCGGATATTAAAAACTTTGTGGCGAAATGTTTGGTTTTCCAACAAAATAAAGTTGAAAAATTAAGACTCCAAGACTATTACAACCTTTATCCATTCCAAGCCAACATTGGGAGGAGGTTCCAATGGATTTTATCACAGGTTTACCCAAATTCGAAAGAGAGAGTGTTATCATGGTGGTAGTTGACAGACTTACCAAGTATGCACACTTTTGTGCATTATCTCGTCCATTTAAAGTGAGTACAATTTCTACTGCATTTATGGAAACAATTCAAAAGCTACGTGGAAATTGATTTTCACTGGAAATTTTTGGACAGAAATATTTTCTTGTCTTGGTACTTAGTTAACTCATATCTCATCTTATCATCTTCAATATGATGGGAAAACTAAGATAGTAAGCAAATTTTTGGAAGGATATCTTCGTTGTTTTGTATCTGATAAACAGACACAATGAGTCAAATGGTTGCCTCTAGCTGAATGGTGGTATAACACTTCCTTCCATATTGCAACAAAAATGACCCCATCTATGGCACTTTATGGATATCATCCACCATCCATCACATCATATTTAAGAGAAAATTCTAAGGTTCAAGCAGTGAAAGATCACACCGAGCATCAGCAACAAGTTCTCCAACTCTTAAAGGATAACCTCACCTTGGCGCAGAATAGAGTGAAACAGCAAGCAAATCAACATCGCAGCGAAAGAAGTTTTGATGTAGGTGATTTGGTATTTCTACGGCTTCAAACATATAAACAAATTTCCCTCGAGCAAGCTAAGAAGGATAATAAATTATCACCAAAGTATTATGGTCCGTACAAGGTGTTGCAAAAGATAGGTACCATGGCATACAAATTGGAGCTTCCTGCAACTTCCCGAGTGCACCCAAATTTCCATGTTTCATGCTTAAAGAAGGTTATAGGTGACAAGTTTCTGGTTCAAACAATATTTCTAGAACTTAATGAGGAAGGAAAAATCATATTGGAACCTGAAGCAGTCAAAGAAGCAAGAAATCAACAGCTACGAAATCGATCAATTTCATAGTATCTCATCAAGTGGAAGAACTTACCCGTTGAAGATTCCACATGGGAGGATGAGAATTTTATACAGAAACATCCATAACTACTCAAGCGTTGAGGACAACACTTTTTTGAAGGAGAGGGGAATGTTAGGTCCATATAATACTAGTGATTCCCCCATTAGAATTGTCATTGTATCCCTTATTGTTATTTTTGTGCCCCTATTGTCCCCATATTGTTATTATTGTGCCCCATAGAATCTCACTATTGTAATTTTTGTGTCTTTATATTATTATTGTTAGCTCGGATTTGGTTATATTGTGACCCCTTAGACTCCTATATATAGAAAGGAGGTTTTATCATTTGAATCATCTAATAATTGTTCATTTATGTAATGTAAAGGAGGTTTCCCCTCGAAGAGGTTGAACTCTAAGGCGTTTATCTCTCTTTTATATCTTTTTGTGAGTTGGTTTCATAACATATTATGATTTTGGGAAAGCACAACTCATTGAATTCAATATTTATTTCTCCCTTTTTCCTATTGGTCGTCATATTGAGCCTTCATCAAGTGATTCCCTCACTCTTGGTTATATGATGTCAAGTAACTCTGAGCCCTTCCCCTGGCCCAAGTATAGTGTCAAGTAAAATCCCTTCATCGATTATACTTTTCCTCCTTGGACACACCCTCAGGGTTTTGATCACTCCATAGTCTCCCCTTTCCATTGTAATCATCATGTGCAACCTACTTGTGTTTCTCCATATTGTTGGCCTCCCTTTCCCACTAATCATAACCAAATGAAGGAAATAATCCATGATGTAAATAATAAGGACAATGGTGGAAGTGATATGCCAAAGGTTTCCATCCATCAAAGTTTATGAGCTTGGTGGTTGACATCGCTATATTTTCGTTGCAATAGAAGATCTCGCGTACTAGATTACATCCTTTTCTCACCTCCTCACATAATCATCCATGTGTGGGCATAATATTTTCCCACTACTGCCCACAACATCCTCCATGTGTTTGGATTTTCATTCACTTTGGGATTTGCTACCTGAGTAGTCATACTGGTAGAATATGTATATTGATATGATGATATGTCTGTTGCACTGGCTTTATGATTACACTTAGCATTAGAATTATCACATGAATGTTAGGGTAGGATGCGTTGCATGCTCATTTCCACATTATAAATAATATCCGATGATATTTCTCATGGTAGATAGGTGCATATCTGCATATTTTATTTTTTGTTGATTTTATGGCCTAATGTATAGCATGAGTGATCATGAGACGTCATGAAATGATCTTGCCCCATATCTTTCAATCTATTATATGTGCAAGTGACAGGTCTATGGTAACCAAGAGATTGTTGGAGTTCTTGTGACCTCCCAGTTGAGTAGCTTCGTGCACTTATTCGAGAGATCACGTCCCAGTTGGAGCCATATGTTACCCACCATTTCGTGGGTAATATCCCTAGGAGAAAAAAATTCTCCAAGATGATCCTTAGTCAGCATCCAGCAACCCCTTGCATCTATCTGCTATCTCATTGTGCCATTTCTCTGCCACCTCAACCAGCCATGTGGTTCCTCACCCATCTACCATGATCGTACGTTTGAAGGTGGGCCTCCCAAATCTAAAGGTATCCCTTGTCATTTTGAAATTGAGTATTGTAGTATGCTTATCATGGACACTTCTAGGCATGGATTAATGGGGGGATTCAGAGGAAATAATGGCCTAGGTATGTGCTTCTCTCCCCTAGACTCCTTTTAGAAATTAACCTTGGATTCTAGTCCCATGGGATCTCTTTTATTGGCCATTGGGTTCTAGGATGGTATTTCACAAGAGACCCTAATTTCGATTGTGTGATCTCGCTCCCTTGCTCTCTTATATTATCCTCTTTCCATCCATTATTGCCCCATTCATCATATTTCCCACCTGGGTCCACATCCCCACATCGGTTCCACATAGGGTTAGCTCGCCCCTTTCCCTTACCCACACCTTAGGTCATGGCCTGGAATGAAGCCCGGAGGTTGACATAGCTGAAAAGAAAGTTAAAAGTATATATGGCCACATTCAACAGGAAAAATACCACAAAATGCAAAAGATGGCCAAGACAAAAACATTTTAGCACGTGGGAAAAATCTTATACATGAGCTCTACCCCATTTTCATGGCCATCACTTTGGTTCCTACAAGTTCTATGAGTCTTATTCATCATATAAGAACCCATGATTGTCCCAACCCCTGGTGGGAGATGAACCACCCCACTTTAAAGGGGGGATCCCACTGCTATATCTTACACATCATGCTCTAACCCCTTGAGCCTCGCGCATTTAATCAAAGAAAATCATAAAAGGAAAAAGAAATATAAATAAGGGTGGAAATATCAAGGCCGAGGCACATCATGTACCATGATTTCTCCCTCCTACACCTCATAAAACCAAGTGTGAGCTTCCCTCTTATTAGCTATTCCCCAGCATGTGACCCAAGGTTGCATCTTCTCATTCCCTACCTCATTCACCTATCTTCCACATGCCGCCACCTTTTTACAGATGTTCCTTGACTATATTATCCCCTTTAGAAGCAGAAACCACCTAATAGGGAACTTGGTTAACCCCATTGGGATTTTAAGAGACATTGGCACATCCCGAAGCCCATTATGGAAGGGTAAGCCATTATGAAGTCTCCATCTGTGGTCCATGATTAGGTAAGATCATTTGCTTGATATATCTAATGACTTGTTGTACTGGAAGCCTAGGGGATGCATTGGATTTTACGTAGGATTGCAGATGGTTTCCATTTGGGGTTTGGTCTCCCTATACAGGGTCCTAATCCTCCATAGAGCTACATTGGCATATATAGAGTTAACGTTGAGAACCATGGGCCTCCATAGCAACATGTTTCACTTCATGAATCCCCACAATCATTCATATATTGCTCATGGTTCACTTATTGGATGAGGAGGATGCACTTGATCCATGAAGAGAAGGTTTTGTTGATTTGAGTCCAGAAGCAGCTCTCCCAAGCTGTGTTCCAACTCCTGTTAAGGTTTTATTTCGTTCAACCCCTACTTCCCCTTGTTCATCATCCACATCTCAAAGCACCCCATCCACACCTCCATTCGCTGCACATACTACAACTACCACTACTGTTGTTCCAGTTACTCCTGTTATCCCTGTTGTTCCATTTATCCCCGTTGTTCCACTTATCCCTGCCAATATGGCTAATAGATATGCACCCCTGCTAATCCTGGGGCTTTACCTCAGGAGTATCAATCTAAAATTACCTATTGATGTGTATAAATACAAGTGAGGTGAGATCATTTCACATGATCACTTGACTTGGGATCTCTCTATATTTAGAGAATTTCGCACTTTTTCCTTGGAGGATTATTTTGGATGATGGATGAATTTTGATGTATGGATCTGGGCTACTTAAATATTGGAGATTATTATTTGAAAATGTGATGATTGTTGGATATACTGTCTAACATTGTAAGTTCAAATTTAACGTTATTTTCTTGTTGTTGCATACATTTGAATTTCACTATAATTAGGGCTAATTGTTGCATTTACGAAATGTGGAATTATGTGTCTATTTAGCTTATTCTTTGTATGGGCCATTGTTAAATGAATGATAAGCCTGCACCATTTGTATGAAGTATAAATGCTTGAAAGTCACTTTTCTTCTCTTTCCTCTAACATTGGACGAGTTGACTTTTGGAGCCTCCTTGAACAAGAAACTAAATCCTTCTTCTTTACTATCCTTGACTCCATAGCCCCAATTGAATTAGGCATTGGTCCCTCAAAAAGGGTGGTCATTTTAACCCTCTTTTTACCCCTTTTCCCTTTTTCTCTAGGTCTAACCTCATTAGGTCACCTAGGGAATCAATTTCCTATGAAAATAGCCACAAGAAAACTTTGATCTCCTAGATACAATTGCGTTGGTGGCTCCCCTTGATCTCCTCCAAATTTGAAACAATTCTGACGGTGTAATCTTTAGATACCTCAAGCCCTAGCTCTAGGATCAAGTTTTTCCTAGGTGTTACCAAGGCTAGAAACTAGTAGGATCAATTTGACATCTTTCAGAGAAAATTATTGTTTGATCATTTACCCTCACCTTTTCCAGGTTAAGAGCATCAATGGTTGCCAAAATCCATTCCCTAACCTGGATTGGGTCCACTTGGCCTCGTGCAGTCGCATTCTTCACCAAAGCCTATTTAACAAGGACTACTCGAGAATCCAAGTTCTCATAAGGATTTTAAGGATTGATAACATCTTTTATAGGTCTTATACTTCTACCTCAACCCTCCAATCCTCATCCCCTTTCCCTAGAAGATCAATTCCCTTACTTGAAAAGTGAGCAAGCCTTATACTTCAAACTTTTCCAGAAAGGGAATCATTTGAGTCACTATGCCCCTTCATTGATCTATACTTTATAAGTAAGCTCCCAACTACTAGGTCTCCTCCCATCAGTGAAAGTTTGTAAAGAGTATGGATTCTTAGCTGTGGTGACAGTCGGTTAAGTCTTCATAGTTTCATATTAGTTGTCCTCATAGGAACCCCCTTTAGGTCCCCTTCTAGTTTGTGTGGTAACATTTTGGTGTTGTTGTCGGGGACACGAAATGTGTGTTTTGTTCCCCATACAACATATTGACATATGATTCTTGGTGACTCCATTGTAAGAACGAAGCCCCAATTCTTCATTGAACTTTAAGGTTGATGCTTGTAGGGTGAAGCAAGCATTTTTCTAAGCATATTTAATTTCACCCTGGCTAGACTTCTCAAGAGAAAAAGAAAAGGCGTTCCTATCTTTCTAGCAACCAAGCTTATTCTTGGAGGTAAATTTTAATATGCACGACTATCTTAGGATTCAAATGAAAGGTGAAGTTAGAGTATGGATCTTTAAGCCTCATTCCACTCCATACTTTCCACTTACATTCACATACACTTTCCATCTCTTTTTGTCCATTCATAACCCACAAATAAAAGCAAGAGGCTCATTCATATGCTTATTGGCCATTGCCATTTCTACTCTCCATTGCCATCTTCCATTTTCATCTTCCATTTCCTGTCATTTTCATTCCGCAAATAAGCCCTGCTTCAATGCAAATAATTGAGTCCATAGTCCTTTGAGTCTAATTTCTTTGTAAAAACACCTTGAGGCTTGCATGCCTTAATGGCAAGTCCTCATGCTGACAAACAATGGGAATACATTAATGTCCCTTGTTCGTTAGATCTTCTAGGTGACTCGACATCAACAAATTCATTCGTACCTAGCAAGATGTGTTTGGGCATCTTGACTCTCATTGTCATCAATGGTGAGAGTGCTCGTGTTGACTAGTGGCATCCATTAATGGACACTAAGCCAACAATTTCCTACTATGTTCGACATCAGAACATCTTTTCACATAGTAGGAATTGTGCCAATGAATTTTGAAGACATGAAGACTATTATTTTCAGCATTTTGGAGCAGATTCAGCAAGTTTTAGTAGAAGCAATAAAAAGTCATCTTATCTCTCTATCCATGACTCCTCTTGATCAGCCACTTGAAGAAGAAAATGATCTGAAGTTTTCAGCCACTACACATACAACTCATCCATTCCAAAGGGTAAGTGAAGGTACGACATTTTCTAACTTTTAACCATAGAATTCCATAAAAAGCTAGAATAATAATTGTTGGAAAAACATTTATCTTCCTCATTTCATAAAATTGCCAATACCATCAGTTGGGGGGGGGAATTCATTCATATTCATATCTTGCCATGTCCATATCATATTCAAGAGCTCACATACTTCCAACATATATTAAATATTACATTGCTATTATGAGCATACAATGGCTTTTGAAAAAGTGCTTAAAGGATAAATTGGATACAAACAAAATCATGGTTGTCACACAAGAACCAACCATCATGCAATCCAATAAAGATATACTTTGCAACAATAATCAAAATATCATTATGCAAAGTTCAAAGATCAAAATAGAAGGCAACAAAAGAAAAAATGGTTCTAACACAAGAACCAACCATGTTGCAATTCAACTGAAACACTTTGCAAAAATATGAAGTTATCAAATGATATCATGCAAAGTTAAGCCAAAGCTCAAGGATCAAAAGAGTTAATGTAATATATATTGCATGAGGACATGCAATAGCTTCGGTTGGGGGGTATGTTGAGTCTTGAAAATGTCATTCATTTCCATTACACTTTCACTATTATGTCCATTATATCACCTCCATTTCACTACTATGTCACCACATTCATCCCACTTTCATTATCATTGGGCCACCTTTATGTTTTTCCAATATTTATTATTTCTAAGCCTTTTAAGTGAATTTGTGGTTAAACATTAGAAAATAATGTGAATATGCTTATACCTAACAAATGGGTTGAGATTGTTGACATGTGTAGGTTGAAAGGAGGCTTCTAGAAGACCCTTATGTGGCACTCTAAGGCCAAATTCGAATTTGGTTGGAAAGAATCATGGGATCATGAGGATATGTGTCACATCTCCTAATTGTATTGTAACTCTAAAAAGACATGTGTCTTATCAGTTCCTATTTTGATTAGGACTCTAGAGGTAGAGGGAGAGATTCATGGACTATCATTAATGAGATGGCTCTCATATTTTTGTATAAATAGGAGATCTCTCTCCTTCATTTGCTAGTCTTTTCCTTTAGTCTTTTCTTAGTCCTTTTAGCTTGTTAGTCCCATGGCTTTTGAAAGCTTTTGTACTTTGTACTTTTGAAGAAATTGAATAAAGCTTTGATGTTCTCAACATGGAAGGAGATGTGAAGTAGATGTCATGGAGCATATTAGGATGTAAGTAGAGTAGATTTCATTTTGTAAATATTGCTTTGTAGAATGTAAAGTAGATTAGATTTTCATTCATGCAATTTTAATTTATGCAAATGTGTTTAATTTTGCTTTGATTTCATAGGTGGTAGGGGGGCCCTGCCTTGTACAGATGTCTTTGTTGTATTTGCCTTATCTCTAATGGTATTTTCAGTTGTCATATTCATAAGTTGCTGCCTTTATTTTATTTTTCTAGCTTGATTTCTAAGTTTAGTTTCTCAAGTTGTATGCTAACATATTGATGGTCTCCTTATCATAAGTTGTTCATCTTTAAGAGATCAGAATACTAATAAATCACAGCTTGCTTTGAGTAGTTTTTGACTTATATCACTAACTCTTTCTTCACTTGTTACACATTACAATGTATGTTGGAAGCAGAATGTTGGAGAAAGGCAAAGTGGTGTTATAATTTGTCATCTTAGAGCTTGATTACTTTTTAGACTTATATCTAACTACTTCTTAATCGTGTTTCACATAGTACTATATGTTGGAAGCAGAGTGTTAGGAAGAGATGAACATTATAATTGGTCTTTAAAGTGGTTTTTCTTACCTTTTTATTGCAGCAGCATGAGTAGTGACTAGTGCCATTAGAAAGTGGTTTTTATGCTTTGCTTTCAGTTTCATTTCAAGTTATTTCTTTCAAGCTCTTTCTTTGCAAGTTTAGAAGGTAGTTAGAAACCACCAGTTACACACACTCACTCATTTAGAAACCACCATACACACAAATCACTCATTTGTTTATAAAACCATTACTATAAACAAAATAAACTATAAAACAACGAAGTAAGAAAAAAGTTAACTAAGCACATATAGTGCACCACACTTCATCAGTTTACGATACCCGGATTGATAATTTATGTAGAGCAATTTAAGACGTTAAATTGACTAGACATTTTGGCGCCGTTGCCGGGGAAGTGTAATTAGGAGACCTTATTTCTTACATCTGAAAAAAAAATTAACAATTATTGAGTATGCTCTCCTCCTGCACTTTGTGTGATCTGGAGGATCAGAAAAATGATTGTTATGTAAAAAAAAAAAAGGTTAATAATTCTTGAGTATGCTCTCCTCCTGCACCTTCTGTGATCTAGAGGATCAAAAAAATGATTGTTAAAAGAAAAAAATAGGAGACAAAATAAACTTCAACATTTCAATTGATTCAATAATAAATAAATAAATAAAAAAACTCAACTGCTTTGATAGGTTCAAATTGTCTGGTTTTGCTTTGTAGTGGTCTTCAAAACACTATATCCTGTTCAAATAAGGTTTTGCAACTTAGCTGCAGAAACTGCCCTGATTCCGCAGCTAGCTGACAATTCCGCAGTTGTTTCAAGGTTTAGCAGGTTACAGGCATCTAATGAAAAAACCGACCACATGGGCATCTCCAGAATTGTCCCAACATGGATCCTATCCTAGTCACCCATCTCAGATCGATGAAAAACCAGCCTAAGACCTCAGTCAAAGTCTTGTTTTTAGCATGTTTTTTTTGAAGTACTTGCTGCCTGAAATTGAAAATCATTAATCCTTTTTATAAAATTTTAGAATTTCAGAGAATAAAAAAAAGAGAAAAGCAATCTATGGCTATCCCCATTCCTAGTTTTCATTGTGGCTTCAATAAAAAATCTGCCTCCTTGATCAAGCTTTGGCCTGAAATAAACATGCAACATAAAGAATTCACTGTATATATGAGAAAAAAGAGGACCGAATTGTGCATTTTTGTAGGTTGGTTCCTGTAGGAGACATTCATCATTTAGTGGCATATTTTTAGTTGAATTCACCCTTGGATAGCTACATTATCAGTCAGAAACAGAGAGTTGCTTACATCCCTGTGCTTATCCTTCAGCCATGGCCAGTTTTCTAGCTCGGAGTAGCTTTTCCTAAAACCACAACCATTTGAACCTCTGCATTGACATTGTGTCTCCGCTTCCTTCAATTATCGGTTGCAGTTGTGTTGGCTGCAGAGCAGATTTACGTGAAATCCACCTAGCCACCCAATTCAAATGATTTTTAATCTTCTGAGTGTTTTCTGTTGCGAGAAATTCAATTTGATAAACCCGATCACTATGTTGAATACTGCAACCAATTTGGTGGAGTCAGAGGCTTATGAAGACCAATCAGATTCACTTTTAAGAAAGTACGCAATGGAACAGCCAATTTTGTTGTTCACATCTGTGATTGCTGGCATCGCTTTGTGTAAGATTTTTACGATATACTTCAAAGGCTACTGCTGCTAATCAAGATCCTAGCCTTCCTTCTATGACTCCATTCAGGCCGAATGCAAATTCATAAAAGGCGGAATAGAGAATGTTAACTCTGGAAAAACGTAAACAGTCAGAAAAAACGTCAAACTTCACACCTTCGATTCTCCCAAACAGAGACGAATTTAGAAAAACTAAAACATGGGTTTTTTTGCCAGGTGGGCTAATTAGATAACCCAGAAACCGTTTGAGGAAATTCGTGGCGGTCTGGGAGAAATTCTCGGTTCTTTGGAGCCTCTTTTTTGCTGCCGCGTGAAAAAATTGAGTTATTAACTGACAGTTTGATTAACTCCGCGTGCCTGAGGGAATGAATTCTAATTGGATTAATTACATGCTGGCATATAAAACCAATTACATGTCTTTGCACGCCTTCCCTCTTATTCAATTCAAACCTGTTTGGAGACGTGTTCCAATTGAACACGACTCTCTGCCATTAAATTCCATGAAGTCGTTGTCGGTTAGATGTTGGGAGAAAATCATGTTTGACGGATCCCCTGCTTAGGGATAATACCCTGCAGGCCTTGACATCTCTGCGCTTGGCTCTTAAACATGTTGTGGAGACCCTCAAGTTTGGCCACGAGAGCAGCAAGCTGTTCATAGCAAGCCGCAGGCAAATTTTACAATGTAACTCCTCAGTTGGAGCAGGCTTTAAGTGAATTGGCTTATGTAGAACTTGAATTGTCAAATGAAGTTCGAGAACAGGTTGAACTTGTACATGTCGTCATTTGTAACCATCTTATAGCCACTTCACATGAATTTTTTTTGGTTATGGCTCTGCTACATATGGGCAACCTGTTTAGGGCTATCCTACTAAATTAATCTTGCATCAATATTATTGACGAAAAGCCATGTCCATAATGCCTGCCTCTTCACCATGTGCTGTTGCTTTTGCTGTTACAAAATCTATTGTTGCTGCCCTTGAGAGATATACTCTGTTGTTGCTGCCCTTGAGAGAGCAGAGAATGATGCAGTCATCTTCCCATACAAGAAATTCATGTCACAAAGAAAAAAAAAAAAAAAACAAAACATTAAGATTTGAACTCCAAAGGATCAAAATAATTTTGCTATGAACTTTTTGTCATATGATCCCCTGATATGATCTGAGGTTTTTGTTGTAATTACTACACTCTGTTTCAAGCCACTCCATTTCACAGTACTTTCTACACTCTGCACTTTCCGCAGCCAATACAGCGTTTTCGCAGCCAATACAACGTTTCCGCAGCCAATCCCAGATTCCGCAGTTGTTTTGTTAAACTCTAGGTTGCAGGTGTCATCAGGCAAAACAAGTCACATGGGTAGCTAGGGAAGAGTCAGTACATGGATGGTGTCCTATTCATTCGGTCAAATTTGATGAAAAAGACCCCGGTCAAAGGGAAGTCAAATTGGGTGTTATCACAAAGTCGCCACACTGAGTCGCCACACTAAGTTGCTGCATATCAAGAAAAAATAATAATTTTGAATCAATGAAATGAACAAGTTATTTTCTCACTTTTCTGAAGGTATTGATTAATTTTGGACTGATAATGAAAGACGAATGACTATTTGAATTTTTGACCGAGAATCCACAGTTGTAGAATTTATACACCAACGTTTCGAATCCCAAATGGGATCCATCATCAGGGAACGGAGAAAGATGATAAGAGAAAGATGAATGACTAACTTTTTATTTAACATTTTTAGCTACAGAGCTGTTCCCCAATTCCGCAGCCAGAAAAACCTCATTGTTCAAATCAGCCTATCTTTCTCATACAAAATCAGATTTTGATGATTTAAGTACCATTGGAAATATCTCAACAAGATCTATACAATGAGAAATATATCATTAGAGTTTGAAATGGCAAATAATGAAATAAATTTCTGAAAAGAAGCAACATCAACTTGAGGCACTAATTCCAAAGCAGGTATAAATTCTTTTGATTTTTCCTTTGAGAACTTGTTTCATTAATACAAATTCTTAGTTTTGTGAGTAAATATCATAACTAGAGAGATTGGCCACCTCTCTCCTTTGATAATCTTACATTCCATTGCAGAAGAAGTATTAGTTTTTTGCAGGTTCCAGGAGGAAGGACAAATGACTACAAGGGAATGGTGTCTCTCTAAGAGACCAATTTGTTTCATAAGAGGATGATCAGCAACAAAGAGGAAATATGTTGATGCAAAATCAGATCCAAACACTTGAAAAACTTTCAGATACTATTGTCTCCATCACATCCATCCATCACATCCATACTTCATAATAAACCATTCACCTCATTCCACTCCATATTTTTCATTTTCATTCACATACACTTTCCATCTATTTTTGTCCATTCATAACCCACCAATAAAAGCAAGAGGCTCATTCACATGCTTATTGTCCATTGTCATTTCTGTTCTCCATTGCCATTTTCCATTTTCATTTTCCATTCCTTGCCATTTTCATTCCGCAAATAAGCCCTGCTTCAATGCAAATTATTGAGTCCATAGTCTTTGAGTCTAATTTCTTTGTAAAAACACCTTGAGGCTTACATGCCTTAATGGCAAGTCCTCATGTTGACAAACAATGGGAATACATTAATGTCCCTTGTTCGTTAGATCTTCTAGGTGACTCGACATCAGCAAATTCATTCGTACCTAGCAAGATGTGTTTGGGCATCTTGACTCTCATTGTCATCAATGGTGAGAGTGCTCGTGTTGACTAGTGGCATCCATTAATGGCCACTAAGCCAACAATTTCCTACTATGTTCGACATCAGAACATCTTTTTACATAGTAAGAATTGTGCCAATGAATTTTGAAGACATGAAAACTATTATTTTCAGCATTTTGGAGCAGATTCAACAAGTTTTAGTAGAAGCAATAAAAAGTCATCTTATCTCTCTATCCATGACTCCTCTTGATCAGCCACTTGAAGAAGAAAATGATCAGAAGTTTTCAGCCACTACACATACAACTCATCCATTCCAAAGGGTAAGTGAAGGTACAACATTTTCTAACTTTTAACCATAGAATTCCATAAAAAGCTAGAATGATAATTGTTGGAAAAACATTTATCTTCCTCATTTCATAAAATTGCCAATACCATCAGTTGGGGGGGGGAATACATTCATATTCATATCTTGCCATGTCCATATCATATTCAAGAGCTCACATACTTCCAACATATAATAAATATTACATTGCTATTATGAGCATACAATGGCTTTTGAAAAAGTGCTTAAAGGATAAATTGGATACAAACAAAATCATGGTTGTCACACAAGAACCAACCATCATGCAATCCAATAAAGATATACTTTGCAACAATAATCAAAATATCATTATGCAAAGTTCAAAGATCAAAATAGAAAGCAACAAAAGAAAAAATGGTTGTAACACAAGAACCAACCATGTTGCAATTCAAGTGAAACACTTTGCAAAAATATGAAGTTATCAAATGATATCATGCAAAGTTAAGCCAAAGCTCAAGGATCAAAAGAGTTAATGTAATATATATTGCATGAGGACATGCAATAGCTTCAGTTGGGGGGTATGTTGAGTCTTGAAAATGTCATTCATTTCCATTACACTTTCACTATTATGTCCATTATATCACCTCCATTTCACTACTATGTCACCACATTCATCCCACTTTCATTATCATTGGGCCACCTTTATGTTTTTCCAATATTTATTATTTCTAAGCCTTTTAAGTGAATTTGTGGTTAAACATTAGAAAATAATGTGCATATGCTTATACCTAACAAATGGGTTGAGATTGTTGACATGTGTAGGTTGAAAGGAGGCTTCTAGAAGACCCTTATGTAGCACTCTAAGGCCAAATTCGAATTTGGTTGGAAAGAATCATGGGATCATGAGGATATGTGTCACATCTCCTAATTGTATTGTAACTCTAAAAAGACATGTGTCTTATCAGTTCCTATTTTGATTAGGACTCTAGAGGTAGAGGGAGAGATTCATGGACTATCATTAATGAGATGGCTCTCATCTTTTTGTATAAATAGGAGATCTCTCTCCTTCATTTGCTAGTCTTTTCCTTTAGTCTTTTCTTAGTCCTTTTAGCTTGTTAGTCCCATGGCTTTTGAAAGCTTTTGTACTTTGTACTTTTGAAGAAATTGAATAAAGCTTTGATGTTCTCAACATGGAAGGAGATGTGAAGTAGATGTCATGGAGCATATTAGGATGTAAGTAGAGTAGATTTCATTTTGTAAATATTGCTTTGTAGAATGTAAAGTAGATTAGATTTTCATTCATGCAATTTTAATTTATGCAAGTGTGTTTAACTTTGCTTTGATTTCATAGGTGGTAGGGGGGCCCTGCCTTGTACAGATGTCTTTGTTGTATTTGCTTTATCTCTAATGGTATTTTCAGTTGTCATATTCATAAGTTGCTGCCTTTATTTTATTTTTCTAGCTTGATTTCTAAGTTTAGTTTCTCAAGTTGTATGCTAACATATTGATGGTCTCCTTATCATAAGTTGTTCATCTTTAAGAGATCAGAATACTAATAAATCACAGCTTGCTTTGAGTAGTTTTTTACTTATATCACTAACTCTTTCTTCACTTGTTACACATTACAATGTATGTTGGAAGCAGAATGTTGGAGAAAGGCAAAGTGGTGTTATAATTTGTCATCTTAGAGCTTGATTACTTTTTAGACTTATATCTAACTACTTCTTAATCGTGTTTCACATAGTACTATATGTTGGAAGCAGAGTGTTAGGAAGAGATGAACATTATAAGTGGTCTTTAAAGTGGTTTTTCTTACCTTTTTATTGCAGCAGCATGAGTAGTGACTAGCGCCATTAGAAAGTGGTTTTTATGTTTTGCTTTCAGTTTCATTTCAAGTTATTTCTTTCAAGCTCTTTCTTTGCAAGTTTAGAAGGTAGTTAGAAACTACCAGTTACACACACTCACTCATTTAGAAACCACTATACACACACAAATCACTCATTTGTTTATAAAACCATTACTATAAACAAAATAAACTATAAAACAACGAAGTAAGAAAAAGGTTAACTAAGCACATATAGTGCACCACACTTCATCAGTTTACGATACCCGGATTGATAATTTATGTAGAGCAATTTAAGACGTTAAATTGACTAGACATTTTGGCGCCGTTGCCGGGGAAGTGTAATTAGGAGACTTATTTCTTACATCTGAAAAAAAAATTAACAATTATTGAGTATGCTCTCCTCCTGCACTTTGTGTGATCTGGAGGATTAGAAAAATGATTGTTATGTAAAAAAAAAAAAGTAAATAATTCTTGAGTATGCTCTCCTCCTGCACCTTCTGTGATCTAGAGGATCAAAAAAATGATTGTTAAAAGAAAAAAATAGGAGACAAAATAAACTTCAACATTTCAATTGATTCAATAATAAATTAATTAATTAATTAAAAAAATAAAAAAAAAAATAAAAAATAAAAAAAAAACAACTTAACTGCTTTGATAGGTTCAAATTGTCCAAAATTGTCTGGTTTTGCTTTGTAGTGGTCTTCAAAACACTGTATCCTGTTCAAATAAGGTTTTGCAACTTAGCTGCAGAAACTGCCCTGATTCCGCAGCTAGCTGACAATTCCGCAGCTGTTTCAAGGTTTAGCAGGTTACAGGCATCTGATGAAAAAATCGACCACATGGGCATCTCCAGAATTGTCCCAGCATGGATCCTATCCTAGTCACCCATCTCAGATCGATGAAAAACCAGCCTAAGACCTCAGTCAAAGTCTTGTTTTTAGCATGTTTTTTTTGAAGTACTTGCTGCCTGAAATTGAAAATCATTAATCCTTTTTATAAAATTTTAGAATTTCAGAGAAGAAAAAAAAGAGAAAAGCAATCTATGGCTATCCCCATTCCTAGTTTTCATTGTGGCTTCAATAAAAAATCTGCCTCCTTGATCAAGCTTTGGCCTGAAATAAACATGCAACATAAAAATTCACTGTATATATGAGAAAAAAGAGGACCGAATTGTGCATTTTTGTAGGTTGGTTCCTGTAGGAGGCATTCATCATTTAGTGGCATATTTTTTAGTTGATTTCACCCTTGGATAGCTACATTATCAGTCAGAAACAGAGAGTTGCTTACATCCCTGTGCTTGTCCTTCAGCCATGGCCAGTTTTCTAGCTCGGAGTAGCTTTTCCTGAAACCACAACCATTTGAACCTCTACATTGACATTGTGTCTCCGCTTCCTTCAATTATCAGTTGCAGTTGTGTTGGCTACAGAGCAGATTTACGTGAAATCCACCTAGCCACCCAATTCAAATGATTTTTAATCTTCTGAGTGTTTTCTATTGCGAGCAATTCAATTTGATATACCCGATCACTATGTTGAATACTGCAACCAATTTGGTGGAGTCAGAGGCTTATGAAGACCAATCAGATTCACTTTTAAGAAAGTACGCAATGGAACAGCCAATTTTGTGGTTCACATCTGTGATTGCTGGCATCGCTTTGTGTAAGATTTTTACGATATACTTAAAAGGCTACTGCTGCTAATCAAGATCCTAGCCTTCCTTCTATGACTCCATTCAGGCCAAATGCAAATTCATAAAAGGCGGAATAGAGAATGTTAACTCTGGAAAAACGTAAACAGCCAGAAAAAACGTCAAACTTCACACCTTTGATTCTCCCAAACATAGACGAATTTAGAAAAACTAAAACATGGGTTTTTTTGCCAGGTGGGTTAATTAGATAACCCAGAAACCGTTTGAGGAAATTCGTGGCGGTCTGGGAGAAATTCTCGGTTCTTTGGAGCCTTTTTTTTGTCGGCGCGTGAAAACATTGAGTTATTAACTGACAGTTTGATTAACTCCGCGTGCCTGAGGGAATGAATTCTAATTGGATTAATTACATGCTGGCATATAAAACCAATTACATGTCTTTGCACGCCTTCCCTCTTATTCAATTCAAACCTGTTTGGAGACGTGTTCCAATTGAACACGACTCTCTGCCATTAAATTCCATGAAGTCGTTGTCGGTTAGATGTTGGGAGAAAATCATGTTTGACGGATCCCCTGCTTAAGGATAATACCCTGCAGGCCTTGACATCTCTGCGCTTGGCTCTTAAACATGTTGTGGAGACCCTCAAGTTTGGCCACGAGAGCAGCAAGCTGTTCATAGCAAGCCGCAGGCAAATTTCACAATGTAACTCCTCAGTTGGAGCAGGCTTTAAGTGAATTGGCTTATGTAGAACTTGAATTGTCAAATGAAGTTCGAGAACAGGTTGAACTTGTACATGTCGTCATTTGTAACCATCTTATAGCCACTTCACATGAATTTTTTTTTGGTTATGGCTCTGCTACATATGGGCAACCTGTTTAGGGCTATCCTACTAAATTAATCTTGCATCAATATTATTGACGAAAAGCCATGTCCATAATGCCTGCCTCTTCACCATGTGCTGCTGCTTTTGCTGTTACAAAATCTGTTGTTGCTGCCCTTGAGAGATATACTCTGTTGTTGCTGCCCTTGAGAGAGCAGAGAATGATGCAGTCATCTTCCCATACAAGAAATTCATGTCACAAAGAAAAAAAAAAAAAACAACAACAAAACATTAAGATTTGGACTCCAAAGGATCAAAATAATTTTGCTATGGACTTTTTGTCATATGATCCCCTGATATGATCTGAGGTTTTTGTTGTAATTACTACACTCTGTTTCAAGCCACTCCATTTCACAGTACTTTCTACACTCTGCACTTTCCGCAGCCAATACAGCGTTTCCGCAGCCAATACAACGTTTCCGCAGCCAATCCCAGATTCCGCAGCTGTTTTGTTAAACTCTAGGTTGCAGGTGTCATCAGGCAAAACAAGTCACATGGGTAGCTAGGGAAGAGTCAGTACATGGATGGTGTCCTATTCATTCGGTCAAATTTGATGAAAAAGACCCCGGTCAAAGGGAAGTCAAATTGGGTGTTATCACAAAGTCGCCACACTGAGTCGCCACACTAAGTTGCTGCATATCAAGAAAAAATAATAATTTTGAATCAATGAAATGAACAAGTTATTTTCTCACTTTTCTGAAGGTATTGATTAATTTTGGACTGATAATGAAAGATGAATGGCTAACTTTTTATTCAAGATTTTTAGCTACAGAGCTGTTCCCCAATTCCGCAGCCAGAAAAACCTCATTGTTCAAATCAGCCTATCTTTCTCATACAAAATCAGATTTTGATGATTTAAGTACCATTGGAAAGATCTCAACAATATCTGTACAATGAGAAATATATCATTAGAGTTTGAAATGGCAAATAATGAAATAAATTGCTGAAAAGAAGCAACATCAACTTGAGGCACTAATTCCAAAGCAGGTATAAATTCTTTTGATTTTTCCTTTGAGAACTTGTTTCATTAATACAAATTCTTAGTTTTGTGTGTAAATATCATAACTAGAGAGATTGGCCACCTCTCTCCTTTGATAATCTTACATTCCATTGCAGAAGAAGTATTAGTTTTTTGCAGGTTCCAAGAGGAAGGACAAATGACTACAAGGGAATGGTGTCTCTCTAAGAGACCAATTTGTTTCATAAGAGGATGATCAGCAACAAAGAGGAAATATGTTGATGCAAAATCAGATCCAAACACTTGAAAAACTTTCAGATACTATTGTCTCCATCACATCCATCCATCACATCCATACTTCATAATAAACCATTCACCTCATTCCACTCCATATTTTTCATTTTCATTCACATACACTTTCCATCTCTTTTTGTCCATTCATAACCCACCAATAAAAGCAAGAGGCTCATTCACATGCTTATTGCCCATTGTCATTTCTGTTCTCCATTGCCATTTTCCATTTTCATTTTCCATTCCTTGTCATTTTCATTCCGCAAATAAGCCCTGCTTCAATGCAAATTATTGAGTCCATAGTCCTTTGAGTCTAATTTCTTTGTAAAAACACCTTGAGGCTTGCATGCCTTAATGGAAAGTCCTCATGTTGACAAACAATGGGAATACATTAATGTCCCTTGTTCGTTAGATCTTCTAGGTGACTCGACATCAGCAAATTCATTCGTACCTAGCAAGATGTATTTGGGCATCTTGACTCTCATTGTCATCAATGGTGAGAGTGCTCGTGTTGACTAGTGGCATCCATTAATGGCCACTAAGCCAACAATTTCCTACTATGTTCGACATCAGAACATCTTTTCACATAGTAGGTATTGTGCCAATGAATTTTGAAGACATGAAGACTATTATTTTCAGCATTTATTTAGCAGATTCAGCAAGTTTTAGTAGAAGCAATAAAAAGTCATCTTATCTCTCTATCCATGACTCCTCTTGATCAGCCACTTGAAGAAGAAAATGATCAGAAGTTTTCAGCCACTACACATACAAATCATCCATTCCAAAGGGTAAGTGAAGGTACGACATTTTCTAACTTTTAACCATAGAATTCCATAAAAAGCTAGAATGATAATTGTTGGAAAAACATTTATCTTCCTCATTTCATAAAATTGCCAATACCATCAGTTGGGGGGGGGGAATACATTCATATTCATATCTTGCCATGTCCATATCATATTCAAGAGCTCACATACTTCCAACATATATTAAATATTACATTGCTATTATGAGCATACAATGGCTTTTGAAAAAGTGCTTAAAGGATAAATTGGATACAAACAAAATCATGGTTGTCACACAAGAACCAACCATCATGCAATCCAATAAAGATATACTTTGCAACAATAATCAAAATATCATTATGCAAAGTTCAAAGATCAAAATAGAAAGCAACAAAAGAAAAAATTGTTGTAACACAAGAACCAACCATGTTGCAATTCAAGTGAAACACTTTGCAAAAATATGAAGTTATCAAATGATATCATGCAAAGTTAAGCCAAAGCTCAAGGATCAAAAGAGTTAATGTAATATATATTGCATGAGGACATGCAATAGCTTCAGTTGGGGGTATGTTGAGTCTTGAAAATGTCATTCATTTCCATTACACTTTCACTATTATCTCCATTATATCACCTCCATTTCACTATTATGTCACCACATTCATCCCACTTTCATTATCATTGGGCCACCTTTATGTTTTTCCAATATTTATTATTTCTAAGCCTTTTAAGTGAATTTGTGGTTAAACATTAGAAAATAATGTGCATATGCTTATACCTAACAAATGGGTTGAGATTGTTGACATGTGTAGGTTGAAAGGAGGCTTCTAGAAGACCCTTATGTGGCACTCTAAGGCCAAATTCGAATTTGGTTGGAAAGAATCATGGGATCATGAGGATATGTGTCACATCTCCTAATTGTATTGTAACTCTAAAAAGACATGTGTCTTATCAGTTCCTATTTTGATTAGGACTCTAGAGGTAGAGGGAGAGATTCATGGACTATCATTAATGAGATGGCTCTCATCTTTTTGTATAAATAGGAGATCTCTCTCCTTCATTTGCTAGTCTTTTCCTTTAGTCTTTTCTTAGTCCTTTTAACTTGTTAGTCCCATGGCTTTTGAAAGCTTTTGTACTTTGTACTTTTGAAGAAATTGAATAAAGATTTGATTTTCTCAACATGGAAGGAGATGTGAAGTAGATGTCATGGAGCATATTAGGATGTAAGTAGAGTAGATTTCATTTTGTAAATATTGCTTTGTAGAATGTAAGGTAGATTAGATTTTCATTCATGCAATTTTAATTTATGCAAGTGTGTTTAATTTTGCTTTGATTTCATAGGTGGTAGGGGGCCCCTGCCTTGTACAGATGTCTTTGTTGTATTTGCTTTATCTCTAATGGTATTTTCAGTTGTCATATTCATAAGTTGCTGCTTTTATTTTATTTTTCTAGCTTGATTTCTAAGTTTAGTTTCTCAAGTTGTATGCTAACATATTGATGGTCTCCTTATCATAAGTTGTTCATCTTTAAGAGATCAGAATACTAATAAATCACAGCTTGCTTTGAGTAGTTTTTTACTTATATCACTAACTCTTTCTTCACTTGTTACACATTACAATGTATGTTGGAAGCAGAATGTTGGAGAAAGGCAAAGTGGTGTTATAATTTGTCATCTTAGAGCTTGATTACTTTTTAGACTTATATCTAACTACTTCTTAATCGTGTTTCACATAGTACTATATGTTGGAAGCAGAGTGTTAGGAAGAGATGAACATTATAATTGGTCTTTAAAGTGGTTTTTCTTACCTTTTTATTGCAGCAGCATGAGTAGTGACTAGTGCCATTAGAAAGTGGTTTTTATGCTTTGTTTTCAGTTTCATTTCAAGTTATTTCTTTCAAGCTCTTTCTTTGCAAGTTTAGAAGGTAGTTAGAAACCACCAGTTACACACACTCACTCATTTAGAAACCACCATACACACACAAATCACTCATTTGTTTATAAAACCATTACTATAAACAAAATAAACTATAAAACAACGAAGTAAGAAAAAGGTTAACTAAGCACATATAGTGCACCACACTTCATCAGTTTACGATACCCGGATTGATAATTTATGTAGAGCAATTTAAGACGTTAAATTGACTAGACAGTCCCCGTCCAAGTAATATCGACCGTTAATGAAGATTTAATTATATTTTAATCTTCACTGTCGAAATATTTATTTTTTGAGGAATTTTTGAATTTCTCTTTTAATTCCTTTTTAATTATCTCAAAATTAATTATTTTGAGCTAATTTCCTCAAAATTTGACTTTGACTTAACCATCAAGGCCCAAGGGTCCAAAATTTCTTGAAATTTTCAATATTCTCTTGGTGGGGGACCTCAAAAATTTATTTTCTCTAGAACCCACGAGTTTTTTTATTTTAGAGAATTTATTTTTCCTAAGACATTAATTTTAACTCTAATTAATTAAATTTATGGCTTAGGATTTTTTATTTATTTTTGCCTGAAAATTTAATTAATTGACACGTGAGGGGATTAATATTTTTTCCAACCCTCTAATATTTTAGCACCATGGCTAAAATATTATTTACATAAGATAATTACATTTCAACCCTCAAAGGGGGAAAACCCATTCATTATAGACCCTCAATTATTTTACCCAATTCTACGACTCAATATGATCTAGTAGACCAAGTGATTTGTAATAAAATAATTTATTCAATTAGATAAAATTATTCTCAAATCACTTTTACAAAGACTCAATAAAAAAACTAAGACTTACCTAATATCTTGATGACAAAATCCACTCTAGCTTTGGGGTGAGCCTGGAGGGAAAGACTTTGTCGATATCTGTGTTTGAATCAGTGAGACGAAAAACCTCCTAGGATGAAAATTGTCACCAAAACAATAGGTTTACCTAGGTTGTTACATAAATTATGGTCTTACTAAGATAATTTAAATTATAAATTGTTGAATGGGTTTACAACTCTGATAGATTGATGATTGATGAATCTAAGATGATTTGAATGCTTGAACATGATGGAATCTCCTTGCAGAAAAGTGTACTTCTATAGGGTAGTTGAAATGGAGTTGTCAACAAGCCCCAAGAGCATTCTTGACCTCCCTCAACCTCTTCAACATGATGAATGAAGAGGAAAACTGTGTATCTACAATCTTCAACAATGATGGATTGGTGTACTCCTTATATATTGTGAGGGAATTTGTATGATTTTGTACAAAGTTGTGGATATGTCGTGCATCCTCAATAATACTTCCAATCCAAGGCACATTAGAAGAAATAGGTTTAAGTGATAAATTCAAAGAATGGAAAATGCAAGGTGTCCACAATACTTGTGGATATTTATCTTCCACAATCATTCCAGTAGCCTTGCAAACAGGTGCATTATCTGTAATGATTTTCACACAAGAATCAACACCTACATCTTCAATAACTTTAATGAAAAACTCACCCATATATTGTGCATCATCATATTGTCCAAGTGCATCCATAGATTTTAAGAAAATTGGTTCATTCAAGGAAGACACCATGAAGTTAATGAGTGGGTGGTGTGTTGGATCTATTTATCCATAAAAAACAATACTAACCCCAAATGTTGGCCATGTTGATTTAATAGGCTTCGGCATTTTGTCAACCTCTTTCTTTGCCTTAGTTAACAATGTGGTTTTAAGCTTCTCTAACCTAAGAGGCACATACCCTGATGGATCCCCTTGGGTTAGAGCTTGGCACATATCAATAAATAAAGGTGAGTATGCAACATTAAAGGTTATGCAGTTCTGATAGAAAAACAATGCAATGGTGAGATCAAGTTCTTCCTGTTTCTCTTTCTGAAAAATCTTGTGCACTGGACCAAGTGCCACTACCTTTCTTTTTTTTGCATGACCCACACTCCCACCAAAACTCTCAAATGGAATTTTGTTGTTACTTTTCCTCAAGAATGGAAGGGGATCATCATTCTTGTGTTTTTATATGATGCAGCCACCCTTGCCACACCAACATTGTCCTATTTTTCCATTTATTTCCTCTTAGCTAAAGACACCTGTGTACATGCTCCAATTCCACAACCTGATCAAGCCAACAAATGACCTTTCACATGGTAATAAGTTCTCTTCAAATGATTGTTGCAATAGTTGCATTTCCAGGCAACATTGAATCCTCCCTTCAACTTACTGCTTGGCCCTTGATCTCTTGTGATATACTTCCACAAGGGATATTTGCTTTCTTGAGCCTGTTGTCTTTCTAAACTCATTCTTCCCTCAACATTTGAAGTTGTTGTTGCAGCCCCACTTCCAATAGATGGAACACTTACACACCTTGCTGAAATTGGAATAGGAGGGGCATCACCAATGGGGACATTCTTCCCCTTCCTTCGCCCCTTCCCTGCTGCCCTTGATTGAGACATGAATGTTGTAAAAAAATAAAGAAAAAATGCACAAAATTGTAAAAAAAAAATTCACATGCAAATTGTTGTAATAAAAATGAAAAAAAATAGAATCAAAATGCACTTACATGTTGCTTGAATCACCTCTAAAATTCTCCCAAACCCTTTTATAGTCGCTCCCACACACCCAGAGCAAGAGAGACACAAAATAATGAGGGAGAAATGAGTCCAAACCAAGCTTTATGGGTAGCGCAGTATGACTTTACCGAGGACATGTGTCCCAAAATCGGGACACGGTGGGCATGTTGACGATATTTGCATGTCCGTTGGGCATGTTGATGATATTTCCATGTCCGTCGAATCCCACAAGTCAAACATGCTCAAAGGACACATGTACCAGTGGATCGTGTTTGATTCATGGTATTCGGGACACGAAAAGGGTTTAGGATGAATCCATTTTCATAGCTCTCAATGCAATAAAGTATTAATTCTTGATTCAAAACAATGGAAGTGAGTGGAGAAGTACATCAAAAAGTTATAACAATACATAATTAATTTTAAAGGTTTAATAAAGTGAAAAACAAGGAGATATTCATGTATTCAACAAAATATATACTCCACTCAAATAAAAAAGTCAAATTGTTAAAGAGTAAGTACCAAAGTAGGCCATAAAAAACACAATGGACATAAACCAAGAATAGCTAGGGAAAGAGAAATAATTTAATTTACCATCGAAAGGAATCATAGAACAATTACATGTTAAATCAGTGATCATTGACACAACCCTCACCCTCTCTAAAGAATTGTAGGGGGTTATCTATGGAAATTTTGCTTCCATTACAATTAATGCACATACAATAATTTCACCTCTAACTTGGTGCTTAAACTAATACTTCACTTTTTTCAAACAAATGAAAATGGCAACACGAGAAAATCAACACCAAAAAAATGTACTTCAAAAGAACAATGTTTATGATGATTAGGGCATGCTTTCTAACATAAATAAAATCTGAAAATAAATTATTACAACATATTAATTACAACCATACATATGCCCTTTTGGATTCTATGCATTTGTCAAATCACTCAACAAAATATGCTCAATGTTATGTCAAAACAATATGCATAACAAGAACTAGATACTACTCACTCATCAAGAGAACATAAGCTAAAAATCAAATCCACAAGTAAGTGAAGTTTTTACAATAAGGATCACTTCACGTAGTACATGTCCACAACATAAGACAAGCTAGTACAAATCATGCTCTCCAAATCCTAAGGAATCCACCATAAATAATAAACCCTATCAACTAACTCCTCTTAGCTAGTAATTACTCCCAACAAATTCTCATCACTCCACCAAATATCCACAACGAGCAAATATACACACCGCCAAGTCTTCACTAGCACCTATACTTGCAACCCATAAATGTACATGTTCTAAAATGGATCACTACATAATTTATCATCTATTTTCATACATTTTGAGAGGAAAATTTAGATAGCACCCACTTCAAAGCAAATACCTGTTATGGTGATTTTGAGTCCAGAAACTTTCAAAGCTCGTTTGGAGTTAAAAAACCTTTTGGGTGTTCAAAAAATTGCATGCATAACGCTTTGGCCTCTCAACAATGTCCTATAAATTGAGAGGTTCTCAACAATCCAAAGCCTAACTCCAATAACAGTTCATATGAGGAAGTTATGCCTCCCACAAGTTGACCCATCATGTTGACTAGAATGGTACATGGTGTATGTTGCATCAACTCTCGTTACTCACACATATTGAATTAGTCAAATGTGGACTTTCAATAATATTATCGAGCATCCAAAACCCTAACCCTAAATGAGAGTTGATTCATGCAAAACCCCTAACACTAATCCTAGATGAACATGTTAAAAAATAAGTTATTAGAAAAGGAATGGATTTCATTCTTATTATATTGATCATTATTAGATTGTTGAGAAAATTTAAGGAGTAGGTTATTGGCATGAAACAAGGGAAGAAGAAATACCATATAGTAACGATCTAGACCACAATGTTAAAGACAACTCCATAGTGAGTTCACATTTCATTGATTTGCATTTATAGCTAAGAAGAAAAGAGCAAGGCATAGTTCTCACCCTCTAACCAAGTTTTCCCATATGGGATTTCCAATTGTATATTTAGCATTCATTATGTCGATGATGTGGTATTTGTTTTAGTTCCTTTTATTTTCAGTCTTAGCTTATTTCAATATTTATGTGCTAAGTTAGTAGTATTAAATCTTAATCTTATATAAAACATTGCATAACTAAGTGTTTATAAAAAAATTTAAGGTATGTTGTGACAAACTATTATGGAGGAATATCCATGACAATTTACAAATCCATAAAATAAACAAGATAGTCTCTTTCTAACCTCTCTGTGTCAAACACTATAGAGGTTCCAACTGCCAGAAAATCCTATTCTTCTTCTCTCACTAGAACTAAAAAAACAAGTGTTACCCTTGCTCCTCTAGGGTTTCTTCCACATCCTATATTTCATAGTCTTCTTAAGGAAAACCATAACCATTTTCATCTTCTTAAATCACCCCAAAAACCCTAGAACTTGAGATAAAAATAGAAAAATATAATAAAGGAGAATAGAAGTGAAAGATACAAGTTCACTCTCACTTGTATATCTCTACTAGAGGGATGTGATCAACACATATGCATTAAAATACTCTCTTTTCTCTTGATTTACATAAAATATTATAAAGGCCAACAATAATAGAGTGGACCGCATACAAAAAATTCAACTAAATAACCATTAGATAATTCATGTGAATCACCGCAACTCTAATACAATCCAAACTCCATGGCATGGAAATCCATTAACCAAGGGTCCCAAGGTGAGAACTCCACAAAAAGTGTCCAATGCTACCCCAATGGCTTCAATGCTTCAACACTCCATCTTGAACCATGTGTATCTCTAGGTACACCAAACCTACATGATCCCTCAACTCAAGCATCTCCAAGTCAAGCATGGGCCTCCATGTAAGCTGCTGTAACATTATCTAGTTTTCATAAGTTAGCATATTATTCAAATAATTTTGAAAATGTTAAGATATGATATGGATGCAAAAGAATGAAAAGTTAAAATGTTAGGAAAATTTGATGTTTTATAGGCATCCATATCAATAAAATGTTAGGATTTAGCTGCCCTAAATAAAGAAGGCAAAGGAAAATAAAATGTTAGGGAAGCAAAAGAAAAGGAAAGCTTCATTTTATGTTTTTGAAAATGCACAGGCTGCTAGTCTAAATGCGCCATAATCAAACATCCATTATGTTTCCATGTGCAGAATAAATTGAAAGGAGACTGAAGGTTACTCTAATGTTTACACGCTTACTTTGGATATTAACACTATCCTAAGTTTTACAAACCCCATATCCTAAGTATTAATCCCATATCACCCCTCCATCAATCCATTCCCTTCATATCATTTCCCTAAGTTCATACCCCCTTATATTTTATATTTATTGACATCACATTAAATATCGATTCCTGACCCCACCAATCCATCATGTCACATCACGTTAACTCTCCACCATGTCACTCTTTATCCCCGCCTATCTCCTCGCATCCGATGGCCCGCGTGAAATTTTGGCCCCCCCTCACCATCCGAGCTTTACCACCTGGGGGGTGGGGGTCCTAAATGGGCGGTATACCAAACTACACCCGCCCCTACGTGGCAACTCCACATCGTTTCAGACCCCCCATGAGAAAAACCACAAACCACTCACCCTCCCCTCTGAAAAGCTAAATTCCTTATTCCTGATACAACATACCTGACCGATGTGCATCCGCCATTCCTCTGCTGCCACCTCATCTATCCGTTAACCCCATCAAATCATATTCATTCCTTCCATGATCAATCCATTAAGCATTTAATTTGCTTAGTTGTTAACTCAATGGACTCGTGCCACAAACGGAAAATAAGAACTCCTAATAAAACCTCCTTCTTATCTCTTTACAGGTTACATAATTCTTGTTTTATCACTGCCATTGCTTTGATTACAGGTTGCTCGCCAGTTCCCGACACTCTCAACTTCCAGCGACACTACCTACCTGATCATTTTCAAATTATTCCTTCTGTTCCTGGCCCCATAACTTTCTATCTGTTCATGAATTGTCTCCTTTCCCAATCAAGTTTTCACTATCAGCCTTAGTCATCAGGCCTCCCAAGGACAAAGGACTAGAGGAAATTTTTAATCCTCTTATCTATCCTCCTATAGATCTTCATCATATCCCTATAGCTGATAGAGACTACAAGATCCATGAAACACTCTGTGAGCTCAACCTCTTCGATATGTAATGCTCGCTCGAAGATAAATACATTGATAAATCAGATGATATCCAGCTATGGGAGTCAAACCTACCTCATTACATCTTTCCTCGTACCCACAACACTCCTGATTTCATTAGAAAATGTTATGAAACTAGCTCACAAAAAGATAGAAAAGATAGATCAACGCCTTAGAATTCAGCCTCTTCGAGGGGGCAACCTCCTTTACATTACATAAATAAACAATTCTTCGATTCCACAAATGACAAGACCTCCTTTCTATATATAGGAGTTTAAGGATTCATAATATAATCAGAGCCAACATAACCATAATAATGTAAGGGCATAATAATAACAACAGTGGGCTTCTATGGGGCACAATAGTAACAATATGGGGACTACATAGCTACAACAATACAATAAGGGGGTTGTACTAATAACAATAAGAGGTTACACTAGTAGTATAGGGGCCTAACATGCCCCTCTCCTTCAAAAAGTGTTGTCCTCAACGCTTGAGTAGTTCTTGATGCTTCTGTAGAATATTCTTGTCCTCCCATGTGGAATCTTCAGCGGGTAAGTTCTTCCACTTAATGAGATACTCTGAAATTGATCGATTTCGTAGCTGTCGAGTTCTTCAGTAAAAATTGCCCAAGTGATAATTTTTTTACGAGAGCAAAGCCATTGATACCATACAAACTGATTTGGTTCCAAATATAAAGTTTCAATACGTACCTTTTGTGTGTTTTGCACATTATTGAGATCGAATAATTGCTCCATCTATAGTATCCATGTTGCGGGATCCTTGCCATCAAACTTCCTCATATCGATTTTTGGAATATGGTGAGTCTTCGATCCAACATTAGACTCTATGAAATCATGATTAACATTTCTTTTGTTCGCATCATGAGTTTTCTTTACTACCCTTTCACCATTAGTAAGTATTTCTTGTAGAAAATTTGTCAAATCTCTCTTCAAATCTATATTCAAATTGTTAATCTTAGCTTCCATGCTCTGATACCAAATGTTATGAAACTAGCTCAAGAAAAGATAGAAAAGATAGATCAACTCCTTAGAATTCAGCCTCTTCGAGGGGGCAACCTCCTTTACATTACATAAATAAACAATTCTTCGATACCACAAATGACAAGACCTCCTTTCTATATATAGGAGTCTAAGGAGTCATAATATAATCAAAGCCGACATAACCATAATAATTTAAGGGCACAATAATAACAATAGTGGGCTTCTATGGGGCACAATAGTAACACTATGGGGACTACATAGGTACAACAATATAATAAAGGGGTTGTACTAATAACAATAAGGGGTTACACTAGTAGTATAGGGGCCTAACAGAAAATGCCATGCCTCATATTTTCCAAGCCAAAGGGCCATAGTCAATACCAATGGACAAATTTTATTTATCTTAACCCCTCAGGCTATTGATCAAATGATGCAAGCCCCCACAGTGAACAATAGCACCCCATTTTCTTATGAAGCTTTGGTTGAAATATACCAGAAATTAGACTTTGCTAAGAGAGCCCAAACTCTTGAATTATTCTTAACACAAGATGTTGCATTACCAAAGAAAAATCCTCCTTATCCCTCATCCATATTCCTTGAGAGAGCCAAGCAAATAATCATTGTCATTTCCTACCTCCTTGGCTACTACTCTGACCAATTGGTAGATGAGGCCATTATAGGATTTTTATCCATCTTTTCTCATGATGTTAAGCCATTAATTGTGCTCAATTTCATCCATTTTCTTGCAAATTCTATCCATCAGCAGTTGGTCAAGTTTCCCACAGAGGAGGTATTCAAATATTCCTTTGACTTAGTCTAAATGTTCATATACTTTCATGGGGACAACATGAACTTGTCATTGCAAAATCTGAATGAGAAAGGAAACCAGCAGTCATTCATTTTCTGGACCACTCTAGTTATGAAAGAGCTGAAAGAATATACTTACAAACAGTTTACTGAGATGTTTGTCCATCCAGCCATAAGCCTCCTAAGCAATAGAAATGAACCAAGGATTAGTGAAGAAATCAAAAAGGTCTTGCAACTATCAGAATAGGTACAAACAGGAGACTGGTACTTATATGAGAATTACACAAAGATAAGGATTTTTGGATGTGAGCTACCACCATATAAGCTACCAAAATTCCTCCCAACGAGGATTTTTTCCTTAGAATACATCAGGCAGATGATCAACATGGATGAAGTCCATATTTTTGTTTCCAATAAAAACTCCCATTTTAAGATAAAAACGTCGGTTGGCCCATTCATTTGCAACAGCAAAGCAGCAGGTCAAGGCGCTGACAAACTCCTCAGGGAAATTTAATTTAATCTTAGTTTTACCTGGTCCTATGATCCATTAGGGATAATTTCCAGATTAAGGGTAGAAACCAAGTCTACCCCTTATTTTCACACATCTAGGCCAGAGATAGAAAAATATAAGAATCAGCCAAAGTGGGTTGAGAAAAAATTACAAGAGGCAAAAGAACAGCAGGTCTCCTCATCAACAGTGCAGACTCCTACAATACAAGAAAAGACAGCCAAGAGGAGTAGAGAGGAAGAGTCTCCTTTAGGGACTGATATATTTAGTGAGGGATTTAAAATCATGTACAGAAAGTAGGCTAAGCTTAGCTCTGTACGAAGTATTAGCAAAGAGTCAAAGCAGAAAACTCTCATCACCACTAATGAGCCTCTTGTATCTTCATTAGTGGGTGATCAGTCTACACAGTCTCCTACCACCTCCACAACCTCACAAGAGAAGCAGCAGATTATACACACAGGTACATCTACTTCAAGAGAGCCAGAGAATAGCATCATGTATATATTCAAGGAAATAAAGGTCAAAAATGAAGCCTTGAAGATAAACACATACAACCAATTTTGGAAACAAACCTCTGGTGCCCAAAGTAGGCTACTGTCAGCTTTTGACTCAGAGAAGGGGAAAATGCAGATGGCATTCCTTCAAGCACAAGTTCCTCGGCCCAAAGGAGCATCAGGTTATAAGAAGACATATTTTTAGTTTGATGTCAAGGACATACATTCCATTGACCAAATGGAAATGCATAAACAAACTGGAGAAAAGATCTTCTCTACTGTAACTAACACAGCTATGACCTTACCCAAGCTACAGGTCACACTAGAAAATGTTCAATCACATCTAAAGATGGAGAAAGTCTCAGCTCTTGCCAAAGATACCAAGATTAAAACCTTGGAAGATTTGGTAATCAAACTAGGTTATGATCCTGCAAATGTTATATACCTAGGGGGGATAATATGGGGTACCAAGGGAGGTGCCCAAGGTAATAATGTAATAATGGGATGGGCCATAGTAATAACTAAGGTGGATAACCCATATCATGTAAGCGACCACAAGTAGTTAGTAGTAATTTAATGGGCCCATGGTATTAGTTTGATGGTATGAGGGAACCATGGTAATGACCCATGGTATTGTATGTATGAGGCCTATATAGAGGCTAGAGACTCCACATGGAGGGTGTCAAGGAATAGTCAATGATTATTGTATGAACAGGCATATGGCTTGTGGAGTGTTCTCATTTCTTAAGGAGAGAATGTATGGCGTTTCCCTACCTTAAGGGTTTGATCAATAAAGAATCATTTCATATTATTTCTGGGTTTATTTGCATTATCTTATATTTTTATATCAGATCTATAACATTTCTGATCTATAACAAGTGGTATCAAAGCTATAACAAGTGAAGCATTTCTATATTTGGATATTATTATTCTTGGGTTTATTTCTATTCTCATATATTTTTTGGGTTAGAGATATAACAAGTGGTATCAGAGCACTTTCTTGGGCACAAAAGTGGAGATTTTTTTTTATTATTTTTGCAGGATTTTAGGGGCGGCGAGTTGCAGATCAGATCTGTATGTTTTAGTGCAAGATCTGCTAAATCTAATTGCAGATCTGGATTATTTGTGAAAAAGTAGCCGATTTCAAAAAAAAATTGGTTGAATCGGAGTCAGGATGAAGGAGATATCGCTGATCTAAAAATCAGTGGGGTTGCAAACAATTTTTCATGGCAGTGAGTTTGCGGCGGCGATTTGGACGTCCTAGTGCAATATCTACAAAATATAATTGTATATCTGGATTCTTTGTGAGAAAATACCCAAATTCAAAAAAAAAATCAGTCGAATCGGAGTCCGAATGAGGGAGATATCGCTGATTTAAAATCAGCTCTTTTTGCAGAAATTTTGGTGACGGCGGGAGAGTTGCAGCGCAGATCTGAAATTCCAAGTGCCTGGATCAAGATTTCTACCACATGGGCAGATGCAGAATGATTGTTCCATTTCTAAAAACAGGTCATAATAAGGATTCTGAGCAATATTGACTGAATTGTGGCCATTTCAAATTTTCGCCAAAATTTTGTGATGGCGGCCCTAGATCAGAATTTGAGGGACTTGTATATATTTGATGGCTCTCATCCAGCTAAATGGCTAGCACAAATGGAGAAATATTTCAAATTGAATTACATCTATGATGATGAGACTCAGTTGAGTAGGGGAAAAATGTACTTGGACCTTGAAAGATGGCAATGGTGGCAGTGTCATCAAAAATGCCATCCAAGGGTAACTACTTGGGAGATGTTCGCAAAAACTATTCATGACCACTTTGACCATAAATCTAATCTTGTGGATAAGCTCACACAGACAGACACACAGCCTAGCAAAGATTTTATTTTTACAGGAAAGAAGGAAACCAAGAAACCTAAAGGGTTATTTTCTACTGATGTTTCCTTATTGCAGGTTCATGGATTGATTCAGAAAGAGAAGATCATTGTTTCTATAAATCCTAGCTGCAAGCATAATTTTATCAATGTTAATTTGGCAAAAAAATTACAAGTTCCAGCAAAACACATTGAAAACACACAGGTGGATGATGAGGATGTTCAAGTGTATAAGGATTTGAAGATTTCTATGGATAAGTATGTGTTGCATGGTGATTTTTATACTTCACAGATGGATAATATGGATGTTGTTTTGGGATATTCTTGGATGGAATCGGTGAGTACTATTAATATTAATGTGCAGAAGAAATTCCTAAAGCTCTGTTATAAAAAGAAGAAAATTACATTACAGGATATTTCCATCAATAAACAGGTAGAGTCCACGAACGTTGAAGCAGAAGATGTTCCAGAGTCTGACATATTAGATGATGAGCCAATGATGATAGACAATCAAACACAAACAGAGGTTGAAGCAGAAAAGGTTACAGGTACATCAAATGAGGGCTTAGTGGTTGAAGTCATATTGGAAAAGAAGACACCACAACGAACACCATAGCAGGGTGAATTAAAGAAAAAGCCACCGTGGGTTAAAACTTCAACATATCATCACCCACATCACCCCGCAAGACAACCATCAAGATGGAAACCAATTAGCCACATGGACAACAACCCCCGCAGGACAGATAGAGAGGAGCAAAGATCCACCTACTACACATCAACACAAAAGAGCTATTGCAGTCAACTTCCATCTCAAGTGAGCGAGGCACCAGCGAGACCGAGGGTGCACCTTTCTCTTGGATGGCTAGATGCACGTGCATGGTACCAGTGGACGACTCTTTTGAGTAGATCTTATTATTTGTGTTTTTCCCATGTTTGGGGACAAAACATACTGAGAGGGGTGGAATGTTATATACCTAGGTGGATAATATGGGGTACCAAGGGAGGTACCCAAGGTAATAATGTAATAATGGGATGGGCCATAGTAATAACTAAGGTGGATAACCCATATCATGTAAGGGACCACAAGTAGTTAGTAACAATGTAATGGGCCCATGGTATTAGTTTGATGGTGTGAGGGAACCATGGTAATAACCCATGGTATTGTCTGTATGAGGCCTATATAGAGGCTAGAGACTCCACATGGAGGGTGTCAAGGAATAGTCAAGGATTATTGTATGAACAGGCATATGGCTTGTGGAGTGTTCTCCTTCCTTAAGGAGTGAATGTATGGTGTTGCCCTACCTTAAGGGTTTGATATTAATAAAGAAGCATTTCTATCTATTTATCTCTTATTGTTTATGGGTTTGTTTGCATTATCATATATTTCCGGGTTAGATTTATAACAGCAAACATCAACGCTCCAGAGGAGCTGATCCAAAAGAAGAATTTGGATATAGAAGAACTCTGGAGCGTATCCAAAAGAAGAATTTGGATATAGAAGAACTAAGGAAACAATTGAAACTCCTATCTATTGAAGATCATCTAGCCAAGGATATTGTAGAAACAGAGACTTAAAAGGAAAACATGATGAAACTCATCATGGAGCAAACTATTCAGCTAAAACAGATGGAGACAGAGATGGAGAAATTAATCAAGGAAAAGGAGAAGGCTACTAAACAGATTGCTCTTTTAGAAGCACTTCCTATCATAGTCATTCCAACTGCCATATCAGCTACCACCAATATAGGAGAGGCTGCAGACCAGTTGGCCAGTGCAATTCAAAATATGTCCTTGCAGACTGAAGAGATTAAGAAACTGCAAGATCAAGTAAAACTACTAGAGGATCATCAAAAGAAGTATGACATTTTTCATGCAGCAAAGCTTCAGAGAACTTAGAATCAAGTTGAGGCATGGAAGAAGTCAGCCACTGAGTCTTCCATTGGCTACACTCTTGGTAGTGTCAAAGAAATTATCTGGAACAACATCATAGAGGATATTGATGAAATTTGGCCATGTATCCAGATCATTTTTTAGCAAAAGGAGTTAATGGAAAAGGAAAACCAGACAATTGCCAATATAAATTCTCAACTGGAAGAGATGCCTTCTACAGCCAACAGCATAATAAGGTTTCTCAATTCTAAGAATAGGTATGAAATGGATGATCTAGGAGTGGATGATAGGATTGAAACCATTCTGGAGGTAAAGAAAGTCTTGACTAAAAAGAACTTGGTAGTACAGTTAACAGAGAAGTGTCACACTCTGGAAATTGCAGTCAACAGATTTTTCACAAGAATTGATGCATGAAACAAGAAAGTCTTCCTTCATTGTCTGTCATCAATGATAAGCTAATGACCATGGAGGATTACTTGAAGAAGCTACAGGACATTGCCAAGGACACAGCCAAGTCCTCCAACATAAAAGGTTCCATGACAGGTAGGGAATTTTACGAGGCCATCAATAACATATGTTTTATTTAGAATGAGACAAAACATATTTTTACTGTAAAACCAACTTTTGCCAAGTATACTGAGGTAGATGAGATCTACCATAGAGTAACTAAAATATCAATTCCTGTCAGGCCTGGGTAACTCCAGCTATTGATGAACGCAAGACAACTTGATATTTCACATTAGATAACAATTATTTATATACAAGAGAAACAGATCAGTTCATCTTCTAGATGACTGTCCGGCTTCACCTCATCCGTTTCGGATTACGTGTTAACATTCCCCCCCTTAATCTGAAGGGATGTTGGTGAGTCCAAGCATCGTTCTGAATCTTTCAAGCTTTTCTCTTCCAAGCGCTTTGGTGAAGATGTCTGCAATTTGTTCGTTTGTGGAACAATGACGGAGATGGATTGTTTTGGCCTCAACATGATGTCGGATCAGATGATATTTAGTATTGATGTGCTTAGTACGATCATGGAACTTTGGATTTTTGGCCAACTTTATTGCAGATGTGTTATCAATCATGAGTGGAGTAGATTGTATTTGTTTTACTTGCAAATCTTCAAGAATTTTCCTGAGCCACACAATTTCTTTCGTTGCTTCAGCTGCTGCCACGTATTCTGCTTCTGTTGTGGAATCCGCTGGTACTGATTGTTTGCGTGATCTCCAGGAGACAGCTCCTGATCCAAGACTCATAGCATATCCTGAAGTAGATACCCCAGTTTCTTTGTCTCCATCGAAGTCTGAATCAGAGTATCCAATCAAGTTGAAGTCGTCCACCTGTGTATACTTGATTCCAAGGTCTTGAGTTCCCTTCAAGTACCTTAGAACTCTTTTTGCAGCAGACCAATGTCCCTCACAAGGCTTTTGCATAAACCTGGAGAGGATTCCAACAGCAAATGAAATGTCTGGTCTGGTAGTAGTGAGGTAGATGAGACTTCCTACAAGCTGTCTATACCTTGTTGCATCCTCAAATTCCTTTCCTTCAGTAGATGTGAGCTTCAAGTTTTGTTCCATTGGAGTAGAAAGGGGATTGCACTCTGTCATGCCAAATCTGTATAACAAATCTCCAATGTATTTCTTTTGAGAAAGAAATATGGACTTTGGATGTTGGGTTACTTCAATGCCAAGATAGTAATGAACATAGCCCAAATCAGTCATTTCAAAAAAATTTCCTAATTCTTTCTTTATGGATGCAATATAGCTTTCATTGTTCCCTGTCATTAAAAGATCATCTACATATACCACAAGATATACAACTGTTTTGCCAACTTTCTTGACAAATAAAGTTGCATCATCAAGATCAAAATGTTTGAAGTTGAGTTTCAGAAGATGCTCAGTTAGTTTTTCATACCAGGCTCGTGGTGCTTGTTTGAGGCCATACAAGGACTTCACAAGTTTGCATACTTTGTGTTCATGTCCTTTCACAGCAAATCCTTCAGGCTGGGACATAAAAACATTCTCTTTTAGATCTCCATTCAAGAATGCAGTTTTTACATCCATTTGATGGACTTTCCAACCGTTCTGAGCAGCTAGTGCAAAGAGTGTCCGGATGGTGGCCCATTTTGCTGTGGGAGCAAAAGTTTCCTCGTAATCGACCCCTTCTTTCTGTGCAAAACCTTTTGCCACAAGCCTAGCTTTGTGCTTGTCAAGTGAGCCATCAGCTTTGTACTTGTTCTTGTAGACCCACTTGCAGCCAATTGGTTTGGTTCCAAATGGAGGATCAACCAGCTTCCAAGTGCCATTCTTTATGAGGGCATCATACTCCTTCCGCATTGCTTCTTTCCATTCATCATGAGAAGCAGCTTCTTTGAAGGAAGTTGGTTCAAAATCTGTAGACAAGTTCAATTCACAATCATAAGTAACATCCATATCAACAGGTGAATTAGAGTTATCTACATCACCTCCATCTTGTCGATTTGAATTTCGGGTTCCTGTTTTTCCAATTTCATCAGGATGAACACTTTCAAGTGTCTTTGTCAGCCACTTTGGGGGACCTTTCTGAGATGGTCCAGGCTGCTCTGTTGATTGAGTTGGGTCTGAATCAAGATTGAGTCTCCCAATTCTATCAATTACATCACTTAAAGCATCATCCGTTGTTGGAGTGTCATGCAGGGGAGATTGTTCTTCAGAATAAGATTCCACATGTTGATCTAGTATAGGAATCCCCCCTTCAAGATGCGGAATCTGATTATCAAACTCTTGAAATGATTTCTGCTTTGTGAATCTATCCAAGCGATCAAGTTGCCGCTCAACAACATTGTCAGATTTGGATGATTCAAGAAAAATGACATCTCTAGATAAAACAAACTTTTTATGTACTTCATCATAAAGGCGGTATGCTTTAGATGTGTTTGAATACCCCAGGAAGATACACTTACGACTTCTTGCACCAAGTTTGTTTCTATGTACCTTTGGTATTAAATCATAACAGGTGGAACCAAATATCCTGAGATGTTTTACTGAAGGAACATGTCCATACCACAATTCATAAGGAGTCTTGTTTCTTATAGTACTAGATGGACATCTATTCTTTATATATGCAGCACATAGAACAGCATCAGCCCAAAACATTGTCTTTACATTTTTGAAGAAAAGCATAGATCGTACCATATTCAAAATTGTTCTGTTCATTCTTTCAGCTACACCATTCTGTTGAGGATTATAAGGCACAGTTGTTTGATGTTTAATCCCATGTTGGCGAAGATAGTGTTCAAATTCATTTGATGTATATTCTTTTCCATTATCAGTGCGAATAGACCCAATATGAGATTGTGCATCATTTTCAATCCACTTATGAAAATTCTTAAATGTTTGAAAAGCATCAGATTTGTTCTTCAATAAGTAAACCCAACACATTCTGGTGTAATCATCAATAAATGTCATGATATATTTATTTCCATTTGCAGAAGGAACAGGCATTGGACCACATAAATCTGAATGAATAAGTTCAAGCTTCCTATGTGCTCTTGAATGTGAATCATGAAAAGACTGTTTGCTATGCTTTCCTAGAATGCAAGCATCACATTGTTTATGTTTTCTAGGAATTGTAGGCAAACCAGCAACACCATTTTTCTTCAACAAGCGGAGACTATCATAGTTTAAATGCCCAAATCTAGCATGCCATAATAAACTTGATGGAAGTGTACATTCTTCATGATGAGAAATATATGAGAAATGTTGTGTATGAGCAGAGGTTCCTTGCAGTTTAAGGAGTCTTTCTTCTTCTATACCCCTCATGACAAGTGAGTGGTCAGATGCCTTTGTTACCTCAAGCTTGCCATCAAACATGTGAATGGAGTGACCTTGCTGGCGGATGTGGACCAGGGACAGCAAGTTTCTCTTCAGCTGTGGGAGATATAGAACATGATCCAGAAGAAAGTCTGGAAGACCAGGCAGTTTAAGCCTGATTGTGCCAAGCCCTGATGGCTTGATTTTTGACTGATCTGCAAAGTATACTGCTCCATCAACATTGTTAGTGAAATCTTCAAAGAAATCTCTCCTATGAGTCATATGACAGGTTGCTCCTGAATCAAGCAACCAGTCATTTTTCGAAGAAGCAAGTGAAGCATTAAACAAATCTTCATTTACTCCAATATTACATTGTGCCTCAATATAGTGTGCAGATTCGGGTGCTTTACCTTTGTCTGAGTCATCAGTTTTACCTTTATGCTGATTTCTTCTCTGCTCAACTTTGTCCCATGGTAGCTTGCATGTAGAAGCATCATGTGATCCATTTCGTTTGCAGCGAATGCAATGCAGATCTGCCTTTTCTGCTTGAGAATGTCTGCCCCCCCTGCCTCTGAAGTATCTTCCTCTTCCTCTTCGTCCATCTCTTCCTCTTGCAGAATCTTGAGCAGGATGCTTTTCTTTGTGAGCAAGGCAAACAGTCTCTTCAGAATATTCAGGGACTGTTTTCTTTCCAAAGGCTTTCTCTCTTTCAGCAAACTTTTTCACAAGAGAGTCAAAAGTTATATCTTTAAGGTTTCCATTTGCTTGTAAAGACTCAAGATAATTGGAGTAGGTAGGATAGAGTGCTTTGAGAAAGGCAATAAGAGAGATATCCAGCTCAACCTTAGTGGATTTTATATCATGCATTATAGACTTTATTTCAGATGCAAGAGCAAGAGGATCATTATTTTTCAGTTCAAGAGTGAAGAGTTTAATCATGAGCTGAACAACTTCAAGTGCAGAATGTGTATCATAGAGTTCTTTCAGCTTTTGTATAGCTTCAAAAGCAGTGGAATAGCAGGAAATATGACGACTTACTTCCTCATTGACAGATGCTGCAATCAATGCAAAGGCTTTGCTGTTCTTGTTTTCCCAAATGGCGAGTTCTTTGTCTGATGTGGGCTGCACAGGGTCTCTGTCTTCTTCTCCGACACACACTCCTTTCCACAGCTCATTGTAGATGAGGGTGTGTTTCACCATCCGAGACCATTCAGAATAGTTCTCCTTGCCAGTGAGAACTATTCCGACCATTGAAATGATTGAATGCATTCTGTGAAGAAGAGAAAAAAAAATCTCTGCCAAAAATACTTCTGTTTGAGAGAAAAAAATCCTTATATGATTGCCTTATGCAACAGTATATATATAACAAGGGTGCTCAATACACTGTTTACTGCTCAAAGACTGCTCACATATATGACTGTATTATTGTTTAAAAAAAAAAAAAATAAGGACCCTCACTGCTTTTCCATATATCAATATCTGAGAAAAAAAAAAATTAGCGCTCATATATATGACTGCTTACATATATCACTCCTGAACAAAAGATGGCGCATATATATATGTCACTGCTTAGACACTCATATGAAAATCACTGTAAAAAAGGAGGGCGCTCATTACTTTTCACACATATTTCAATGTATATCACTGTTCTAGCAAAAAAGGGCGCTCACATATCTGTTGCATGAAAACGCTTTGATACCATTCTCAAACACCATGTCAGTTCTCGGCCTTCACAAGTTCTCGGACTTCACAGTTCTGTCTTTAAATAAGGAAAACGCAGCAAATACAGTAGCTCGGCCTTGTCTTCACGCCAACACAGTTCTCGGCCTTGTCTTCACGCCATGGTAGCCGCTGTCCAGAGGTGGAATCACAGGTGTCGGCCTTGTCTTCACACAAACACAGGTGTCGGCCTTGTCTGTTATCAAAATAAATCCGCCACGGTGAGCAAAATACCCTTAATGTTTTGGCTGCCTCATACAGTACCCTTCATGTTCACAATATATAAACAAAATCTGAGAAGAGAGTAGCCGAGGTGTTGAACACTGCTATTGAAAGTTTCGCTCGCTGCCTCTGCCCGAGTGAAAGAACTCTCTATATACCAAGAACAGGAGGGGGTTAAAGAAAAGAGCGAGAGGGATAAGAAAAAACAAATCTCAAAACTCGGATATCTAGAGACAGCGAAAACTCCGATATCTAGCCACTGTTTCAAAAAACTATGCCGCTGTTCTTACAGCGCAGGCAGGTATCACTGGTGGAGATGCGGGGTATGAAAGCACAGTATGGAAGCGGATTATCAAACTCAGGAATGCAATACCACTGTTTACATATATATCACAGGAGTCTTCAATAAAAAAAAAACGCGGTTACCATTACACAGTCACCAATACATTACAGGCTTTCATGTACCGGCAGGAATGCAATATCGCTTCCCTCCAGCTTCTCTCCACGCGGGCTCCCTTGGATTCAGAGGAACAAACCACAGTCATTTCGGTGGGAGAACGTTACATGCCTCTCTGGGCAGCGACAGAGGCAGAGTAGTGAGCAGAGCAGCGCTCAGGATGTCAGAGCAGAGAGCGTATGCCAGGGAGCAGAGGTTTCATGAGGCAGCAGAGGAGTTACACTATTTCTGGAACCTGGGGACCTGGGCTCTGATACCATGTCAGGCCTGGGTAACTCCAGCTATTGATGAACGCAAGACAACTTGATATTTCACATTAGATAACAATTATTTATATACAAGAGAAACGGATCAGTTCATCTTCTAGATGACTGTCCGGCTTCACCTCATCCGTTTCGGATTAGGTGTTAACAATTCCAAATGAAGAACGGTGGGAAAATCTATGTGAATATCAGGATTAGAGGACAAATCATCTTGGTCAGCACAGCACCAGAATAGTTGCCACTCAGCAATAGTTTTCCATCAAAACAGGGTCAGATGTTCAGATTCATTCTTTTGGATCGAATTGCTTCTCTTTCTGTTAAATTTTATGTCATAATATCATGCCTTGTCACTCAAGCATTGATTGTAATATTTTGCATTTTTGTTTAAATATTTCATTCTATCGAAGTATTCAGGCTTGCACCCTTGAGCTAGTTACCAAACAGATTTGTACTAAGCTAGAGCATTTTTTATTGAATAAAAGATTATGGATTTACTTTATATGGCTTGTCTCTCTGTGAGTTACTTTATTATGTTTTTCATTATGTATTCCTCATATAATGTATTTCATTTACAGTCATCTGATTAAAAATTTAATTGAATTTCAGTTTCATTTTGAATCCGTTGTGAAGTTGTAGTTTAATTAAGAGATTAATTTATAGAACTGTCTGTTCTTGTAAATTCCTCTTTGAATTTAAATTGCACAATATTTCTGAAATGACTTGATTATATTTTGTTAATTAAGAAAACACAGTTTTCTTAATTTCTTCTTATAAATGGTGAAATACTCTATCTGAATATTAAATCATTTATACTTCTCTATATTCTTCTTATCCATCACACTTAAAATCAAAATAACCATATGTATTTAAAGAACAGCCTTTCATTTTATTAAAGATCTTTCTAAGTTTAAGGCACCTGTTAAAAAGCAGTTCATTGGTCATCCAACCATTAAAATCAAACAAAATATTTTAGATGCTTTGGCATAGCCAATTGACCTTAGGTTATCTCAAAGGACAACATCATATTGGCATCGTTGCTGGGGAGCGAAGTACTGAAAGTTAAATTTTCCCTGGGGCAACGATTTTCCCTTTCCTTTAAGGTGAATAAAGGATAAGGTCATAGGTCAAAATCTTTCACCTGGCAATTCCACTGGTCCAAGTTGGCTCCCTATAAGCATACAAGATCACGTTCTGATTCTAAGATTGTTAACCCTCTGCCAGACCCAGAAAGACTCATTAGGGGAGCCTCTTCAAGGGGAAGACGTAGAACACCTTCTTCTTCTTCAGCTTTACACCCTAAAGACATTCCATCTGTAGATCCATTCTCATTTATACCAACTCACCCTGATTGGACTAAACTACCTCCTAGGGTCTCTAATCTTATTTCTAGAGGAGTAGACCTTCCATCAGCATTTTTGATACAGTCACTTGAAACATATCAAGTTCCATCCATTCCTATCAAATCACCTTCATCTGAGGAAGAATTGGGTTTACATTTACCTGAATTCAAACCTCAATATTTCATTACTCCAACTCCTTATTCTATTCCATCATCCTCAACTAATTTTGAAGAGACATTTTCTGTCTACTCGAATCCTTTATTTGAAAATAAGGAAGACTTCCCACCAAGAGTTCAGAAATTGGTTATTAAAACCCCTTTCAAACCCTTAAAGAGGTCTCCTCCCTCTCCTCCACACATTAATACACCTACTAACTCATCTTCACCTCCTTCATCTTCATCATCTTCCTCTTCCTCATCAACATCCACTCATACACCCCATACTCCTCTTGTTGTCATGGCTTTTCGACCCATTGTTCAAGCTAGGTATGCTGCCCTAGTTCTCCCTACAAACTTGGGAAATTTTCCTGATGGATACTTAAAGCATTTGCCAAGATTTAATGGAGAAACAGGACCCTCAGCAGAAGATCATGTGTCAGCCTTCCTAGATTTTGCTGACAATATGAACATTGAAGAGGAAAATGTTTATATGAGATTATTTGTACAATCCCTAGAAGGAAATGTTAGGATCTGGTTTAGGCAACTCAGAGCTAACTCTATCAGAACTTGGAATGAACTCATAACCATCTTCAAAAATCAATGGGGGGTAAAGAAAGATCATGTTTACTTCCTTACTAAATTTGAGGAATTAAAGAGAAACCCAGGAGAACCAGTTGTTGAATTCATTAAAAGATTCAACAAGCTCTATCATAAAATGCCTGTTGATTGTAAACCACCAGTAGCAGCTGCAAAGGTCAGATTCTCTAAAGCATTTGATGATGACTTTGCAGTCATGCTAAGAGAAAGAGTTTCTAATACCTTAGAATACATGCAGACAAATGCTATAGAGGTAGAAGCCAATAGGTCAGCTTCTGGTAAACTTAAGGCTAAAGCAGAAAAAAGAAGAAAGAAAACTGAAAGCTAAGATAGATGATTCATCCTCCTCCAAATCTAAACTAGAAGATCAAAAAATTGATGAAATTACATCTTTTCTTAGGAACCTTTCTAACATAATTTCAAAAATTGAAACTCAGCCTAGAGCTCCTCAACAAACTGTTGTTAGACCTCAAGCTCAAACTCAATTCAGAAGAGCTCCTCAAATGCAAATTCTTCAGAGACCAGGTTCTAACCAAAATATTCAGCCACCCTTGCTTATTGATTATCAACAGTCACAAGATACAGGCCCTTTAATTACTGAAGATATCAATAATATTGATTCTTCAGCAATACAAATGGCCATAATTCTGTCATCTTCATCTCAGTCTTGCGAACTAGAAGTAGGAGATACTCAAATTTCCAGATACCAAGCATTATTTGAATTTTTAATTGAAGAATTGAATAAGAGGTATGATCTAAGACCTAGATCGGGTCCTGGTAAACCTCCAAATTCCACCACAATAATCAAACCTGCAGTGAAAACCATTCAAACACAAACTTCAACCCCTCAGACTACAGAGTCATCCACCGAAACCCATCCATTTGATAAGACTGTTTTGGCTACTTTTAATATTGAAAAGGAATTGGAAAGGGTTAAGATTCTTATACCTTTAGCTGAACTTTCCAAAAATCCTAGTTACAAATATCAAGTGTCTAAATGGATACAATCTTCTAGTGTAGATGCTAAGGGAGATGTTATTATTCTGCAGGATGAAAAACCCTCGGTTGTATTTGGCCCTAGTTCTGATATGATCGATGAAATTTTTCCACCATTTTGTGTAATAATAAAGCTCATGATTTTCTATTGTATAATTGTATGTTGTATTCTAGAGCCTCTCATAACCTTATTCCAAAGGTAATAATGGACCAACTTTAGTTACAGGTCACTTGTAATTGTCATGACTTTTACACCTTTGGCTCAAAGAAAGTACCATGCCTAGGATTGATCAAAGACCTAGTTGTGACCTTAGCTCAAATACCTATCAAAAGTATAGTTCTAGACATAGTTGTCACTGATATTCCTGCCAAGTTTGGCATGCTTCTATCTAGAGCATGATGTGCTAAACTTGGAGGGTCACTTCAAATGGAGATGTCTTTTTCTACTATCCCAATCTATGGAGCTGATCACTTAAGGTTATATAGGGAATTTTGTTTCCTTCATATTGTTTGTAGGTCTGATCAAGAAAAGAACCACCCTATCTATGCAGTAGATCGGGATTTTGGTTGTTTTCACTTGTCTTCACAAAATGCATCAAACACTCAACTTGCCATTGAAAATATTGTTTCCCAACCTAAAATTGTAGAATCAAATATATGAAAACTTTATTTTGATGGCTCTTTCTCAAAGGAAGGAGCAAGAGCAGGAATTGTCCTTATACCACCAAATAAAGAAAACATAACTCAGTCATGTAAACTTGAATTTGAAGTCACTAATAATGTGGCTGAGTATGAGGCTTTTCTTCTTGGTCTTGAGTTAGCTAGGAGTCTAAAGGTCCCAAACTTGAGTGTCTTTTTTTACCCTGAGCTTATAGTAAACGAAGTTAGAAATTTATTTCAAACTAAACACCCAAGTATTAGATCCTATAGAAATGAAGCTTGGAACACAATTGAGAATTTCTTCTAGGGTTTTAACATAACTGGTATTCCCAAAGATGAAAACATGCATGCTGATTCACTAGTTGTCTCAGCAAGTTCCTTCAAAATCCCTGAGCCAATATCATTAGAATACCAAATCCAAGTTAGGTATCGGCTGTCAATTCCTGGTAGTCTTAAACATTGGCAGACTTTTCAAGATAATGAACAATTAAAATCTTTTCTTCAAGTCATTGATGAATTTTCAAATATGCAAATTGAAGAAGATCAAAAATTTATCCAAGAATTAGACCAATAGAGTCCATAAACATCATTTAGTCCTAAAATCATTGATCATGATATCATACAGTTATCTAATAAATTTATCCCTAAAGGTTTAATCCCATTGGAAAAACTATTTGATAATAATGATGTTTCTAAAAATCCTTTGTTTCACTCACCAGAAGAGGAAATCGAAGAATGTAATATTGGGACTTTGGATGATGTGAGAAATGTTAAATTATCTTCAACTTTACCTTCAGATGTTAAATTCAAATACCTAAATCTTCTTTAGAACTATAAAGATGTTTTTTCCTGGTCTTATAATGAACTGAAAACTTATGACACATCTTTGATTGAGCATAAGATTCCTTTAAAACCAGAAGCAAAACCCTTTTAGCAAAAGTTAAGAAGAATTAATCCCATACTATTTCCAACCATTGAAAAGGAACTTAAAAAGTTGCTTGATGCTCATATCATAGTGCCTTTAAGGTATTCTAATTGGGTATCCAACCTAGTTCCAGTTAGGAAGAAGAATGGTGAGATTAGGCTATGTGTATAGTTATGAAACCTGAACAAATCATCCTTAAAAGATAACTATCCATTGCCTAAAATGGACCATATACTTCAAAAAGTTTCAGGTTCCAATAGGATCTCTATGCTAGATGGATTTTCTTGTTATAATCATATCATGGTAAGTGAAGCTAACCAAGAAAAAACTTCTTTCACCACACCATGGGGTACATTTATGTATGCCGAAATGCCATTCGGGCTAACCAATGTTGGAGCCACTTTCCAGAGAGAAATGGACCTTGCATTTGTAGGTAAAACCTCTGAATTTATTGTCATTTATTTAGACGATTTAACTTTTTCTCTGATTCTAATGAAAGTCATTTAAAACACTTGAGCAAGGTTTTTAACAGGTGCAAGAAATTTGGCATATCAATCAATCCGAAGAAATCTTTGTTTGTTGTGAAGGAAGGAAATTACTAGGGCATATTATCTCCAAGGAGGGATTTATAATTGACCCAAAGAGAGTTTCAGCTATTTAGACCCTACCTCTGAGAAGGAATAAGAAAGAGATTCAAACCTTCCTTGGAAAGATCAATTTTCTTAGAAGGTTTATCCCAAATTATGTTGAGATAGTTAAAGATATAACAAATATGCTTAAGAAAAATAATGAAGTGAAATGGGCAATCCTTGTTAGGTATAATTTTGACCAGATCAAAAAGGTTATATATGAGGCCCCTACATTAGCTATCCCTGACTATTATTCACCCTTCATCATATTTTCCATTGCATCTAAAACAACCTTAGTTGTTGTACTTTTACAGAAGAATACAAATGGTGATGACCAGCCCATAGCCTTCTTTTCAAAAGTAATGAGAGATGTTGAACTCATGTATGATATTATTTAAAAACAAGATTATGCCTTAATTCAATCCCTCAAAGCCTTTAGAACCTATGTCTGCATTCACACATCACAGCTTATGTCCCTAATCATGTTGCTAAAACTATCTTGACTTAACCTGATACTGATGGGAGAAGAGGGAGATGGATTGCTAAAATAATTGAATTTGACCTTGAAATAAAAACCACAAAGCTAGTAAAAGGCCAAGGCCTGGCCAAATTGTTAGTTGAATCCAACTGCAAAGTATTGGGGATAAATCTGGTTTCTGAAATGTCATCAGGGGAGAATCCACAAGAACCTTCCTTAATATCATCAGGGGAGAATCCACAAGAACCTTCCTTAACAACAAAGGAGAATCCACAAGAACCTCCTCCTCTTAGAGAAGGGGAGAATCCATAGGAACCTCTTCCTTCAGATCAAGTCATTCTTGTTCATATAGATCACAAATATCTAATTTTTGATTGGTATTCTAATATTGTGCAGTTTCTTAGAAATTTTCAATGTCCAACTGAGCTAAATTTGAAACAGTGCAAAGCCCTCAAGCTTAAAGCAGTGAAATATTGCATTATTAATGCTAATCTATACTGGAAAGACCCTCTTAATATCCTTCTTTTGTGCTTAACTGAAAATGAAACAGAAGGTATTATAGACCAGTTCCATGCAGGGTTTTGTGGTGGACACTATGCCTGGAGAGCAACAGCCTACAAAATTCTAAAAGCAGGTTTCTATTGGCCCACACTTTTCAAAGAAGTTGGGGCAAGAGTAAGAAGTTGCAAAGAATGCCAATTGTTTGCAGGAAAACAGAAACTATCAGCACTTCCCTTGGTTCCAGTATCAGTTGATGCTCCTTTTCTTCAATGGGGATTAGACTTTATAGGGGAAATTCATCCACAGTCAAGCAATCAACATAGATGGATTTTAACTGCCACAGACTATTTTACCAAGTGGGTAGAAGCCATACCGGTGAAGAATGCCATTGATACTATTGTAATTAAATTTCTTGAAGAAAACATCCTGTCAAGATTTGGATGTCCTCAACAAATTGTTACAGATAATGCAGCAGCTTTCTAGATACTAGATACTAGAAGACAAGGGGAAGCCAAGCAGATCCATGGAGAGACAGGAGCAAGGCCATTAGAATAGCCAAGCCATAAGCAAGAGAATTTACCAAAGGAGGCAGATCAAAGCATATCATAGGATATCAGAGCAAGAGAGGCATTCATATATGCAAGGAGGTCATTGAAAGACACTGCCAAGCCAGAGGAGCCACATTGGAGCAAGAGGAGCTATAGGAGGAGCCATATATATATGTAATATATATATGCCAAAACTGATTTCTCAAAGTACAGGAGCAAACAGACCAAACAAAGGATGTAGACAGCTGTTGAAGCAACAAAGGAACAAGCAGAGCCATCATAGCAACAGAGGACGCAAACAGCTATCGGAGGAAGCAGACAGAGCCATTAGAGGAGAAATGGGTGCATTTATATTGTTGGGAGCTATTAGGCCACAAAACAGCTATATGCATGCAAAAACAGGCGGAGGAGCATATATTATATATATGTGTGCTTTTACACTATCAAAGGCATAGAACAATATATATATATATATATATATATATATATATATATATATATGCATGCATTTAAACACTATCGGGAGCATATAACATTTGGGGGCCATATATGCTAAAGGAATACACAATCGGGAACACATATCATATATATGCCAAAACCTCATGTATCAGCGGTTGAATCATATATATACAGACTTTTACACTATTGGGAAGCAAAAAAGGCAGAAAGATTGAGTATAGGCAAATACACTATCAGAGGCGGAAAGCAGACTTGAAAATTAATACACGAGAGCGGTTAGTCATATCAGGTCTGGCACCTAATATCACATAGCTAAAATGAAGTGGTCTGCGTTAACGTCGAGAACCCTTGTGACTTGTGATTGTCGATGTATATCACATTGGCACTTCGAGAGCGGAGCTACTATGTGTCAAGTGGTCCGTTGCGATCGCCGATAGCGATTTGCGATGTCACATCAAACCTCCACTAAGAGAAACTCCCGAATGCGACGCATATCCACACGGACCCGCCGCACATTGCAATATGACTTAATATATCATCACATCCATCACATATCGCATATTATGAAGCCTTGCCACACTAAACTGTCAATTGCGATATGGACCAGACCCGATACAAGAATAGGTGTGGGTGTATTATTTCCTGAAGTCTGCCCTTTAGTCTCTTTGACTTTTTTTTCTCATATTCTCTGTGTAAATAAATATTTGGCTTGCACGGGGTGTTTTAGGCCGAAAGGCTTACGATAGTTGTTCCGATGGTTCATGAGGCTAAACGTCAGTTAAATGGGGTGATTCATGGCAATAGTGATTGTGATTGGGACACAACATCTCCGTTGAACTATGACGACTCTGTATATTCCTGCCATCATTAAAAAAAGGAGAGCGTTGTTACAATATTTTGAATATGTGTTCTCTATGCATGATTCGGTCCTCGCCGTTGAATCAACGTGTCTCAGGAGTGCTGGTGAGCACGAAGAGACAGAGGAAACCACAGAGACCGAGGAGGAAGATAAAGGGCCAGCGAAGAGAGGAAACCGGGAAGAACAGAGGCATGGGGAACAAATAAAAGGAGGAAAAATAGAGAACAGTTTTTAGGTGGAATGCGGTTGAACGCTATTGAACATTTGTGTGGAAATAAGTTCGAGGAGACAGAGGCAGCGAGAGGATCCAGCTGACCAGAAAGAAGGCCGAAGGGCCAACAAGACAGCAGACAATCGAAGGGGAGAAGTAGCCAGCAAAGAACATAAGCTTGAACAGGAAGTTGTTCTTTATGCAGAGTTTAGTGCAGCTAATAGTAGACTGACTAAAGCTATGTGAAGACATTATCAGAGAGCATGAAGGGTATTGGACACTCTGTGTGGGCAGTGTGCAGAGTTGTAAATACTCCTTCATAAGAAGACTAGTTGTCATCGATGTTGTAGCATGGAGACAACAGTGAAGCTATAAACAGACAAAACTTAGTAGAGAAGAGTTCTGGGAGCAGAACATTACTATCAGATGTGCTTTGACAAGATTAGGTCAGAACCCTTCGGGCTAGTGCCTTAGAAGTAAGTAGGATTGGAGTCCTTGGGGCTGGTGCCTTAGAAGTAAGAAGGATTGGAGTCCTTGGGGCTAGTACCTCAGAAGTAAGAAGGATTGGAGTCCTTGGGGTTGCTACCTCAGAAGTAGGAAGGATATGTGTCCTTGGGACTGGTGTCTCAGGAAATGAAAGGATTGAAGTCCTTGGGAGTTGGTGCTCCTAAGTCCAAGATTGGTACCTTGGCAAAATAGAGTTGGAGCTCTGGAGGTTGGAGCCTCACCAAAGTCCAAGTTGGTGCTTGGCAACTGATTGAAACCATCTATATATTGTATCTATTTTACTGCACGGTTTATATTAATAAAAGCATTCATTCTTGTTGTTCATCTAGTGTTCTGAATATATATGTTCTAACTGGTAAAACAATAGTCAGAAAAAGAAATATTTATTCACCCCCTCAGTATTTCCAAAAATTGGTATCAGAGCCAAGTTCCTTCATTCAAAGCTTAACAGCTTGAAGGTTAACCTTTAGAACACAAATGGCGAAGTCAAGGAAGAAAGTCTCCAATCCTCCTAAGGATGTGTCTCCCTCTACTACTAAAATAGAAGACAATCAATTTAAGGAGGCTCCAAGGCTCAATGGGAACTTTAATATATGGGAATCAAGAATGAGGAATTTCTTACAGACTTAAGGCATTGAAATATGGAAATCAGTGATTGATGATAGCAGGATGGATAGAGAATCCAAGGAGTACAATGCAAAAGCAGTAAAGGCAATCTTGAATGGGATACCTGATTTTGTAAAGAACAATCTAGGAAAAGATTCATCAGCAAAGGGCATATGGGACAAACTTCATGATCTTCACCCAAAAGGAACATTGACCATGACCATCAGTCAAGAAGATGACGGAAATCTAGAAGGAAATCCATAACCCATTATAGAAGCTGAACATGAGAATGATGACATCAAGGTTAAAACAAACCTAGAAGATGAAGAGAATGACAAAGATTTTGTGGAATAACTCCTCACTCAACTTATGACTTCCATGGATGAGATTAACAATTTGAAAAAGGAAAATGAGAAACTTAAGAAGATAGCTCTAGATGGTGACCAAGATCAAACAAGGAAGAAAATTGACCTCATCAAGCTTCAAGTACAAGAAAGGGATGAAGAGCTTGCCAAGCTTAAGAAGGAATTTCATCAAAGTAAATCCATGACAAATCAACTGAATAAATCAAAGAAATAGGAAGATACCTTTTCAAGTCAACTTGAACAAAGGCACAAGAGCTTGAACAAACTTGAAGAAGAGATTGGTCAGTACAAGGTAGAGGTCTCCTCTCTCAAGTCTCAACTACAAGAAGCAAGGAAACAAGCACAAGGAGTTGAAAAGACTATGGAAGCATTGGAAGTCATAGAAGGACAGGTTGATGAAGCAGGAAAGGAAAGAAACACCATGATCTATCAACTGAAATCAAAGGATGAAGAAATCTTCAAAATGAAGTCAAATATCATCTCCCTTAAAATAGTAGCAGATGAAGCTACTCGTAGCAAGGAAGAAACTGATAAACAACTTGCCAAGAATAATAATGAGTGTGAAAGATTGGAAGAAGATATTGTCTTCCTCAGAACAAAGGTTGAAGGGATGAACAAAATCTTGAAGAGCTCTCAAGCCTTGGATGACATGCTCATCTATCACAGATCTCCATTTGATAAATCAGGTCTCGGATATGTAGGTGAATCCTCAAACAAGAATGAAAATGCTTTAAACAAAAGAGGTGTGAAGAAGCCAAAAAGAAATGGTGATGCTCCCAGCTCCAGCAAAGGCAAGGAGAAAAATCAAGGTTGCAATAGAAGAAATCCTGCTCCAAGAAGAAATGTAGATGATGTCAAAGATGCGAGATGCAATGGTTATCATCAAAGGATCTCAAGGCAGAAAGGCTTCAGAAGTAAATCAAGAAAACCTCTATCTCCTAGGTACCAAAGTTCATTTTTTGGTTATTTTTATTCTTGTACAAACTTTGGTCACATGGAAAAAGACTGTAAAGCATATCATAAAGATAGATATTATAATCCCCGACAATCTCCGAGAAACAATTTTGCAAGAAGAAATCAGGAATTCTTATTCATGAACAATGTAGAATGCTTCAAGTGTCACAACATTGGTCATATGGCATGTGATTGTAACTTAACTTAGGCTCTTACACAAGATAGAACCATGCAAAAGAAGAAAGTTACACAAGTATGGAGAAGGAAGGAAATACAATCCGAAAGTCCCTTGAACTCTCCAGCCAACAACATATGTCATTGGCCTGAATTCTGACAATCTAAGCATTTTATGAGAAGACTCTGCCAAAAGGAGATGATGCATACAGTTAGGGGGAGCCTATAATTCTTGATCATTATTACTGAAGCTATTAGTGAAAGGGTCCTTATGAAATCCTTGCTAAACTATATTAACAGTCATTCTTTGAAAAAGATCATTTCTCAGGGGTACTCCATTGAAGAATATGATCCTATAACCATTCTTTGGACTATTGTTAAAGATTCTTTCCACTTAATCACTAATTAGTATTTGAAGCAACAGATAAAGTCATCTAATGCTATAGAAAATAGGGCAAACAACTATGGTGTTGTTATCACAGAAGTTTATGTCTTAACTCAAGGATTTAATGAGAGAACAGATAAATTTTGAACACTAATAGAGGAAATCTTCAAACAGACAGATACATCTGGAATGAAGATTGAAATAAGAGAAGCTGGCAGCATATAAAAAAACTGAAGCATTGCATGAAGATGCAAATCAGAAATTGGATCTAAAAGACAGGCATAGACTGGATATCTGAATATGCTAGGGAAATAACATGGCAAAAGGCACAACATCACTGAGAAAATATAGCAACAGTAAGGCACAACCTCTCACCATTTCACCCAAATGAAATGATGTTTAACACTAGATGGCAGTGATTTAAATAGAAGCACAGAGACACAAAGAAACTCAGCCCTGAAGAAAGATGGCAAGAAATACAATCTCAGTGGCATTTTTCTCTAGATTCAGACTATGAAGGTCTCTCAATTCTGCCTGTGGAGACAACAATATGAATTGAAGCATAAAATCCTGGACTTGGACACTTGGTGTATAGTTATTTGAAATCTAATTGTAAGCATTGAAGTAGAGCATCCTTAAGCATTGTTGAAGCCATGATAAAGCAGTTCTGAGACATGAAGAGAGAATAATGTGCAAATTGATGATAAAGCATCAATCCTTCTATCTTGAGTAAAAAGAAGAAGATCACTATGGCAGGGGGAGTCACAGACCCATGAAGATCTACCATTCATGAAGAACAGAAGTAGTTTGATAGGGGGAGTCCCAAAGCACTCGTTTGCCATTGATGTCAAAGGGGGAGAGAAGAATAATATTGCCATCAATAACAAAGAGGGATATTGTTGACCTAGGTTGTCATTGATGTCAATATGGAAATATTCTAGATACTAGAAGCTAAGGGGAAGCTGAGTAGATCCATGGAGAGACAGGAGCAAGGCCATCAGGATAGCCAAGCCATAAGTAAGGGGAGTTACAAAAGGAGGCAGATCAAAGCATATCACAAGATCTCAGAGCAAGAGAGAAGTTCATATATGCAAGGAGGTCTTTGAAAGACACTGCCAAGCTAGAGGAGCCACATTGGAGCAAGAGGAGCTACAGGAGGAGCCATATATATATGTAATATATATGTGCCAAAACTAAGTTCTCAAAGTACAGGAGCAAACAGAGGACGTAAATAGCCATCGGAGCAACAGAGGAACAAGCAGAGGCATCGGAGTAATAGAGGACGCAAACAGCCATCGGAGGAAGCAGACAGAGCCATTAGAGGAGCAATGGGTGCATTTATATTATCGGGAGCTGTCAGGCCACAAAAGAGTTATATGCATGCAAAAACAGGCGGAGGAGCATATATTATATATATGTGTGCTTTTACACTATCGGAGGCACAGAACAATATATATATATATATATATATATATATATATATATATATATATATATATATATATATATATATATATATATATATATATATATATATATATATATATATATATATATATATATGCATGCATTTAAACACTATCGGGAGCACATAACATTCGGGGGCCATATATGCTAAAGGAATACACTATCAGGAGTGCATATCATATATATGCCACAACCTCATGTATTAGCAGCTAAATCATATATATATGCATGCTTTTACACTATCGGGGAGCGGAAAAGGCAGAAAGACAGAGTATAGGCAAATACATATTGGAGGTGGAAAGTGGACTTGAAACTTAACACATGGGAGCGGCGAGTCATATCAGGTCCGGCACCTAATATCGCATCGCTAAAATGAAGTGGTATGCGTTAACGTCGAGCCCTGAACCCTTGCAACTTGCGATTGTCGATGTATATCGCATCGGCACTTCGGGAGCAGAGCTACTATGTGTCATGCGGTCCATTGCGATCGTCGATAGAGATTTGCAACATTGCATCGAACCTCCACCAAGGGCAACTCCCGACTGCGATGCATATCCACGCAGACCCGTCGCACATTGCAATATGACTTAATCTGTCATCGCATCCATCACATATTGCGTATTATGAAGCCTTGCCACACTAAAGCGTCGATTGCGATATGGACCGGTCCTAATGCATGAATAGGTGCGGGTGTAATATTTCCTGAAGTCCGCCCTTTAGTCTCTTTGACTATTTTTTCTCATATTCTCTGTGTAAATAAATATTTGGCTTATGCGAGGTGTTTTAAGTCGAAAAGTTTATGATAGTTGTTCCAATGGTTCAGGAGGCTGAACGTCAGTTAAATGGGGTGATTCATGGTGATAGTGATTACGAATGGGACACAACATCTCCGTTAAACTATGCCGACTCTGTGTATGCCTGCCATCATTAAAAAAAGGAGAGCGTTGTTACAATCTTTTGAACATGTGTTCTTTATGCATGATTCGGTCCTCGCCATTGAATCAACATGTCTTAGGTGTGCTGGTGAGCACAAAGAGACAGAGGAAACCACAGAGACTGAGGAGGAAGCTAAAGGGCTAGTGAAGAGAGGAAATCGAGAAGAACATAGGCATGGGGAACCAATAAAAGAAGGAAAAACAAAGAACAGTTTTTAGGTGGAATGTGGTTGAACGTTGTTGAACATTTTTGTGGAAATAAACTGGAGGAGACATAGGCAGCGAGAGGATCCAGCTGAACAGAAAGAGGGTCGAAGGGCCAACAAGACAGCAGACAGTCGAAGGGGAGAAGTAGCCAATAGAGAACATAAGCTTGAACAAGAAGTTGTTCTTTATGCAAATTTTAGTGCAACTAATAGTAGACTGACTAAAGTTGTGTGAAGACATTATCAGAGAGCATGAAGGGTATTGGACACTCTGTGTGGGCAGTGTGCAGAGTTGTAAAGACTCCTCCATAAGAAGACTGGTTATCATTGATGTTGTAGCATGGAGACTACAATGAAGCTATAAACAGATAGAACTTAGTATGGAAGAGTTCTGGGAGCAGAACATTACTATCAAATGTGCCTTGACAAGATTGGGTCAGAACCCTTGGGGATGGTGCCTTAGAAGTAAGTAGGATTGGAATCCTTGGGGCTGGTGCCTCAGAAGTAAGAAGGATTGGAGTCCTTGGGGCTGGTGCCTCAGAAGTAAGAACGATTGGAGTCTTTGGGGTTGATGCCTCAGAAGTAGGAAGGATAGGTGTCTTTGGGACTGGTTTCTCAGGAAATGAAAGGATTGAAGTCCTTGGGAGTTGGTGCTCTTAAGCCCAAGATTGGTACCTTAGAGAAATAGAGTTGGAGTTCTGCGGGTTGGAGCCCCACCAATGTCCAAGTTGGTGCTTGGCAACTGATTGCAACCATCTATATATTGTATCTATTTTACTGCACAGTTTATATTAATAAAAGCATTTATTCTTGTTGTTCATCTAGTGTTCTGAATATATATGTTCTAACTGGTAAAAAAATAGTCAAAAAAAGAAATACTAATTCACCCCCCTCTTAGTATTTCCAACATTTCTCACTAGATCCCGACACTCTCAACTGTCAGCGACACTACCTATCTTATCATTTTCAAATTATTCTTTCTGTTCCTAGCCCCAGAACTTTTTGTGTGTTCGTGAATTGTCTCCTTTCCCAATCAAGTTTTCACTATTAGCCTTATCCATCATGCCTCCCAAGGACAAAGGACCAAAGGAAATTGTTAATCCTCTGATGTATCCTCCTCTAGATAGTCATCATATCCCTATGGTTGATAGAGACTACAAGATCCATGAAACACTCTGTGAGCTCGACCTCTTTGAGATGTACTATTGGCTCAAAGATAAATACATTGATCAATCAGATGATATCCAAATGTGGGAGTCAAATCTACCTCATTACATCTTTCCTTGTACCCACAGCACTCCTGATTTCATTAGAAAATGTCATGCCTCATATTTGCCAAGCCAAAGGGCCATAGTCAATCCCAATGGAAAAAATTTATTTACCATAACCCCTCAGACTATTGATCAAATGATGCAAGCCCCCATAGTCAACAATAGCACCCCATTTTCTTATGAAGCTCTGGTTGAAATATATCTGAAATTAGAATTCGCTAAGAGAGCCCAAACTCTTGAATTGTTCTTAACACAAGATGTTGCATTACCAAAGAAAAATCCTTCTTATCCCTTATCCATATTCCCTGAGAGAGCCAAGAAAATAATCACTGTCATTACCTACCTCCTTGCCTACTACTTTGACCAATTAGTAGATTAGGCCATTATAGGAATTTTATCCATCTTTTCTAATGATGTTAAGCCCTCAATTGTGTTCAATTTCATCCATTTTCTTGCAAAGTCTATCCATCAGTAGCTGGTCAAGTTTCCCACAGAGGAGGTGTTCAAATATGCCTCTGTCTTAGTCTACATGTTCCTATACTTTTAGGGGGACAACATGAACTTGTCATTGCAAAAGATGGATGAGAAAGGAAACCAAAAGTTGGTCATTTTCTGGACCACTTTGGTTATGAAAGAGCAGAAAGAATATACTTACAAATGGTTTACTGAGATGTTTTTCCATCCAGCCATAAGCCTCATAAGCAGCAGAAATGAACCAAGGATTAGTGAAGGAATCAAAAAGGTCTTGCAACTGTCAAAACAAGTACAAACAAGAGAGTGGTACTTATATGAGAATTACACATAGATAAGGATTTTTGGATGTGAGATGCCACCATATAAGCTGCCAAAATTCCTCCCAATGAAGATTTTTTCCTTAGAATACATCAAGTAGATAATCAACATGGATGAAGTCCACTTTGTTGCTGCCAAGAAAAAGACTCAGTTTAAGATAAAAAACGTAATTTGGCCCATTCATTTGCAATAGCAGAGCAGGAGGTCAAGAGGTTGACAAACTCCTTAGGAAAATGCAGTTTAATCTTAGTTTTACCTAGTCCTATGATCCATTAGGGATAATTTCCTGATTAAGGGTAGAAACCGAGTCTACTCCTTATTCTCACACGCCCAGGCCAAAGATAGAAAAATATAAGAATTAGCCAGAGTGGGTTGAGAACACATTATAGGAGGCAGAAGAACAGTAGGTCTCCTCATCAACAGTGCAGACTCCTACAATGCAAGAAAAGACAGCCAAGAGGAGTAGAGGGGAATAGTCTCCTTTAGGGACTGATATCTTTAGTGAAGGATTTAAAATCATGTAAAGAATGAAGGCTAAGCTTAGCTCCATACTAAGTCTTAACAAAGAGTCAGAGCAGAAAACTCTCGTCACCACTAATCAACCTCTTGTATCTTCATTAGTGGGTGATCAGTCTACACAGTCTCCTACCACCTCCACAACCTCACAAGAGCAACAGCAGATTATGCACACAATTACATCTACTTCAACCGAGGTAGAGAAGAGAATCATAGATATCTTCAAGCAAATAAAGTTTAGAAATGAAGCCTTGAAGATAAACACATACAACTAATTTTGGAAACAAACCTCTAGTGCCCAAAGAAGACTAATGTCAGCTTTTGACCCATAGAATGCAGATGGCATTCCTTCAAGCACAATATCCTCAGCCCAAAGGAGCATTAGATTATAAGACATATTTTGAGTTTTATGTCAAGGACATACATCCCATTGACCAAATAAAGATGCATAAACAGACTGGAGAAATGATCTTCTATACTATAACTAGCACAGTTATGACTTTGTCCAAGTTGCAGATCACACTAGAAAATGTTTAGTCGCAACTAAAGATGGAGAAAGTTTCATCTCTTGCAAAAGATACCAAGATTAAAACCTTGGAATATTTGGTAATCAAACTGTGTTATGATCCTGCAAACATCAATGCTCTATAGGAGTTGATCAAAAAGAATAATTTGGATATAGCAGCACTAAGGAAATAGTTGAAACCCCCAACTACTGAAGATCCTCTTGCCAAGGATATTATAGAAACAAAGACTTAAAAGGAAGACATGATGAAACTCATCATGGAATAGACTTCTCAGCTGAAAGAGATGGAGACAAGGATGGAGAAATTAATCAAGGAAAAGGAGAAGGCTGCTAAATAGACTGCTCCTTTAGAAGCACTTCCTATCACAGTCATTCTGACTACCATATTAGCTACCACCAATACAGGAGAGGTTGCAGACTGAAGAGATTAAGAAATTGCAAGATCAAGTAAAACTACTAGAGGATCATCAAAAGAACTGTGACATTTTTCATGCAGCAAAGCTTTAGAGAGCTCAGAATCAAGTTGAGGCAAGGAAGAGGTCAGCCACTGAGTCTTCCGTTGGCTACACTCTTGGTAGTGTCAAAGAAATTATTTGGAACAACATCCTAGAGGAGATTGATGAAATCTGGCCATGTATCAAAATCATTTTTTAACTAAAGGAGTTAATGGAAAAGGCAAAGCAGACAATTTCCAATATAAATGCTCAACTGGGAGAGATGCCTTCTACAGCCAACAACATAATAAGGTTTCACAATTCTAAGAACAGGTATGAACTGGATGATCTAGGAGTGGATGACAAGATTGAAACCATTATGGAGGTAAAGAAAGTCTCGAATAAAAATAACTTGGTAGTACAGTTAACTGAGAAGTGCCACACTCTAGAAATTGCAGTCAACATATTTTTCACAAGAATTGATGCATTAAACAAAAAAGGTATTCCTTCATTGTTTGTCATCAATGATAAGCTAATGACCAGGGAGAATTACTTAAAGAAGCTACAGGACATTGCCAAGGATACAACCAAGTCCTCCAACATCAAAGGTTCCATGACAGGCAGGGCATTTTACGAGGCCATCAGTAACATATGTTTTATTCAGAATGAGATAAAACATATTTTTACTATAAAACAACTTTTGCCAAGGATACTGAGGTAGATGAGATCTACCGTAGAGTAACTAAAATATCAATTCCAAATGAAGAACGGTGGGAAAAGCTGTGCAAATATCAAGATTAGAGGACAGATCAATTTGGCCAGCGTAGCACTAGAATAGTGGCCACTCAGCAATAGTTTTCCATCAAAACAGGGCCAGATGTTCAAATTCATTCTTTTGGACCAAATTGCTTCTCTTTCTATTAAATTTTAAGTAATAATAGCATGCCTTGTCACTCAGGCATTGATTGTAATATTTTGTATTTTTGTTTAAATATTTCATTCTCTCGAAGTATTTGTTGGCATTATGTTTCTGGTATGGCTATATGTTACAGATGTTGTACTTGATGGCAACTCCCGTGGCAAGGCTCTCAATATGTTGAAAATTAAGAAGTACGCAGGAAATCAGTTCAGAAGGTGCGTACCTGCAGGTAAACCATGCAGGGACCGCGTCCAAATATGCAGGCCAGCCGTTCAGGAGGTGCGTACCCCCAATGCACACATTTCAAGGCAGAGAAAAGCACACGTGGGGTTTCTTATGTTTTACTCTTGGTATTTAGCCGACGGTATTTGTGTTATTATGGTTTTGGCTCGTGGTATTGTTCCATGATTTTAGGAGGAGCTTGCCTATATAAAGCAAAGGAGATCACTTGGCTAAGCATCTTTTGCAATTGAATATCTTTAGATCTGAAATATTGGGTTATGGTCTTAAAAGCTTGATCTATATGAAAGGGAAGTTGAAGGCGAATCTGTGAAGGGTGATCTCTCGAGCGCATGATCAGATCTGAGCAACTGTGCCACTCTGGTGGAATGCCTATTCGGCCCTAATCAGAAGGTCGCATGTGTTTAACAGAAGAGCTGCGTGGGTACGCAGTGCAGAAACAGGAGAGCTGCGTGGGTACGCAGTGCAGAAACAGGAGACCTGCGTGGGTACGCAGAGCAGAAGAAGGAGAGCTGCGTGGGTACGCAGAGCGACTAAGGCTCAGGTGCGTACGCATAGTAAAAGTACGCGGCGCGATAGTATTTTTGGGTGCGTACCTGCAGTAACAGTACGCGGCGCGATAATGTCTCTGGGTGCGTACCTACAGTAATAGTACGCAGCGCGATTCAAGGAACAGTGCGTGGGCACGCAGTGCGGCAGAAGGATCTCTGCGGGTATACGCAGGAAAGCAGAAGGTGAACTGCGTAGCGACGCAGGCCACAGAAGGGAAAACTGCGTCTCTGTCTTAAAATGTTCTGTTGATTGAATTTTTCTGTTGATAAGGTGTTCTGGGTTAGTTCTGTTATTGCTGATCTGATAACTGTAGTGGACTGTAACTTTTATGTACTTGATGATCATTTGATGCTTTATGAAAAGAGTTAGGGGGTTGTAGCTCCCTTCCAAGAGAGACTGGAAAACGAGAGAGAGAGAGTTGTAGCTCTCTGCAGGTTGCAGCCTGCGTACTGGTAAAGGACTGCACCAGTACAAAACCATTGTAAAAGAAGTTTCTAATTTGAAAGAAGATAGAGACATATTGCAGCAGGTGGTTTTCACCCACATTGGGTTTCCACCTTACATCTTGTGTTCTTTGGTGTGACTATCTGTTTTCCTTTGTTCATGCTCATTATTTTATGGTACTGACATGCAAAAATAATTCAAAGAACAAATAAGGAAGATTTATTAAAAGAATTAGATAATACTGATTTACCCCCCCCCCTCTCAGTATTATTTTCAACAATTGGTATCAGAGCAGGTCCTTTAGAGAAGCTTGATCGCTTGAAGGTAGATCGTTCATCATGAGCAACTACGAGAGAGAAGCATCAATCAGGCCACCGGTTTTTGATGGGACAAACTTCAATTATTGGAAGGTAAGAGTTACTGCCTATCTTCAATCTCTTGGTACAGAAGTTTGGGACATCGTAGAGACAGGCTATGCTTTTCCTTCAGCTACTCCTACAGATGCAGCCGAGAAAAAGAAGTATGAAACAAATGCGAAAGCAGTCAGTACTCTATTAGGATGTATATCTCAATCAGAATTCATGAAGGTAATGCACTATAAATCCGCAAAAGAGATATGGGACAAAATTGTCACGAGCTATGAAGGAGACGAACAGGTAAAGCGTGCTAAACTTCAAACTCTCAGAATTCAGTATGAGACTCTCAAAATGTATAATGATGAAAGTGTGGCTAACTATTTTCTTCGGGTAGATGAGGTTGTTAATTGTATGAAGAATTTGGGTGAAGAAATAAAAGAGGCTATTGTGGTTGAAAAGGTCCTAAGATCATTGTCCCCCAAGTTTGAATCTAAAGTATCTGCAATAGAAGAAAAGGAAAATCTTCGAATTCTTACTATGTCTCAGCTACATGGAATTCTAACTGCTTATGAAATGAGAAAGGGAGTCCATCAGACAGAAGAGAAGCTGCTTTCAAAGCATCAGGCAAAGGAGATTATTATGAAGCAAGCCACGTCCCGGAAGAAGAGGAAGAAGAATCAAATTTTGTCAGAAATCTTCAAAGGGGTTCTGGAAGGTTTAGAGGTAAGTTACCTTTTAAATGCTTTGCTTGTGGAAGAGTAGGTCATTATGCTGCAAAATGTCCTTATAAGGATAAAGGAAAGGAACCTGCTAGATGGAACAAGAAATAGAACGCAAATAAGAAAAGCTACTACACTCATGAAGATAGTGATGGTCTATCAAACAGTGATGAAGATGAACAAGGTAATGAATATAAGTTGTTAATGGCATTTGAAGATGATGATTATATGGATGCTATAGGTGTGGATAAACTTTATGATGAAATTACTAGACTCAAGAGATGTATAGAAGAAAAGAACATGATCATTGATACTCTACAATTTCAAATTGATGAAAAGGAAAAACATCTTGAAAAATTAGAAGGTGAAATTGTTGGTCTTAGAAAAGAGATTGAGAAAACAAAAGCTATTAATCTCAAGTTTTCCAAAGGATCTGAAACTTTGGATGAGATTATCAATGTGCAGCGGTCTCCACTAAACAAGACAGGTCTGGGCTATAATGGAGAAACTTCTCAAGCATCCACCTCAAAAAGTTATCTTGATGCAGCAAGAAGAAATGAGCAAAAGAACAATGAAGATCATCAGGTAACGCAGGGACGAATTACAAACAGAAACTATCAGGGGCAATCCATCTTGAGGGTGAACAAAAGCTACAACCAACCACAGGTAAAATCTTCTCAATTTGGTTCAAGAATAGATGAAAATAGAAATTACAATCAGTTGGCTGGTAGATTCGATAACCGCAGAAGTTTCTTCAATGGACAATGCTTTTCTTGCCATAACTTTGGTCACAAAGCAGCTCAATGTGTTGCATATAAAACGATCATGACAAGGGAAGCTCAAAAACAAAGAAGTATGACAGGGATTACAAAAAGGACCTATAACAACTTTTCGGTTCTTGAAAATGAAGCTGAATGTTCTATTTGCAATAACTTTGGTCATGAAGACTTTGAATGCAGGAGCAGGTTTCAGCAGAAAAAGGAACAAGCCTCAAGCACCAAAACATGGAGAATAAAGGAACCTCAAACAGAAAGATGTGGGATAGCATTTTATGCAGAAGGACAGGAAAATCTATGGTACATTGACAGTGGATGTTCGAAGCATATGACAGGTGATAAAGAAAAACTTGAGTCTTATTCTGCTCTAGAAAAGGGAAAGAAAGTCTCTTTTGGAAATGATACTCCTGCAACTATAAAAGGAAAGGGCATTGCTCAGTTAAAAGAAAAGGTCAAGGCTGGAAATGTTTTGTATGTTGATGGATTGAAGCATAATCTTCTAAGTGTCAGCCAGATGTGTGATCAAAGAACCAAGGTTATATTCAGATCAAATGGATGTCTTGTTCGTGATCTTGATACAGGTAAAACAGTGATCAAAGGCAAAAGAACTCCAAATAATCTGTACATATTTGAAGAAGGACAACAACAATGCTATCTGAGCAAGGATGATGAGCACTGGCTATGGCATCGGAGGTTGGGGCATCTAAGCTTTTCGCAAATAAGGAAAGCATGCAAATATCAGGCAGTTCGCGATCTTCCAGATATCAAAATTCCTGACAACACCATATGCAAATCATGTCAGTTTGGAAAACAAACCAGAACTAACTTTCCAGAGAAGGAAGGATCAGCTAGCATGCCTCTTGAGCTAGTACATAAAGATACATGCGGTCCATTCAGGAAAAGAACACCTAGAGGAGAAGAATACTTGATATTATTCATTGACGATTTCTCCAGGTTTGTCTGGCTAGGACTTATGAAGCACAAAGATGAAGCATTCGAAAAATTCAAATCCTTCAAAGCTTTGGTTGAAAATGAATCAGGTCACAAAATTAAGTGCCTCAGATCCGACAGAGGTGGGGAGTTTACCTCAAATGAATTTTTCGATTTCTGTGAAGAACATGGGATAAGAAGAGAATTCTCTACAGCTAGAACTCCTCAGCAAAATGGAGTTGTGGAAAGAATGAACAGAACAGTCCAACAAATGGCTCGTGCTATGCTTGATGAATCAGGAACTCCCGCAACTTTCTGGGGTGAAGCTGCACATGTTGCGGTTGTTATTCTCAACAAAACAAATGTCAGGGTGAACAGCACTCAAACTCCTCATGAGCTCTGGAGTGGTAAGACTCCTTCGGTAAAGCACTTCAAAATCTTTGGGAGCAAATGCTATATCAAAAATACTGATGAGCAGCTTGGAAAACTTGAACCTAGAGCAGATGAAGGCATTCTTCTTGGTTACTCTCCACATAGCAAAGCATACAAATGCTACAATAAAATACTTGGCAGAATTGTTGACAGCATTGATGTAGTGGTTGATGAGAAGGGATACATTCCTAGGCAAGTTCATCATGAAGACATCGGAGAAGATGAAGGCTATCCTCAAAGACAGAATGATGAAGAAGAAGAACCTCAAGAAGAACCAGAGGAGCAGACAAGAATAGAAGAGAAAACCCCATCCAGATATGTTAAGAAGAATCATCCAGAATCTCAGATTGTGGGGCAGAAAGAAGCAGGTGTACAAACAAGAAGAACAGTTGCAGAAGCCTCAAGCTATTTGGCATTACTCTCCTCCACTGAACCACAAAATGTGAAAGAGGCATGCAAAGATGAATGTTGGGTGAAAGCAATGGATGAAGAACTTGAGCAAATCGAAAAGAACAACACTTAGGAGCTGGTTCCTAGACCAAAGGATAAGAATGTTATCGGAACAAAATGGGTCTTCAAAAACAAATTGAATGAAAATGGAGAAGTAATTAGAAACAAGGCCAGACTTGTTTGTAAAGGGTATGCGCAGCAAGAAGGAATAGACTTTGAAGAAACCTTTGCTCCTGTTGCAAGACTTGAAGCCATCCGAATGTTCCTTGCTCTCTCAAGTTTTCAAAACTTCAAAGTATTTCAAATGGACGTGAAATCAGCTTTTCTAAATGGAGACTTGGAAGAAGAAGTATACATTGAACAGCCAGATGGGTTCATTCTTGAAAATGATCCAAATCTTGTATGCAGATTGAAAAAGGCTCTCTATGGTCTCAAACAAGATCCAAGGGCTTGGTACTATCGTTTGGACAAATATCTTCATCAACAAGGTTTTTCAAAAGGATCAGCAGATAGCAATCTTTATATAAAAGTTGAAAATGACAAATTGCTAATACTTGTTGTGTATGTAGATGACATTATTTTTGGGAGCAATGAAGAAGCTATGAGTCAAAGCTTTGCCTTTGTCATGCAGAAAGAATTTGAAATGTCCTTGCTAGGAGAACTGACATATTTCCTTGGTTTGCAAATCCAACAAAAAGAAGGAGGAATCTTTTTATCTCAAACCAAGTATCTCAAATAGATTTTGAAGAAATATGGTATGGAAGATGCAAAACCAGTATGTACACCCATGGTCATAGGATGTAGCCTTAGTGCAAATGATGAATCTGCAGCAGTACATCAACCAACCTACAGATCTATGATTGGAAGTTTACTTTATTTGACAGGTACCCGACCGGACATCATGCATGCAGTTGGAATAGTTGGAAGATTTCAGGCAAATCCGAAGGAGACTCATCTTCAGGCAGTGAAGAGGAATTTTCAAATATCTTCAAGGGACTCAAAATTATGGCTTATGGTATCCTAGAGATACAGATCTTACACTTCATGCTTATACAGATGCAGATTGGGCCAGAAGCGTGGATGACAGGAAAAGCACAAGTGGTGGTGCATTCTTTATGGGTTCCAGACTGGTATCTTGGTTCAGCAAGAAACAGAGTTCAATTGCCTTGTCTACAGCTGAAGCGGAATATGTTGTTGTTGCATCTTGTTGCACCCAACTTCTTTGGATGATGCAGACTTTGCAGGATTTCCAAATCACTTGTACACCACCAATCCCCATCTTATGTGATAACACAAGTGCAATCAGCATCTCAAAGAATCCTGTTATGCATTCGAAAACCAAGCACATACCAATCAAGTACCATTTTCTCCGGGAACAAGTACTTGAATAGAAGGTCAAGTTGGAGTATGTTCCTTCTAAGGAACAAGTTGCTGATATTCTCACCAAACCATTGCCCAGGGACACTTTTGAATACCTCAGGCAAAAGTTGGGGGTTGTTGATGCATCATCTTATTTTTGAACCTTTTCTGATTGATGGTACAGGTTCAGGGGGAGCATATAATGCATTTTTGGCATTATGGAGGATGGTCAGAAGGAGATCTTGGAAATAGCTGCAATATGTCTCTATCTCTTTCATGGTGGATTATGGTTTTTTGTTACAGATCTGGTTCATATTCAGGGGGAGCCTGTTCTTAGGGGGAGCATACCCCTTTGCCCTTGATGTCAAAGGGGGAGAATGAAGCTGAAGATTGTGAGGTTGCCATCAAGTCCAAAGGGGGAGATTGTTGGCATTATGTTTCTCTTATGGCTATATGTTACAGATGTTGTACTTGATGGCAACTCTCGTGGCAAGGCTCTCAATATGTTGAAAATTAAGAAGTACGCAGGAAATCAGTTCAGAAGGTGCGTACCCGCAGGTACACCATGCAGGGACCGCGTCCAGATACGCAAGCCAGCCGTTCAGGAGGTGCGTACCCCCAGTGCACACATTTCAAGGCAGAGAAAAGCACACGTGGGGTTTCTTATGTTTTACTCTTGGTATTTAGCCGACGGTATTTGTGTTATTACGGTTTTGGCTCGTGGTATTGTTCCATGATTTTAGGAGGAGCTTGCCTATATAAAGCAAAGGAGATCACTTGGCTAAGCATCTTTTGCAATTGAATATATTTAGATCTGAAATATTGGGTTATGGTCTTAAAAGCTTGGTCTATATGAAAAGGAAGTTGAAGGCGAATCTGTGAAGGGTGATCTCTCGAGCGCATGATCAGATCTGAGCAACTGTGCCACTCTGGTGGACTGCCTATTCGGCCCTAATCAGAAGGCCGCATGTGTTTAACAGAAGAGTTGCGTGGGTACGCAGTGCAGAAACAGGAGAGCTGCGTGGGTACGCAGTGCAGAAACAGGAGACCTGTGTGGGTACGCAGAGCAGAAGAAGGAGAACTGCGTGGGTACGCAGAGCGACTAAGGCTCAGGTGTGTACGCATAGTAAAAGTACGCGGCGCGATAGTATTTTTGGGTGCGTACCTGCAGTAACAGTACGCGGCGCGATAATGTCTCTGGGTGTGTACCTACAGTAATAGTACGCAGCGCGATTCAAGGAACAGTGCGTGGGCACGCAGTGCGGCAGAAGGATCTCTGCGGGTATACGCAGGAAAGCAGAAGGTGAACTGCGTTGCGACGCAGGCCACAGAAGGGAAAACTGCGTCTTTGTCTTAAAATGTTCTGTTGATTGAATTTTTTTGTTGATAAGGTGTTCTGGGTTAGCTCTGTTATTGCTGATCTGACAACTGTAGTGGACTGTAACTTTTATGTACTTGATGATCATTTGATGCTTTATGAAAAGAGTTAGGGGGTTGTAGCTCCCTTCCAAGAGAGATTGGAAAACGAGAGAGAGAGAGAGAGAGTTGTAGCTCTCTGCAGGTTGCAACCTGCGTACTGGTAAAGGACTACACCAGTACAAAACCATTGTAAAAGAAGTTTCTAATTTGAAAGAAGATAGAGACATATTGCAGCAGGTGGTTTTCACCCACATTGGGTTTCCACCTTACATCTTGTGTTCTTTGGTGTGACTATCTGTTTTTCTTTGTTCATGCTCATTATTTTATGGTACTGACATGCAAAAATAATTCAAAGAACAAATAAGGAAGATTTATTAAAAGAATTAGATAATACTGATTCACCCCCCCCCCCCCCTCTCAGTATTAGTTTCAACAGTATTGAGGGTTGCATCCTTGAGCTAGTTACAAGACAGATTTGTACTAAGCTGGAGCATTTTTTATTGAATAAAAGATTTTGGATTTACTTCATATGGCTTGTCTCTTTATGGGTTATTTTCTTATGTTTTTCATTATGTATTCCTCATATAATTTATTTCATTTACAGTGATCCGATTGAAAATTTATTTGAATTTCAGTTTCATTTTTCATCCGATGTGAAGTTGTAGTTTAATTAAGAGATTAATTTACAGGATTGTCTATTCTTGTAAATTCCTCTTTGAATTTAAATTGCACAAGATTGCTGAAATGACTTGATTATATTTTGTTAATTAAGAAAACACGGTTTTCTTAATTTCTGCTTATAAATGGTGAAATACTCTATCTGAATATTAAATCATTTATACTTCTCTATATTCTTCTTATCCATCACACTTAAAATCAAAATAACCATATGTATTTAAAGAACAACCTTTTGTTTTATTAAATATATTTCTAATTTTAAGGCACCCGTTAAAAAGTAGTTCATTGGTCATCCAACCATTAAAATCAAACAAAATATTTTAGATGCTTTGGCATAGCCAAATGACCTTAGGTTATCTCAAAGGAAAACATAAGCAACGAAATTCCCCATGTTAGATGGGGCTCAACGCCCCCCTCCTAGATGCCCAACACTCCTCCAAATGTGACACAAAATGGATCCAACCAAACAAATGGTTCTAAGAATCAATGCCTAAACGACATTTAGCAATTAATGAGATTATATAAAATATTAAAGATAGTGTAATTGTAAAAGTAAACAAGACAAAAGAGAGGAAAAGAAAGAACTAAATAAAATAGTAAATGAAAATATGAGAGAAAACAACAAGTAATGGGAAATGAAAGTTCAACCTTATAGAACTTCACATTAACCCTTCTCTTCCTATTTCTTCTTGTAATTTCACTCTCCTAGATCTTGGCAAATTGTTGACCAAAGAGAGGAGGATGCATAGACAGCCATGTTGCATTATCACCAAATATTGTCCAAATAACACTAAGCAAACATTCAACACTGACTTTCCCATTTAGGTATCGAGGGTAAATATGGTATCTTTATGTATGAATTTATTTATGGTTGTGGTGTAATTTTTGTGTGTGAAATTTTGTTCTTATTTTGTATAATGTGTTGTTAAATCTAGTAGTGTTTCTTGCTACTGAAGGGTTAATATCTAATGATACTTAGTCACACTGGTTTATTTCTAGACCTTCATGGAATAACCATCGATCAGAGGACCTCTTCTATTCAGTTTCATCAATTTTAGGGAAATTGTTATTTTAGGAAATTCTCCTTTTTTGATATTCAAACCATAAGGCACCCACACATCAAATTTTCTCCTTCTTAAGCCTAGTGAAAAAGTGATTCCAATGGGACCATTTTCACTCAAATCCAAAATATCACTCTTTTCCTATGCTTTCGTGTTTTTTTTCTTTTTCATAATTATGGGCCAATATGTCATGTAGCCCAAACTTGTGGTTTCGCGTTTTTGTTGCTTTCTTGGGAAGACTGTTTTTTTAGTCATGTATATAATTAGTAATTTTATGTATTTGGAAGGTGCAAGTATTAATCATGGTTCCTAACTAGCAACTAAGGGGTGGTCTGAGCTTCCTTTGCATGGAAAAGTTAGGAATTAAGTAGCATCTTTGTCATTAGTTTATGTCTTAAGTCAACACTTGGCATGGACCTAAATCATATCTCTAGGTAAATTTTCAATGATTATGAATTCAAAGTCATAAGTTGTGAAATGATTAAATTATTAAATCTTCATTTATGATGTGATTTTCACATTCAAAGGGGGTTACATTGTTTTAGTGATAATATTTTACTAAATATATTCATTAGTAAAGCTCGTGAAAAGATGATATTTTTCCATTTCAAGGAAGAGATATGAAAAGTATATTTTATTGATGTTTACATTCATAAGTGAAGCAAATAAAGTAGATTTTGTGTTTTTTTCCAAAATGGTTAAGTAAAAGGCCCATTCGACTTCATTCATTGAGATTTTCATTAATCATTTGACAAATGAATTTGTGGGAATAAATGGCGAAATCAAGCACAACAAAGGAGGATACACAAGTCGCTTGAGCCATGTAACAACAATAAAACCAAGGGTGAAAGTACATGGCAGCATAAGACACATTATCCACTCAGGGATCAAGGCCTTAGGCACAATAAAAGATGCACATAAATAATTATGCAAGGTACATTAAATTTTTTGTGATGTTTAGATTGAATGCTTGAACACACTTACAAAAAAAAAATACTCATCAACTCTATTTGAGAAGTAGACAAAGGTCTCAAAAAAAATTAGTATAATGAAGAAAAATGGTTTATAAATGCTACATAATATGTTGAAGCTAAATTGTAAAAAATACATCAAGACACCCCTAATATGCAAACTACTCAACATCATAGAAAATTCTTGAACAAAATGCTGTTCATTTGGTTGAAAAGATGAATTTGGGTTTGATTGTAGATTCATTGGCTACTTTAAGCATGGAGAACATTGGCAAAGTTGTTAAAAAGGATGTAATAAGGTTGCAATGAATATTCAATATACTAGTGTGGTAGACAGTATAGATAATGACATATGAAATGCTAGATGGAATATTGAGTACGCCAACCTCTTACCAAATGGACTCTATTTTGATCAAGCTATGAAGGTAGAAAAAGTGGAACTCGCTAAGGAGCACAATTACGAGCTAAAAGTAACAAACCAAAATCATTTTTGCTAGCTTTTATCTACAGTAGATGATTTTCTATGTGCATTTGTTCATTAAAGAGATTTATAACAGGATATTTATGTCCACATAGCTTACTATAGAGTGTCCAATGAAGAAGTTGTACATTTTAATCAAGAGACCCATGATTATGTGGATAGAAAATTGTTAGAATTGACAACAATAACTCTTTGTTTTTTGTTCCATGCAAACTAACCCCAACTCGGGCAGTTTCCTCTACGATAAAAGCACAAATATTATCAACTTCATTGAATTTGGTGTTGCATGAGAATACTTGAAACAATTATTAATAACTATTTGACAACAATGCTTGCATTTTCAAATTGGGGCAAGGAAAATGTCATTGAAATTTCTTTCAGATTGGATTTCCTAACCGGGTTAGGTGCACACATAGAAGCAACTTTCCTCTTTGGATTTTCTTTCTCAAGGAAAGTTTCCATTGACTTCAAATCTAGTAATACGACCAATGACATTTCACTCTTGGAAGATACTATGTGGAAGCATCATTGTCTCCTCCCCCTAATGAGTCCCACAAGTTGCATAGAAAACTATATGGTATGTTTTTAGCATGCATCAAATCGGGAGCAGTTGTTCCCTGTATAGAAATTCCATTGGATTTTTATTCAAATTATAAGTTCTCAAATGATGAAGAGGATGTCCAAAAATGTAACTAGTGTCGGTCTTTATAATTGTATTTGAAATTTATATGTTAAAATAAAGAAAAAAATATATTATAAAAGAAATTGACTTATTAAAGCATCCATTGTATGCTTCCAAGTTTATGTCAAGAGTCCTAGTCCTTTTCATCATGTAAAATACCATTGTTGGACTTCATCAATCAAGAAAGAAATTTATTTTAATGTAAAATAGGTCTTTTAGCTCTCCTCCACAAAGTCGACCTCAAGAAAGACAAGTTGGCCTCATCAAGGGAATTTGATCTCACAAATTCACTATATAAAGGCAGCGACTCAACCTCATTTGGAGCACATCCACAAAAAGTTTGATCTACAACTTCTAGAGAAGCAAAAGAAATCGAATTTTCTCTCTCTTTGTCTCACACATGCAAATTTGTTGGGTTGCTCAAAGGGTCAAAATTGCAATATTGAAGCTAGGCCAAAATTCTGAAGTAGTTGGGTCGCAATTATGTCTTTGATACACAATTGATGCAATGTTGTTATAGGTGATTTTTGGATTGTAGAAGGACATTTTGAGTGTTGACTTGGTGGAGTGAGAAGAGACTTTTGTCTAATCTAAGGTCTTGGTTTATCTCAATTTGATTAGTGGAAGAGTTTGACTGGGTTTTCCCCTAGAGAGGGGTTTTAGCCCTAGTTTAGTGCCTACATTTGGTGGCATTGATATTCATGTTTTGATTTTAAAATTTCTTGATGAAACAAAGATAAAAGAATAACATAAACAAAATATTATAAGTCTACAAGAATATCAAAAGTAATTATCAATATAAGAGAATATTTTTTCCTTTTTGATGTTAAAACATGGTATCATAGCTAAGTTGAAGGAGGAAAGGAAAAACATCTTGGAGGTTTATTGAAAGTAGGGTTAAGGAGGAAGGAACAAAGAAGGATCATATAAGAATAAGAAAGTCTACTATCTGTATCAATAAAAGAATACAGGACAATGAATTCTAAAAGTAAGCTATAAGGAGCCTCTGACTACAGGGCATGGAAGAAGAAGATAGATCATATTCTCGCTAAACATAAAGTTTTGGATATTGTTCGAGGATAGGTTGAGAAACCTATAGATGATGTAGGAAAGGAGAAATACATGGAAACAAACATCTTGGCCATGAATCTAATAGTAGATGGAGTGGAGGACAATCTAATCCCATACATAACCAATATAGATTTCTCTTAAGAAATATATGAATCCCTCTCTGAGTTATTTACAATCAAGAACATTTGTCAAATAGGTAGTCTCAAGAATGAACTGAGAACACTAAAGTGTTGGAAACTACATCACTACTAAGAGGGGGAGGGGTCAATCAATAGTAATGGAATTTATATAAATTTTAAATATTTGCCACAATATCAAATAACCATGTACATTCACAACATCATCTTGACTGAATATGAAAACAACATTAAAATCAAAGAATAATAACCATGAGAAATATCAACACAAGCATGCACACATGAGAACAAAAGTATTTATGGTGGAAACCCTATCGGGAGAAAACCACCCTACTGCTCTGGCACTGCCTCAACTCTTTTATTATTATGTTGAAAAAAATTTACATGGATTATTTTACACGCATAAGTCTAAATACTTGGCTTCCTTCACAGTATGATGACACCTATCAGGTAGGAAATTTGTTTCTCACAGATCTACTGAAATCTATTTGCTAGAAGCTCCCATGACCAACGATCCTCGCCGAACTATAATTGGACTATCCAACAACGATTGGATGGAAAAATCTATTATTTCTACTGAATCATCCAAATCACTCTCTACTCGGAAGCCTCTGCGCTTTCACTTCCTCCGTGTGAACCATGTTTCATATATTTTCAAACTAGGTTCTAAATTCGCTCAAAATGAGCAACCCAACAGCACCATAATTCTGCACATCAAATATGAATAAAAAAAATTCCCTTGAGAGGGTTATTTCTTCTCTTATACTCACAATAATATATTCTCTCTAACGCAACACAAACTACCAATTTTTCCTCCACTCTGCAACACATAAAATCTGAATATTTTATTCTCAAAACATCTGTGAAATCTGCATACACAGTTCTAATATATTTCTGCAATACTATGTGAATATCTATAGCAATATATACTCACTCAAAATTCTCCCACAATGGCATACACTCACTCTCTCAAAAAAACCAACCAAATAGACTCAAAGCCTTCCTCTATTTATCATTTTTATTTGTTGATTAACTTTGTAAATGTTATAGATTATCGAGCACTCAACAATTCTTTTCACACGCTTCAGATTTGGTTGAGATAGGATTCTTGACCAAATCAACCACTAAATCCACTAGCCTTCTGATATATTCAACCTTGATTAGCTTATAGAGACCTCGCAACTCAATTCGACCTTTTTCTAGAAAATTATGATAATAAACTTCATTGTAATACTGAAATTAGCTGAGTTGCGTGAGGAATACAGAGAAATTCTCATGAAAAACCTTAGCCGCACACACAACATAGGCTAGATTCGACTGGATGTCATCAATCACTCCCATGGGCCTGCCTACCAGTGACTGGAGCTTTTCAGTCACTCATATGACCCATCATCCATGCCACTGGGGTAGAGGATGGTCAAAACTCATTCAAATCAGCTTAGATCCTGCTCAACCTTTTCCTAGAGATTGAAAAGACTTTGTAAGACCTTCATAAGTCATTGACACATCTCCAACACTTCACCAAGTCACTGTCACATCATTATCATCATCATAAGTCAAACTAGTTTGACTTGGATGCCAACCAACAACCGTACTAACACCTGGGCCATCAAATCTACCATCAATATATAGCTCCAAAATATATCAGACATCCTCTAGCACCTTTAAACCCAACTCAAACTTTCAATAACACTTCTAGATCCTATCCAAGCCCAATATATAACATCATCAACATGAGAGACCTAATTCGAGACATGGAGACCTAATCAACAAGGCTCCTCAACTCTATCTCATGTAGTAGCCACGAACACCTGTATGCAACAACATGATCAAGAAGATCGTCACATCTCCAAGCTAGTAGACAATCCAAGGACCATATACACGTCATCCATACACAAGCCACCTACAACGACATATACACATGCATAACCAACTAACTTGCATCCCAACCAACTAGGTTAACACCAATGCCAAACAAAAACACATTTGTAACACTGCAACACACATCAATGTGTTAATGATGTTGGAAATCCGTCAATCAAGGGGTCCTCCCTAATGTGAAGTCTCAATTAGACCTCACACTATTGAGAATAGGAAGCCCATCCAGAGTATCGGCCTGGTTTCCATATATTCTTATGGATTGTCCTTGGCTTTAGCTGTCAGCAAGAGAGAGAAGCGTGTATGTGCCTTTGTGAAAAGCAAGTGTGTCTAGTGAATGTTCGGTTGTAGGTGTATCAAGGTTCTTTTATTGCAGAGGGAGTAAAAGTGAGCCTCTTAAGTGAGAGGTAATAGTACCACCCTAGTAGAGGAACACGCAAGCGAAAACAAAATCTCCTAACATCAAGTATAATAATCCACATAGATACGATGATTATTACAACCATTACAACACATTTTCAATAATATGGCACTAAAATAATCGAAATAGTTCAACTATTTTAGTACACGTGAAAGAAAACATGAATTGTAATTATTCACATAATAGTCTTACAAATATTCACAATCCATGCATGAAAATGTGTTGGCCATCAGGCTTCAAGTATTAAGTAAAAGTCCCAAGATACATGTATACAATAAACATCACTAGTGCTAATAGTAAAGCATTGGCACCACGACTTGCTTCCCAAAAGTATTGAATTTGTCTCTCGGATGCCTTATGTGAGAAGCCAAGGTGAAAAATCATTTTCTTGTTCAATGAGGGTGTATATATAACAAATGAGGTGACCATTCACCTCCCTCGTGACTCTTGAACCACCCTCATGATTGTTTGACTTCTCCACGACTCTTTGACTTCCTACATGACTTCTCACATTACATGAATGACCCTTGGGCTTCCACTTTTACAATACATTTTCCAATGTTGAATTACATATTCCGTAAAATGATGTGGTAAATGATGATTGATGACATGACATGACATGACACTAGTGACATGGACTGAATGATGACATGGCAGTTTCAAGTCACTCTTTATTGTTGTTTTCTTTCTGTCTTCTTGAAAGATGGAACATGCTCTTCTTCTTCCTCCTCCTCACAACTTGAGATAAAGATTCATTGGGGGAATTTTGAGGTCTAAAATGGGCCTCCTAAGGAAATAATAAAATAATAGTGGAAATAATAAAATAAGATTATATTACATCATCAAACTTTAGAGGAAAAAAGGAAAAACTATTTTTTCAACTCGTATTTTCAACTTATCTCCCTATGGATTTACTCAAATTTCGAGTGGTAAGACCCATTAGATGCAGAATTTGATTCCACATCCAAGGAGTACACATATTGCATACTTTCGATGGACCCTACTAAATGGAAAATGACAAAAACATGAAACACATTATTGCAATCATGTTTTTTTATGTATTTCTCATGTTTCATGTAGTTGGGTCCATCAAAAGCATGCAACATGGGTACTCCTTAGATGAGGAATTAAATTTTACATCCTGTTAGTGTCGGTCATGATGCCCTCCATCAGTGATCAAAAATCTCTTTGCATATGCATAAGTAGGTGTCTCATCAGTGTTAGTTTTGCATTCCATTAGGCATGCCATAAAACTGATGGAGCTGGTCCTTGTTCCCTTCTTGGCTTTGCTGGATCAAGTCATATCCGTTAATGAACTTGTGTCACACTTGTTTTGTTTTGTCTTGAATTCCAAAGCCTTAGGTCTAGGGTTTCAGTCAAATGTCATTGCAAGATCATGAGTCAGAGGTCCATGAGTCCCCAGCAAGCCAGAAGGAGGTATGTAAATATGTTTCATTGATATTTTTCATCATGTACAACTTTTTTATACCTTGGATTTAAAAACCCTGTTTTTAAAGCCAAGGTCATGTCAATTTTGTAAAGCAATAAGGAAATTTCAAAAATTCTTCAAAATGCCGGCAATAACCCTGGTCTCCTCCCTAGAGTCCATCAGATGGTCTACCTGCAAAAAGAACGGAGCTAAAACACCCAAAAGATCAAATTCAGAACAAAGGAAAACTCAAAACAGTGTTAAAAGAAAGTGTCAAGGCAAAACATTAGAAAGTGGGTTTGGTAAGTAATTTTTTTTTAAATTGAGCTTATAAAGAGTCAAATTCCCTCTCAATACCCTCATTGTGCATCCAAAGAGCTTGCAAGAAGAAGTGAGAGGGCGAAGAGGCGAAAGGAGGCAAAGTGCAGAGAAATTGCACCAATTTCAGGTGCGCTACCCGTCAGAGGTTGTGCGCTACGTGTTGGGCTGTGCGCTACTCGTCAGGCGCCTCCCAGCAGTGGTAATTTATAACGGGCGCTACGTGTCAGGCTGTGCGCTACCCGTTGAGTGCCCTGCGCTACATGTCAAGCTGTTAACACCAAAACCGCCCCAAATTTTGTCCAATCGCCCTCTAAGTTGCAAAATCGACCGAGGTAGGGTCTATACACTTGATGAATTGATGAATGGTGAATGATGAGCTTTCATTTATATGTTTTGTCACTAAGAATGCAAAGAAAATAGATTTTGGTGATTGCTTGTCAATGTAGGCATAATGCTAGGGTTTGGTGTTTTCTTTTCAAGGTTTTAATTTCCCATTTATGCTCCCTCCATGTTTCCCCATTTATTTCACAATTGTCATCATATGTCTCTATCTTATCTTATTTGCAAAGAATATGAAGTTTTCCTCCTTCCAAGTATCAAACCCTACCCCTCCCTAAACACATTCCCAAAACCCTAAATACCCTCCATTGTGATATAAAAAACACACACAGCAAAAAGAATAAAATGCTATGAAAGAAGAACAAAATGATTATGCAAAAAAAAGAAAGCAATATGGTGATAAAATGCCAAAACAAAAAATAAAGAAAATGTGGCTGCGTATATAAACCAAAGAAAAGGAAATATTGCTATGTATATTTGATCAAAAGTAATGTTGCTTTGGTCCTAAAAAGCAAACACCATGTTTTTCCTTTTATCCCCTAATATCCTTGTCAATAAAACCCCTTTTCCCTTTTGACAAAATGTCAATGAAGCCCTTTTCCCCTAGCCTCAAATGTACATGAACCCCTTTGAAAAAAGCAGAGTGTGCTTTATGATGTACATTGAAAGACAGAAATCAAATGAGCAAGTTATCTATGCTGTCCCATTCCCCTATTGAGCATACATGTCATTTCCCTTGGTTATTATTATCCATGTTACCCTAATAAAAACATTTCTTTGCAAATGATTTCCCGTTGATTAAGATGAGATTATATGTTTGACAGTTTTTGAATTGTCCCTTGAAAATTCCTTGTTTTCATATGTTTCCCTTTCCTTGTTAAAAAATCCCCTCCCCTAACATTTCCTTCATGATTTTTTCCCCTTGAAAACAGCATACAACTCAGCATTTTTGCAGGCAAGGGCAGCAGTTTACTTTGTCTATTTTCTCCACTTTGCTCAAAAGCACCATGTCAACCACCGAGACCTATGAGCAAGGTGGTGACTAGTCTTCTTCTGCAGAGGTTGAGGTACAACGGAGGCCTCGTAGGGGGGGCAAAGGTGGTCGTCCTAAGAGAGAGGAACCCACCTCATTGGCAGAATTGCAGGCCTGTCCTTTGGCAGTGAGTTGCTTTCGGTATATGTCATGTTTTCAGTTTTGCGAGAGGCTTGCTCAGATCCAGCACCACAGGGAGTTGGCCCGCTTATTTGTTTTGCACCTTCATGATGGGCAGGTCACTCTGGCAGGTGTGAACTTTGTGTTGTCTCCGGAATTGATTTCAGAGGCTACTGGGATACCAAATGTGGGTGAGGTGTGGCCCAAGCGCAAAGTGTTGGATTATGTTCATTTTGAGCCATATGTCATGCCAGCCTTCATGAGACACTTGTCGGGGGTTTTTCCTTTCAGATTTATCCGGAGGGAGTATGTTCCGATCTTGAGACTCATCATGCGTTACTTTACATGTGAGGGCAGGTTTTCACTGGTGTACTCTTATCACATCCGTCTGTTGATGCACTTCACCCGAGTGAGGATGATGAACATCCCAGTTTTCTTCTTCCAGGATATTCAGAAGATGGTGCCTATATTACAGAGGAAGACCCCAGCCCAGCAGTTTACGAGTTTATATCACTTTGGTCTCATCCAGCTCATTGTTTCCTATCAGCTGAGCCAGCAGGGCATTCCTTGGGAAGAGTTCATCTCTCATGAATTCTTCACAGCGCCACCACAGCCACAGCCTGAGCCAGAGGTCATTTATGAGGAGGGAGGTCCATCTCACCAGCCAGAGATCACTGTTCCGAGACATGTAGCTTCCTCACCTCGGGTCACCTATCAGAAAGGCCCAAGGGCCTTGTTTGCAGCAGCTCGGCGAGTACTTTCTCCACAGCAGGTGGAAGGGGTCTCGCCTTCATCTTCAGATCAGCGAGTGTTATCTCCACATCAGGTGGAAGGGGCCTCGCTTTCTTCATCAGCACAGGAACTGCAGAGGGGCAAAGAGCCCATGATTCATGAGGATCCAGTGATTGATCTCGAGGCCAGTTCTCCTAGCCAAGAGGCGAAGGAGATCATTCAGCATCTTAGGGCTGAAAATGATGTTTTACAGAGGAGACTTGAGGGTGCCCAATGGACCATCACCTACCTGGAGCAGCGGAACAAACAGTTAGAGGAGGAGAAAGTACTTGATGAGTTATGGAGGATTCGTACTGACCGAGTCCTGAACCGAAGAAGACCCGGTGATCTATTTCCTGCTGAGAGAGAATTCATGCTCATCCGGGTCAATGCACACTTGGAGAGGCTGTTGGCTAAGGCCAACCAAGAAAAGAAGCTGCTGAGAAACATGAAAAATCATTATTGGGCAAGGATGCATGTTTGCAAGGCGAAGATGAAAATATTCCAAAGAAGGTTGACCGAAGCTCTTGGGAAGAAGAAGAAGGCCAACCCACTCCGTATCTTGGCTGAGGCCTCTCTCACTCACCATGATACTCATTAGCCTCTTCCTAGCAGCTAGCACAAGAAATTTTGAAAGTTTTGAGGCATTTTTGGCATTTTTGGGAAATTGACAGGTTTTGGCCTTTTAACATGCAGCGCCCCGTGCGCTACGCTACATGGGGGCAACTCAGAACGGGAAAAACTCAGCATTTTTGGAATTTTCATGCAAAGTTACACCTACCTATGGATGGACTTCAGTTTTTATGGAGATTTGGGCCTCCAAAAGGTCAAAACACATGCAAATTTTGACTTTCTGCCCTTATTTTGAGTTGCAGAAAGCTGTCTTGGGAGAATTGAGTTTTGAGGGGTCAAATGAACTCCAAATTCAAAATTTCTGGTGGGGTTGGAAAGAAGACTCGCAGACCTTTCCAATGAGCTAGCTTTCACCTGATTTGGACACAGGGAAGGCCCTCAAACAGGCCTCTCAATGTGCACTACGTGTCAGGCACATGTGCGCTGCATGTCAGGGAATTTTGCCTATTTTGACCAGTTCGGCCAGAAAAAAATTGTTTTCACTTGGTTTAATGTTTTGGGCATGTAAATCATGGATTTTTATGTAACTTTCATGGCCCTAAGATACTTTTACTCTCCTTGATCACTTCTAGAAGTTTCTTGAATGTAAATGGTAAATATTTAATGCATGGATAGGTTTCCTAAGTTTTAGAGGCAAGTTGTTTTGACTGCCTATTATCTAGTGCTTAGTTTGGAATTAGTTGAAACAGCTCCTAGGAAGCTAAGCTCGACCCCTAGATGTGGGGAAAGGAGTTATATCATCTATATTATGCCTTCTCTTGCTCATTTTCATGGTTGGACTCTTGAGGGAGAAGCTCCTATTGTATATTTTACTTGTATCTCTGCAATTTAAGGAAAGGGAAGACCAGGGTTTTGCAGACATCATTGGGATTCTTGTGGACTCTTGTGTTGATGGTGTGTTCTCTTATTGTAATTGTAAGTGTGTTTATGTGTTCCATCTCTTTCTTTACTGCATCTTATTAAACAAATGAAGTGATAAAGTTTGAATTCATGCTTGCCATGCTCAGCTTTCAAATTTGTTTAATGTTTATGTTTTCCACTGTCTAGAGAGGATTCAAAGTCATTGTTTGCCCTCTTTAGCTTCTCTTTTTCTTCCTTGATCATTCATCTCAGCTAAAGGCATCAGCACAAACTCCTACCTTGCCCCAAAGACCCACCTGCAAAAGCTGAGCTCAATCCCCGCACCCTGAATTGCACTCCCTCCAATTGCCACCAAAAACTTTAAATCAACCCTCCTTATCAGTTTACTAGCCTAATATCAGTGTTAACTTTGATTGGTCATCTCACTTCATTGAAAATTTGCCGAGATAGACCGGAGAGAGCCTTCTCATACCCCGTAGGGCTAGCTACGAGGTGAAATGGTTTGATGTGGCCTTGAAGGTTTACCTTCCTCAGCCTAGGGTGAAATCTCAAGCGCTAACACATCCAACGAGTACTCTCAGTCAAATTTGAGTAAAATTTTAGGGAGATAAGTTGAAAATACAAGTTGAAAAAGTAGTTTTATTATTTTATTATTTTTTAATATTTTACTTTTTTACTCTAAAAATGGTGAATCATCCCCCCATGGTTGACATAATCATCTTGAATCCTATCTATTCTTATAAATTTTATTTTGGTTGTACACTTTTCTTAGGAGGCCAATTTTAAACCTCAAAATTCCCCTAATGCTCCAATGTGGTCTTGGTCTTCAATTGTTGTTGCAAACTGATGTCCCTTTGTCTTCTCTTGATGGATCAACTTGTCTTTGTAGCTACAAGGGTATATTCTAGCATGGTCTCCTTCTCCATCTCCTTCATCATCATATTTTCATGACATAATATAATATATGTGACTAGAAACAACTCATGACAAGATGACATCAGTCTGATAAACCTCTAGCCTATGATGCTTCATGAAATCACTTGTTAGGGTTGGACTAGTGATTCATTGAATGACTGACTTGGAGATTGCGCAATTCTAGAGGCCAAGGTCTGGGACTAAGGCTTGATACTGCACAATTTGTAGTTAGGATGGCTAGGGTCAAAGGATTCCACAGTTTAGGGACTCAAGGACTCAGGTTAGAGGATTGAGCCTTGAGAATACACAATGCGCAGTTGAGGAGGCCTAGGCAGAGGGAATGCGTAGTTGAGACACTCAAGGGCTCAATCTAGAGGCTAGAGGCTTGAGGCTTGAGACTATGAAGTGTGTAGTTTTGAAGGCTTGGGCTAAGTGACTGCGTACTTGGGGAACTCAGGAGGTCAATCTTGAGGCTTGAATTTGCCGAATTCGCAGTTCAGATTGGAGAATAAGCTAGGTGATTGCACAGTTGATGGGTTAAAGGGCTCAAGTTTGATTCTTGAGGCTTCAAGTTTCCAAATGCGCATTTCTATAGGGAGAACAGTGTCAAGGATTACATAGTTTCGCGGCTCAAGATGTCAGGCTAAAAGCTTAAGACTTGACACTGCGCAGTGTGTAGTTAAGGATCACTGGGAGGCATAAATTATGCAGTTCTATAGCTTAAGGGTCAAATCTAGGAACTATGAATATGAAATGCACAGTTCCAAGAGGAAAGTTCATGGCTCAAGGGTCAATACTTCATAATGCACAAGTTGAGTGAGGTCAAGTTTCCCGGGAGTGAAATTTTCTGGATGATGCTAAGTGTGGAATCAGTGAGCCAAAGTGAAGAAGGAAAAGGCTTGAGAATGATCGCACATTTAAAACAATTGAAGACACAAAACTGATCACTCAAAACACATGAACAACATACTTCCCTCAATGCAATGACTTTCCCCAAGTGCGACAAAGATACAATTTGCGACGACAGTGATGACACTTGTGTGATAATGCTTGAAACTTTGGAAATGAGTGTGAAACATGTCTAGATGATAAGAACAACTCATTATCCCAAAAATTCCCCTTTAAACAAGCCAAAAATAACTTTATGCGATAAGCGGCAATTCCCACGCCAAAATATAACACTTGCGATATGACAAGAAAATTATGAACGAGCAATGAAAACAACACATGTTAGGATGAAGATAACAAGAAAATGACACTAATTAAAGTGAACGCAAGTAAAAATGACAGTTTTAAGCATGAAAATGAAACTTGTGAAGATGAAAGTGCGCAAAAGGTGACAGTTGAAGAAACTCACTAAAATATAAGTATGATTGAAAACAAAGTGAGGGACTGCCAATGATAGTGCACACTAACTATCAACATGGGTTGAAGATTTCATAGGCACTATCTTAGTGCATTTTTCTATGCCTGTTCAAGCTTGCGTGAAGGAATGTTTTCATGAATGCATTACAGATTGAGCATGTGTGAGCATGTGAGTTTGAAACTTACGATCCATAAGTAAGCTCAGAGACTTAACAAAGCATCAAATGACCAAGAGGTGACTATTGAAAAACCGATCACAAGATCCACAGTAGGCTAAAAAATTCAAGTATTGGAAAACATTTGGAGGGTGCTTGTCATAAAGACAACACTTAGCGACACACTGGTGGAACTCCAACTTCACTTTCTTCGTCAATTATTTCGTGCAAGGTCTAGTTCTTCGGGGAGTATTGATTCATGGTTCAAAATACCATGGTTTCCCCACTCACCCTGTTCAGAAACATAGTGCCCTTCATTGTTTTACTCAGTTAAACACAAAAATAAGTTCAGCGATCACACAAAGTTTCGAATTAGGAAAGGGTAATGAAGTCTACGAGCTTTATATTTTCAGAGTGTAGTTTTTCATCTCTGGTGTTGCTTCGCTGCCAACAGGCTTTGAAAATACCCCGACATAGTCACTTCAGGGACACAAACATTGCTCATCTGCCAGCAGGCTTGGATAGTAGCCCGACGGAGTTTCTTGCTTCACCTCTCTACACAGAAATCCTTTCTCTTGTTTCACCTTTATTTATTTATCTTATATAGGACTGTGCATCAGCGCTTATTTATTTCATGTGTGGAAGAGGGATCCCGACTTATTGAAAGAAGAAGAGGTTATCCCTTAAAAGAAGCATTAAGACCTCTAATATTGGTTTTCCTGTTTATATTTTTAACTTGTCCTTATCTACTTCATTGGATCAGTCTAAAAACACCAAATCATAAAGACCTAAGTGTAGGCATGAGGTTTCCCGAATATGCATGGAGATCATGGTTCGAAACAAGGCTTTCCTTACACAAGGATCATATTTTCTTTCATAACATCATTGACCAAAAGGTGTAACCAAGACAAGGAAGAAGGACAAAGAGTTAGCCAAATGTTACAGTGTCAGAAAGACCTTTTCTATTTTTCCATATTGCATTTGGAGCCAACAAAGAATCTTCATGAAATATATTATAAAACGAAAGAAAAGACAACACACAAAAAGGAAACAAAACCAGAAGATAAAACAGAAGGAGGCTAAACAAAAACATGATACGAAACCAAAATTAGATAACACAAGACAAACTACAAAAAAATGAACGCAGGATTAATGTGCAGGTAAAATAATATGCGACTAGACCTACTCCTAGCCTAACCAACTAAAAGGTTGAGGTCACGTATAATGAAATTTCCAATGTCGCCACCGTAATTGTTCTCAACCTACAATCACAAAGATATGATTGATTACAACTGAGATAAAATAATGTGCAATAGAACAGATAAGAACTTGAAGAACTTGCATAGCAAAGAGAAGTTCTTTCCTATGAGTAGAAATATGTGTCACAACCACTACTTATAACCAGTTCACATTCTTAACTTTTCAACGACATAGTTAAACAAACCTTGGAGGCTTGTTGCGAATGTATCTTCATTTGAACTGTACTTCTTGGCAAGCCTAAGGAAATATCAACACTTGTTATTCACGATGGAGCTTGCCACGTAAGACTACTCCAACCATTCAGTGATTGGATCATGAAACTCGAAAGAGTCCTCTTGAGAATCCTAAAATATTTGAAAAGATGAATTTTCAATTAAGGGCACGGGATCAGGATGAGAATATTGTAAGGAAAAATAAATCCAATCACATTCAGAACGCTTGTCAAGATAGTGAGGGCGTGACATAACCATCAGCGAAGGCTAAAGTGCCTAAGTTGCTTAACAAGTATCTGAATAGTTAGATGAACTGTAGAGATTAATCGATGTGAAACAACTGTCATCAAATATGTTGGTGGGAAAACGATAAAACAAATGATAGTTAATATTATGATCAGATAGACCGCTTGTGGCAAGAAATTCTCAGTTGAAAGATAACAAAGATAGATCAATTTGAACATCATTATGAATTCCTTAAACAAATGAATCATTTTCTTCGCATGATAAATGTAACAAACGATTTTATTGTGACTAGTTGCATGTTGTATTGTCATGGTAATCATCGAAAGTAGTGAAAAGGAATGTTATTACAACAAACACATGAGACTAGTCAAAATATAGTGAACAAAGAAGAGTTTGATTTGCACAATAACTCACACATTCACTAGAACTAAGGAGGATTTATGGTGTGATGAATAACAAGATTCGCGATATAATATTTACAAGAAAAACCAAGAGCTGATTATTCTGAAATGAATCTAATAGGCATGATTGCTTCGATCAAAGATGATTTTTGAAATGATCAAATTCACGGTTCCATGATTCTATGTGAGATACACATTCCAAACCCGATTTTGATACAAAATATTTGCATGAAGTTGAATCCACTGAGGAAGATTCACGAATCCAATCATAAAGAAAATCTTCAAAGTTCGAAAGACTACATCCACAATACCAAACATCTTTCAAGAAGGAATTTACATCTAGTGAAACCATGCAAAGAGAAGGATTGTGCAAGATAAACCAGATCTGACTAACTTCAATGGGCTTACCATTGTTGTGAGATCCTAACATAATTATCAACGGAAGTTGAAGTGCCTTGTCTTCCTTAAAAGTCCTGGAACTTTCAAGGATTGTAAAATCGCATTTTGAATATTGAATTTGATCATGCATTGTGTGAGGATAGCTTCTTCTTCTAGTTTTAATGGGACCACTACTAACCGGATGGAAGCCATCTCTATCACTGATTTGATTGGATTTTACAACTTCAACAATCAATTACTCAAATTGAAAAATTCTTCTAATCGCAAATCTAGAGATGTATGAATCGAAGAAATTTCATAAGAAAACTTATTTGAAGAGTTGTCTTCATGCAAAACAAGATATTATGAGGCATGGAAAGAATACTCAATGATTCATTTATTTCCTTTCATGTCATGGATAATCTAACTACCTTGTGTCAATTGGGAAGTTAACACATCAACTGGAGAACTTGAAAAGCATGAAGCACATTCTTCGCAAATAGTTACATTACAAACAGTACAGCACAAGGGATAACAAGATGAAGAGGAAGTTTCAGTAAGAGCATATTATTCGACTGAATCATATTCTAGATCTAAGCCTTTCGAATCAAAATATTCCGGAGGAACCAAAATATTGGTTGATGCACTTGGGCATTCATCATGACATAAAACAAGAGATTCATCATCATCAAAATGATTATTTCCCAAGACTTCTGATTTATTAGGTAAGTAACTTCCATTTTATTCATCACCAAGATTCTCAAATTGAAAATAAACCAAGGATGGAAGAGAATTATCCTGACATGGGGAACTTTGAAAAAAAGACATATCAAAGGTTTCTTCACTTTCTTGCCCCTCTACCTGTGTAATGTGACGATCTTGTACCTTATCGCAATTTGAACCAACAAATTGAAAGTCAAGAGAGTGTGAAGAACTGGTTGATGGAGCATATTAATCAAGCATATCATGATACAAATATTCATGGCATGTAGTTGATAGAGGGTGACAAATGTCCATTAAAGAAGTAATACTTTTAGTGGAACAAGATTCAGGATTGAGGTTAAGAATGTCGAAATCATCTTACGTAGTGGAAGAATTAGTCTTCACCATAGGCTTTGTTACTCGCCATTTTGTGGGTGATGTCCCTAGAAAAAAATTCAAGAAGATGGTCCTCAACTGACAAATAGCAGCCCCGTGCAGCAACCAACTAGATCTTTATGTCATTTCTTCACCACCTAAGCCAGCCATGTGGTCCCTCACCCATCTGTCATGGTCATGTGTTTGAAGGTGGGCCTCCCAAACCTGATGATATGCCTTGTCATTTGGTAATTGAGTATTATAGTTTACTTATAATGAAAACTTTTGGGCCTGGATTAATGGGGGGATTTAGTGAAAAGAGTGGGCTAGGTCTATGCTCTTGTCCCCTATACCTCTTTTGGATGTTAACCTTGGACCCTAGTCCTATGGGATCTCTTTTACTGACCTTTGGGCTTTAGGGATGGTACTTCATGGAAAACCCTCATTTTGGTTTCGTAGTCCCTTTCCCTCATCCACATATATCACTCCACTTCCACTCATTATAAACCCATTCATCATTCCTCCCACCTAGGTCCACATTCCTCCATTGGGTCCACATAGGGTTAGCCTTCCCCTTCCTCTTGCCCACACCTTGGGTTGGGCCTGGAATGATTCCCTGGAGGTTGATGCTGCTAAAAATAAAAGTAAAATCATAATTGGCTACATTTAACTGCAAAATGTACCACAAAATGCAAAAGATGGTCGGGAAAAACACATTTATCACGTGGGAAAAATCCAATGCATGAGATCTAACCCATTATCATGCCCATCACCCTGGTTCCTACAAGCCCTAGATGAGCCTCATTTATCATTCAGGAACCCATGATTTTCCCAACCCATGGTGGGAAATGAACTACCCTACCTTAAAGGGGGTATCCATTGTTATACCTTAAACGTCATGATCTTATCCCTTGAGCCTCAAGAATTTAATCAAAGAAAAAACATAAAAGGAAAAAGGCATATAAATAAGGGTGGAAAAATGAACTCTGAGGCACCTAATGTTCCACGATTTCTCCCTCCTATACATTATATACCCCAAGTGTGGGCTTCCCTTTTGCTATCTACCCTAGTACCCCAGCATGTGACCTGGGGCTGCCACTTTTCATTCCCCACTCCATTCATCTCTTTATCACGTTCCACCTCCCTTTGAAGGATGTACCTTGGACATACTACCCCCTTTAAATGTAAAAACCACCTAATAGGATAATTGGTTAAACCCATTTGGAGCTTGGAGACATTAGCACATGCCAAAGCCCACTATGGAAGGGCATGCCATTATGAAGTGCCAACCTGTTTTCCATGGTTTATAAGCTCTTTAACTTGATTTCCTTTGATGACTTGTTGTGCTAGAAGGCTAGGGGACGCATTGGATCTTATGCATGATTGCATATGGTCTCCATTTTGGGTTTGGTCTCCCTATATGGGATCCTGACCCTCCCAAGAGCTACATTAGCACATGTGGGGTGTGTGCTGATAGCCATGGACCTCCACAATAGTAGAAAACACTCCATGGATCCCCATAGATGTTTAGAGATTAATCGAGATTCACCTATTGGACGAGGAAGATGCACCTGGTTCACCATTGCCAGTCGGCCCCATAGTTGTACCATACACTTGGAAGATGATGCAGGACTAGCATGTTGATGTGGCATCACTTAAACCATCATTTGAGCCCTTACAGATGGTCTACATGCATCTTTGACCTACTTGGAGGCCCATGAGTTTACTTGTGTTCCCTCACACCCATTGGGAGCACCATAGGTTTATTATTTGGGGAGCAGGGAGGCAACCCCTTGTCCACTACTTTTGGGAGTCCTACTTATCATTGTGGCACTTATGGACTTCATCAGGCTTCTTAGAATTCCTAATCACATGTGTTATGGATCATTCGACCTCTTGAGATTCTTATTCTTTTGTTTATGAGTTACTTTTGTGGGCTTGTCACCAAAAGTTAGTTGTTTTGCACATTATTTTATTTTAAGGGATAATGTAGGCTTAGGTAGCTAAATTGAACTCATTAGAAGAGTATAAATAGAAGTGATGAGGATTCATTTTAGCATCATCACTTGGATTGGACTTGTATCTCGTTAGAGATTTTTTCTATCCTTCTTGAAGGACGAATTTTTGGATCATGGAATGAATTTTGATGTTTGGATTATTTTCTCATGTCTTGGAGCTTCTTGAATGGAAAATTTTGGATGGTTGGATATATTCTTATACATGTAAGTACAAACTAATGATATTCATTCTTTTTATTTTTCCACATACATTTTTGCTAGGATTTCTCTATACTAAGGCTAATTTGTTGCATCTATTTATGCGAAGTTGTGGAAATTTTGTTTCTAGATAGTGAATGTTTCATGTAAGGGCCATGTATAATGAATGAATGTTCCTACTAATGTTTCATTACTAAAATTCGTCTTGATAATCCATCCACTTTGCAAAACGAAGTATAAAGTCTTTGAAGTTGCTTTGTTGTTTCCCTAATGCTAAGTGAAGTTATCTTTGAGGCCTCCTTGAGCTAGAAAATTCAAAGGTCCATAGTCATAATTCCACCTGACTCTAATCTCCCCAAAGTATTAGGCATTGGTCCACCCAAAGATGATCACCTTAAACCTATTTTCCTTCTCCCCTTTACTCTTCACTAGGTCTAGTTCTCTAGGTCACCTAGGGCATCAATTATTAAATGATCTATCCATCCAAATACTTCGATTTTTGGTACACAACTGCGTGGGTGTTTCCTCAAGAAGCCCTCCAATTTTCATGAGATTCTGGTGGTGGGATATTTAAATAACGCAATCCCTAGCTCGAAGGCCAATTCTTTCCCTTGGATTCCCTTAGGCTAGAAACCTCATTGGGATCCTTTCATCGAAAATTCATTCATTAATCCCTTTCCCCTCCCCAATTAGGTCAAACCCCTCTTTGAGTGATCAACTCCATACCCTTGACCTAGTTTAGGTCCACTTGGCTCCTTTGTGGTCCCACAACTTTGCAACTCAGATTCTACAAGGATTGCATCTAAGTAATTTCTCCATTAGGATCCTTAAGTCTAGGAAGCCACTTTTCGAGGTGTATCTCTAAACCTAGGCCAAATTTTCCTCTTATTCCTCCCTATAGAGCCTATCACCTTGCCTCTTAAGCAAGTGAGCCATATATTTGAGTCTCTCTTGTGAATATGTTGTTAGGATCACCTTTCATCCAATCATTAATACACTCATTATCGTGATCCTTATTATACCGAGTCTCCTCCCATAGGTGAAATTCCATAAAGAGTAGGGATCCTTAGCTAAGGTGAGATTAGGATATCGCTACCTTGTTTCCCTTGAGCTAGTAGTTTCCCTTAAAGGATCCCCTCCTATGACCCCTGCTAGTTTGACCGGTAACAGGCTTCACGAGCCATTCTAAGGTTTCCTCCATTGGATCTGAATCATGAAAGGTAGGAGGAGGATGAGAATATGGATTAGGAATTTGATTTGTAGATTTCACAAGTTTATTATCATCGCAAGGAGGCATCCACATTGGTATTGAAAAAGGAGGACAAGGAACAAAAGGATTAGTAGGTTCCTCCTTTGAAATTAGAGTTGTTTCATGATTTACAAAATTTAGGGAAGTAGAAACATCATGGGGTTAAGATTCATCGTGCAAAGAGATGTGAACCAAACACTTAAACTTTTGTTTAAAGAAATCCCAATTTGTATATTCTCCCATAAATTCATAACAAAGGTGAAGGAAATGATCAAACAAATTCTGAATTGATTCATTAGGTTTCATTCTTAGTTGATTAATTCTTTTAATAAGATCCTGATAGTCATACATATCAAAAGATTTATGAATCTCCTTCGCAAGTTGGTTGAATGAATGGATAGAAGTAGCAGGTAATATATGACGCCATCTCTTAACATGACTTTCAAATGTGAGGTGTGGTGAAGTAAAATTATAAGTGCAGACACAAAAAAATTCCTCTTGCCTGATGATGGTTCTAGCCACAACTAATACATTCTATGGAATATTTCCTTAGGTTAGAAAAAATTAAAATAGGCTACCTCTTAGTAAACTTATCCTGTTTGACGATGTCCTTGCTTGCTCGCTCCATCTATCTCTTGCTTCCTTTCTTCAAACACCTAAAACAAGTAAACAACAACAAACAAAAACCATGATAATAGAGAAATTGTAATTCAACCTACTTAACAAGTCAAGAAACATTAAGCCATGAATATGTATGATGACAAATCATGTAGGAAATCAATCGATAGTTGCATATATATTGAATCAAGAAGAGATTAGAACCATTGTCTTGACGTTGTCGTTCTCCTCTGACAAGACCAGGTTCCCACACACTTTTGCTAGCATTCCATGATGACCTCAACAACAATATTTTTAAGGCTCTACCCGTTAGGCTTCACTCCAAACCAAATCACACTTCTCCCTCACGCAATTAGAGAACTACAACTATGAATAGATTGTTGTTTACTCCAAAATTAATTAGCACTAGCACACCAACCTTAACACTAGCTTGTGATTGGGAAAAAGGAAGGTTTATATAGGATGAATGGATGGGAAATGGATCCTCTTCTCATGGGAGGTGGTCTTATCCCTTGAGGTAGTTCCATCATTATAGGGAAAGGATCCCAAACTGACATCCTCGACCCCATCTGGCCAAACCATTTACCAGACTTCCGTTACGAAGCTTCTAGAGTTGGAAGCTTCGGCTCTTAATTTAAAAAACTTTCCATAAGAGAATCGGCACGACTGAAACAAAGCTCAGTCGCTCTAGTCAGCGCTAGGGACAGTGCTAATCCCTACATATCGGCGCGAGAAAGACAAGGGCCATTAGCCCCAATCTTATAAACTGGGCAAAATAGAAATTTCAAGGGAAATGGTGCAATAGGGAATTGATCTGCTCATGAAGAGAGACACAATGGGGATTTCTTGATGAAGGGAAAGCCTATAGGGTTCACTATAGAGGTCCTCCAGGATCAAGGAATGTGGAGTACAGGGACAATGACAAATGATGTGTAACAGATGCCCCCTAAAGCGTGAAGGCCAGACTAGAGTAAGGGATGAAATGCTTTATAAATCAGTGCGGGGAACCGTAGTCTACTGTCAGAAAACTTGCAGGAAAGTACAGATACATATATATAACTAAGAACTCTGTCAAATGATACATGAATTGTGGCATGGACGTAGCCATTTAGAGAATGATCATGTAAATGGATCCAGGTATGGGCTCAGCCATCTGTCAAAGCAGATCATAATGAAACCAAGGTATGGTCACAACCATCCAATAATGAGAAAGATCACATATGATAACTCATGGTATGGTCATAGCCATCCATCTAAAATAGACATGTATATCAACATAACCATGTCACATTACTTCGCAATCTGAAATTTTGTGATCTGAGCCCAGGGTCTTGTGATCCAACACGACTCTATCAAAGTACAAATTCTAACATGTGAATAGATGTGTTGGCATCGAACATGCTAGAAAGTCGCTTGATTACCAGTCAATGATGTAAATTGTTAACAAGCACGAGAGAAACCACCAATAATGACAATGGTCCTCAAGTTACTATCAGCACACTCCACGGAATACGAATAGAGAAACTAAAGTCGAACACCCATGAAATCACTCAATCGAAAGCCAATGATGTGAACTTGTCGACGAGTGCGAAGAACTTGCCATTAGGGCATGCAGGCTCTAAGGTTATGGAAGGGATTCTCTCGGTCAACTTACTTGATAATGAGCTGAAGTCAATAAGAAGTGACTGTGTCGAAGGAGGGTCATAATGAATCCCACATCGTTGATGCAAGACAAAAGGATTCAAAATGATTTTGGTTGATACAGAGAATCAGAAATAAGTGTAACTACAGAAGGACAACCCTTGAACATATCGGCGACATGACTGGATGTTTGGAAACTTTTGGATCCATAGGATCGGTGGTCATGATGATGTGGTAGAGATCAAATGGAAGGAAAAAATGAACAGCCCAACCCAAGGTGGTCAACAATACAAAGGAGGATATCCCAACCCGACACGAAGCAGAAAGTTTCATGTTCAACAGTGAGATGGTGACACAACTTATTGGATTTCCAAATTTTCCCCCACCATTTCTGGAAGGTACCCCAATTATTTGTTAATCGCAAGCTTGAAGGGGATAGCATATGCTTGCACTGTAAGTTCATCCTTTGGATGAATCTGACCTAGTAAGTTTAATGAGACCTAGGAAGGAGAAGCTCATGTTCGCCATGGTGACGAATCTGAGGTCGTTTAACTTTTTAACAAGTCTGACAAAGGTGTAACTCGGTATCTTTTTCATGTTTAGAGAGTTTGAAAAACACACGTAAAAGAAAACTCCACATGGTCCCTTTTCGTACATTTGTGTCTCTCGAGCCCGAAAAGGTAGAAAAAAATACTGAGAGAACCGCTTGACCATTTCAGTCAAGGAGTACCTTTTTCATAAATAGTGCCTCCCAGCCTGAAAAAGGGGTAAACTTATATTGGGCACACGAAGTTTCACATCCGTTAATGAGTTCGAAACGAAAAGGGCTCATCCATCTTTTCGCATTTAAAGGGTCAGAAAAGAGCTTGAAAGTAGACCCCCATTTTATTATATTTTATGAGTCAAAAGGGAAATATACTTGACAATCTTTTCATATGAGCTTAACAACTCGAGAAAAGAGCTGAAACGTGACTCGTCATCATCGTCGAATATCCATCACCTGTTGTTGTGCAAAAAAGGTAAAGTGTATTATCTTGCTTTGGATCTGTGCTCGTGACCTTTTTCTTGGAACGGGTGCCACTGTTCCAGTATTAGCTGACTGAGGTGTATCCTCCCATGCCACGCAATCCACAGATGGCCCGTTGGAGTCGTTTGATGCCCGGGATCACTGGGGGTCAGCACATGTCGTACAGACCTGCATTCTTTTCATCGCTATGATGACAGAAGATCATCGTGGAGGACTGGCCATACAATGGCACCAACTTCTGAGGAGATCCAGACATGCCCGTACCAGATGGAGAGGATTTTGATGATGAAGGTAAAAAATCAAATTTTGAGATTTTGAGATTTTTTAAGTTTTTTGGGATATATGTGGTTATAACATTTCTCTTATTAATGCAAATGTTAGACTAGAGTGGCCTGTTGGGATGTCCCCAATAGCCAGGCACGTCCCTTGCCCGATTGATGTTGTCGCTCCTTATCAGGAGGGGAGTGACAACGAGGAGAAGATCGCAAGGAACCTTGAGGGTTTGACTCATGGTATCCTAGAGTATGCTCGGATAGGAGACATTCCTCGCCAATACCAGAGACACACAGTGGGAGTCTCGAATCGGATCCGTCAATTGTTGATTCGTGTTGCACAAGTTGTATCATGCTACCACGATCACCATGTTGATTAGTTCCTAGGTCCAGCACTTACATTTTTTGAGGCCTGCGTACCACGAATATATGAGACCTGCGAGTCACCGATGTTATTTTGGACACACGTATTATTTTTTGGGGTTTTGATATATTAAACATTATCACCATATATATATATATATATATATATATATATATATATATAGAGATAGAGAGATATATATATATATATATAGAGAGAGAGATAGATATATATATATGTTGTATTTTCTTTCTTATTATGGTACAAATGGCTTGTTTTATCTTTTCACATGTTTCGTAAATGTCTATCCAACACATAATTAGCTAATGCATATGTCAATGTACTCATGCGCCTAGGAATATGATGATATGTAATGGAATCAAATTGTCTTTCTAGTAGAAAAATACGGAGATACATTCTCAATATTTGAGGGTTTCTAATGTCAAGAGCAATGGCTTCTGACAACAGTTCAATGACCCCATTGTATTCAGTAACATTGTTAGTTGTACCACCTAAATAGATACCTTGAAGGTCAATCAACTCACAGTTAGGGTCATAAATGGCCCATGCCACGGATGATAGGTTCCGGCTACTATGGCAAGCACCATCAGTGAAACCGATGTGAGGAGTTGTAGACATCTGCAAAGCAAAAAAATCGTAGTAAACAGGAAATTTGTTTGAAAACTAACACACAAAACCACACTGTACAAAAAATGAATGACACACTAATGCACACAAGTAACCATGCAAGATGACCTAAGCATAGTACTTCTTGAGTTGGGAGTCCATGCTAGGACTCGAATATACGATCAACACAGAAGGACACCGGGTTTTACCATTTCCATGACAAGTAAGCATTGACTTGGCCAAATGATGGTGTAGAACTCATATAACGCTTTGCCCCCATGCCCCCTGGCGAGGGAGGGTTACAAGTAAGATGGAAACCCAAATGTAACAACGGGAAATCGGTGAAAACTCTGGGAGGGGGAAAAATTATGAATCCATGCAATGATAAAGGTGCCCTTGGTTGAAAGATCTTGATCATGTCAGGATAAACTGACACATCAATAGGCAGTGGAGAAGAGAACTTCTCACAACACGTAGACATGACTGTTGGGCTAGGCAGGAACAAGGAACGATAATGAGTATCGGTCCAAGGTGGTTCCTCGAGAGAGACTGCCATGATACCTTCGTCAGCAAGGAATGTCTAGGCTAATGGATTAAGTGATTCCAAAGCGTGAAGCCACAGGGATTGAGAGTACGTATCGAGAGAGGTCTTCGAAGCAGGAGAATCAGAGGGTGCGGAACTTTAAGCCGAAACAATTTCCACGTAATTGACTTCGGCGGGACTAAGCGGCATAGACTCGCCCTAGGTATCAACAAGATCTAGTGAAGGTATGGCCCAAGGATCAGATTTAACCAAGACCATGTTGACAAAGGCAACATGAGGAGGTGGGAGCAGAAAAATTCCCATTAAAGCAGAATCTTTAAAAAGACCTGCCCCCACACTTTCATAGGGAGCACCAATGTGCTTGGCGTATGGAACATTTCCATCCGAGGAGGAAGAGGCAAAGAAAGATAGTTGGTCAACAGTGACAATCTTCCCTTGATGGGGAAAACGAATCACATGAAATAGGGAGGAGACTACAGCATGCATAGCATGGGTCCAGCTCCAGCCGAGTAGAAGATTATAATTGAGATTGGCATCAACAATATCTACCTCGACTTGCATTGTCTTTCCTTCCAGAGTAATGGCAAGGTTAGGTAAGACATCGAAGGGTCGCGAATCGTGCCCATTGAAAGATTCCAAAGTGTTTAGAGATTGGTTCAAAGCAAGAGAACCAATAGCCTTCCAGCATGCGATTGACATGATGCAGGTGGAAGCACCTTCATCAATGACAGTCCAGTGGATGGGCTTCTCATTGATGATTACCTTATTGAGAAAGGCAATCTGATGAGGGAGGCGTGGAACATGGTTCTCTAGATCAAAACATATCAAATTGGAATCGGTGGGATTGATACCCCCGATAGCTGACAACAAATATTTCCGCTGCGATGGGCAGCTTTGGAGCACCTCAAGAGCTGACATAGCTGACGGTGCCTGAGCCAAATCCTCAACAATATTATAGTGTTGAGCAGCTCGGGCATTAGGATTGTATGAGGATTTTCGTAGCACACCTCGAGAGGGTGGCCATATAGCAGAATCATGGTTAGGGCACTCGATATGAAGAGGGCTAGAACTCAAGGCAAAAGAAGAAGGGGTGACTTCTTTCTCTTTCCCAACTGTCGAAGCAGGAGTTTCATAATATTTTGATCTAGTAGCCACATTAATAGGCGTACTCATCATGAACACTTGAGATCCTAAGGAAACAGATGATTGGGGTTGGTCTACCATTTGGTTCTACTGAGACGGAAATGGATCTTTGAAGACAGTGGGGGTCCCTTTGAGCAAGAAACTAACTTCGGATCATCGAGGACAATCCTTAGTGTAGTGATCTTCCTCGCAAATGAGGAAGGGATACTTAGGTTTCCGTTGCGAAGACTCGCCAGCAGACGATTTGGGAGGACCTTGGTTTGGGGCATCGGCTTTACACTTGCCTTTGCCTTTCTTACCTTTCGAGGATTTGTCTATTATGGTTGACTAGACAGTGTGGACCTCTAAGGTTTTACCAAGGCCAAGTGGATTATGGGAAGAACTATTAGGAACGGCATTTGAGATCGACTTTTGTTTGGAAGAAGATTTAGCAGGGGTTTGGGATACTGAACCAATAACTCCATCGACAGCAGGTATAGCTTGTGACTTTGATGTTGCAGGATCAGATGATGGTCGCGAAGCATCAGGTAATAACTCGTAAAAAGTGTCAAATTGAGAGTAAACTAGATCTAAGTATTGGGCATGAGCAATGGCTTTCTCTTCAATAACACATCCACTCATAGCTATATCGCAAGCAATCAAGGCCATGAATGATTTATTGAACCATTCAGTGAGAAACTGACAGCAATCTCAAATTTTATCAGGCAACATCTACATCTCCATTCATGGATATGATCGGAGATGTGTGTCGCAGTATCTTGCTTAAGAAATGTGAGAAAATAGGTGTCAATTTCATAGCAAACCGTCAATTGAAATGTGTGAGGAAAGCCATGGCTAAAGAATTAAAGTCATGGTAAGTACTTCGAGGAAGCTCGATGTACCACTTGGCTATAGCACCTGTGAGGGTTCATTGGAAAAGCCAGAGACGAATGGAATCGTTAATGTAAGAGTTCGAAGAGCACCAGACATGATAAGTCATCACATGTGCCGGAGGATCTTCTTTTTCTTTCCCATTGAACTTTGGACAATTACTTGGTATCTTGGACGGCACCAGAGGCCAGTATGGCGAATGCAGGATTAGATCATTCTAAGGCAAGATACATCTGGCTACTCGAGTGTGGTCAAGAATGGCAATTGGGTGTTAAAAGGCATAGGATACCGGTAAGCGGGTCCAAATGGAGGCGCCCATCCCTTCTGGTAAGGATTTTGGCCCCATAGTGGGGGATTTTGGCCATATGGCATCTGATGTTGCCCACATTGTGGGTTACCTTGACCATAGGGAGGATTATTACATTGAATACCTTAGAACTATCTGGCCATAGGTTGTTGATAAGAAACGTACGAGTTAAAATGTTGTTGAGCCTATTGACCTTACATATATGGATATTGGACCTCTTGTCCTTGAACATATGGGTGATGAACCTGTTGTCCCTGAACAAGAGGATTTTGGACCTGGTGTCCTTAGGCATAAGGTTGATGCAATGTTGCCCTTGGAAATAGGGATTTTGTACCTGCTGCCCTTGACCAAAAGGATTTTGAACCTATTGACCTAGGGCGTTAGGGTTTTGTACCTGATGCCCTTGGCCAGAAGGATTCTGGACCTGTTGACCTAGGTCATTAGCATTTTGGACCTGCTGCTATAGGACTTGACCTTGCCCTTGCCCTTGCAAGGGTTGACCTATTAGGTCCTTATAATACTAGTGATTCCCCCATTACTATTGTCATTGTATCCCTTATTGTTATTTTTGTGCCCCTATTGTCCTCATATTATTATTATTGTGCCCCATAGAATCCCACTATTTTTATTTTTGTGTCTTTATATTATTATTGTTAGGTCAGCTTTGGTTCATTTGTGTAATGTAAAGGAGGTTTCCCACTCGAAGAGGCTCATTTCTAAGGCATTGATCTATCTTTTCTATCTTTTTGTGAGCTAGTTTCGTAACATGACCCTGCTAATATGTATACAAGGGTTGCTGCAATCCGAGTTGGTTTTGTTGTTGTAAGGGTTGACCTTGTCACTGCAAAATTTGTCCCTGGGGCTACAGAGGTTAGCCCTGCAAGGATATGGGCTGAGAGGTGTGCAGATCATATTGAATCTACTGCTACACGGCTTGTTGCAACTGTTGCAAGGGTTGACCCTACGATTGTTGTAGTTGACCTTTTTGCAGGATCATTTTCCCTTGTTGTTGCACGAATAACCCTTGCTGCAACAAAGGTTACCCTTGTGTTAACAAAGGTTTCCCTTATTGTAGAGGCTATCCTTGGTGCTGCAAGGGTATTTGAATAGTGCCCGAAAAGTTTCTGAACTGAATCTGGCCATAGCCACCTTGGAAGGTGGATGAGCCAGGCTGCATGTACTGCCCAAACTAAAGGGTATAAGGTTGATTAACCACTCCTTGAGAACCATATGGAATGTAAGGAGTTTGGTATTGGACCTGAGCCTCATAGGGCTACTGATATTGGACATTGCTCGATCCAAACGGACCAACCAGATTCTGAACCTGTTGGTACTGGACATTGCTTGATCTAGTACGATCAACAAGCTTATGAATAACACCAAAAGAATATTGGTTCATACCAACCATGTGAGCTTGTGAGCCACTCACATTGGTGGCACCTGACACCATAGAAACATTCAGGTTTTGCCCCCTAGGCAGTGGCACAGCTTAGTCATTGACTAGACGGATGGAGGAACTGACAGAGACATTCTTTGAAAATGTCGGTTGTGCCTGACGGGTGACTGGGATTGATGATACAAGGGTGTTCGAAACGGTGGGTGTTCGGAGTCGCCAATTCGTGGTGGGTTGCATCGGGACTAAGGTAACATCCTTTTGGGAAGACGTGTTTACAATGAACGGACCTGAAGTAGGCATGGTGCCTGACATCCAAACAGGGTTATGGTAGAGTGATGAGGCACTAGGTGTACCTGAAACAAACTGTGCTAGAGACACATAGTTAGGTGGCAGACTAGCGAGAATACCCCCTGTATAGGGGAAACCCTCAGGAGGAAAAGGTTGATTTTCCTCCTCGACAATGTGTTGAGTAGAAACTTCTGACTCCTCCAGAGAGGTGAGTGGAGCATCGCCTTCGGGTTCCATATCTGGGAACAAACAACGACGAATGGTCGAAGAAGTACGAGGGGATAGTTCCAAAGGAACACCCAGCTATTCATACAGACTATAAGGACATTGCGGCGATATTACAACAGGGTCAAACAGAGGATTCAGAGGGTAGATAGCTAGTCCAAGCTGACCATCAGTTGTCGACGAGTTCTCAGGAGTTCGAACGGGATTATCGGGAGATTTTGTGTTAGATGATCCAAAAATACAATTTTATCATAGGTTATAAAATTAGAATAAAAAAATTATTAATTTAAGATATTAAATTAATAATTATTATTCTAGAATGTTTAATTATTTAATGGAGACTTTTAGAATTAGCATATTGTTGTAACTAGATATGACTCTCCAAATGTGTCGTATCTTAGGCTCTATTTTAGGAGATTTGTTAGCTAGTTGGTTTTTATAGCATTTATTGTAAATGGACACTTGTTATTTAATAAGTGATCCATAATTAGAGGTAGTTAGGACATGGAGCTTATAAATAGCTCATTGCAAGAGTGTTTGAGTTATTCGGGTGTAAACTCTTGCAAAATCATATTATGTAATTGTTTTTTCTGATTAATAAAATTATGTGTCTGAGGACACTTCTGCCATTATTGTGGTATCAGAGCTCCAGTAATGTTGCAGTTGATTTGAGGAGGAGATTCCAACTCTATCAAATCGTGGAAAACTCAACTCCATTGAATTGATCAGCAAATCATTGGTATGGAATTTGTTCAATGTTTTTTGGAACAGAAATTTTATTATTGATTTTAGATTTGTAAATTCTAAAATCATTTATTATTATCAAAAATCAAATATGCAAAATCTGTTTGGCTATTGTGATGAACTGAAAAGGCTCTGCGTTGTTCATAAATTGCTGTAATTCCGCGTAGTTATAAACCCAATGTGAATGCTCTTTCCTCTGAAGCGTTTACATTCCCAACATTTCTGGGAGGTCAATCAGCGTGAATTTTGGGCTCAAGAGCAAAATTGGGACCAGATTTTCAAGCGTATTTCTTCAAGACAGCCAATAATGAATTTTTTCAAGCGTAATTTTTCAAAGATGGTCAATAATGAATTTGGTTCCATTGCAGCTGTATAAACTAATGTAATCTGTTCTCTAGAGAAATTGTTCAGCTATCAACTGTTTGCGCTGATTCCTTGGGAGCTTGTGAAAAACGAGTGGTTTTCAATCCCGAAGTGGCTTTGAAATTGAACAAATCCTCTTCGATTTGGACCAGATTTGTAGCAAATTTAAAGCTATGTATATCATTCTTGGTTTTTCATTTTGTAAGTCAGAGCAGGTCTATATTATCTCAGGTGAAACCAGCAACAAGCCAGCCTGTCAGCCAGTGTTGCCAGTCTGCGTGGATTTTTAAAAAAGACAGCTGAAACCAGCAACAAGCCAGTGTTGCCAGAAAGCCAGCAAAGCCAGCCTGCCAGCCAGCATTACCAGTCTGCGTGGATTTTTTAAAAAGAGCCAACAAAACCGTCGTTCCACTCACAGGTCATCAAATAATTATTTCATATTACTTACTTTTTCCAAATTACTTAAATTAAATCTTCACGCCATTTTTTAAAAATAACTTTTGGAAAGTGATTTGAAAGTTTTATCACATTGTTTTGTAAAGGTGTTTATAATGTGATCATAAGGTTAATAAAGGATAGTGTATGTAATATGTATATTTTTGGGAGTGATAAGTGAGTGGGGGTAATAAGTGATTTTTTTTTTGGGGAGAAATAAGGTGAGCTTTATAAAAGTATTTTTTTTAAAAGCTTTGTAATAGAGTGATAAGTGAGTTTTTTAAAAGTATTTTTAAAGCCTTGTCATGGAGTAATAAGGGTGATGTTTAGAAATTTTTGGAGTAATAAGGAGTTTTATTTGTAATTTGTAAATTGGAGAGATAAGGTGTGTTGGGTAATTTGTTTTCAAGAAGTTATTTTTTAATTGGGATCATCACATTGTAACTCAAAGTAATTTTACTTTGAGGGGGGAGGTAATTGTTTACCAGATTGTGCAAAAGCACCATTGTAAAAATCAAATTTTGAAAGTTGACTTGTAAAAATTTGAGAAATTGACTAGAGCCAAGTGCAAAGCTCAGTCAATTTTCTCCTGTTTTGACGACTATTCGAGGGTCAAGGCCAATCCCCGATAGTTCATTTTTTGCGTCGTGTGTTGTTGTTGTGTTGCGCATCTTGAGTTTTTTTGCAGCTTGATTCGTGGTGTGAAGTCTTAACACTACAATGTCTAAGTTGATTAATTTGTTTTCTGATTCCGACAAACTTGAAGGCACCAAATCTTATAAAGCATGGCATCGTCTCATCGAAAGCACACTCATTTACAATGAATTATGGTAGGGAATATGTGATGGATATGTTAAGCCAAATAAACCCACAGATGCAGCTGCACTAGCAAAATGGGAAATCAAGAATGCTAAAGCCTTAGCTCTTATTAAATCTTCTGTGAATGATGAAATGTATGTCCATATAGAAAATGCTACAGATGCATGGTTTGCCTTGAAAACTTTTAAAGACCTCTTTGATACTCAGCCTGAATCAAAGAAAGTCGATCTACAATTAAAGTTGTTGCAACAAAAATTAACTGAAGGTGGTGATGTTCTTGAATATATCTCAAGACTTAAGAATATTAGGCAAGAAATTATTAATGCTGGTTTCCCGCAATTGATGATAGCTTTATGGTCACAATTGTAATTGCTGGACTTCCTTCTTCCTACACACGTTTTTTGGAGACTCTACAAGTAACTGGGAAATTAGAGAAACTAAAGTTTGATGAACTCTGTGAAATGTTGACTCAACATGATAAAACTTTTGGGAAGAAGAAGAAAGTTGGTGAAGATGTTTTTCTCACAAAGGCCAGCAGTAGTAAATCATCAGCAGGCACTTGTCGAGGCAAAGGCAGAGGGAATTAGAATCAAGCAGCACATAATCGAGGTCAAAGCCAAAGCAAAGGAAACAATTTTAACAGAGGAGGAAGAAATAATTTTCAAGGTAGAGGAAACAACCAAGGAAGAGGCAATTTTCAAGGACAAGGATATAATAATCAAGGTAGAGGAAAATCTCAAAACAGAAGTCAAAGCAGAGGCAGAGGACAATCTTCAGGAAGAGGAAGAGACTTAAGTCAAGTTGTGTGTCGGAGATGTAACAAAGTTGGCCATTACGCTGAAGATTGTCGAACTTCACTTAATAAAATTCCCAAGTTTCAGCAGCATTCAGCACAATTTGCAAATGATCAAGATGATGATAACTCAGAATATGTTTTTACTTCCTCACCAGCATCACAACTTTCATCCCATCTTAGAAGTGACTATGAAGATGCCTGGATCTTGGATTCCGGGTCCACTCAGCACATGACTTGTCGACGTGATTTTTTCTGGAATTTTCAAGATTGCCAACTTAATTCCATTTTTCTTGCTAATGATACAAAACATACTCCTTATGGCAAAGGAACAGTAAAAAAATTTCTCCCTGGCATTGGAGAAAAAATGATTTCCAATGTATGGTATGTACCCAATTTTAAGAAAAATTTCTCTCTTTAGTCACGATTCGACAAGCAGGACATCAGGTGATTATGGAAGATGGTTTAGTCAAGATTAATTCAGTCAAATAGAACTTGAAAACAGTCATGACAAGTTATGAATATGGAAAACTGTTACGGATGAAAGGGACAGTTATTCCAAGGCATTCTGATTTTGCAGGCGCAGTGACTACAGGGATTTCACCTATAATACTATGGCATGTCAGATATGGACATTTGAATTTTGAGAGTCTTTCTCAATTGCAGAAACAAGGAATGGTTAAAGGACTTCCCACATTCAAAATGGAAAATGCAAAATGTGAAGCTTTCATTTATGGCAAACAAAGTCGAGAAAGTTTTCCAACAAGTTCATGGCGTGCAAACAGACGGCTACAACTAGTTCACAATGATGTTTGTGGACCACTACAAACTTCGTTTGGTGGATGCAAATATTTCTTACTATTCATTGATGATTTCAGCAGAATGACTTGGGTTTACTTTTTGAAGAACAAGTCAGAAGCATTTGATAAATTTAAAATTTTTCGCCAACTTGTTGAAAATGAAGTCAAAGAAAAGATAGGTACTCTCAAGACAAATAATGGGGGAGAATTCACTTCAAATGAATTCAAAACTTATTACAGTGAAAATGGCATAAGACGACATCTTACTAATGTTTACACTCCACAGCAAAATGGATTAGTCAAAAGAATGAATCGCACTTTGTTAGGAATGGCAAGATCCATGTTAACTTTCAAGAGGTTAAGTCCAACATATTGGGCGGAAGCAATACATACAGCTGTCTACTTAAGAAACAGATCTCCAACTGCTTCTTTAGACGGAATCACACCTTATGAAGCTTGGTTTGGTTTCAAACCTCGAGTTAAACATCTTAGAGTTTTTGGGTCAGTGTGTTATTCCTTAGTTCCAAAAGAAAAATGAACTAAGCTTGACTCAAGAAGTTTAAAATGCACAATGATTGGCTATTCTGATGAGAAGAAAGGGTATCGTATTTTGACCAATGGAAAACTCATTGTGAGCAGGGATGTCATTTTTTATGAAACTGAGAGTAAGACTGCTGAAGAAATTGAAAATCTTCTTCACAAGTTAGAAACTAAAGGAAGTAAAAGAAATGGAAAAATGCAAAGTCAACCAACTTCACCACATTGGTATGAACTTGATTTTCCTTCCTCTGAAGATGAGTCATCCAATCCATCTACATCAACAACATCAACTGGGTCTTCTAGCAGTTCATCCGCATCTCCAAGCAGCAGCAGTTCATCTGACAGTGATCCTCCACATTCTTCACCTGAACGACGAACATCAGTTTATATTAATCCTCTTTACAATGATGGGGACTTTACAGAAGCGCAAACAAGTGAGCACCAACTTCCGAAATGGGCAGTTCAACTTTTGAAAGATGTAAAGCCTAATGAACAGAATAAAACAGGTACCAGAAGGGCACATAGAAATGAAGGCAAGTAAAACATAAAGAATGGCAACAGGTTATGGTTGAAGAATATCAAGCAGTAATTGATAACAACACTTGGAAAATTGTTGATTGTCCATCAAATGTTAAACCCATAGGATGCAAATGGGTTTACAGAATTAAGTATAATCAAAAGGGAGAACTTGAAAAGTGCAAAGCACGACTTGTCGCAAAAGGTTTTGCGCAGCAGGAAGGCATTGATTATGAGAAAACTTTTGCTCCTACATCTAAATGGAACACCATCTGATTAACACTTGCATTGGCCGCTCAGAAAGGATGGAAATTTCATCAAATGGATGTGAAAAGTGATTTTCTCAATGGAGATTTATAGGAGGAAGTGTATATGGCCCAACCACCGGGTTTTGAAATTTAAGGACAAGAACATAAAGTCTGCAAATTGATTAAGGCTTTATATGGATTAAAACAAGCTCCCCGAGCTTGGTATGCAAAGATGGATGACTACCTTAAGAAAGTTGGTTTTCAACGAAGTGAATCTGATGATACTTTGTATGTGCGACAACAGGGAAAATATCTAGTAATTCTCGTTATGTATGTAGATGATTTGATCATTACTGGCAAACATGATGATCATATTGCACAGGTGAAAAAGGAGTTACAAGTAGGTTTTAAGATGACAGATTTTGGATTACTTCACTACTATCTTGGAGTTGAAGTCTTCCAACGTCCACATCATATTTTCATTTCTCAAAGTAAGTATGCAGCAGATGTTCTTCAGCGATTTGTCATGTAGGGTTGCAAGCCCGTTCTTACCCCCATGGAGCAAAACTTGAAACTTTCAAATTTGAAGGGGGGAAAAGGTGGACAGTACAACTTACAGACAGTTGATTGGCATCTTGATTTATTTGACAAATACTCGTCCTGATCTATCTTATGCAATCAGTATTCTTTCATGTTTTATGCAGGAACCACGAGACAACCACTGGAATGCAGCCAAAAGAGTTCTTCGATATATCCAAGGAACAAAAGATTTTGGTCTTCTTTACACAAAGACTAAAAATTTTGTACTTGGTGGATATTTTGATGCCGACTTTGCTGGGAGTATTGATGATTGAGCATCAACATCAGGCTATTTAATGAACATGGGGTCAGCAGCAGTATCTTGGAGTTGTAAGAAACAAGCTACAGTGGCCACTTCTTCCGCAGAAGCAGAGTACATTTCAGCATGGGAAGCAGCATGTGAAATTGTTTGGTTGCGCCAAATTTTGTAGGACTTGGGCATTTCTCAGACAGAAGCTACATCATTATTCATTGACAGCCAGTCAGCCATCAAACTTGCCAAGAACCCAGTTTTTCATTCAAAGACAAAGCATGTGGACACCAAGTATCATCATATCAGACCTCTCATTGCCAAAGATGCCCTCAAGCCAGTTTATTGTCCTTCCGAAGATCAGATCTCCGACATTTTCATGAAACCGCTTGGCAAAATAAAATTTACTAAGTTCAGGGATGAACTTGGTATCTGTTGTAATGTATCTTTGGATCATAGGGGGGAATGTTAGATGATCCAAAAATACAATTTTATCATAGGTTATAAAATTAGAATAAAATAATTATTAATTTAAGATATTAAATTAATAATTATTATTCTAGAATGTTTAATTATTTAATGGAGACTTTTAGAATTAGCATATTGTTGTAACTAGATATGACTCTCCAAATGTGTCATATCTTAGGCTCTATTTTAGGAGATTTGTTAGCTAGTTGATTTTTATAGCATTTATTGTAAATGGAAACTTGTTATTTAATAAGTGATCCATAATTAGAGGTAGTTAGGACATGGAGCTTATAAATAGCTCATTGCAAGAGTGTTTGAGTTGTTCGGGTGTAAACTCTTGCAAAATCATATTATGTAATTGTTTTTTCTGATTAATAAAATTATGTGTCTGAGGACACTTCTGCCATTATTCTGGGCCAAGATCAGCAGATGACCCAGTATCGAAAGTAGGCGGAGGAAGAGATGACAAAGGTTGAATGCTCAGAATAATTTCGAGTTCAACATCTTGGTCCTCAAGTGACTCTGGTAACTCAAGAAATGGCTCCTCATACAATCTTTCAGACAGAGGGGAGGAAGAGGAACTCGATGAACCAAATGGTTCAGTCACGATGACCTTGTCTTAGTCGACAGAAAAAATAAACTTCGAGGCTGTAAAAATGTTCTTTAAGGGAAACTCATGATTTGGTCTCAGAAAAGACTAACAAGGTGTTATCGGATCGTGGGCAATCAAATGCATAAAAATTATGGTGCTCTTTCATTTTTTAAGAGTCGAGAAAGAAACAAAGATGACTCTATCTCTTTTGATTGGAAACGAGCTTGAAAGGACAAGTGCTCGAATGATCTTTTAAGTTTAACGAGGAAAAAATATAAAATGACTACTCTAGATGATCTAGGTAAACAGGATTACCAAGAAACCATGAACTATAGAATACCTCCTAGCAAACCGAGAAGTACGAGCAAGAAATCTCCTTGAATGTTGTGTTTGATGTATCATATTTGCAAGGCAGACGACTCGGCTTCCTAAGGATAAAGTATTGCAGCCTAGATGAGTCTCCCGTTATATACTCGATGGTACGAGGAGCACAAATTTGTACTAGCAATGTCTAATTCTGGAGCTAATGACAACTTCTAGGTTTAAAGATGTCGGAACACATCTCTAGCCTAGACATTCTAGATATGATCGTCAAATGTCAAATGCACCTTACGATAATTGAATTCATTTTAAAGTTTATATTGAGTTATGTTTCAGTTTATAAGTCTTATCAATGTGACTCAAAAAACCCTAAATGCAACTAAATGAGACAATACCCTTTCAATTCGATGAATTACCTACACTAAGGAGGGTAGAAACTACACAATCAAATGCAAACAACCAAGCAACTGAAAGTGAAATGATCTTTCACTACTTCACTTTTCAAGAAAATAAACTAATGAAAAATGCATTCCAATTCCTAATTTCCTAGAATGCACATTTCTAACAGTCCTTTCAAAAGAAAAAAGAGTTCTTTTCCTTTTTCAAATACCAATGCAATTCTAATCTTTTAATGATGAGCGCTATCGTAGCACAATGATGAAACAAACTAGAATTTCATACTTTTCATGAAACAACGAAATAAACTTTTTGCATACAACATTTCATGAACAAGTTTTTGAGACAATTAGCTCTTCAAGAAAATGAAAACATGAAAAGAGAGGCTCATTAATACCAATGAAGTGTCGACTTTACCAACAACAAGATAAGCAATGTAATCCATGCCGAAAAAGAAACGTTTAGACAACAAACAAAAACTTTTCAAACTTGTGTAATGGAATTCAAAGTCGTAAAAGGACCGCAAACGAAATGTAAGGAGTAAGTACACCTACAACTTGACTTACTAAGTTCACAAACAGTTGAATGGAAGACAATCTAGATGCCCTAGTTCCACTGACCACTCAATGACTCAAGAAATCAAGCAGAAAGATGATAAGCCAACAAGCAAACAAAACCAAATGAAAAGCATCTTTCTAGTCAGAGAGAAAATGGTCTAAAAGGCTTACGGGGTCAAAATCATGAGAGAAAAACACACTGGCCAAGATTGGGGAAAAACCATAATCTTCACTTACAAGCATCGGCGCGACTGCCTAATTGACAACAAGCACTAGAGGCAGGTCGGCGTGACTATTTCTCTGCATATTGGGCTGATTGACGTGACCGTCAATGGATTAAGTGCGTTGATCGAGGGAGCCAAGAAAAAAATTAAAAAAAAATTGAAACAGGGACTAGATCTGCTACTAGGAATTTAAAACTCAGGCCAGTAAGTAGGAGAAAAAAAACAAAATCAAAGGGAAAAAGTGGAACTAGAAAAGTTCACACGAAATCATGAAATCTAAGACAAACAAAAGGATTAGTTCCCAAGTGGAGTTGTCAATTTGTGGTGAAGTAAAATTATAAGTGCGGACACAAACAAATTCCTCTAACCCAATGATGGGTCTAGCCACAACTAATACATTATAAGGAAGATTTCCTTATCTTAGAACCAATTAAGAGGGCCTACCTCTTAGTATGCTTATCTCGTTTGATGATGTCCTTGATTGCTTGCTCCAGCTATCTCTCGCTTCCTTTCTTCAAACACCTGAAACAAGTAAACAACAACAAACAACAACCATGATAATAGACAAATTGTAATTCAACCTACTTAAAAAGTCGAGAAACATTAAGCCATGAATATGTAAGATGACAAATCATGTAGGAAATCAATCAATAGTTGCATATATATTGAATCAAGAAGAGATTACAACCATTGTCTTGACTTTTCTGTTCTCCTCTGACAAGACCAGATTCCCACACACTTATGCTAACATTCCATGATGACCTCAACAACAATAGTTTTAAGACTCTTCCCTTTAGGCTTCACTCCAAACAAAATCACACTTCTCCCTCACACAACTAGAGAGCTACAACTATGAATAGCTTGTTGTTTACTCCAAACTTAATTAGCACTAGCACACCAACCTTAACACTATCTTGTGCTTGGGAAAAACGGAGCTTTATATAGGATGAATGGATGGGAGATGAATCCTCTTCTCATGGGAGAAGGTCTTATCCCTTAAGGTAGTTCCATCATTATAGGGAAAGCATCCCAAACCGACATCCTCAACCCCATCCAGCCAAACCATTTACCATACTTCCATTACGAAGCTTCTAGAGCAGGAAGCTTCGAATCTTAATTTAAAAAACTTTCCATAAGAGAACCGGCATGACTGAAAAAAAAAAAAAAAAAAATATCAGTCGCTCCGGTCGACGCTAGGGACGATGCTAATCCCTGCATATCGATGCGAGGAAGACAAGGGCCATTAGCATCGGTCTTGTAAACTGGGAAAAACAGAAGTTTCAGGGAAATGGTGCAAAAGGGAATTGATCTGCTCATGAAGAGGGACACAATGGGGATTTATTCATGAAGGGAAAGCATGTAGGGTTCATTGTAGAGGTCCTCCAAGATCAAGGAATGGGGAGTACAGGGACAGTGACAAAATGATGTGTAACAGAGGTTGATCAATCTATCCATGAAATCCTTGCAACATATTCCATTAGAAAGGAAAAAAACAAACAACTTGAAACACATGTTCATGAATATTTAATTCACCCTCTCAATCAAACTTAAATTGGGATAGGTTATGGAAATTCTGCAAAGATGGTAAGATTAATCTCTTTAGAAAAACATCTCGGGATTATGATTTGAGGAAGAGCCATTCTGACTAAGAGATTCAAAGCACACTCAATGGGCACAGCCTGTCATCTAGCCCTCCTTCTAGTGCCATTTGTTGATGGTGTTGGAAATCTATCAACCAAGGGGATCTCCCTGATGTGAAGTTTCAATTATATCTCACATCATTTGGAATAGGAGCCCCATATGGAGTATTGACCTAGTTATCATATATTCTTATGGATTTTTCTTGGATTTAGCTATCAGCAAGAGAGAGAAGTGTGTATGTATCTTTTTGAAAAGCAAGTAAGTGTGTCTGGCGAATGTCCAGTTGTAGGTGTATCAAGGTTTTTCTACTGTAGAGGAAGGAAAAGTGAGCCTCTTAAGAGAGAGGTGATAGTACCACCCTAGTAGAGGCACACACGAGCGAAAAGAGAATCACCTAACATCAAGAAAAATAGTCCACATAGATGTGACGATTGTTACAACCATTACAACACATTTTTCAATAAGATATCACTAAAATAACCGAAATAATTCAACTACTTTAGTACAGTTGAAAGAAAACATGAATTGTAAACATTCACATAACAATCTTACAAATATTCACAATCCATGAATGAAAATGTGTTGGCCATTAGGCTTCAACTATTAAGTAAAAGTCCCAAGGTACATGTATACAACGAAAATCACTAGCTCCAATAGTGAAGCATTTGAGCCACGAATTTCTTCCCAAAAGTATTATCTTTGTCTCTCTAATGCCTTATGGGAGAAGCTAAGGTGAAAATTTATTTTATTGTACAATGAGGGTGTATATATAACAAATGAGTGTTAGAAATTTATATATTAGAGAGAAATGGAACACATAAAATATTGTTGAAACAAAAATGTAGAAATGCATAAAACAAGAGAGACATATGTATATGTGGTTCACCCAATATGGGCTACATCCACAGAAAAACAAATATTCCTTCCTTTTGTATTATCTAGAAGAATGAAAAGATACAACCTATAGCAAATCTGTTGTAATTTCATCTTCTCTCTCACACAGTCTCCACTCTTTCTTGCTCAGAACGATCATTCCACAACTACAATACAAATCTCGCATATAAACCTCGGGATGCTATCTAGGGGAAAAAACCCTAAATTAACATAACTTCTACTGTCAAATTATTCGCCTAATGGACAACCCATATTGACTACGAAATTACAATATTTTACGTTGCCCCCAAACCCCTTCCAAAGGGGGATCTTTAAAATTAGTCATCGTCCCTCCTGGTGGCTATCATATGGGTAGCATTTTTGCACAGTTTAGGAACTAGGATCCAACATGAATAAGACCTCTGAATCAATAATATAATCAGGCTCCACAACCAACAATCTCCCACTTGGAGACTGTTGTAGCAGCTACAACCACCCTCTAAAATTTTTCTTTAACTTCATTTTAGAGCCTCCCTACCAACCATTCTTAGCAGCATGTCTTGTAGTGACAAGTACATATGCTTCAGTAGAGTTTCAGTGGCTCAATAGCATGTGCTTGTCAACTTCTTTGTCTCCCACCCAAAGGATGACATTATGGAACTTGGTCAATTTCTGGTTGTGATGTTCACCTGGAAAATTGCGCAATTCTAGAGGGGAACCAGCCTTCCCTAAATTTCACAATCTATCCGGGCTGCATGATGCTCTCCAGAAATACACAGAACATCCAGGTATCCTTCCCTCTGGAAACTGCGAAATGTAGCCCAACATTGGCTTCCTCTTATAAACTGCGCAATTCTGACTGACAACCAAGCTTAAGTCCAGAAATTATGCAATCCAAGAGGGAAAACCAGACTTGCTTAGCCCAGAAACTGCGCAAAAGTCATTCCCAGGCTTGCAAACTGTTGCATGTGCTCTCAGGTTGACCAATTCCCTCCAGGGCTGAGAAATCTTGATTTGCATGCATGGGTTTTTTCCCCAAAAAAAGAAAAAAACATCCCTTGATTTTAGGGATCCATTTTCAGTAGCTGGAGGTTACATGCAAAAGTTGTTTTAGAAACCTCCCATCAAGTGTCGCTTTTTCCTATATTTGTGGCATGCGCACTTAAGCCTCGATCTTATCAAACTTATTTATTTGATGCTTCAGAGCTAATTCTTCACATCGATCTTAGAGCTCTAACATCCCACATCGCATCTAGGAGCATTCAACACACTCAACTCAGCTTTTTCTGGGTAAGTCCGATTTTCATGTCTTTTGCTGCTTTTTTGTTGCTTTTTGTATTCTGGTTTGTGTGAGTGTTTTTTTCTTGGTTTTGTTGAATGCTTGCTATAGTTTTAATACATGTTAGATTGTAGAAGAATTGATTCAAGTTTCTCATTGTATCTCACTGTTGTCGCATGCATGACATTGTTTTTGCACTGATGGTCGTCATTGCAATGACTCGCTTCACATACATGCTTGTTTTCCCATTTTATGAATCTTGTACCCAGTGTTTACATGCATGATCATTCACTATTAATTATACTCAGCTTTGCTATGCATTTAGACATTTCATGTTTTCAGTTGCCCATCAGTGGGTCTGGGCTACCTTGACCCGAACCTTACCTTTCTCGACTTGCAATGAGCATTTTTGAGAGTGAACGCTCTCCCTTCCTCCCACAAATTGCACAAATTTGGCCTAGCACAGGCCTCCTGGATTTCTCTGCACAATTCTGAGAGGTAGTGCCTTGGTAGCCCTAGAAATTACGCAAATGCAATTTTCTGGTTGCAGTCATTACTGACTGAAACTGCGCTTTGTGTAGTTTCAGTACTTAGAATGCTAGGTTGGATTGTGCATGGCGCAATTTTAGCAGTCAGTCAGCCCATTGATAGTCCGAACTGTGCTTTTCATAGTTCTAGCAGTCAGTCTCCTAGCCTCCCAGAGAAAATTATGCAATCTTCCCAGTTAGTCACCAAGTGTGTTGTATGTCATTCCTCAAGTTGCTTTTGGTTTTCAACTAACATATTCCTTGCCTTGATTGTTGCACTGTCTCCAGGTATCACAGGTGTTCATTTGTCTCTCAATGGTACAAGAATAGTGGCCTCCAAGAGAGTAGGGTCAAAGGACAACGTCGAGACTGCAACTGGAGATGTAGTTGATCAAATGTATATGATCTTGCCTATCTGTGAAGACACCAAGTTGTTCATAAACAATGATATCAAGATGGCAGGATATCAATGACACCTTTTCTGGCACATTTGAGGAAAATCTGGAAGACCGCAAGGTCTATGTCAAGATTCACAAGTCTGGCTTGTAGTGGATTGCATGCAGGTATATCATGATTCGATACATAGACATGATCCACTGGATTATCTCACATACTGATCCAGAGACAATGGTGTTGAGAAGTTTTAGTGGAATACAACTTTCAACCTTTAGGGCGAAGGATTTTCAAGAGATGTATCACTTGCCATAGGTGATGATCACAATGGATACACCCTTCACTAGACCCAGCAGCAGTGCAAACTCAAGAGATATCTTGAAGAGCTAGGTGAAGGAGCCATCCAAGTTCGGGAAAACACCCAACCAAGTTTACAAGACAAAGATATTGCGGAAGGCATATCAGCTCTTGGTCATCTTTGCATGCTGCTTAAATGGCCAAGAGAGCACACAGAACTTCCCGCAGAGTTGGGTGATTATGTTGGATCAACTAGAGAGCGAAGGAATACCTTGCAACTGGTCTAACATGTTGGATCTTAGGTTGAAGGAATAGGTAACAGAAGCTCAGCATCTGCCCAAGGGTCAACAAGCGAATATATACATGTCCGCTTACATACTAGATGCAGTCTGTGCCCGTCAAAAGTTCCCAAGCTTGGATTAGGCATGGACACCTTCAGAATCCTCTGTGCACACTAATTGGAAGTTGTTCTCTGAATGCAGCTTCTGTGGAGTTATCATACAGTTATCAAACCACTTTGTCACCCCGATGTACAAGATGATAGTTGAGAAGTATCCACCTTGCATACTGCATGCAGTAATGGAGGCATTGATCGACGTAGCAGATTGGTATGCCTAACCCCTTGGCACCTTCATACGGATGTACAGCGTGGAGAAGGCTCTACATGTTTTACCGAAGTTTTCCATGGATAAGTTTGTCATGCAAGATGTGTCACATCACATCTCGATAGGGTTGTCGACTAGAGTGCATAGGAAGAAGAAGGCACCTTGGCCCGCTCTTCCTTTGCGGATCGAGTTGTATGAGATACGGAATCTCAAGCATGTTTAGGCCGAGATGGAGGAATTCAATAGATTCACCTTTGGAACCAGGAGTTCAATCTATATAACCCGCATTGCTTAGTGAAGGACCACTTTGTGAGAGTGCAACATCCTTGGATCCAAAGGGTATGTCATTGGCCTAAGGAAGACCCATGGAGATATTTTTATCACTTCTCTAGGCTCAATGAACCAGTCAGCATAGTTGTAGAGTGGTTAGAAAAGCATAGGGAAGCAGCATCTCAGAGAGTAGCATCATCAGCAGCAGCAGAGAGTAGCAGACCTGTGCGCGAAAAAGGCAAGAGAAAGGTTGTTCACAGCATAGAGGCAGAGCAAGGTTGCAAGTTCAAAGCAAATCCACTTGTGTTGAAAGAAACTTTGGAGATTGATGCTAAGAGGCGACAGCGCAATAGAAGGATTGTGCAAAGGCAAAGAGAGAAATAGAAGATGGAGGAAACATAACAGGAGTTGCAGGACTTGAAGCAGCAACTCAGGGAAGAACAAGAGCTGCGTAGAAGAGAGAAGGAAACGCAGCATGAACAGGTATAGAAGGAGGCACAACATGCACATATTGATGAAACTACGCCCATACATGTGATTGACTCATCCAAGAAACTAGCACAAATCAGACAGGGTGAGAAGTCGCAGCAGGACTTTTCTCAAGAGATTGAACATATGCTAGGGCAAATGGACACGAATATGGTTCAGCTAGAGTCATATCAGGATATTAACCTAATGCCTCAGAACCAAGATTTCACCCCACCGGCTTCACCAGATCCGGAAGCAGAGAAATTCCCAAGCGATCAAGGAGACACTAAGATCCTTGAAGACAATTCAGAAGCGAAGATGCACAACATATATTTCGATGAGTCACAACACAGAGTTGTGTAGTCACACATAGTGCCTACTTTGGATGTCCATGTATCCCTGCGTAGTTTGAAGAGCAAATGATCATATCCGATATGCGCAGACATCTAGTTTCATTGGCCGAGCACATGGTTAGGGAGTTACAGGCAGCCAAGTAGGGAGGAGAATAGGTTACAGCATCTGCTAGAGTAGAGTTGAGGAGAGAGATACTATATTAAGTATCATCTCTCAAGACTATAATGCGGAAGTTGTACTCCAGATTCCTCACTGTGCATAAGTGAGTTGTCCATCTCAATTGTTGGTAACAATGTTGCGCTAGGAGAGCATAAATCTTGTCAGATCTACACATTGTTGTCGATCACATGCAAACATGGAAAATGTGGTACAAAGGAGCCCCATTTAACTGGCCAAAGATGATGAATCCAAAGGCGGTAGAGTTGAAGGCACACATCCAGAGTCAAATCTGGAACTATGAGGAACTCCCACAGTCCATCACCATTTTGCAAGCTTCACATGCACGGGTGTTCAGGAGCATGTATGTCATTGTGTGCACGCATGTGATCCCATCCATTGACACATCATCAAGGCGAAGTCAAAGAACAAAGTCAGACTGGAGTTGGACATGTAATTTGATCAGTTGATGTGCGTAGCCACCAGTGTAGAATTGGAGATCAGCGCAAACACTATGCATCAGTATGTTGTTGGTTCGGCTACATTCAAAACTATTATGTGCATGTTATCATATGAGTTGGACAGAGGTGCCAAATCAGTGTACCCAGATGCAACGGAGGCAAGAATTCGCTTTCAAAAGGATGTCACCATAGCACGCGAACACCATAACAAACTACCAAGTGTGGCATTAGTTCGCCATCATTGATCATCGCGAGGATGTTAAAGAGTTAGTCTTCCCACAGTTGTCTAAGTCTTAGTGATGTCTTGCATGGCTTACTCAAGCCCATTTTTTGTCTCACATGGCTACATGTGCAGGTTGTAATGTAAACATGTTGTAATAGTGAAATACCAAGTGTCGATAGTAGAATGTAACAGTCATGTAGTAGTTGAAGAGTCATGATGGTAGATGAAGAGTCACAAAGGGGAATGTCAAGGGTCACCCCACCCTTTGCTATTTAAATAACCTCATAACTCATTGTACCGGATTTTTGGGAGCCAAGCTTCCTATAGGTGTAACTTAGAGAAAGCTTGGATTGTATTGCAACGAGCCTTGGTCTCTCCACAGTGCAGAGCTAGTACATCTCTTTGGAGGAGCAGGCGGCAGTAACTTTAATGTTCCCCTATCGGGGCTAGCAAAAGTCTTGGTTGTATGTGTGATTGGATATTTCACTTTATTAATATAACAGAGCCAACACGTTTCATGCATATGTTGTTATTCTAGTTCAGTTATCCTAGTTACTTTAATGATATATGTAGTTGTTATTTACGCATGTATGTATGAACTATTATGTATGTGTTTGTATGAATCTTATTGAAATGTGTTGTTGATATAATCCATCACTTTGGATCGTCGGTTGTCCTACTTTTCATCTTGTGATGTCTTACTTCTCGTGTGTTCCCTTTACAATTGCGTGCTATCACAGGTTTCTACGGGGTGCACTCACTCCCCCTTTTGTGTGTTAGAGCCATTCATGCACCTTCCTTGACTTGCTACAAGCTCACACCCTTGCTAAAAACAAGGACATCTTACTTACCTCTATGCACAACCGCAGTCAAGGCGATAGCGTACTACCCACTGTTGGGACTCCTACACCAAACGGTTTGAGGTCTAGTTGGGACTACTTACCGGGGAGATCCCCTGACATGCTAGCGGGTCGAGCACCATCAACATTTATGGCGCTAGAAGGAGGGCCAGATGACAAGCTGAGTCCTCATATCCTATTTTCAGTCTTTGCACATATGTCATGGATATCGTTAGACTCCACCCTCCACGATGCCTATCTAATGCACAACCCATTAACATCATGAAGGATTTTTATGATCTGTTGTCAGAACTCATGTACGATGGTGAAGGTGAAGTGCCCTGGCCTGAGAACTTACATGACCTCCTTGCATTCTTATAGGATGCAAATGAGTTTGATGAAGTTGAGGTCAGCATGTTGCTTTCAACCACACTTCGCGAATCCTCACAACATTGGTGCCCTAGCTTGCCTCACAATTGTGTGCACTCACTTAAGAAGCTCTGTGATCTAATTGAATCTACTTTCCATCATTTTGATCCTGAGCCTCTTGACAAAAAATTGTTAAAACAACAGAAGGCTCTGCATGAATCGCAATATGGATTTTGCAGCGCTTCTATGTAATCCATTTTGAAGCTCCGAAAAACCAGCTGAAATTCCAATATCTTTGGGACAAATTTGAATATTTCCTTCACAATCATTTTATCCCAAAATGAAGTTGATGTTCAAACCCCACTCAACATAGTTTGGTGATGGACCTGCGCAATCACAAGCGAACACAGTGGTTGTCACAACTAATTTTCCACCTTCCCCTCATCAAATAGCTCCACCACTGCAGACTGATGTGAGAGAAAATGCACACACGTTTTTTCAACTGTCACATCCTCCCATCATCACTACTCTCAATTTCTACGCAAATTTGGTTTGGAAGCCCATGGCTTGTCACGTGCATTTGTTACCTCAACCTTTGTCTTTGTGTTCTGCTAATCCTCTAGATTGCACTGTCTTGTGTTCTTTCGTTCTCAACTATATACCTGTTTTCAATGAGAATCAAGCCATCAATGGAGTTAATGTTTCACAACCAACTTGTAATATCATTTATGATGCATGTGACTGGGAATCTAAACATCAACCCAGGGTGAAGGATGACCTCCTTCTGACCGCGCCTCCTCCACTTTTTCCTAACATCTTCGGTGATTCTATTATCTCTGATTTTCCTTATGTAAATCCATCCACGGATGCATCTACTTCTGATCATTCGTCGAACACACCTAATGTTAGTCCATCATTCAAGAGTGGAGAGGACAAATTATTCATTGAAAATCCACTTGTTTTTTCATTTTCTTTTTCTGGAAACGCAGAGAGTGAACATTATTGCTTCTCATATACCCTTCTATTTGATTCATTAGATCATGACGATGTCGATCAACTCATTGATATTTTTGTTCGTAGTTTTCGTGATCCATTTACTCCCGTATTCAATCACAATGTTGATTCTATTATTGTTTATCTTTCAAAGCCACATGTTCATGATGATCTATTTTTCGATGAAGTCGAAACCCTGTAGGTTGTCAAGGCACTTCAGCCCAAGCTAATGGTTATGTCGGTCCCACATTGTCCTGAGGTTAGTTTCACTTCCGATCAGGGAATTTTTGAAACACCCAAGGCTCCTCATCACTCTTCTGTATGCACTGAAGATCAAGCCAACGCACAGATTACGCTTCCTCCACTCGAATCACATGACCCTATTTCTCATGCATTCGAGGAACCTTACACAACAATCACACTTACCCAACATAAGTTGTCTATGTTTCTTAGGTTTTCTTGCATGTCATAGCCAAGAGAGCGCATATGCTTAACATCTACATGTAGTGTATCACAGCACCATGGTAAGTCCACAAATTGCATGTCATAAGCTTTCACTTCTTCTTTCTCTATGGATGCATTTCAACTCCGAGTGCATTTGTCTTCATTTTTATATCTTTCATGTTTATTGGTTCTCTTGACTATGCTCTTCATGAACCATGCCTTCACCAGCATGGGCCACCCAATGTGTCGGTGGTTGCATTGGAAATATCACTTCACATGATCAGATCCATGCACCGTTAGCTTACGAGTAGGAGTAGTGTTTTCTTTATGTCCTTTTTTCTTTCATGCATGTTTTCTTTCTTGCTTTGTTTGTTTGTTTACTTGCATGTTTACTTTTCTTACTTTCTTTGCTTAAATTCACATTTAATTCTTCTCTTTTCTTTTGCTTGTTTCTTTGCTTACGCCCATAGGTTAGTCTCGCATGAAACCGTGCGCAAATCTTGATACAAGAAAGGTAAAGTACAAGAGGACTTGTACAGCTAGCAATAATTGGTTATATGTTGTCTTCTCTCTTCATGTATAACTTGTTGTCTTCAGTCAATGATATAACAATGGAAAATATGTTATGCTCAAAGTGCACCTTGATGAAAACACAACGCTTGTGCACTAACTAGTATCACCTACTCTAGTCGGTTATTTTTGGGTTAACCCTTGTCAGCCCAATCAAGTAGAGTAAGGTGAAAACCTTAACAAGTATATCAGAGGTATATACAAAATAATTTTCTGAAGGAACAACCTCTTCTGCTCTTAATAAGTTGGGATCCCTCTTCTGCCTCTGAAATGAATAAGTGCTATGCACAGTTCTTGAAAAATGACAATAAAAAAATGAAAATATGAAAAAATTTGAAAAAAACTGAATAAGGAGAAGGAAGAGAAATGCTTCCTACACAGAGAGGTGATGCAAGTAACTCCACCGAGGTACTGACCAGGCTCACTGGAAGTGGATCAATGCTTGTTTTCTTGCGTGACTTCGTCGGGGTACTATCCAGGCCTACTGGAAGTGGAGCAACATCAGAGATGAAAATTAAACTTTGACTGTTATATTGCTTGTATATCAATATACCCCTCATCCCTAATCGAAACACCTATGTTGACTTGGCTTGGAATGTGTGCTCACCAACCAAGAGGATGGCCTGTACTACATCTTTCAATCAAGATGGTGTGGAAACCAAGATGCTCTAAAAATTGAACAATACTTCTCGAGGAGTTATACTTTATTTTCATGAATAAAGGTACATTCAGAGAGTTGGAGTTCTACCAGTGTGTCGCCAAGTGTTATAGAGGCTACAATAACCCTTCAAATTTTTTCCTTACTTCATTTTGGAGCCTCCCTACCAACCATTCTTAGCATCATGTCATGCACTGATAAGTACATATGCTTCAATAGAATTTTAGTGGCTCACCAGCCTATGCTTGTCAACTTGTTTTTCTCCCACCCGCAAGCTGACATTCCGGAACTTGGTCAGTTTCTGGTTGTGATGTTCATCTGAAAAATTGCGCAATTTTGGAGGCAAACTAGCCTTCCCTCTAACAATTATGCAATCCATCTAGGATGCTTGTTGCTCTCCATAAATGTGCAGAACAACCAGGCAACCTTTCCTCTAGAAACTACACAATGCAACCCAACAGTGGGCTTCCTCTCAGAAATTGTTCAATTCTAACTGACAGCTAGGGCTTCAGTCCAAAAATTGTACAATGCAAGAGGGACAACTAGACTTGCTCAACCCAGAAACTATGCAAAAGTCATTTCCAGGCTTCCAAACTGTTGCATGTGATCCTAGGTTGACCAATTCCCTCGGGGACTAAGCAATCTTGATTTGCATGCATGGGTTGTTTTTTCCCGAAAAAACAAAAATAATCCCTTGATTTTAGGGAACCATTTTCAGCAGCTAGAGGTTACATGCAAAATCCGTTTTAGAAACCTCCCGTCAAGTGTTGTTTTTTCCTAGATTTGTCGCATGTGCATCATAAACCTCGATCTTATCAAAATTATTTATTCGATGCTTTAGAGCTCATTCTTCACATTGATCTTAGATATCCCACATCCCACATCGCATCTAGGAGCATTTGGCACACTCAGATTAGCTTTCTCTGGGTAAGTCCGCTTTTCATGTCTTTTGCTACTTTTTTGTCACTTTTTGTATTTCAATTTGTGTGCGTGTTGTTTTCTTGGTTTTATTGAATGCTTGTTGTTGTTTTAATACAAGTTAGCTTGTATAAGCACTGTTTCAAGTTTTTCATTGCATCTCACTATTGTCGCATGCATGACATTGTTCTTGCACTAACGGTCACTATTGCGAAGACTCGCTTCAAACACATGCTTGTTTTCTCATTTTCTGACTCTTGCACTCACTAGTTGCATGCATGATCATTCGCTCTTGTTTACACTCAGCTTCTCCATGCATTTGGACCTTTCATGTTTTTAGTCGCCTGTCGACGGGTCTGGAATGCGTTGGCCCGGACCTTGCCTTGCCCGACTTGCAATGCACATTTCTGAGAGTGAAGGTTCTCCCTTCCTCCCATAAATTGTGCAAAGTTGGCCCAACACTAGCCTCCAATCATTTCTCTACATAATTCTGATAGGTAGTGCCTTACTGGCCCAGAAAATTGTGCAAATTCAATTTGCTGGTTGCAAATTATTGTTAACTGAAACTGTGTATTACGCAGTGTCAGTCTTCAGTGGATCAGGATGGATTGTGCATTGCACAGTTTTAGTAATCAGTCAACTCGTTGACAATCTGAACTGTGCTTTGGGAAGTTCTGGCAGTCAGTCTCCCAACCTATCGATGAAAATTGCGCAATCTTCCCAGTCAGTCACCCAGGTGTGTTATATGTCAACCCTCAAGTTGATTTTGCTTTTCAACTGAAAAAATTCATTCCATGAGTGTTGCTCTATCTCTATGTATCACAAGTTTTTGTCTGTCTCTCAATAGTAAAAGAAAAATGGCCTTCAAGGGAGCAGGGTCAAAGGACATCGTCGAGAGTGCAACTAGAGATGTCGTCGAGTGTCTATGATCTTGCCTATCAATGAAGACACCAATATGTTCATAGACAATGATATCAATATGAAATGGTAGGACATCAATGGTACCTTTTTAGCCACATTTGAGGAAAATCTAGAAGACCGTAGGGTCTATGTCAACATTCACAAGTTTGGCTTGTATTGGATTGCATGCAAGTATCCTACGCTTCCATGTGCGGACATGATCCACTGGATTGTATCGCATACTAATCCATAGATAATGGTGTTGATCAGTGTCAATAGAACACAACTTATTACCTTTAGGGTGAAGGATTTTCAGGAGATGTATCACTTGCCACATCCAACGATCACAATGGATACACCCTTCACCAGACCCAGCAGCAGTGCAAACTCAAGAGGTATATTGAAGAGTTGGGTGAAGGAGCAAGCCAAGTTCAGGACAGCACCCAACCAGGTTTATAAGACGAAGATACTGCGAAAGGCATATCCGATCTTAGTCATCTTTTCATGCCACTTATATGGTGAAGAAAGCACAGAGACCTTCCCACAGAGTTGGGTGATTGTGTTGGATCAACTGGAGAGCAAAGGAAGACCATGCAACTGTTCCAACATGTTGGCTCTCAGGTTGAAGGAACAGGGAATAGAAGCCCGGCATCCACCCAAGGGTTAGCAAGTTAAGATATACATGTTCTCTTACACACGGGATGCGTTATGTGCCCGTCAGTAGTTCCAAAACTTGGGTTGGGCATGGACACCTTCGAAACCTCTGTTCACAGTTATTGCAAGTTTTTCTCTGAATACAGCTTCCATGGAGTTATCATATAGTTATCAGACCACTTCTTCAACCCGATGTACAGGATTATAGTTGAGCAAGATCCACTTTGCATGTCACAGGTAGAAATGGAGGCATTAATCGACATAAAAAATTGGTATGCCTCACCCTTTGGCACCTTCATACTGATGTACAGTGTGGAGAAGGCTATGCATTTTTTACCAAACTTTTCCATGGATAAGCTTGTCGTGCAAGAAATGTCATATCACATCTCGACAAGGTTGTAAGTTGGACTGCATAGGAAGAAGAAGGCACCTTGGACCACTCTTCCTTTGTGGATCGGGTTGTATGAGATCTGGAATCTCAATCATGTTGAGGCCGAGATGGAGGAATTCAAGAGATTCACCTTCAGCACCAGACGTTTCAATCTGTATGACCCGTATTTCTTAGTGAAGGACCACTGTGAAAGAGTGAAACATCCTTGGATCCACGGGGCATGTCTTTGGCCTGAGAAAGACCCATGGATATATTTTTATCACTTATCCAAGCTCAATGAACTAGTCAACATAGTTATAGAGTGGTTAGCAAAGTAGAGGGAAGTAGCGTCTCAAAGACCAACATCATCAGCAACAGCAGAGGATAGCATACCTACGTGCGACAAAGGCAAGAGAAAGGTTTTTGATAGCGCATAGGTGGAGAAAAGCTACAAGTTCAAAGCAGATCCACTTGTGATGAAAGCAGCTTTGGAAATTGAGGCTAAGAGGCCACATCACGACAAAAGGATTGTGCAAAGGAAAAGAGAGAAACAGAAGATGGAGGAAACATAAAATGAGTTGCAGGAGTTGAAGCGGAAACTCAAGGAAGAACAAGAGTTGCACAAAAGAGAGAAGGATGTGCAGTAGGAACAGGTATAGTAGGAGGTGCAACATGCACAGATTAATGAAATTGCGCCCATACAGGTGCTTGACTCACCCGAGTAGCTGGCATAAAGAAGACAGGGTGAGCAGTTACAGGAGCAAGACTTGGCTCAAGAGATAAAACAGATGCTAGAGAATATGGACATGGATATGGTTCAGCTAGAGTCATATTAGGATATTGACCTCATGCCTCAGAACCAAGATGTCACCCCAGCAGCTTCACCAGATCCATAAGCAAATCAAGTTCCAAGCAATCAAGGACACACTGAGATCCTTGAAGACAATTCGGAGGTAGAGATGCACAACATATCTTTCAACAAGTCACCACACAAAATTATGCAGTCACGCAGAGTGCCTACTCCAAATGTCCATGTATCTCTTTCACAGTTTGAAGAGTAAGTGATTGTTTCCGATATGCACAAACATCCAACTACGTTGCTTGATGCTACCAAAGCATATGCTGAAGCCACCAGCTCGAGTGTTAGATTCTTGATAGTTGAGAACGAGTGCATGGCTAGGGAGTTACAAGTGGCCAAGTAGGGAGGAGAAGAGGTTACAACATCTGCCGGAGTAGAGTTGAGGAGAGCATACTAGATGAAGTATCGTCTCTCAAGACATTCGTGTGGAAGTTTTACTCCAGATTCATCACCGTGCATAAGTGAGTTGTCCATATCAACGGTTGGCAGCAACGTTGTACTAGGAGAGCACACATCTTATCAGATCTGCACACTGTTGTCAATCACATGAAAACATGGACAATGTGGTATAAAGGAGCCCCATTTAACTAGCCAAAGATGATGAAGCCAAAGGCAGCAAAGTTGAAGGCACGCATCCAGAGTCAGATATGTAACTATGAGGAACTCCCACAGTTCATCACCAGTTTGCAGGCTTCACATGCATGAGCGTTCAAGAGCATGGATGTCATTGTCCGCACCCATGCAATCCCATCCATTGGAACACTCACTGAGGTGAATTCAAAGAACCAATTCAAACTGGAGATGGAAACGTACATTGATCAGTTGATGTGCGTAGCCACCAGTGCAGACTTGGAGATCAGCGCAGGCGCTATGCATCAGTATTCTGTTGGTCTGGTTTCACTCAATATTATGATGCACATGTTATCAGACAAGTTGGGAAGAGGTGCCAAATTAGTGTACCCAGATGCAATGGTGGCAAGAGTTCGCTTTCAGAAGGATGTCACCATAGAGCATGCAGACACCATAATAGACTACCAAGCGTGGTATCAATTCGCCACCATCGATCATCGCAAGGATGTCAAAGAGTTAGTCTTCTCACAGTTGCCCGATTATTAGTGATGTATTGCATGGCTTACTCAAGCCTATTTTTGTCTCGCATGGGTACATGTGTAGATTGTAATGTAAACATGTTGTAACAGTGAAAGACCAAGTGTTGATAGTAGAATGTAACAATCATGTAGTAGTTGAAGAGTCATGAGGGTAGGTGAAGAGTCACAAAGGGGAATGTCAAGGGTCACCCCACCCTTTGCTATTTATAGAAAATCATAACTCATTGTACCAGCTTTTGGGAGCCAAACTTCTTATAGGTGTAACTTAGAGAAATATTGGATTGTATTTTAATGAGCCTTGGCTTCTCCACAGTGCAGAGCTAGTACATCTCTTTGGAGGAGCAGGCAACAGTGACCGTAATGCTCCGCTATCGGGGCTAGCAGAAGTCTTGGTTGTATTTACGATTAGATATTTCACTTTCTTAATATAACAGAGCCATCATGTTTCATGCATATGTTGTTATTGTAGTTCGTCTATCCTGGTTACTTTAATGATAAATGTAGTTGTTATTTATGCATGTATGTATGGACTATTCTATATGTGTTTGTATGAATCTTATCGAAATGTGTTTTTGATACCATCCATCACTTTGGATCGTCAGCTATCCTAATTTCCATCTTGTGATGTCTTACTACTCATGTGTTCCCTTTCAAGATGTGTGCTATCACAGGTTTCGAAGGGGCACACTCACTCCCCCTTCCATGTGTTAGAGTCATTCATGCACCTTCCTCGACTTGCTGCAAGGTCACACCATTGCTACCAACAAGGAAATCTTACTTACCTCTGCAAGCAGCTTTATTCAAGCCATTGTTGGGACTCCACCATCACATAGTCTGAGGTCTAGTTGGGCCCCTGACATGTTGGTGGGTCCAGTAACATCAAAAGAGACTAATTATAGCAACTCCATTGTTGCTTCATTTACTGGACAATGTTTCCACTTTGGACTTGATTGTTTCTCATATTCATCATCATAATTTATGACCAATTGAAACTGAACACGATCTCAGTTTCTCCCTGGTTACAAATTTTCTTAACATGTCCGTGTGATTATGGCTAGTGTGTATCTTTTCCATATTCAATTGTGAATCTTCCAACACTAACTGTATGAAATGGTACTTGAGATCTATATGTTTAGTCTTGGAATGAAATGTTGAGTTCTTTTCAATACTAATGGCACTCTTGTCATCACTGAATAACCTGGACATATCCTTCTTGCCCAACTCATCCATAAACCTTTGTAACCAAATCATTTCTTTACTAGCCTTTGTAGCAGCAACATACTCTGGTTCCATTGTTGAAAGTGCAACAATGTTTTATAATTTTGAAACTCAACTAACAGTTGTTCCACCTACAGTGAGCTCATACCCTGTGGTGCCCCTCTTGTTATCTCTATCACCTGCCATATATGAATCAACATATCCCTATAGAGAAATGTTTGAACCACCAAAGCATAATGTTTGATTTGTGGTACCTCTAAAATATTTGAGAATTCACTTCACTTCCATCCAATGTGTCAGATGATCCAAAATAAATATTATCATAGGTTATAAATTTAAAATAAAATAATTATTAATTTAAGATATTAAATTATTAATTATTAATCTAGAATATTTAATTATTTAATGGAGACATTTAGAATTAGTATATTTTTGTAACAAGATATGACTCTACAAATGTGTCGTATCTTAGGCTCTAATTTAGGAGAATTTTTAGTAAGTTGTTTGAATAGCTTTTATTGTAAGTGGAAACTTGTTATTTTATAAGTGATCCATAATTAGAGGTAGTTCGGACATTGAATTTATAAATAGCTCATTGCAAGAGTGTTTTGTTGTTCAGGTGTAAACTCTTGCAAAATTCCAGATGTAATTGTTTTTCCTATTAATAAAATTACGTGTCTAAGGACACTTCTGCCATTAATGTCCTCAAGCCAATGCTATTTTCCTGGATTATTCATATAGTTGCTTACAAATCCCATTGAATGTGCAATATCAGGCTTTGTGCATACCATTGCATACATCAAGCATCCAACTAATGATGCATATGGAAATTTACACATATAATCCATCTCTTCCTGGGTCTTGGTACACATCTCCTTACTTAGTTTGAAATGGCTAGCTAAAGGTGTACTAATTGGTATTTCATTCTGCATATTAATCTTTCCAACACCTTTTCTATGTACTCACATTGAGACAATGTTAATTTGTGGTTTTTCCTGTCTCTAGTTATTCTCATACCAAGGATTAGTTTTGCAACACCTAAATTTTTCATTGCAAATGAATTTCACAATTTTCCTTTGAACACATTTATTTCCTGCATGTTAGACCCTACAACAAGCATGTCATCTACAAACAATAGCAATATAATATAGTTGCCATCATTTTGTTTCTTAAGATAAACACAATGATCGGAATGACATCTAGTATAACCTTGTTCATACATAAAATTGTCAAATTTTAGATACCATTTCATTGGAGCATGTTTTAGGCGATACAAACTCTTCTTCAACTTGCACACTAATTTTTGCTACCCTTTGACCTCATACCCTTGTGGATGATACATATATATTTCTTCCTCCAAATCCCCATGGAGAAAAGTTGTATTTGCACTAAGTACTCAAGATGAAAATATTTTGATGCCAGTAGACTTAAAATAGTTCTGATTCAATTCATTTTAACAACAAGAGAAAACATATCATCAGAGTATATACCTTTCTTTTGTGAAAACCCATTCACCACAATTCTAGCCTTATACCTATATTTTCCTCCATTTTCTTCCTTCAACCTGCAAACCCGTTTATTATGTAATGTTGTTTTACCTGCAAGCAACATGACTAAGTATCCTGTCTGGTTATGTACCAAGGATTCCATCTCTTCTTTCATGGCTACCTCCCACTTCTTCTTGGTTTCTATCCGCATTACTTCTTGATAACATTTTGGTTCACCAGAATCAGTCAACAATACATAATAATGAAAGAAAGTATCATTCAGGGCGTCTACTTATCCTAGTAGATCTTCTAACACCACTTTCAGGTGTTTGAGGTGCATGTTTTTGTTGTGGTTGTTGTTGTTGTTGTGGCTGATGATCATTATGATTTTCAGACACCTTTACTTTTTTTGTGATCTCATCAAGAACTGTGTATTCTTTGTTTTCAAACTCTATTATTGTCGTCCAGAGCTTTCTTAAGGAAAAACAATGACTTCCTCCCCGCTAAAGAAAATCGCAGCATTCAGAGGAACAATCCGAGAAATACTATATCTCAAAGAATAAGAGGTCTCATCACGAGCCGACTTATCATGATCACAGATATTATAACTTGCTGACTTTGCCAATATTGTCCACCAAAACAGGGCAACGATTCAATATTGTTGCAATCAAAAGACAAGGGTTCTCATCACGAGCCAGCTTGTTCAGCAAAAGTATAAATCAAGTGAATTACTGTGTCATAATTTTGGCTACCAAACCAAGACATTTTTCTTTGAGAATAAAAAAGGAAAAAGTGTCGATGTGGATTTTTCTTCGAAGGTTGTAGATAGCCTTAAGCAGGATAAAGGATCATTGCTGGGTAACAGGTAACCCTGTCGAGGCTATGGACTCCTGCTGGCAGCAGAGGCTCTACCTACGACAAATGAGCATATTTTAAAGCTAGCATACAGAGAAGACTTTATTTTATCTTTAAAAAGACCAAGTAGTGGCTGATATAAGTACAAGAACAAGCCTGAGGAAGCAAACAATTAGAATAGAAAGAGGTTGAAACAAAATATCATTGACAAGATAAGGCATAATGTACTCTATCTGTCCATAACAAAGCTTAGATTTATGAAAATTTTTCTGTTTTGAAAGTTTAGAAAAATTCAATAGAAAAGCAGAGATAACTGGTTCTTCTAAGTGAATCGCCATTGTTGTGGCCACCAACAACCCCCCTCTTTGTTTAGTATTAGCAATAACACTAAGCAAAGGGGACCCTTAATAAAAAATTCAAAAACCATTTTATAAAACTTTTTGTATTCTACTCCTTGAAATTATGTCGCATCGCGTGGAGAAGACAAAACACCCCCTTATGAGCATAATAAAAACTGCGAAGAAGCGACGCGAAATTCATCGCATCACACACATTAAGAAGCGCTCTTAAATGAAAATTTTAATAAATCTCCGATGGATGATGTGTGACGTCGCATATCGCAATATTGCATAAGCAACACACAATGATTTAATCACTCATGCAATCCGCGATGCTGCGATCTTGCGATATCTGCGATCTGCGATAAACGCGATCTACGATCTACGATAATCCGATCTGAAAAAATTTGCAATGACACATCTAGGTAATGCAATGACGCGATGCTGCTATCACCCATCGCAAATTTCCTCGGCTCAATATTCAAGAAAAGCTGTCTATAAACCAAAATTAGGCGCGCGCCTTAAAGGAAATTAATGAACATATGCAAAAGTGTCAGTGAAGGACAGTTTTGTGTTTTTCGAAGAGTCAGTTCACGATGGGTGTCATGATTTTATACATTCATAGAGGTTAGAGCTTTCGTATCAGTATTTATTATCATTACTCTTTTCCTTTGCGTGAACTACAGGAATGAAAAACAGGAAACAATATGAAGCAATGAGCAGGAAACATCTAAGGAAAAGGGGAAAGCGTCAATGCTCGGAGAATAGAGAAGAGATGCCTTCATGAACGGATGTCGCATGCAACAGAACCACAGATTCCAGAGTATCACTCAACAGATGCTGAGGTCGATAGGTGATTCAACATGCAGGGTCAGAAAGCTCACAAAAGCAGCATGTTTACAAAAAATCCTAAAACTTCTACCTGGTAAAGGAAAAAGGCGCTAGAGAAGTAAAACGCACCAAAAAAGCCCGGATCAAAGAACAGAGGCAGTTTTCGATGCGCGATTAGCGGTAGAGAAGGAAAACGCACCAGAAAATCCCAGATCAAAGAACAGAGGCAGTTTTCGATGCGCGATTAGTGCTTAGCGCTAATCGCGCATCGCTAAGAAAATTGTTCAGAAAGCAAAGTCCCTAACTTGCTTAGTCATTCGCAAGTCCGGAAACTGAAATAGCAAAAGCAGAAGCAGTTTGACGGAAATTTGGGTTGTTGCCAAATATATACGCAGTAAATTCGCCCAACCAGAAGATAATTCTCAAAAATATCTTCTAGTGTACTAAAAAGTGGTGGCAGCGCTTGCCATTTCTATTTGCATAACTCAAACAAAAGCAGAAGGCAACCAGCCGACTCTTCCCAGGCAAATGTTGAATGCTCGCAACATTTAAGGAGAAAATGCAGAAATAGTTAGGAATTAGATTCAGTTTTTAGAAATAGATTTGCTTTAGAAGAAGGGCGGTCATTTAAACTGTATCCTAAATTTATGTAATTAAGTTAATTAGTTAGCAGTATTTAAACCCTTCTCATGCATTTGGAAAAGGGTCCAGAAAATTGTCAAAAAACTTGTCCTCAGAACATGCACTTTTGCACCCTCGAAGGGGGTCTTTGATGAATGGATGGATCAAGGTTTATTAATGTTTGCATTTGATATCTGCTACTGATGTTGCACTTTTGTACTCTTAGTAGATGTTAGAGCAAGGAGAGATAAATCATTGTTGCTTGAAGCTTATGAGTAGGATCAGTCATAAATGGTAATTTTATCTCTTGACCATTTCTGCTTATATTCTTAAAGTGATATACAGTTTTAGTTGTTTATAGGTTATTGCATGAATGTGTGAGTTACCATTTGGCACTTTTGTACAGTGGAGCCATTTATTTATGTCTGATATATGAATAACTTATTATGCGATATGTTGTTCACAACTATTTTGCCTAACTTTTTATGCAAAGTAGTTCATCTTAATTGATTTCTATTCTTATGATAGCTGAATGATCTTTATTACCAGTTATTGTTTGAAATATTTTTAGATCGCATAATAGAATAAATACACCCCGGGTTAGCATAGATTAGATGTGTTGTTTTTCATTAGATTACAATAGCATAGATTTTGTTTAAAAGTTTGAATTAGATTAGCTTTAAGTATTCTTAAATCAGCAACATCCAACTCTGCACACACACACACCCTTGGATTGGAAAACTGGTCCCATTATCCCCAGTCGGACCCGCTATACCAAACGGATAAGGAGCTGCCAACCAAGGTCCGGACCGGGTGGGTATCCCCCTTATTGTTGACCCGATTTTCGGGGCTTCAACAAGTCGATAAAGCACACAATGATTCAGAAATTCTTATCTTTATTTATCTTCTTTCCAATACAACCAGATCCGCCCTGCGTACTCGGCTACAGAGGTCTACTCACACAGTGGCAGACTCTACCAGGCCTCTGCGCACACAGTTGCAGAGCTTCTATCTATCTACCACCACCCTTAGCTCAGACTTACAGGCGCAGAGATCATATTGCTTTCATAAACCCATAACATTCAAGATAAAAACTAAAAACTGACTTCTAACCTTAGAGCCTTGCTCTATTTATACATTCCCATGGTCCGCGGACCATGGAAAGGCTGACTCACTTTCTATTTTCTTACATTATTTTCGGGCGGACAACCCTTTGACTTAACTCATTACAATTCGCACTCTGCGCATCTCGTGGAGCTTTTACCATACTATTACCAAAATTGTGGGCTTTGAGCCCCAAAACCATTATGCAGGGCCTCCGCTACCCAATAGGCCTCCAACACAATCATCGTGACTCATCCCGAGTCACTCGGCTAGTACAAAAATCTTCGCGTGAAGGCCCATCAGCAACTTCTGCACTTCGCTTACGCTCGTAACAAATTCTTCTACCATATGTTGCACCTGTTGTACGCGAGCCACCGATGCATCCGTATCTGCTTCAGGTGTTTGTCCAAGTTCATATACTACTTACATGTGTGCTAACTTCCCCTCAATGTTGGTGGAGACCACAAATGCCTCATCAAGCCAAGGCTATATGAATTTTTTAAGCACAGCTTCCTTCTGTCGCGCGGCGTCAACTTGTGCCTTGAGAACCTAGGCCTCCCTCATTTTGGCCAACCACTGCGTGATGGCGACCGTTTGCGCAGTGCCCCAAACTTGGTCATAAGTCTGTTGCAACTCACGTGCTTTTGTCTCTACCTGCTATAGTTTTGGGTCTTCTTGAAGGGATGTGAGCATAAGGAGGGACTGATCCAACAATATCGAGAAATCTTGGACAACACACCCTATTAATTCCAATCCTGCTTGAATTTCTCCATGGCGTTGTTCCTGAACTTCTGGAGGTGTAAGCGATTGCGCCTTCATCCTTAGTTCCGCAATTAGTAAGTTTAAGTCCCACTGAGCTTTTGCTTCTTCCTCTTGGGTCGTACGAAATCTTGCGGCCATATGATGGATCTTGTGGCCTATTGGGAGTTCAGTTGGTATAGCCAACTCTAGTACCGTGCTACAAACCTCCACCATAGCCTGTTCTAACTCCTTGCTGTGCACGACCAAGTCATCACGTTGTAGACTGACCTGCTCTAGATTTGTCCTGTGCTCCGTTAAGATTTTGAGGGCGTGAACTTCCCTGGCATGAAGCTCCGCGGTTACCCCATCCTGTAGTTGGTATAGGGTTTCTCTAGGAAGAGTAGCCAAATTCAGCCCCCAACCCCTCATGTCACCTTCAACTTCTACTATGATGGCACCTGCTGGTAATACTAAGGTGTGCATAGTGGAGGCGCGCACCATCTGCTCCATTGTGGTTATACCTTCCGCGACGGTCAGAAACATCCCTCCTGGGGTTCGCACCTGGAACGCCTGCAACTGTGCCCTAAGCTCCCCCAACACAATTGTCTACTCTGCCATCAATTCCTTCAGAGAACCTGTAGCGACATCACGCGTCGGTTCGCTATTGTCCAGAAAGTATTTCTCCAAGGTCTTAGCTGTCTTTGACTTTTTGTGTGCATGTGGCGATTCCTTGATGCGCGGCCTCTTAACTTGGGGTGATTTTGTGGGAAGGTTCATGCATGCCTCTGTTTTTGTTTCCCTCTACATGTCCTGTTCTAAAGACTCTTCCCTGATCTCGTTGGCGGATACTTCCTTGGTCGCCTCCTTCTGCAAAGCTGCCTTTTGTCCCTGACGTGTCTTTTCCGCCAGTTTAGTGAGTCGCAGCTAGATTTCCTTCTTTCGCTGCTATGCTGCCATCATTTCTAATGCAACCACGTCCCAGGCGTGCCATTCTGGAGGCCATGCTGCCAGTACTTCATAAATTGCATCGTCTGTTGCGATGAATGGAAGCTTTACCCATGTTTGATGTGGATCCTTCCACGCCCGAACATATAGGTTATGCATGTCTGCTTTGAATTCAGTCGTGCTTTGAAAATTGTTATATATTGTCGGGGACAACCGAGGTCTGCGAGCAATCCATGTCTGGATACTTGCCTCCATGAATATCCAGAATACTTTGATCTCACGAACCCTCATGCATGAACCCTCGTGGCATCCTTTGTAGCCCAAAGCAAGTTATAACGCACTGCTTCAGGTAGGTTCTTCTCAATGCTGGGAAACTGGATACCCTGCGGTATCTCTCCTGCAACTAGAAGGATTGATAGTAGAAACCATGCATAATGGAAAGTCTTACCTTTCTCTTGGGCTTCCTTATAATTCATCAAAAATTCATCGCATAGAAACAGCTCCCAATTGAACTCAACCCCTTCTGCACGCTGCTCCGCAAGCCCAATGACAAGGGTTGGCACCTCATCTGTGCGGAATTTCCTCATGGGTTTACTAGCCAGTAGCTGGGTGGTGACTCGCACCCCTCAGTCTTTGATGCTTGCTATTATATACCCACGCTTTTGCTTTTCCAGCGTATATTTAGCCTTCATTGCTTCTGCGAGACCTAGATCACTACTTGTTCCGGCTATGTCTATGGGGTCGTTCCCTTTAATAGGCAGGTGGGTAATCCGGTGTACTAAATCGGCCGTGTTGGGAATCGGCTCCTCCAACCAGAGATACCCATCATGTACTAGAAATAGCAACTATCGGATAACAAAAATGGTGATGGCCCCACAGTGATAGTGGAGTATCCACCTCAGATTGAGTAATCCCGCCTTCTCCACACCTCGTAACCACTTCCACGGCAATAATTTGTCTTCGGCCAACTGGGGGAACTTCTCGCTATCTGCAAGATCCCAAACTTTGAACTTGATACTCGATAATCGGCCTAGTGGTAGACCGTCAAACCTTATCTCATTTGGAAGAAGCGAGATCTGTAGCGTATTCTTCGCAGCGTCCAAGTCCTTCGGTATCTTGGTCGTCCCGTTCCATGGAGAGATATATGGTGGTAGTGAAGGTACTTGGAAAGCATCCTCTTCTTCCTCATCCTGTGCTTCAATTTGAGCAATCAAAGCTTGCAAATCTTCCTCATCCTGATCCATTTTAGTGGTGATTGCTTTGCCCTTTTCAACCACTGATAATTTACTAAATCGCAGCGATGTTCGGACGAGCCCCATAGTCTGCTTCTCTTTCCAAGGTCGGAGTGTGCGTGGGGACTTTGGAACATCGGGGGCAGCGGCCGCTTCTTCTGGTTCCTCCTGGGTCAGATATAGCTCTTCCGTGAACCGTGCTCGAGTTCTAGCCATGATACTCATGAGAGGCCTAGTAGCTAGATGTTCGTTGTTCTGTATCGGCTCAAATCTCAAATATCCCAGTGTTGTCCAAGGGTTTTTAGTTGAACGCGTAAATTTGAATGAAACCCTTCCATCCTTTTTCAATTCATTAATATCTTTTGGGTAGCATCTCTTTCCGTATCTAGCTCGGGGCTCCAACCTTAATGAGCCTCCGTCCACTCCTCTCTTCCGTAACTCAAACTTCTTGTCATGAATAGTGATGGAAACGGTCACCTCCAAGCCTATCCACGCTGCAGTGTAGCCCCTTTGGCGCAACCGCGATCTTGTTGACCGACTGGCCCTACATGGAACCCTCTCTCCACGCAAGCCTCCTGCAGACTTGTTTATAGTCTCGCGCCTCCTTTTAACTGCTTGGGGCATTGAGACTGTTCTTTCCATAGCTAGTCAGGTGGTCGCACCCTAGGTGCAAGATTTTCGCTTCCCTGCTAACCCGGGCTGCCGACACCTTTCGAGTGCCTTTGTATCCGTTATCCCATCGAGTGCTGCTGTATATGGTACACTTCTTCGTTGGTGTGGTCGCAGCCATGATAGCAGGGTCGCAGCTCGTTTTAGTACCAAGCTAGACCCAGCCAGGCCTAGTTCCCTTATTTGTAGATTCACGTTGCCCACTTGTGCGATGCGGGCTTTTATTTTGTTGATATCTTCGTCCAACATCGCGTTTTTCCTCCTCAGTCATGCCCATTCTTCCTCGATTTCACGAAGCCTACTGCTACCGCATTGAATGGCTTCCTGCAACCACCGAATTTCTTTGCCCAGGACCTCGTGAGCTATGGATTTTGCAGTCTGAGTAGTTACTTCCATCACCTTCATCCCCCTAAGTTTATAGGTCCATCGAAACCCTGGTATCTGCAGATTCTTATTGGGTCGTCTTATCAGGCGGTCGTTGTTCCTTCTCCCCTCGGTTTTGGTACTGGCTTTTTCGCAAACAACTGGCAGAATGCATCGTTGTGGCGAATTCTGTTTTTGAATCTTAGCCGGTTCGGCGCGTGCACCATATACACCTGCATCCTACGCTCCCCCTGCTTTGTACTCCAATGTGTACGTGCACCTACCTTCTACGTTTGTGCCACATTCTCCTAGTCTGTTGGCGTGTCCTCCACCCTTGTGCAGTTGTTTTGCACAACGCCCCTGTTTGCGCACCCTGTTGCTTTTGCTTCAGAATTACCTTTTCGCAGCGATCTACCGGCTCCATGTTCGTTGCACCTGCGTCTATTGGCAACTCCCTTGCCTCTATCGTTACATGGTGCACTGATCTAACCATCATATTATAATTTAGCATTGTTACCTCATGCAATCAATTCTGCCATCGCTCAATGTCTTCATCTGATTCCGACGTGCAGGAATTGTCGCGTTCCCATGAGATTCTCCCGTCCACTGTCAAATTCACCCAATCCTGATCTTGCACTGTGATCTGGTAGATACAGTCTAATTCATTATCACTGTCCTCATCGCACACAGGCTCAGTGTAGCGCACCCCTTCGGTTAGGTCCAGCGGAACCACTACGCGGAGAGACTTTTTCTCGAATATCATTTTTCGTCTCTTTAGGTTGATGACTCCATTCATATCCGTGGCCCAGTCTATCCCTAACAATGTAGGATACAGGTTACTATCATCCATAATTTCTATTACCTCAAAATTGGTTTGCGTGCTTGCACCTTCGATGTCTGTTGTATCCTTGTAGTCTCCCCATAGGCAGGATCTTTTGTTGGTTCGCCATCCATAATTAGATAGGAGACCATTGTAGTGCGGGCCTACCCATGCGCTCCTAGGTCTGTTTAGGTAGGAAATCCGCATCTGACCCCAAATCCAAAATGACCTGCTTCATATCATAGTCAACAATCTGGGCAGTCAACCGCATTTCCCGCCCGGTGCGCAAAGCATGCTTTCCTAGTTTTCAGACCATGCACGGTTCTCCCAACCCTGCGCACCTAATTATCAACTCTTACAATCCCTTCACTGCTTTAGTGTCCCGTAGTAGCTTCATGCATGTTTCCAAAAAGGTAGTTAGCATAGAAGTATCCGTCTCCGGCTCAGTTTGGTCCTTGCTACCTGAAGTAGAAGTCTCCGTGAAGCTCTTCTTAGCTTCCATAAATGTTTCCTTCGCACATTCCAAATCAAATTCAGGTTGCTTTGTATGGGCCTTGCAAACCCATGCATCCTCCTTAGGTTGTTTCCCCTTATATTCTCCTCTAGTTGCACCACTTCTGAGCATCATGTTCACATTAGGATCCTCCTCACACGGTTCTGCCTTCATCATTTGGATGTTCTAAGTGGGAGTAGCCTAAAGCACCTCTTTTTCTTGCATTTGTGAAATTAGTGTGGGGCAATCTACTGCCTCATGATCAAATTGGTAATGGTACGAGCAACATGTTCTGGTTGGATTTGTGCAATCACGCGTGTAGTGCCCAGGTCCTCCACAACTGTAGCATATTAATTGTCCCCGCCCTCATCCGGGCCCCATTCCTCCTCGTCTCCATCCGCATCCCTGGAATCAACCCCGCGCTATTGCTGCAGTTGGATCCTGACCTCACGCCTCAGTCTGCATCCTGTAAACAGGTGTCTTATCCATCAGCAATTCATAACTTCAGCAATTTCGTTCGTCATGGCAAATCGATCTACAAAAATTGCAAATTAGTTGTTGAGGGAGTTGTATAAGTTTCTGCAATAGATGATAGTTGTCCATGGTGTCCTTTCCTCCCACCTGGCAGATCGCACACCAAAGTGCGGGCACCATGCTTGGCCCCACTTGTGCCTTTGGTCTCAATGGCATTGGTCCCCGCCCCCCCCCCCAAATAGTTCGTGAATATCGGACAATGATCCTTATCATGGCCCTAGCCTTTACACTTTATGCACCACACCTTTGCACACGCCTCTGACCGGGGCGCCTTATCTTATTTCAAACTTTGCATCTCTAGGCATAGGTTTTGTAGTTGTGCATGGATTTGTTGAACTCCCAACCCCGGATCTTGTATTGGAGTTTCATGCAACCTCATCGCTATCTCAAACGCTTCAGCTTGGGTTGAGATCTTTTGTTGTGACAGCGCCATCCTCAGATGTGGTGTCAAAGATGCCACAAACCACGTGCAGTGTTGTGCATCTGTCAGCGTCATGTTAGCCTCGCGGATTGTACTCTTCAATCTCTAATCCAGATCCCATGGGGTTTCACCAGGTAACATCACGATCTCCTTGAACCCGATGATTGACTACATCTCTGATTTTGGTCGGCTAAATTCTTTGTTCAATGCGTCATGGATCACCGCTATTCCCGCATGTGGGTGATCGCTCGAGTACTTTATATACCAGGTCAAAGCGTGGTCCTGCAGCGCGCTAACCAGAGTAGCCTTTTTGATGTTATCATCTGTTATGCCTTGGGCTTCCCATATAGCCTTTACCACAAACCAGAACTGATCTGGTTCCTCATTTCCTATGCCTCTAAATACCGGCAACTTGATCGCACTCGCGTGAAGTAGGTGATGGCATGGACGGCAATGGTATTAGTGGAATGCGATGCTTTATCAATCGGAGTGCGCTTCTTGGATAGAACCCTGTGAGCTCCTCCTCGCTTTCTCGCGAAAGTGAAATCAGAGGATTGTTTTCTAATCCTTTGGTCCCTCGATAGCCTCTTCTGCTCCTTGTTACCCTAGACATCAATGGATGCGCATAACCCGTTTTTCACATAATAGCATTTTAATCCAAGTATTCAACGATTTTATGTACTTGCCTCGCGGTCCTTGGAAAAATCGCCTTTCTGCTTCACTGTAACTCACAGTTTTGTCTATCACGAATTCGGTGATAAATCCTCCTATTATTTGATCCAGCCAATTATCTACTTCCCGTGTGATTTTATCTTCAGACACCTCTAGCCTGCGCACCAACTCGGGAATCCACACTATTGGTTGCTCAAGTCTGCACCTTCCCATGTTGTCAGCTAACCTCGTGATCAACTTGTACAGCTCCAACGAGAAGGTCGCGAAGAAGATCTCGTGGATTTCTGTGTATATGTAGTGATCCACCCACCTTTCCTCAGATATCCGTGGATTTCTATTCTCCTGTACCACGAACTCGTGCAATTTCTGATCCAACCAATCTTCAATCTCTTTCTCTGTAGGGTTCTAGTGTTCCAACATCAGACATCCCTTAGGCAGATCACGGTCCCGGAAATGGAACCATTTGTTGGCTTATTAGGGCCTGAGCCAGGTTTGGAAGAGTTATTATCCAAACAAATCCCACGCTACCGGCCCTTTCGACAACAGTCCGCGGAGCGCAGACTGAAGTCTCACCCAAGCTGGAACCAAGTTTCTGCACCCTTGGGATGTCTTGATTGATCTGGATGGGATCACGAACCGATCTACGCTCTCGTGCTACTCTGTACTGCTCTCAGGCTTCCACACATATCCCCGCCTACGTGCTTTGTTATTAACGAGTTTATTATAGATCGGATCTGCCTCTTATGGTCTTCAAGCAAACATTTAACAGTAACAACTAGTATTCACAATCATAAATATGCATAAATTCAGAACATAAGCAACAAATAGATTCGATAAAGCACATAATGATTCAGAAATTCTTGTCTTTATTTATCTCCTTTCCAATACAATCAGATCCGCCCTGCTCACTCAGCTGCAGTGGTCCGCGCATACAACTGCAAACTCTACCAGGCCTCTACACACACAGCTACAAAACCTCTATCTATCTACCACCACCCTTGACTCGGACTTACAGACGCAAAGAGAATATTGCCTTCATAAACCCATAACATTCAAGATCAAAAATAAAACTGACTTCTAACCTTAGGGACTTGCTCTATTTATACATTCCCATGGTCCGCAGACGATGAGCAGGCGACTCACTTTCTATTTTCTTACATTATTTTCGAGCGAACAACCCTTTGACTTGACTCATTACAATTTGTGCTCCATGCATCTCGCAGAGCCTTTACCATACTATTACCAAAATTGTGGGCTTTGAGCCCCAAAACATTACGCGGGGCCTCCGCTACCCAATAACGACTACAAAACCTATGCTTGGATTTGCAAAGTTTGAAGCAAGATGGGGTGCCCTGACCGGAGGCGCGTGAAGAAGTGTGGTGTATCAAATGAAAAGGCCAAAGTCACAACAAGGATCACTGCCCAGTATTCATGAACTATCTGGCGGGAGGAGGGCGATGCCATTAAAGTTGGAGGTACAAGCAAGGCCAAGTGCGGCACCCGCACTCTGGTGCGCAATTTGTCAAGTAAGAGGAAAGCACGCAATAGACAAATTTCACCTGTTGCAGAAGTATACTCAGACCCCGAAGAAATTGTATTGCAACTTCTGTAGATCCATAGGTCACGACGAGCGAACGTGTCGAAGCTACGAGCTAATTATGGAGAGGACCCTAGCATATCGAATGCAGACTGAGACGTGGAGTTTCGACCTATTTGCGAGGCCACGCTGTGGATTCCAAGGACGCGGACGAGGGATAGGAGGAATGGGACCTGGACGAGGGTGTGGACAGCTGATATGTTATAATTGCGGAGGGTCGAGGCACTATGCTCGTGATTGTACTAACCCAACGAGAATATCTTGCCCATACTATGAGCAGCTTGACAATGAAATGGTAGATTGTCCGATGCTCATTGCCCAAATGCGCGAAAAGGGGGTACTACAGCCAAGTCCAACTCAAAATATCCAAATGATGAGGTCTAAGCCACGCAAGGAGGACCCCAGCGTAAACAAGGTATTAAGGAGCGGTGCAACTACAGGGGGGATGCGAGAAAACAATCCGGAGAAGATGTGAAGGTACCTGACTTTGAGGTGGAACATGTGAAGGGGACGCCTAAGGAAGCTAAGAAGAGCTTCACGAAAGCCTCTACTTTAGGTAGTAGGGATCCAATTGAGCCGGGAATGGATCCCTCAATTCTTACTACCTTTTTAGAGACGTGTATGAAGCTGCTACGTGAAAATAAGGTGGTTAAAGGACTACAAGAGCTTATCACTAGGTGCGCGGGATCAGGGGTGCCGCGCGTAGTCTGGAAACTTGGAAAACATGCTCTACACACCAAACGGTAAATGCGAATGACGGCACAAATCGGTAAGTATGAGATGGATCAGGTCATCCTAGATCTGGCGTCAAATGTGAATGTATTGCCTAAGCAAACATGGGAATGCATGGACAAACCTACACTACATTGGTCTCCTATTCAACTACAGATGGCCAACTAACAAAAGATCCTATCGATGGGAAGATTGCAAGGGGTGATAGTGGACATTGAAGGCGTAAGTACGCAGACAGAATTTGAGGTGATACAACTTGTTGATGACAGTAATCCATACCCTGCACTGCTAGGAATAGATTGGGCCATGGACATGAATGGGGTCATCAATTTAAAAAGACGAAAGATGACATTCGAGAAAAAGTCACTACGTGTTATAGTTCCACTGGACCCAGCCGAAGGAGTGCGCTACACCAAACCGGTGTGTGACGAGGATAGTGACTATGAACTACACTGCATCTACCAGATAACAGTGCAAGACCAAGATCAAGTGAATCCCACAGCGGACGGCAGAGTCTCATGGGAGCGCAATAGTTCCTGCACATCAGATTCATATGAGGAGATAGAACGATGGCAGAACCGATTGCATAAAGTCACAATGCTCAACTGCAACATGATGATTAGATCACTACGACACATGACAACCGAGGTAAGGAATCGACCAGCAGATGACGGCGCAACAAATGGGGAGGACTTCGTCAACCACTGCGGAACTCCAATTGTAGAGTGAAAGCAACAGGGTGCGCCAAAAGGAGCGTTACGCACGACAATCACACCAGTGTGGTGTGCACATAGGAAGAGGAGGTGGAATGAGCGCGAAGGTAGAAGGCGGTTGTGTATACGGGTTGAAGCACTTCCACGGCGAACGGTACAATTGTATGTTGTACGACCATCGACCCGACTAAATATGCATGTGACAAGGGTTCACTGGGCCAATAAGACCGTAAACAAAGCATGGTGTGTGAAGAGAATCAGACGGGACGAAACTAGGAAAGTGACAAGAATTTCGTCGACCACTGCCCCTGTAGTTCATCCTGAACAAGCAGGCCTGGACAAAGGGACCCGGTAGTTGCCGAAAGCCATTTGGCGCGGCAGCTTGAGACTTCGTGAGCTTGAGGAAGAGGGGGCAAGGCTAAGGAGGAAAAGCGTGAGGCTGGACGAAGAAATTGGCAAAATAAACATAGGAGTCACACAAACGGGCCGCGCGAATGTGAGAATAAGGGGACTGGACCTAGCCAGCCCTCCTACAATACTGGAACGAGCCGTGACCCTGCTATCATGGTTGCGACCGCACCCTACCGAACGAGGGAGCACAGAACGCGATGCGCTACTTGATTCAAAGGTACGCGAAGGGTGCCCGTAGCCCGGGCTAGCAGGGAAGAGGAAGTCTCGCACGAGGGGTGCGACCACCTGACTATCTGTAGGAGGCCCAGTCTCAGCACTCCACACAATTGAAAGAGGGCGCGGGACTATAAAGAAGTCTGCAAGAAGGTTGCGCGATTCAAACATGGCGTGCAGGGCTAGTAGGAAGCATAAAACGCGTCCCATACCAAGGACTGCGCTGCCGTGTGGGAAGGATGGAAGGTGACCGTTGCAGATACTATTCATGACAAGATGTCCCATTTAAGACACCGAGGAGCAGGCGGCGGGCCATTAAGACACAAGGTTGAATGGAATTTCCTCCAAAATTGCATTAATGAGCCATGAACAAGGAGCACGACCGAATTTGAAATCGAAAAGGTATATAAAGCACAAGTGGCTTATTACGACACACCCTTTGGCCTCTTGCATAGTACGTTGTTCTGGGTTCAGATAGAGAGGCGCAGGATGAATGAGGCAGTCGTAAAAGGAAGCTCATGGTTTAAATATTTGCCAAAGGTAATACAAGAGTCCCTACTCAGGTCGATGGGAGGGATAGCTGAAGTCCCTAAATCACCCAAGACGTCGCGGACCAAGAAGAACCCACAAGTATCAGGACCGGTCCGGATGTCTCCGCGAAACCCGTGCTTCAGCAAATTGTTGATGGAGGAAAAAGGTAAAACCATTACTATTGAGAGCAATGAAAAGGAAGAGGATCCTCTGACCTTTGTCGAAGAAATAGAACTAGAAGAAGAGATGGAAGAAGATATCCAACCAGAACGGGCTCCAACAAAGCGGCCTAAGTACGTTCCTCCAAGGAAAAAGATGGCCAAGGTACCTAAAGATTTAGATGTCGTTGACAGCACACTCATCACCCCATCTCTCCCTAAAGGGGTTCCGCTCGAAGGAACGGTGACCGGCCACATCCCTACTATGAAATTTTATTACTAGGACCTTGTGGATATTGAGAAGTTTCCCCATTTGGAAACTAGTGAACTGATGGAGCAAAGCACAGAGGGGGTTGTTACGACACTACAGCCGCAAGAATGGTTGTGGAAGGTGGAGGAGGCTGGGCTACTCTGCCTCCTATCAATTCTGCATTTTCATCGGCCCCCCATTACAATATTGATCATTAGACAACTACTCTGCCTGGTACATGATGGGTACTTATGGATAGACAAACCCGTCCCCATCACGGCTGAGCTCATTCATAAGATCTCCAAGATTCCCTATGAAGGAAGGGACCCCATAGAAATAGTGGATATGAGTGGTGATTTGACGATGATGGAAACCCTGAAAAAGAAATACCAATTGGAGAAAAAGCAGAGAGGGTATGCTATTGCTAGTATTCATGACAAAGGGGTCCACATTTCTACCTTGTTTCTAGAAGGAAAAGTGATGAGGAAATGTCGACGCAACGAGATCCCAGTAGTGGTCATCGCGTTAGCTGAGAAATGCGTAGAAGAGGAACAGTTCAATTGGGCGCAATTCCTCTGTGATGAATTCCTGACCAACTGCAGGGAGGCCCGGGAGGAGGGTAAAACCTTCCACTATATGTTGTTTCTTTTATCCATCATATTGGTTACAAGTGAATTACCTGAAGATATTCAGTTTCCGTCACTGGACTAGGATTGGCTAGAGACCGCAAAATACGCGTCGCTCTGGGTGACAAAGGACACCACCAGAATCTGAGACATCAAGATTTTCTGGATACTGATGGATGCGAACATACGACAGTGGATCAACCAGCAACCCCATCTATCTACCAAGGTTTATGACAGTGTGAAGAATGTAGCTGATTTTAAGGCGAATATGCACCATGTATACATCCGGGCACGCAAGGATCCAAAACAGACGTGGACCACATGTCCCTTCATTGCCATGGAAGAGGTTATTTTTGCGATGCTGGATACCTGGACACCGGAGTGGCGCGGGCCAAATGCGGTAGGGCGCGATGAGACCACCATCCAAAAACAAAAGGTTGAGGCCAAGCACTTAGCCCAAGAGAAGTGGAACGAACAGCACGTTGCGGAAGTACGGGAGGCAGCGCAGGCTTTCACAGGCAAGGCGACAGTAGGAGGGGCTACTACGACAAAGGATGGAAGTGGCCCGAATGTGACCACAGATCTGGACACAGATACAGGGACGGAAGGTGCGGCGCCAAACACCACCAGTTCGCCCTTAAAAAGACCGCGGCCGACAGAACGGTCAAAGTCGCAAAAGAAGGTCAATGCATCTAAATTGGACAAGGAACTTATCACATTGACCGAAGGGGACTTAGATGACATAGGGGATACAGTTCGTGAAGTCACTCGGGAAACACTTGACGAGGCCATGACGGAGCAGAACACTGTGTTGGGGGCGCTCAGGGCGCAGCTGCAGGAACTCAGCATACGAACTCCGCAACCAGGAATAGTTGCTACCCATGGTGCCACGGGCATGTCAGCAATTGAGCAGTTTCTGTAAGCCAAAATGACTAATGCTATCTCACTCCCAGTAGGAGCATTAACAGCAGCCAACGTGGACGATAGAGTTGTCATAGGTCGGCTTACAGGGATTGGATTAAATTTGGCTGCCCTCCCCCGCGAGAGCTTATACCAGCTTCAGGATGGTGTAACGACAGAGCTCCACGCTAGGGAAGGACGTGAGGTGCAGGTACTCAGTAAGCAGTGAATTAACATCAAGCAGTTGAGCCTCCAACGTGATGAAGCAGTTGCACAAAATCGGCAGTTGGAGCAAATTGTGGGGGAAGCGTGTTATAGATATATTTGGGCACATCAACCCCAAACTTATATGTCGATGTATTAGGGCTCGTCAACCCCTAAAAGAGTTGTTTCATACCCTAAAGGAAAATAGTCATCTGAATACATCATTCCCCAAAAGTTCCATCTGAGAAACCATCCAAAAATTACCTAAGTTGAACCATACTGACTGCTCCACTGGCAAAGTGTGATGCATACTGAGTGGTACACTGCCAGGGTGCAATGCATACTGTTTAAGCCTTCTATAGGGTGCGATGGGCGAGGATGGACAAATGTGCGGGACAGTTTGTCAGATGGTTGCTCATGGAATATTCTAAAAACTTCTCCTATGCCACTTGCCTTTCTGAATTCGCCCAAGGATGAATAAGGGATCTAGGAAACCATCTCCAATCCCTTCTCTTGTGGAACCAATTGTAACAAGTGGAATGACACTAATCAAACCCCATGGATGACTCACACCCTTGCAAACATCTATAAATGGATCTCCAATCCAAGAGATCAGAAGGCCGGAATGTTGTGAACTACAAGGAAGTGTTGATAGTTTGTAATTGAGGAAAGAACATTGTATTCTTGTTGGAGTGATCTTGCTATTTCATGGCGTGAAGAAGGATTGAATTTGGGAGGATGGTGCTAGATCAAACTACTAGGTTGTAATTCTCCTTTGTATTAATAAATCTCTTCAAGTTTTCTCCCATATGATTGTGCAATTATGAATGATATCATTTGTTCATTATATATCTGATTTTGTAATGTTTATGTTGTAATAGGTCACAATGCTTTGACGGTTCTTTGTTGCTGTACTTGTGCAGGTACTCTCCAAGCATGTTAAGTACAGGGAGGAGTTGGAGGATCTGCCAACGGGGAGAGAGATCAAGCAAGGGATTAAGCGGAAGTTCCAGGTTGGTTCCACTATCTTTCTCTTATCTGGTATACATAGGAAAAATCATTGAATTGCTTTAAACTTTTGTTTCTAGGGTAGTTGCCAAACCTATAGGGTTAGTCGTTCGACAAGACACTAATTTTCCCAGAAAAAGAAAAAAAGAAAAAAAAAAAAAACATTATGTCGTGCCCCTGAGCTCGAGATTGTGGCAGATTTACTTGTCGGCATACGGATCCACAAGTTGGCCAGTGGGTCCCACGAAGCTAAGGAAGAAGAAGCGAGGATCCAGTTGGCCCTCAACTTGCAAATCACAGAACTAAAACTGAAATCACAGCCCTCTACACCACCAGAGGTCATAGAGCAGTGGAAAGGCATCATTCAATCCGGGCAGGAAACAATAGCACGTGCCATGCAGGAGTGTGCCGGCTTGTTGGATCAGTCACTTAGTATGGTCACTTCACTACAGGAAGACCCAACCTTACAGCGATTGGAAACAGAAGCAAGGGAGTTACAACTAGCCTATGATAATGTCAGGGGGACTATGCAGACGGTTGCTATTACGTAGCGCTTGGCCAAGATGAGGGAGGCCCAAGCTCTCAAGATACAAGTTGATGATGCTCGGTAGAAGGAAGCAGTGCTTAAAGAACACATCCAGCCTTGGCTTGATGAGGCATTCGCAGTCTCCACCAACATCAAGGGAAAGTTAGCACACATCCAGGCAGTATATGAACCCGTCCAAGCAATTGAAACTAATACTGATGCATCAGTGGCTCACGTAGAAAGGGTACAGCAGATGGCAGAAGATTTTGTTGCAAGTGTAAGCGAAGCGTAGAAGTTGCTTAATGACCTTCACACGAAGATTTCTGCACCAGCCAAGTGACTCAGGACGAGTCACGATGATTATGTTGGGGGCATGTTGGGTAGCGGAGGCCCCGCGTAATGGTTTTGGGGCTCAAAGCCCACAATTTTGGTAATAGTATGGTAAAGGCTCCACGAGATGCACGGAGCGCGAATTGTAATGAGTCAAGTCAAAGGGTTGTCTGCCCGAAAATAATGTAAGAAAATAGAAAGTGAGTCGGCCTGCCCATGGTCTGCGGACCATGGGAATGTATAAATAGAGCAAGGCTCTAAGGTTAGAAGTCAGTTTTTGGTTTTGATCTTGAATGTTATGGGTTTATGAAGGCAATATTCTCTCTCTGTTTGTAAGTCGGAGACCGTACCATGGGCAAGCTGACTCACTTTCTATTTTCTTACATTATTTTCGGGCAGACAACCCTTTGACTTGACTCATTACAATTCGTGCTCCGCATATCTCGCAGAGCCTTTACCATACTATTACCAAAATTATGGGCTTTGAGCCCCAAAACCATTACGCGGGGCCTCCGCTACCCAACATATAGGTTTTCCTGATGGTTTGCTTGGGGTTAATACTGACCCAAGAAATTACTCATGTGGTTAGGGCTGACCCATTCCATAATACATGTATGAATAAAATAATTCATAACACAACTTCTGCTTGACCAAATTGGGTGAACTTTAGGTCGATTTTGGTCCTCTTGAAAAAAGAAACCTTATGAAATCATCATCTCAGTAATTTGAGGTTTCCAAGGTGAAATTATACCGCAGTAGTAGAAATTAACACTCTCTATCAACTAGGGAGAATTCCACCTACCAATATATGTCCATCGAACAATATGTAATTCTAGAATATTCAAGAGTCATCACAGATCGCCATGGATCATCTATGTCATGTGGATATCATGTCATGTCCATCTTAAGTGTCTCATCATCACAAATCATCATCCTTCTTATTACTTGATTGTTCATGCTTGTATGTTGAACATTCTCATATCTAGAAGAAGAAGAATTTGTTACCAGAGGGGACCTCAAGCTACCACCCTCTATCGATCAGGATGCTATCTGGAATCTCTTCTAGTGGGCTACTACCCGAAATACCATCATCAATCATCAGCGGAGAGAATATCGTCAAGGATCACGTCTCAACCTGGAACCACATCAGGGAGAAATAGCTTCCACCCATCCCGAGCAATAAGATAACTCATCAAACAAGGGAGTACACCCTCACACCTAGAATTTCATCGGGGAGCTTACCCTCAACTAGGAATCATATCAATTTATCTCAACCCATCCTACTGCCTATTAATGTTCCCATCAATGACCCAAAATAGTCATGTTTTAGAACACATGTATCATAATCGACTTGGTTTGTACACCCCAAGTACACTCTCAACTCATTAGCCAAAATGAGGAGCGGTATTCCCATCAAGTTGGCCTGCTTGAGGGTATGATGAAAATTGGGGTATGCTCTGCAAAGTCCAAGTAGGGGAGCAACACTCTCTGACCCTCTAAAGATAGGGGAGCATCGTTCTTCAACCTTGGGTAACAAATAGGGTAACGCCCTATTGTCCAAAGTTCCCTCAACCCCAAGATCCCTCTATCTCAATTCCTCACCCTCGAAGCTCAAGCAGGGTAGGAAGAGTTTGTTCAGTTTCCTCGATCAGCGCTTCTCTCATCATCATCTTGTCTCAATAGCATTTGTTTCCTGTTCGCACAAAACATCAAATCAAATATCATGTTAGTTCATATATAATCATATGAATCACAAAATGATACCATAATCATACTCCCTCTCAAGGAGGTGCCAACCACAAGCCTAAGCTTGTTTCAAACAGCTGCACTGTCTCAATATATGAGAATATCTCATTCCCAACTATAGATATGGGACTTACTACCAATCGGATCATCACAATGTATCCATGTTATATCTAGATCATGCTCAAACATCTCTCTAAGGAGATTTTGTATCCGACCTCACAGGTAGCCATGCTAGAAACATCATGATCAACCTCAGTCATGCTATGGACCTCTCATCCAAGATATCATGGCAGATCGCATACTTAAGCAGCGTTTAAATGTTCTTATCAACAATAATTTCAAATATCAGCAATACATCTATGTAGATACATATCATAGGAGAAATATCTCATTCTCAAAATAGAATATTTCATGCAGATATTTCAAAGCATGCTCGGTGGCGACTCTAAGGAAGTGAAGAAACTCCCTCATGAATTTATTCAGGTTCTATATACATCATACATATACAGATGGAGGTTCAAAATGGAACATCAATGCTTCAACTGTCGAATAGTATGTCAAGTTCAACAACATCTTGAACTTCAAACAGTCTGTCTCAATAGCATTTGTTTCTAGTTCATACAGAACATCAAATCAACTATCATGTTAGATCATATATAATCATATGAATCACAAAAGGATAACATAATCATCCTCCCTCTCAAGGAGGTGTCAACCACAAGCCTGAGCTTATTTAGAACAGTTGCACTGTCTCAATATATGAAAGTAACTCAGTCCCAACTATAAATATGGGACTTACTGCCAATCGGATCATCATAATGTATCCATGTCATATCCAGATCATGCAAAAACAGCTCTCTAAGGAGCTTTTGTATCCTTCCTCACAACTAACCATCTTAGCAACATCATGATCAACCTCGATCATGCTATGGACCTCTCATCCAAGATATCATGGAAGATCGCATACTAAAGCAGCATCTAAATGTGCTTATCAACAATAATTTCAAATATCAGCAATACATCTATGCAGATACATATCATAGGAGAAATATCTCATTCTAAAAATAGCATACCTCATGCAGATATTTCAAAGCATGCTCGATGGAAACTCTAAGGAAGTGAAGCAACTCACTCGTGAATTTATTCAGGTTCTATGTACATCATACATATACAGATGGATGTTCAAAATGGAACATCAATGCTTCAACTATAGGATGCTATGTAAAGTTCAACAACATCTTGAGCTTTAAAGCAGAGTATCCAAGGATTTGAAATTTTCGTTATTCAAAAACATTTTCCAATAGCTTTGCAATATGGAATTTCTTGCACAAATTCCAAAAATCGATTCATCATGCCATGATACATTATTTTGGGCTTCATAATCCATCTCCCTCTGATTTAGATCATCAAAGGTTCATTACCTGTCACAAGTATATCATCAGGATATAAAACCAAAATCAATATCAAAGCCATACCTTGGAACTCATCATCCTGACTTCATCAGATAACTGTGAAATCTAGACATGTCTGGATTACAATGCTCTAAGAATAATGTCTTTCTAAGCCAACATAATCATCCTTACATAATTCAGTGTTCTACCATTAACAACAAAGTCAACTCATCGTAGTTTAGAAGCCAGATCACAACCATTATCAAAGTCATAATTATCATAGTATATTAACTTTCAACGAAGAGATAGGTGGAGCTCATATCAAATCATGACTTCATCATGCTAACAAGTCATGAATTATCAATTCGAGCTTGATTAATTCATTATCATAATCATAATAAAGTCATCTTGTAACTAGGTTCAAATGCATACATCAAGGATGAGTCATGTAGGTTCCATTTTTCATGCCAAATCACAACTATCAATACTTCAACCATTGTGCTAAGAACAAGGAGTCCAATCTCCAAATACCCACATAAGTCATCATGCCCACATAGTATTGATATCAAGGAAAATAAAAAATCATCAAATCAGATCACTAGACATCATGTCAAGTCCAAATGTTGTTATAGTCAAAGCACATCTCAGTCATAAATTCAAAGTTATTTTCAAGCATCATGATAAAACACCAGTAATGTCAAATTGTGCCAACCTCTTGTAGCACAAACATAGTGACAAATCTATATGTATGTCTCAATCATCTGCAAACACAAGTTCAGTATGCATGTTCATGTTATGGCAAACATTCAACCTTTTCCTGCTAGAAAATCTTGATGTTATCTACAATACATCTGTGGTACTGACATCTTCTAGGTGACCATCTAATTTATGTCGGCATTATGATACAAATGTTGTCCTTGATGGAAACTCACTCACAGGTCAGTATGATTTTGATGAAAGGCAACCCACATCGTAACAGGTCTATTCAGATGTAACAAGGCAAAGGTACAGAAGAACAGGAAGATGGAACTATAGTCTACTTATCTGAATGAAGAAGTTGAAGGTAAAGGATGGTGAAAAGTAGTTTAAGATGTATACGCAGGTCCTCTTAGTCAAAATAGCGTATACACGTTGGTTCACAGAACAAAAAGAGCGTATACGTATTCACAAGAAGAAAAGCGTGTATACATTGGAAATTCAAGGAAATTCAAGAGGTGACAATACCAGGGGTCAATACCATGGAAGTATCCCACAATATTGAGCGGAGTAATGACTATTTGATCCCGTCCAAGAATACCACGGGTTCTAAGTGGTTTTGGTCCAAGGTATTGAGAAAGGCATAACATTATATAAGGAGGAGAAGATCATAAGGCCAAGTGTGCAAGTGAAAAGGGTTTCTAAGGAATACTTCTATCTTAAGTATATTTTATGTTGCAAGGGCTATGTTTGTGATTTGATCTGAAATATTTTATGCACCTTGAATTCAATGTTGGATCAAGATCATGAGACCTTAAATGACTTATCATTGAATGATCTGATATTGGTTGGGCCAGATCTGATTGTGTACACCTGTTTTATTTTTTAAATGTCATGATCTGGGTTGGTCTGAAGTCCGGGATAGCAGTGAAGTTATGAGTTAATTTTTGCAAATCTATATGCTATTTCATCTCGGCAAAAGTGTGTGTACACACAGGTTCTACTCTTCCAAGTAGCGTATATAAAGGAAAATCCTTTTATTCAGATCTGACTAATCTATCTGATCAGTTCTATTGTTTCACTATTGTCTATCAATGAAGTCTTCTTAGATCTGAATGTAAAACTGAATGCATAAGGATTTTGGTATCTAAGTGATTGATTGTGAGAAGGGTGATCTCTACTACTGCCTGTGTAAATCTCTGTAAATTGACAGTAGATGTTCAAGTATATTGTTGGTTGGTACAGACTTGATTCAGAAGTTTTATCTTTCAGTAGTTTTGAAGGTATACGTAGGTTTGATTAAAGAAAGTAGTGTATACATGCAGGCTGGGTTTAGTAAAGTAGCATATACATTATGATGCGTGATTTTTGATGTTGCAGCTAGTTCTGAATGAAGATGAAGGTTTCTCGTTTCAGCACAGTGTTTTGGTGACAGTGATCTAACTGTTCAGATTAACCGATTATTGGTTGATGCATTTTGAAAGTTCTGATGGGTCCAGTATGAAAAATTGATGAAATGAGGCCTTCATGTGTATTGTTGTGTACTAGGAGCATCCAGTCTGAAAATTTATGAAACGTGGTCCATGGAGGAAGAGAGAAGGTCGTAGTTTTATGTAGGTTGACGCCTGTGTACTAGTAAACGCATTGGCTAGTACAAGAGGTAGGGGGTTGTAATTCCCTTCTAGGAGAAGCTGGAAAATGAGAGAAAGTTGTAGCCTTCTGCAGGTGGGTGCCTGTGTACTGGTTTGAGTCTGCACTAGTACAAGATTGTAAACATATTTTCTTATTATTAAAAGAAGACAGAGACGAAAGCAGCAGGTGGTTTTCACCCACATTAGGTTTCCACCTTAAATCTTGGTGTTCGTGTGTGTTACTTATGTGTGATGGTTTATTCTATTTTTACTGCACTGTTTAATATGTTACTGATGCACTGATTAAAGATCAACACATGATAAATTGACTAAATCACAAAATCTTTGGGTATACATCGGTTCTCTAATCACAATAGCATGTACACACTAGTTCACTTCACAGAAGTAGTGTATATAAATATATTTGGGAAATGAAAAATTATTGCTCTGATAATATTAATTCACCCCCCTAGTGTTATTTCCAACAATTGGTATCAGAGTAGGTCCTTCAAAAGAAGTTTGATCGCTTGAAGGAAGATCTTTCAAGATGAATAATCATGAAGGCATGGGATCCATCAGACCACCAATCTTCAATGGGAGAAACTTAGTCTATTGGAAAATAAGAACCAAAGCCTATCTACAATCACTTGGAGCCAATGTTTGGGAAATTGTAGAAGGAGGATATCAATTTCCAGCAGCAATTCCTACAGACTCTGCAGGTAAGATGTTATACAAAAGCAATGCCAAAGCTGTCAATGCATTATTGGGAACTCTGTCAGAATCAGGATTTATCAAAGTCATGCAGCTCAAGAAAGCCAAAGAGATATGGGACAAAATCATTCAGAGCTACGAAGGAGACTCTCATGTAAAATGTGTTAAGCTTCAAACTCTCAGAATTCAGTATGAAACCCTTAAGATGCATAGTGATGAGAGTTTTGCTAGTTACTTTTTACGTATAGATGAGATTGTTAATTGTATGAAGAATCTAGGTGAAGAGATAAAGGAAGCTACTTTAGTTGAGAAAATTTTGAGATCTTTGTCTTCTAAATTTGAGTCAAAAGTGTGTGCCATAAAATAAAAAAAGGATCTTCAAACTATTAATGTGACTCAACTCCATGGAATCCTAACTGCCTTTCAAATGAGAAAAGGAGGTCCATTAGATATGAGAGAATCCGCTTTTAAAGCGTCAGCAAAGGGAAAATAAAAGGAAGAGCACAATGAATCAGAACACATTTCAGAAGAAGAAGATGAGGTAAATTTTTTCAAGAAGCTTCAACAGGGTTCCAAAAGATTCAAAGGTAAGCTACCTTTCAAATGTTTTTCTTGTGGTAGAGTCGGTCATTATGCTGCCAAATGTCCTCATAAATATAAATACGAAAAAGGAAAGGAATATGCAAAAGGAAATAGGAAAGAGGTTGTGAATAGAAGGAGTTACTATACGCATGAAGATAGTGATGGCTTATCCAATAGTGATGAAGATGAAACTGGCCAATATTATAATCTATTCATGGCTTATGACAATGATGATTTCTTGGATGCCTTAGAAGAGGAAGACTTTCTTGAAGAAATCACTAAACTCAAAATCTATTTATAATAAAAGAATATGATCATCGATACGTTGACACACCAACTCACTGAAAGAGAAAAACACAATGAAAATCTAGAATGTGGAATTGTGGGTCTAAGAAAAGAACTTGAGAAGACAAAATCTCTTAATCTTAGATTTTCTAAAGGATTTGAAACTTTAAATGAAATCATCAAAGTTCAATTTTCTCCTCTGATAAAAACAGGGCTTGGATATACTAAAGAATCATCCCAATCACAGAAGTCATCGGCCTCCACCAAAAGCTATCTTGATGTAGCAAAGACCAGTGAACAGTATGTCAATCATCAGCAAAAGCCTAAAATTACTCATCAGGTAAATCATACCCAATTTACTCCAAGAATGAATATCAGTAGAAGCTTCAACCAACGGGTAAACAATGCCAAAAAATTCTATGATCGCAAAAACTTATTTAATGGGAAATGTTTTCATGTCATAACTTTGGGCATAAGGTTGCTCAATGTGTTCCTTACAAAACCATCATGACTAGAGAAGCACGAAATCAAAGGAATGTAACAGGAATCAAGAAAAGTTCCTATAATAACTTTTCTCCTCTTGAAAATGAAGTAGAATGTTTGATTTGTAACAACTTTGGTCATAAAGAATATGAATGCAGGAGCAAATTTCGGCGATCACTTAAAAAGGATAAAACATCATTAAATCCCAACATATGGAGAAAGAAGGAATCTCAATTAGAAAGATGCGGCATAGCTCTATATGCAGAAGGATAAGAAAATCAGTGGTACATCGACAAGGGATGCTCCAAACACATGACAGGTGATAAAGAGAAACTTCATTCATATAATGCTTTAGAAGAGGAAAAGCATGTCTCATTTGGAAATGACACTCCAGCTATCATTAAAGGTAAAGGTTATGTCCTCTTGAAAGAAAAGGTTAAACTTGGAAATGTCATATATGTAGATGGTTTAAAGCATAACCTATTAAGTGTCATTCAAATGTGTGATCAAGGAAATGAAGTTGTGTTTCAATCAAACGGATTTGTGGCTCATGAGCTTGAAACATGAAATACCGTGATCAAAGGAACAAGAATCCCAAACAACTTATACATAATCAAAGGAGGGCAACAACAACAATGTTATCTAAGCAAAACAAATGAAAATTGGCTATGGCATAGAATATTGGGACATCTAAGCTTTTCTCAAATAAGAAGAGCATGCAGGCTCAAGGCAGTTCATGATCTTCCAGATATCAACATCCCAAAAAATACCATATGCAAACCATGTCAAGTCGGTAAGCAAACCAGAGTTCACTTCAATGAAAAAGAAGGATCGGCAAGTAATCCTCTTAAACTCATCCATACTGATTTATGTGGACCAACAAGAAAAAAGTCACCTCATGGAGAAGAATACTTTATTTTATTTATTGATGATTTTTCCAAGATGTGTCGGATAGGTCTACTAAAGCATAAAGATGAAGCATTTAAAAAGTTTAAAGCCTTCAAAGCTTTAGTTGAAAATGAATCAGATCAAAAAATAAAATGTCTCAGATCTAATCGAGGGGGAGAATTCATATCAAATGAATTCTTTGACTTTTGTGAACAACATGGAATAAATAGGAAATTCTCCATCGCAAGAACTCATCAACAAAATGGCGTGGTGAAAAGAATGAACAGAACAGTTCAATAAATGGCTCGAGCAATGCTTGATGAATCTGGAACTCCTACAACCTTATAGGGTGAAGCTGCATTTGTTGTCGTGACTATTATCAACAAAGCCAATGTTCATGTAAATAGTAATCAAACTCCATATGAACTTTGGTATGGTAAGTTTCCTACTGTAAAACACTTTAGATTGTTTGCAAGAAAATGTTTCATCAAAAGGACTGATGAAAAACTTGGTAAGTTCGAACCCAAAGCAGACGAAGGAATTCTTCTTGGTTATTCATCCAAAAGTAAAGGATACAAATTTTATAACAAAAGACTTCGGAAAATTGTTGAAAGCATTGATGTTGTAATTTATGAAGCATGCAGAAATCTGGAACAAATGAAATCAATAGAGGAATATGACAATGAGGAAGTTGGGGGATGCTTTCCCGCATCAAATCAAAATGATATAGAATAAGAAACCAATCAAGCACCAAAATAAGATACAACAGATAGGGAAAAGACTTCATCCAAGTATTTCGGAAGAATCATCTAGAATCTCAAATTCTAGGAGAAAAAGCGACTAGTGTACAGACAAGAAGAACTCTTACAGGGACCTCAAGTTATCTAACATTAGTATCCTCCACCGAACCTCCGAATGTAAATGGAGCCTGCAAAGATGAATGTTGGTTTAAGGGCATGGATGAAGAACTGGACCAAATTGAAAAGAATGATACTTGGGAATTAGTTCCTTTACCTCATGATAAAAATGTTATAGTAACAAAATGGATATTTAAGAATAAGTTGAATGAAAATGGAGAAGTTATTAGAAACAAGGCAAGACTTGTTTGTAAAGGGTATGCTCAACAAGAAGGTGTAGATTTTGAAGAAACTTTTGCACCTGTTGCCAAACTTGAAGCCATAAGGACGTTTCTTGCTCTCTCTAGTTTTTGTAAATTCAAAGTATATCAAATGGATGTAAAATCAACCTTTCTTAATGGAGATTTAGATTGTTTATATTGAACAACCAGAAGGATTCGTTCTTGGAAATGATGCAAAACTCGTATGCAAGCTCAAAAGGGCTCCCTATAGTCTAAAACAGGCTCCAAGGGCTTGGTATTACTGCCTTGACAAATATCTACAACAACAAGGTTTCACAAAAGGTTATGCAGATAGCAATTTATACACAAATATTGAAAATGATAAACTACTAATTATTATTGTTTATGTTGATGATATCATATTTGGTAGCAATGAAGAATCCATGAGTCATAATTTTGCTTCAGTAATGCAACAAGAATTTGAAATGTCCTTACTTGGTGAACTTACTTATTTTCTTGGTCTACAAGTACAGCAAACAAAAGATGGTATCTTTCTTTCACAAACCAAATATCTCAAGCAGATCTTGAAGAAATACGGAATGGAAGATTCTAAACCAGTATGTACTCCAATGGTAATAGGATGCAGTCTTAGTTCTAACGATGAATCACCAGCAGTAAACCAACCAACTTACAGATCTATGATTGGAAGTTTTCTTTATCTAACAGGTACCAGACCTGATATCATGCATGCAGTAGGAATTGTTGGAAAGTTCCAAGCAAATCCAAAGGAATCACATCTCCAGACGGTCAAAATAATTTTCAAATATATTCAAGGAACTCAAGACTTTGGAATATGGTATTATAATAACACAAACCTTACTCTTCATGCATATACAGATGCAGTTTGGGCAAGAAATGTTGATGATCGAAAGAGCACCAGTGGAGGTGAATTCTATATGGGTTCTCGGTTAGTGCCCTAGTTCAACAAGAAACAAAGTTCGATTGCCTTATCTACAGCTGAAGCACAATATGTGGTTGCAACATCTTACTGCACACAACTACTTTGGATGATGTAAACATTGCAAGACATTCAAGTCACATGTACTCCACCCATCTCCATTCTATGTGATAATACAAGTGCCATCAATATTTCTAAAAATCCTGTCATGCACTCCAACAACAAACACATACCCATTAAGTACCATTTTCTACAAGAACAAGTGCTTGAACAAAAGGTTAAATTGGAGTATGTTCCCTCCACAGAACAGGTTGTTGATATATTCACTAAACCACTTCCCAGGAAAACATTTGAATATCTCAAGCAAAAGATGGGAGTAGTTGTTGCATCATCCTACTGTTAAATCCAATTTTCAAAGGAAGGTTATTATACGTGGGTTTCATGAAGTATAGTCGCGTTTACAAGCGGGTCTCTATGGCTGAAGGAGCGTATATGTTTTTCTGACAGAAAAATAGTGGGTCAAACTCTGATATGCTTTCTCTGTCTGATATTTATGATTACAGTCTGACAATATGCTTTGTTCATTGATTTTTATCTAACTGACAAAGATACCTTGATGAATGACTTGTTGACAATGCGTAGGTAGCACAGGTTCAGGGGGAGCATTAGCCTTCACACACATTCTGCATTGTTGGCATCATGGTTGCTGAGTTCGTTTATGGATTCAGATACTTATATCATTTGTTTCATAATTCATATAAAGATCTAGGGTGTGATATGACTTCTTTTGTCATGGTCTATGTTTGAATGAGTCTTATTGGACATATGATGTAATTTGTATCCCCACTTTGCATGGGATGGATGATGTAATAATTGTTGTATTTTTGTCATGTATATACAATTGGTATATCCCCACTTGGTTGGGTGGATGAGTCAAATATGGTGTATCCCCACTTGACTGGGTGATTGATGTATGCATGAGTCATTGGTCATAGGGAGGTCATACTCACTTGGTTAAGTTATAGAGTCATGTTATTCTTTTGAAACATATCTCTGTAGAGTCGGCATGTACTCAAGGGGAGCATGGACAGCATAATGTTTATCAAAGGGGGAGAATAACTTGGTCCGCCCTTTGCCCTTGATGTCAAAGACGGGAGTATTTTGGTGTTGCTTGTTATCTCTAGCAGTTTCTACAGCTTGCAGTAATCAACACCAACATGGTTGTCATCAAGTCCAAAGGGGGAGATTGTTGGCATTATGATACAAGTGTTGTCCTTGATGGCAACTCACTCACAGGTCAGTACGGTTTTGATGAAAGGCAACCCACAGGGTAACAGGTCTATTCAAATGTAACAAGGCATTGGTACAGAAGAACGGGAAGATGGAACTATAGCCTACTAATCAGAATGAATAAGTTGAAGGTAAAGGATGGTGAAAAGAAATTTAAGATATATATGCAGGTCCTCTTAGTCAAAACAGTGTATACAAGCTGGTTCACAGAACAAAAAGAGTGTATACGTATACATGCACTTTCACAAGAAAAAAAGTGCATATATGTTGGAAAATCAAGGAAATTCAAGAGGTGACAATACCATGGTTCAATACCATGGTATTAACCCACAATATTGATCGGAGTAACAACTATTTTATCCCGTCCAAGAATACCACAAGTTCTAAGTGGTTTTGGTCCGAGGTATTGAGAAAGGCCTAAAACTATATAAGGAGGAGAAGATCATAAGGCCAAGTGTGCAAGTGAAAAGGGAATACTTCCATCTGAAGTATATTTTATGTTGTAGGTGCTATGTTTCTAATTTTATATTAAATATCTTGTGCAACTTAAATTCAATGTTGGATCAGGATCATGAGACCTGAAATGACTTATCATTGAATGATCTGATATTGGTTGGGCCAAATCCAATTGTGTATACCGGTTTTATTCTTTAAATGTCATAATCTGGTTTTGTCTTAAGTCTGGAATAGCAGCGAAGTTATGAGTTAATTTTTGCATATCTATACACTAGTTCCTCTCGGCAAAAGCACGTGTACACGTAGGTTCTACTCTTCCAAGTATCGTATACAAAGGAAAATCCTTTTCTTCATATCTAACTGATCTAACTGATCAGTTATGTTGTTTTACTTTTGTCTGACAATGAAGTCTTCTAAGACCTGAATGTAAAATTGAATGCATAACGGTTTTGGTGTCTGATTGATTGATTATATAAGTGAGAAGGGTGATCTTTACTACTACCTATATAAAGCTTTGTAAATTGAAAGTATATATTCAAGTATATTGCTGGTTGGTACAGACTTGATTTAGAAGTTTTATGTTTCAGTAGTTTTGAAGGTATACGCAGGTTTGATTAAAGGAAGTAGTGTATACATGCAAGTTGGGTTTACTAAAGTAGCGTATACATTCTAATGTGTGATTTTTGAGGTTGCTGCTGGTTCTAAATGATGATGTAGGTTTCTAGGTTTAGCACAGTGTTCTAGTGACAGTGATATGACTGTTCAGATTAACTGATTATTGGTTGATGCAGTTTGAAAGTTCTTATGGGTCCAATATGAAAATTTGATGAAACGAGGCCTTCATGTGTATTGTTGTGTACCAGGAGCATCCAGTCTAAAAATTTATGAAACGTGGTCCCTGGAGGAAGAGAGAAGGTTGTAGCCTTCTGTAGGTCGATGCCTACGTACTAGTAAACACATTGGCTAGTACAAGAGCTAGGGGGTTGTAGCCCCCTTCCAGTAGAAGATGGAAAACGAGAGAAAGTTGTAGCCTTCTACAGGTGGGTGCATGTGTACTAGTATGAGTCTGCACCCATACAAGATTGTAAATAAATTTTCTTATTATTAAAAGAATACAAAGATGACAGCAACAGGTGGCTTTCACCCACGTTGGGTTTCCACCTTAAATCTTGGTGTTCATGTGTGTTTCTTATGTGTAATGGTTTATTCTATTTTTATTGCACTATTAAATAAGTTATTGATGCACTGGTTAAATATCAACACAAGATAAATTGACTAAATCACAAATTATCTGGGTATACGTTGGTTTCTCTAATCATAGTAGCATGTACACGCTAGTTCACTTCACAGAAGTAGAGTATATAAAATTGTTTGGGAAATGAAAAATTATTGATCTGATAACACTGATTCACCCCCCCCCCCCCCAGTATTATTTCTAACAATTTCATGCACAATAATTCATTATATGATCAACAATTTAACTCAACAACTTCAAAAATCAGTTAACGGTGGCAAAGTATGTCAGAGACATCATGGTTCGGAGTTCAGACAGCTTCAGAGAGATTCATATCATGGTAAACAATAATCAAACCTCTAGTCGCTCTCTTCAGATTAGCATGGAAGCGACTTTAGATGTCTGGATGTTGTCTAGGCCTTATCATGAGTGCATCCAGGGATGAAATCTCTTAGATCTGTGACATCTGAAGCAAAAACCCTAATTTATGTAAGGGCTTCAAATCTAAGACTCTGTTGCAGATCAATATTGTCATATGCACATAAATCATTCTTCAAAATACAAATAGTAATAAGGGTAAGAATCTTGAGAAGAGATTCTCCCTCTGACTGGGGATCTGCATCATTCATCTTCATTCATGTAAACAACATGTATCTATTTGAATCATGCAACAACAGATCTGTTAGATCATAAACATATGGTTATCAGCGTCATGACATCAATCTTTCATCGAATGTTAGACTCAAAGCAGCAGATAGATGCAGCATCATATCTCAAATATTATGAATACAATATCATTTTCTGTCAAGTCACTCTATCAGGTTAGGGCATTCATTTTAAGCATATATCATCAAGACAAGACCATACTTAGTAAGATATCTAATTGTAAATCTTACACTTATCCCTCTCACATCAAGGTTACCATGCTCTTCATGACCAATGAGATCAAATTAGGTCATTCAATAAAGATTTATCAAAATAAAAAGAGTGCCAATCACTCTTTCCATATGTTGTCATCATGTTTTTCACAAGCATTACCAACAGACTCATGTATAGAACTATCCTTATATATGAAATCCATCATGACAAGTATCAAGAGTATCATTTTCTAGAGCCAAGGTGCTAACCTTCTTTATAGGATCAAGATATCCAATAGAAAGATCATAGATGTTATCCAAATATCAATTGTATCAATGTATCAACATTAGATAGCCTCATAGAATTCAAGAAGGTCAAAAATGTTCAACACCAAGTGCATAATTTCATCATAGGAGACATATATCCAAGTCACTTTCATATGTATGTATGAGCCATTAAAGAAAGAGGCATTCTCATCATACCTGAGCCAATAGCTGAAACACACCATGCATACCTTTTGGTATTCAAATACTTGAGCACCTATTCATTAGACATAGGCCGCTTGAAGCACTTTGTCATATTTTCATAAAGTACCTCTTTATTTCTTTCCAGATCTACATCTCAAAGTGATCCTCAAGAAGGATATACACATCTCATCTCATCAAGAAGGTTAGAAACATCCATAGACTCAAATACATATGCAGGAAGTACAAGCAATAAACATAATCATCAAATCTATAAGTCTAACAAGAAATAAGCATCATAAGTCAACAAATACCTATCTTCAATGAGAGATGATCCTCTCTCTCTTGAACCAACCTTTAATATCCATCAATGTCCATGGTCCATATACCAATGTTGTATTCAAGTATCCAACCAGATCTGTTAGGGATTATCCCATCTAGGGCTTTATCAAGTGCTTCACATAGACCATAGAATCCATCGAACCCTAATCATCAAGACACCTAGGGTTTTCTTCAAACCCTAGAATTATTTTAGGTCTCCACCATCATCTTCTTGCTACCATCAAATGTGTAATCATTGTGGTGATCTCCATGACTTTTCTTCATCCCATATCTGATTCCATGTTAAATTTTCTTAGGGCGACATTGTTCTTTACTTTGATAATTGAATTTCACCATTAATTCTTTAAGTTCACCCCATATCATCATTACATTATTCAGATCTACACCATTATACATCATCATATGAAATTACAAAGAAAGAAACAACATCATCATCATCATAAATACAGTGGAACATAAAAGGAACAGTAGAATAAATCATGCACACACATAGAGACACCAGGATTGGTCTGAGACCAGGGCAAAACCCACTATGGGGAAATCCCTTGCAAACCTTCTTCTTCTTAGATCGTCATCAAATGATGCAGAAAAAGAGAGTACAATGATCCATAACTTTATCTATGCAGAAAAAAAATATAATGATATCCGTGAAATAGATCTAATCGTGTTAGGAATCAGAACCCTCATACTAATGGTTGTAATGTGATGTCACAAACTAATGTCAACTGTTGTATACTATTGTCATTGTGCCAAACATTGTTGAGCATTGTTGTCACTGTCAATGAGCCCAATACATATGTTTGCAGTGGAAACTAAAAAATAAGATCTACAAATCTGTATAATAGTAGAGAAAAACCCAAATCTACCAAATCACTGAAGTCAATTGAAACCAAGATGTCAAACCCTAGATCTGAACTCAGGTCGCTCTCATCAAAATTGTCTGTGTGTGACTGAAACTTCCTGGTTGCTCTCTCGGTCACTGTATGCGAGAAACTATGGCTACATAGTCTCTCTCAAGAAGTATTTATATGTGTGATTGTGGAGTAATACACTTAAAACCCAGAGTTTCTCCCTCACTGTTGTTATGTGAGCAACCGAGATGTCCTTGTCGCTCTCGGGACCACTCTGAATGAGCGACCAAGGACTTAAACCTCCAAACCTGCCTCTGAAGCCATAGTCGCTCCCATAAGCCTTTGTGCCAGCATCCAAGGGTCTATAGTCACTCTCATATGCTTTTGTGCCAATATCCAGGGACCAAAATTCCCTATTTTGTGCCAGCGACCGAGTTCCAGAAGACCCTAACCCAGAGCAAACCACCTGTGATTTTTGACCCTTGAGTGAACTCCTTTTGTCAAACCTGTGCAAACCAATACAAAAGAGAAGAGAAGATGTGTCCAAATAATCTTGAGGTCTCTTATATTTATAGGTTTTCCTGAGGGTTCACTTGGGGTTAAGACTGACCCAAGAAGTTACTCATGTGGTTAGGGCTAACCCATTCCATAATATATGTATGAATAAAATAATTCATAAAACAACTTCTGCTTGACCAAATTGGGTGATCTTTATTTCGATTTTGGCCCTCTCAAAAAGAGTAATCTAATGAAATCATCATATTGGTCATTTGAGTTGTACAAGGTGGAACGTTACCATAGTTACAAAAATTAACGTCATCTAGTTTCCTTGTCCCTTCAGCAAATTTTTCATTTAGACCCTTCTCAACCTTTGTCTTCTCAGGATCGGTTCTCAGAGAGACAACCTCTGCTTCAAGAATCTGATAGTTCTCTTCCCATTATTGAATCAGGTCTTGAAGAACTTCCTCTTTTCTTTTGGCCTCCTCCAGCTCAACCTTCAAAGACATAATATCATCTTTGCATATATGTGAGATCGTTTCCCTTTTTAACTTGAGCAGCTCCTATTTCAACTGCTTGTTCTCCTCCTCCAGTCTCTCACAGTTTCCTTGTTTCTCTTTCAGTATAAGGGCTAGACTCTCCTTTCTCTTGATGTCTCTTTCAAGCTTTTCATTTTGATAGGAAAACTCCTCATTATCATAGTTATACATACCTTCCTTTGCACGTTGTAATTGTTCCTTCAGTTGCTTATTTTTCCTCCTTGCTTTCTTCAACTCGTCGAGGGCACTGATTAGTTCCCCTTCAAGGTCTACTACTCCTTATTCTTCCTCTTCAAAGTCCATAATACCCTGCTTTTTGGAGTCTATCTCAAAGGCCCTAAGAAGATACTTATCTGACTCATTTTCCAATGAGTCTTCATAGTCTGACTATGGTGTTGAGTTATCCACTTTGGAGTAGAACCCCTTCTTCTTATAGGGATTTTTCTTCTTAGGCCAGCTCTTGATCAGATTCACAACTAGAGCACTCTTGATTATCTTTGTGCTCCTTTCCCTATCTGGATACTTTGAACTTTGCTTCTTCAGTTCAGATTTTTCCTACTCTCATCTCATAGGTTATGGGAGTACCATGTAGTTGATCCATATTAAGATCCTTTAAGTTATCCATTTCCTTGATAGATAAGATTTTGGCATTAAATCTCATGGGTAGATATCTTAATATTTTCTGAACAATCATGTCTTCCTTGACTTCTTCACCAAGTCCTATAATCATATTAGTCACTTCACCAACTCTGAGGAAGTATTCGGTTATGCTTTCATTCTCATTCATTCTCAGGCTTTCAAACCTCATTCTGAAAGTCTGAAGTTTTGCTTGCTTCACTTTGTCATCTCCTTCATGACTCTGGTTAAGCTTTACCCATACTTACAATGCATAAATTTTACAAGTTATAATTGACTAAGACCAAAGAGAATGGAATTCTTGGCTTTATCATTGTTCCCATATAATTTTTTACCATCTGCATCAGTGGGAGGAATATCAAGGACATTGTAGTCTACTAGTACTGAAGTCCAAACATCTACTCCTAGGGACATAATATATGCTTCCATTCTCACTTTCCAAAAAGCATAGTTGGTCCCATCAAAGACTGGTATTCTACTCTAGTAAGCCTCTTAACTCTCTTGCCTAGACATAATTCCTTATAGATCTACCTTCTAGTGTTTAAATTATTGTTGAAGGAACCTACTCCAATACCAATTGTTGAAATAAGGAATTGTTGCGGGGGGTGAATAAGTAATTAAGATACTCTTGTTTATTTTTCTTATTATTCTTATAGAGCCTTTTTATGTTCTTTAAATTGTGAGAAAATTCATTCACAAAAAAGTGAACCAACAATACTTTAGACACGTATTCAAGAAACAATCACATGAACAGCACACATTTGACACAGTGTTTTTCACATGAAAACCCAAAGGGAAAAAAACCACCAATTTGTTGTTTCTTTATGATGTAAATTAAGCACCCACTTAATTACATCTATTTGTTCGTGAGAACCCAATCACAAGAGTCACTGACCCCCTTTGGTTAGCAAGCGCCAACTTTCCAAGAGGAACCAACCTCTTTAGTTTGTAGGCACCAACCTGCCCTTGCCATTGTTCTACTATTTCATCCAATTTTCAAACTGAAAAAACAGGCATACAATTTTACAAGTAAAATAACAAACAATGGTTGTTCACATATTTGACTTATGTACTCTGTCTTTTGTGCTCACTTGCCGCAAATCTCCTCTCACTACTCACAGCAACACCTCCCCTGCGTTTTGGCTTCATTGTCAAGGGCTCTTCATTCACTGCACTTCAACACTACTCTTGCAATTCTTCACACAGTCTTCACGCTTCTCTTGCCATTATATTACAATGTGTCCTCTCAGGAGCTTTAGCGTCTCTACTTCAATTCTCACACTCACAGCATTGCTCTCTCACACATATTCTCACTTCCCCACTTTTTTCGTTGTTGGTGATGGTTTTGTTCCACTGAGGCACTCTACACAAGGGAGTCTCTCCACGTTGTCTTGTAGCTACCAATCTGTACTTAGGCATGGCTTCACTTACCATTCTTGCATCTTCTGAATGGTTTCTTGTCACAGAACTCACAACATAGAGGGACCTCACAATTCTTCGAGGTATGACTGCACAGAGCTCCTATACTGAGAGATTAATTCTCAGATGACCTACCCACTCCTTCAAGAGTCCCATGCTTATTTATTGTTATACAGATATTGATAGTCCACAGAGGTGATCGTTCTGTTCTTACTTACCACAACTATTCATGCACGTGAGGCAGTTGATTGCTTCCTTCAAGCTCTCAAATTCATCTATGTTGCCAATGTTGTCCTCGGTTACTTGTTACAGAGTCTTCCATAGGATTATCTCTTTTCAACTACCAACTCCTTTTTGCCTTCATTCAATATCGTAGCTACAAGCCCATACATTCTTTAAAGCTTTGTACTTCCTTATCGGAGAAATCCCATATTGCAACTTTCTCGGTGGTGCAGTGTTCCGATATTCTAATTTTCCGATTGTCAATCTCCTTCTACTTATCCTTCACAATGCTTCTCATCATAAGACCACTAGTTGTGACCTGTCACTTAGCATTAAGGTATTAAGCCTTCAGACTCATGTCGGGGGCCATTCTCCCTTTGTTAACTTCTCTGCGCCCTTGGTTCGTTGAGCTCTTATGACCATGTTCCAGCCCAATATTGGAAGCCCTCTATATCAGAACTTTTCAACACTCTGACTGTTATAGAGTTTCGATATCTTCAATCCTCCAATCGCTAACTTCTCATATGACATCATCATTGCGCATGGCGACTCTTTAGTGGTGACACGTGTCACTCGATTTTTTCCCATTAGACTACCCAACAAGGTTAAATATGCCTTCCATGTGTCCTGTCGCACTTCCACGTCATGTTGACATCAGCTTCCAGTGTAGCTTAATGGAGCCAATCATATGTTGTCATGTGTCCGCCTAGAGGAGAGAGAAGAGGACCTGTCAACCTTGGTTTTGCACTGAAATCCTTTTTTATTCTTCTTCTCACATTCCTCGATGCTTTAAAAGGCTTATCGGCACTTACCGATATCGCAACTTTATGTGCTTTTCCTACTTGAAAACGTTATGATACTACGATCTTCAATGTTCCGATTTCCTTCAACCTCTGATACACCGCACCGTCAATTGTCGATATTGTCGATACGCTGACATCCCAATCTCTGATATTCGATGTTCCGACATGTCGATCTCCGATATCCCAACCTTCTTAGGAATTCAAATCCCTAAACATCGGCAAGCCATAACTTCTGACCCATGAGTCCATTTTTGGACTTCTGCATATCGTTGGAAATCTTATTCAGAGAACTTTCCAATGGAGAGGTTCCTATGTAGGCTTTTATTCCTTCAACTGCATGGAATATGAATTAAAACATTTCTTCTCATTGAATCTTGGTACAGCTAAACTCACAATCGCCATGATGATAATTTTATGGCTTCTTTAGTAAGCCTTCAATTGTGATTATTTTATACAAGAAGCCTGCATCTACCATTGGATTCTTCCAAAACACCCAATCATCATGTTGACCCTTGTTTGACATCAATTCCCACATTTACACAGCCACCCATACACCATCAAATGTTCAACAATTACAACCAACAACACATCTGCAAGTGTTGTAACACACATCAATGCCAACATAAAGATGATGAAAGATTATATTGTTTCAACGTATTTTTAAGGATATCTAGAATAAGAGATGAACTCCAATCTATAGATGAATTTGTATCAGAGAAAAAACTCGTGAATGTTGCACTACTAGGTCTACCAAAATATTGGAGCTCTTTTGCATCAGGAATTAGAGGTTGGAAAGATACTCCAACCTTTGAAGAAATGTGGAATGTATGCAGTCAAGAAGCCCACATCTCATTAGTAAGTGGAAAAAAAATATGATGAAGAAAACAACACTTCTAATGCGCACTTTGATCATCACAAAAGGAAGGGAACATACAAAAAGTTCAAATGGCCAAAGAAAAAGGGTTATCTATCAAATATTGAGTGCTATAATTTTCATAATATGGGACACTACAAAATTTAATGTCTTGAGAATCTAGGAAATAAGAAGAGAGAAAGAGAACATTCAAATATTGTTGATGAACCTCCACCCAAAAGAAAAAATGATAAATAATCTGAAATCAAAAACCTATTTTCGAAAAACTCTTAGGGATATTATCCCTCGCATATCCTTCTATTTTAAGTTTTGTAAGGTTTTCATTTATGTTTTTATTTCTAGAGTTTGTAGGTCTAATATATATTGTTATAACTTTTGGGTTGTTTAAAGTGTATGAATCCCTCAAACGAATAGATTAAGAGGGATCCTTCACCATTTTACCAAAGATAAGTATAATTTTCTTTGTTTTATCTTTCATGTTTGGTTTTCTCCTCATATCAATATTTTCTTGTATTGTATACTAATAACCTTTTATTTATATTTTCCTCAATAGGAAAGCTTATATAACACACAAAGGTTATGGAGGAGACTTCAAAGGATACACTTAATCATGAAATAAATTTGGTTGCAAAGAAATCCCTTCAAGAAATGATGTTGTACAACTTCTGTTACATAACAATTCAAGATATATCACAAATTACAAGATTTGTTGCAAGGCTTTCTTTATACAAAAGGTATTATCATTTTTTCTTTTGAAATTTTTGTTATATTACTAACTCTCTTATGTTTAGGGTTTTTAATCATTAAGATTCTTGTTAGAGTGATTAATCATTAGATTGAATCTACCCTTGTTATATTATCTCTTGCCATTTGTTTATTTTTTAGGAAACCCTAACTCTTAGCGCTCACTATAAAACCCTAGCCTCTTGTAGCTAAGAGTATGTCAATATTAAATAATGAAACCATAGTCTACTTAGGATTTGTTGATAAAGTCTAGAAATTATATTATTTTGAAGTTTGGGGTTTTGATAATGTTATGGTAAAAACCTTAGTCCTTTAGGGTTTGTTGTTGATGTCTAAGTTATATAATGAAACCCTAAATTCTTAGGGTTTTGTGAAGTAGGGTTTATAAACAAAACCCTTGTAGTATTTATAGTAAGATCCTAGGATTGAACCCCTAGGTGTATATTCATATGTTTGATCGATATGCTATTGTGGTAAAAATTCTTCATTGTATTGACCTTGGGTTTACCTAGTAGATATTGATATGAAATGTTAGTGCATTCTAGATATGTATATGCAAGTATGCTAACTTAATTGTTCATACTCATGTTTTAGTTTGTGAAATATAGGTTTTGTAGCAAAACCCTAGTATAGATTGATATTCTAGGACATGATGATATTGTTTTCGATTATTGATATGATTTAGCTTTGATGATAAAATATAAGGTTTGCAACAAACCCTAGTAGAATCTGATATGCAATTTTAAAAACATATTGTTGAAACCTTAGATTTATAGTAATATGATTAGATTTTTATTTGATTCAATCTAAGGCTTTGTGTTTCGAAGATGGAGTCTAGGGTTTATAACAAAACCCTATCAAGCAGTTGAAGTCTAGTATGTAAAAAGAGTTGACCCTTGTTAATTATGAACTTAACTAGGTTTAGGTATTTGATGTCTAAAGCTTGAATGTTTTGATGCTTCCATTATATTGAAAATATTTTGATATGGTTGACTTCATGTTTCTGTATCTTTGTATTTGGTTTTACTTGCTATTAAAGTTTTGTAGGTACATAATCTTCAAGATGTTGAAGATGTTCATAATTATGAGCATAATGAAGGAAGCTACAAAAATTATGATGATAAAGATGACCTTTATGCCATGAGAAACAAATTAAGCCCTGATGAATTTCCTTCGATATTATAAAAGAAATAAGGTGTTGATCTCGTTAAGTTGAGAAGGAGCATGGTTAGAAGAAAAGGTATATCTCCCCAGTTAAGAGGGAGAGCATATTATGATAGTCATAGTGAATACCTTGAAGAAATAATGAAACCAAATAATGAATAAAAATACTACAAATGGATGTTCATGAAAAAGACTTGAGAAATACTGAAGTTGTATTTGGTGCTACTGAAGAAGTGAAGGAAGAAAGTTTTTGACAAGTTGAATTTGGATAACTTGATGATGATATAAGTATCATTAGGATAATTTAGGACCATGAAGGTTTGTGTTTGCTTTTATATATGTTTGAAGGCTTATGACAAATTGGGGTTATGAATGTACAGGATCTCTCCGTAAAAAGGTTGAACATTTGAATCATGCTTAGAGTGGTGGATATATATGATTTAGTTGAGAATGAGAGATGAAGCATATTGTGGCAACAAAATGCTTGGGAGAACATCTAGTCGGCCTATGTGTTGATGTCTAGATCGCGAAGTAGGGAGGGTTGCGTTGGTCATGGAGATTTGACCTTCAATATGCACCTAGATCCCTAGGTTGGTGTTAGAGCTTAAAAATTTTATGGTACCTAAAGTGGCTAAGACTTGAGTACACCTTAGTCCCACCCGATTAGAGTACCTTGGCTAGGTATCTAATATGTAGCATTGTGTCTATTGTGAACTCTTCATAGAGTATATCATTTTGATATCTTCCATGTACCTCTTTATACATCTAATTATCAATACCTCCCTAGTTAAAAGGGAGTATTGAAAAATGTAACTAGTGTCGGTCTTCATAATTGTAATTGAAATGTATTTGTCAGAAGAAAGAAAAAGAAATCTTATTATAAAAGAGATTGACTTATTAAAGCACGTGTTTCATGTTTGGGTAAATGGTTTTTAGGACAAAGCCTCCATTTTAGGCTTCTAAAGTTTCTGTCAAAAGTCCTACTGCTTGTCATCATGTAAAATACCCTTCTTGGGCGTCATCTATCAGGAAATAAATTTATTTTAATGTAAAATAGGTCTTTTAGGTCTCCGACACCAATTTGGCCTCAAGAAGGACAAGTTGGACTCATTAAGGGAATTAGACCTCACAAATTCACTATAAAAAGGCAACAACTTGACCTCATTTGGAGCACATTCACAACAAGTTCGATCTGCAATTGTTGGAGAAGCAAAAGGGTGCAAAATTCAAGGAAGGAGGAAAGAATAATGAAGGAGGATGAAGTTTTTATCAAGCAAAATAAATCAAATTTTCTCTCTTTATCTCACATGTGCGAAGTTGTTGGGTTACTGGAAGGCTCGAAATTGCAATACTGAAGTTGGGCCGAAAATCTGAATTAGTTGGGCAAAAATCTGAAATAGCTGGGTCAAAAATTTGTCTTTGATGCAATATTGTCGCAGGTGATCCTTGGAGTCTGGAAGGATGATTTGAGGGCTGACTTGGTGGAGTGATAAGAGTTTTTTCTGATCTAAGGTCTTGGTCTATCTCAATTTGATCAGTGGAAGAGTTTGACTAGGTTTTCCCCTAAAGGGGTTTTAGTCATCGCTGAGTGCCTACATCTAGTGTCGTTGATCTTCATGTTTTGATTTGATAATTTTTTGATGAAACAAAGATGAAAGAAGAAATAAAGAGAAGATAATTATTCTAAAACAATATCACAAGTAATTATCAATATAAGATAATATTTATGTATTTTTGATTTCTTAACATTTAGCATGCATCAAATTTGGAGCAGTTGTTGCCTGTAAAGAAATAATATTGGATTTTTATTCAAATTATAAGTTCTTAAATGATGAAGAGGATGTCCAAAACAAGACTTGCTTAGCATATGCATAATAATAGATAATGATGCACATACAATGAGATAAGTAGGTTGATTAGATTTGAGAGGAAGGAGTGTGAATATATTAAGAGTTGGTTGTCGGTATTCCTAAATGAAGGAAAATAAAAAAACTATATCTAACTTCATTTAGTTAATATACAAAACAGGGAAATGCCTAGTTGAAACAAAAATTGGTCAGGAGATGATTTTGCAATTTGAAAATAGATCAATAAAACTCCTTTCTTGACGGGAAAAGGCTACAAAATAGAAGTTCAACACCTCCCTCTAAAGTTGCAAGTTGAATGGGTCAAAATTGAACAAAACAAGCAACTAAAAGATACATTTTTCAGATGAAAAGGGGGGCATAAAGAGGTAATTTGTGTAGGTTTTAACCCTATACAATTAATTCCTACAAAAAAATTCCTAGTAGAACAGAAAATATGTAATAGAAAACACCAACATAACATGAAAATTTTATTTTGTAAACCTAAACTGAGAAAACCGAAAAGTTTTTTAGTATATTCTTCTTTTCCATATATAACAACATTCATAAATTTCCAATCCATTTACCCTATATTTGAATACAATCATAGTTCCTTAATCGAAACTACAAAACGCTGGATAAACCATCATGCACCATAAAACCATTAAAAGTGAAAATCATGTGTTGAAAACCACCAAAATAGATGCATAAATTCATCGCCCTAAAAGATTGGGAATTTAGAGGGGCAATGGGAATCAACCTTACTTGCCTACCTATAGGTCGAGGTAGCTAAAGACAGAGATAAGAACAATGGGACACCTACAACACTTGAGTTAGGCCCTAATACTGGGTGGTTAAGAGCACTGGGTAAAACCTATAGCACTAGCCCCCTTTGCAACCCCCTCCCTCTTCAAAAAAAATGGGGCCTACCACCTTCCCACTATACCCAACACAACATATAACATATGGAAATAGTTGTGTAATGAATACAACACATACCTTACATTCTATCACTTGTTGTTTTCTTGGCACACAAGGGGTCACAGGAGTACATAATCAACAACCTAAGGCAATAATGCACATTGTTTCTCTACACCAAGAGAAATTTTTAGTGCTCACATATTTTCTAAATGAATCTGCAAAATTCTTCAAAGTGTCCACCTTCACCAACAACTCTTTCTTTTCTTCAATCAGATCTCTCACAAAGTAATATTGAAAATCAATATATTATGTCTTAGAATGATAGGATGGGTTCTTTGCTAGGAAGATTGCACTCTTACTGGCACAATCTATCCTCACAACTCGTTCTACCAACCCAATAGTTGAAAAAAATCTATGTAACCATATTGTTTCCTCCCTTGCATGAGTGGTTGCTATGTATTCAACTTTTGTATTTGAGAGTGCCCCTACGGACTGACTTTTACTTATCCAACTAATGGCTCCAAATAACTTAAATACATACCCACTTGTATATCTTCTACAATACATATCTCTAACCCAGCCTACATCAACAAATCCATGTATGTCCAACACTCTATAAAATCCTATCTTTCCTTGGTAACATAATCCATAACCAGTAGTGCCACGCAAATACCTGAAAACCCTCTTTACTATTGTCCAATGCTCCTTCCTTGGTTTTGACATATACTTGCTCAATACTTCCACTACATTTGTGATGTATGTTCTAGTACAGACCATTTGATACATCAAACTTCCAACTACATTAGCATATGGAACACAATATATTTCCTCTTCATCTTCCTATGCCTTGGAACACTAATCTATAGATAATTTTACACCTACAACAATAGGTATCTTTACCAATTTACATTCTTGCATATTAAACTTCTACAATATTGTTTCAACATACTTCCTTTGATTTAATCAAAGTTTCTTGTTTGTCCGATCTCTTCTAACTTTCATGCTCAAAACAAAATTCGTAGCACCAAGATATTTCATGTCAAATTTAGAGGACAACTGAGTTTTCACTTCCTAGATGATTTCATTGTCTGATCAGCAACATATCATCGACATACAAGACCAAATAAATAAGATAAATAACAACTAATTTGAAATATACACAGTGACCCACTTTTATCCTTGTGAGGGCGAGTCCCAATATATAAGTATCAAAATTTTTATACCACATCCTTGATGATTGTTTTAGCCTATACAGGACTTTTTTAGTTTGCACACCAACTCTTTATTTTCCTTCACTACAATTCTTTCTTCCTGCTTCATGTAGATTTATTTTTCCAAATCTCCATGTAGAAATGTTATCTTTACATGCATATTTTTTACTTCAAAATCGAAAGCAACAACAACAAATAAAAGAAATATAATAAAAGTTAACTTTGCAACAAAAAGAGGATCTCACCAAAGCCCATTCCCTCCACTTGGGAACAACCTTTTGCTACTAATCGAGGTTTGTATTTCTCCACTTCCTTTTGCATTCAACTTCTTCTTAGACACCCATTTTTTACCAATGGGCTTTATTCTAATCTACAACTCCACTAAATCCTAAGCCTCATTCTTGTCCAAGGGCGGCATTCCTTCAACCATGGCCTTTTTCCAAATTTTTTCATCCTCTTAATCCACTACCTTCTTAATAGTAGGATAATCATCAGCAATAAACAAAGCAATATTTGAACGAAAATCAGATGGAGTAAACCTTTCTAGTTGTCGTTTTTCCTTAATCGATCTCCTCAATATCAATGTTGTTCTTTTTCTTATTCTTAATCTTTTATAGAGTTTGATTAATCATCCTTCAATTCAAACTCTATATTTTTTGGTTCTATCTCCCTTGGTAGGAATTCATGTTTGAAAACATCTTTCATTTCTCTAAATACCACATATTTACTATATACAACCTTCTTAGTTTATTGGTTTTAAATATTATAACCTTTCAAACCATCTTTATATCTAGTAAAGATACACTTTTCAATTTTATATCAAGTTTACTCTTGTTCACTTTTAGAAAGTGTACATACGCATCACATCCATATACCCTGAGATTTTTAAGAGAAGGTTTCTCGCCAATCCATACATCATGTAGAGTTTTTCCATCTAACATTGATGAGGGTGACCTATTTACCACGTGTTGTCGCACAAAGTGTCTAGGCACCGCGACAATGCTCAGAGTAAGGGTTGTCACTCTTAAACCTTACTCACTCCATTTAGACTCTCTCCTAGACAAGTCAATCGGGGGTAGTCCCTAAGGTAAATGGATGAGGATAGCCTGTGAAACACAAACTTTAGGAGATTTTAATGATGGACAACTTAATGAAAAGCGAGTCTCGGCCAATTGAGGTAGTTAGAATAAAATAAGACATAATCGCAAGATATAAATGACTACAAACCAATGCCTTTATGTTCAATTAATTGTAGATTAAGTAAGAAAACAAGTCATCCAGAACAATTTTCGAATGTGTGACGAACAGTGACAATAATGAATGATCAATATAAACGCCCAAAACTGCAATATGCAAGAGATTCCAAATTTAAAATAATTTTCATTAATTGCCCAGATCTAGAATCAATTAACTTTCTCCAATAGTGAATATGATTTAAAACGTTTATTGCACTTGACAATAGGGAAATATCAAAAATGCATTTAATCACCAGATAACACCAAGGAACTTTAGATTAGTGCTTCAATTATTCTTTAAGCAAAATATAAAGAAGTAAAACAAATCAACACGTTAATAAATCGAATTTTTAATGGGCCATAGGCCACATTAAAAAAATTAATGTTTAAGTGCAAATCCCTTAATTTATTTTAACTCCTTAGTTAAATAAATAAATAAAAATAAAAAAAAAAAATTAGAATTTTTAATTTTTTATGATTTTTAGGGCTTTTTAGGTTTTAGAAATTTTTATATTTTTTCAATTTTGTGAAAAAAAAAAGAATAAATAAATAAAATCACAAAAAAAAAAAATATATATATATATATATATAGATATATTATTTTATTTGTTTTTTAAATGTTTTAGATTTACCAAAAAAAAAATATCCAAATGAAACAAAAAAATTAAATCAAATCAAAAATTTAAAAAAACAAAAAACAAAGAAAAAAGAATCTAACTAATCGCACTAACCTAAACTAAATAGAAATAAGACCATAATACAAAAATGAAAAAGTCTAAAATAAAACTAACCCTAACACTTTGATTAAAACATAACCCAAACGAAATAAGGTGATATCCGAAAAAATAAAAAATAAAAGAACTAAACGTAAACCAACTCATACGCATACAAGCCAAAATGAAAAAAATCAAAGTGTTTTTGTTGAATGAGTGCAGGTTTGCTAGAGCGAGACTTTGCAGGACGGCGGAAAGGTCGAGTTGCGATAGGGAGATAAAGTAGCAAATGAGGAGAGGTAGAAGCAAGCAGATGGAGACTTGGACGGCGGATGAGGGATGAGCTAGGTTGTGGACGGAGAAGACTGTGATGATGATGAGAACGTGCAACATTTGCAGGTTTGCGATGGATGCTGGGATGGCAGAACAATTTGATGCCTCTTCTTTTTGTTTGTGATGCAGTTTTGACAACGGAAAGGAGCCGCGGCGGACAGGGAGCAAGGCATCGGATGAAGGAGAACGGAGCAGCGTTTGAAGATTGCAGGTTTGCGGGATGACGAAATGCAAGCGATGAGTTGAGGGTTTTGCAGGTGAATGCTTCAGACAGAGGACAACGAGCCACGGGTTGAAGGAGCTGGATGGAGCATCGCAGGTAGGTAAGTCGTAGGAGAAGAGGGTTTAGTGAATGGATTTCGAAAAAGGCAGTTGTGTAGGAGGGAAAATGGAGATTGGAGCTGCAGCGAGCAAAGGGATGGACAGCAGCGAGGAGGGATCAGATCTAAGAGCAGAATGGAGTCGTGTGATGAAGGAACTATTGTTATGGGCGTGGCTCTGTGCAAGGGGCTAGCAGAGGGATGCATTTGCAGGTTTGTAGAGAATGCAACAGGAAAAAGGTTGTGAGCCTTCTAAAAAAATTTCGAAATTGCACAATGAACTCCAAAACCAGGTCACAAATCAAAGAAACCAATCAGTAAACTGGTGCCCTAGAAACCCATTAAAAATTTCCAGAAACCTTAATTAAAATTTTGGAACCCTTGTAAAATTTTCCAGATTTAAAACTCTTTGAAACCATATTCTGCAAAATTAATTCGAATAATATCTCTGCAAAATGATGTCGATGAACCCTAGAGATCCAGATCTTACCCTCTAAGGCCTAGATCTGGACTCTACACAGTTTTATTCCTCAAATCTGTAGCTGCAAGGCAACAAAAAAAAAACTGAAATGATATATACAATGATAAAACTAAAACCCAGCGAAACCCAAGTCAGAAAACCAAAAATAATTACATATCTATGCACAAGAATAGTAGATCTATCAGATCTGGCGAGTGTGAGTCCAACTCTGCTCTCAGATCTGACAATATAAGGCTCTCAAATGCCAGATTTATCAATTTAGCACATAAAAAAAAAAAAAAAAAATTAAGTTTAAAGGAGGTGCTGAGCTCAAAACCCTTCACGCATCACCAGTAAAAATCTTATGATAAGCTCGGGATCAAATTAAGTTGGGCTCTTCATAAAACATAGATCGGGAGTTGGCCGGTCCAACTGAAAACTTCCCCGAACGCTCGATGATCTAAAAATCAAGACTTTCCTGCAAAACTCAATTCAACCATAAATATAGAACAAGAAAATAATAATAAAACTCAAACAAATAGAGGTACCTGCTATTACATTCAGAATCTAGATTATCATTTAAACCCCAGCGACTGAGCAAGATACCTATACTCAAATCACTCTTTAGAAACTATCATCAATGGCTAAAAAAAATTTACGCATAAAAAACAATACATCTTACACTATTTCCATGAAGAGTAACACTGACAAAAATTAACCCCAAAGTTTTTATTTATTATCCGAAAAATTTTACACAAGAGCTTTTCGCTTAGCACACGACTCAAAGGTCGGATGAATTGACTGACAAATGACCTCTTATTTAAAGATAAATCCTCCAACGACTAGTTCGAGTAATCCTCGTCAAAGTAATCTCGATCGTTGATGAGATTCAAAATTTCTTTTAATCTCATCCGTCGAAATTTTAAATTTTTGAGAAAATTCGAATTTTTCAATTAAATGTATTTTAATTAATTCAAAAAATAAATTTTTGAATTCATTTCTCAAAATTTTGACTTTGACTTAACTCCAGAGACCAAATGCTTAAAATTAGAAAAATAATTAATTTACCTTATTCCTTAGACCTCTTAAAATTTAACTTCTAAGAACCAATGAATTTTGCCTTCGGAGAATTTAAAATTTACCTAGGACCTAGAATTAATTAAATTTTTGGCTTAGGATTTTAATTAATTTTGGCCAGAAAATTTAAGTGATTAATCTATGAGGGGATAAATCATTTTTCCAACCCTCAAGACACTTTACATCATGATTTTCACATTTTTTACATCTCAAGGGGGGAAACCCATTTGCAAAAGACCCTCACAGACTACCAAATTCTGCGACACAAATGTAATCCAGAAGACCAAGCAATTTGTAATAAAATAACCTAACCGAATAGTTAGGATTATTCCAAAATCACTTTTACATATACTCGATCTAGAACACTAGGACTCCCCTAAGATCCCAGTGACAAAATCCATTCCGGCTTTGCGGTAACGCTGAAATAAAACTCTATCGACCATCCGAGAATGGATCGGTGAGACAGAAAACCTCCCAAGATGTAGATCGTCACTAGAAAAGTTGGTTTACCTAAGTAATTATATACACGACACGGATCTGTTGAGATTATTTACATTATACACATGCATAATGGGTTCACATTATAAGATGATGATCAAGTTGATGATGATAGCTGGACGGTACAAACACATCGATCACGCAATATCCCTTTTGCGAAAAAAGGGGGTACTGCTATGCGTCGTTTACACGTAGTGGTCAACATCTGGCTTTACTTAGGGACACGTTGTTGCACTGGAGGAATGTGAGAATCTAGAATCTGCATCCACGCAACACACAATATTACATAAGTACCGTCCATCCAAAAAATCATCATATAACATTAAGCACGGGAAAGATATAAGCTCTTCATTTATTAATTATCCTAATAACATGGAAAACATAAATCTAACTACAAAATGAAATACTGAAATAACAGGGCATAAGGTTAGAAATACAATACAAAGATGCCCCATGGCATTAGTTGCATTCAATATAATGCATATTTAGAATTTGCCTGCTTTCAGGAAAATCTGTCGATTATTTCTCAAATGTGCCATGTCCAATCTTGCACACGGTAGGAATTTTTCTATATGAAAATCAAGCTGCTCGCGGCCATCTGATGCATCAAATCACTTTCTCATTCTCTTTCTCTTGTGTCTTTTTTTTGTGGCAGGTTGTATCACTCATGATGTGGAACATTCTGCTTCAAAACTCTCAAATGAAGTATATAGGATATTCATGACCTGTCTTTCTTCATTCTGCATCTGATTCTTATCAATTTATGTTTTATCTGGGTCACCTTCAATTAGACACTTTTCAATGGAACAAGTGACATCCTTATAATAAGATGGATCTTGTTGCAATAGACAATGAGGCTTATGATTTTTCGATGTTTCCTTGTTTCTTTCATCTTCTGACTGATGCTGAAATTTTTGTACTTGCACTGTTATGGCCTCCATCTGGTTAGAGTGTTCAATCTTCATAGCACTGACTTCCTTGGCATGGTTTTCCTCCATGGTCAATAACCTATTCTGAAGACATATTTGACCAGCTTCCATATCTTTTATTACTTTGTCATTATCTGCTTTTATGGTCATCAAGCAATGTTGCATAGAGTTTATCTCTTTCTCATGATTTGCTTGTATGATAGCTAACTGATTATTATAATCGAATCTCATGATGGTTATTTCTTCGTCCATAGTTGACAATATGTTCTGAATCAAACTTATTTCTTCTTGATAATTTGTTTCCATGGCAGTCACGTGATTTGAATGATTAAATTCCATGATCGTCATATTTTCCTCTAGGGCTAATAGCTTGTTTTGCATAGAATTAATTTCCTTGTCATGATTAGCTTTCATGGTTTCCATTTCCTTAGCATGCTAATATGCATGCTGGTCATCATATCCTCCATATTCTGAGAACACTTTTCTCCTACAGTGTTTACGTGAACAGAGTGTTTAATTTTCATGATTTCCATCTCTTCATCACGTTTTTCCAGTTGAGTGTACAAATTTCTCATATCCTTGACGTAATCCTCATCACGTTTTTACAGTTGAGTGTACAAAGTTCTCATATCCTTGACATAATCAGTTATAAATTTTTCTTGATTAAGCTCCATATTTTTTACCAGATGTGTTTGACTAAATTACATGTCGTTAAACAACTGCTTTAGTTCTTCTATAATATGCTTATCATTCTCCCTTTCATTGTTGACACTAATTGGATAACTTGTTCCTGCTTTTCCACTATCACGGATTCGTCCTGCAACAGACAAGTGGATGGCACATTTTGATATGGAGAATTGTCTTGAAATTTTTCATTGACAACTGGATCCTTTACAAGATCACTCTCATTATGTTGCATAATGTTAGGGGCACAAGGTGAGCTACCTTGATCACCATATCTATCTGTAAAAGCATTCATGATGTCTTGTAAAGAAACGAAAGAATCTTCAGGACAATTACGAAACCAATTCAAAGCATCACCCTCTAAAGAAAAGGCAAGTAGATGCATTTTGATGTCTTCATGTTTATATTGGGGAGAACTACAATATTTGATTATTGTATGAGTAAACCTACATAGATACAGCGACTGAATCACCACCCGAGAACAAAAACAATTTATGAATGGCCTCTTCCGGAATATCATGGAAAAAATCAGTAAAATGACATGGGGTAAACAAATCATCCATGATGACTTGCTTGAAGGGATAAGGAGGGACCAAATAGACCCCTGCTCAAGAAAATCAAGAGATCCATAAGAAGCGAGCTTCTAGTAAAAATTCTTGTAAAAAATGAAAGAAGTGGAGTCGCCACTTGAACATGAATCTAGCTCTAAGATCCAAAAGACAAACAACTAGATATAAGGGAAGGTTTCTTGTCTAAGAAAGAATGGACAAATAAATGGAGTCGCCGCCCAAAAAAGAAACGAACTGATATGTCCAAGTGCTAAAAGTGCAGATGAAATGATTAATGAGATGATGAAAGATGAAGTGATGAAAAGATCAAATGATGCCAAAAAATGTTGTGTCGCTTAACGAGCTAATGAATGGCGGAAAAGATGAGATGATTAAAATGATGTCGAAGAAACGAAGGACAAAAAAAAAACTATATCCTCAGTGGCAATGCCAAGAAGTGTTGGCTTTACCAACTCGAATGAGAGATGAGAAAGATGAAAGATGAATGTCGTAAAGCCAAGGCCCAATAAATCGGTCCATGGCAACGGCGCCAAAAAATGTTTTCGCAAAAAGTGTCTAGGCACTACGACAACGCTCAAAGTAAGGGTTGTCACTCTTAATCCTTACTCACTCCGTTTAGACTCTCTCCTAAACAAGTCAAGGGGGGTAGTCCCTAAAGTAAATGGATGAGGATAGCCTGTGAAACACAAGCTCTAGGAGATTTTAATGATGAACAACTTGATGAAAAGTGAATCTCAGTCAATTGAAGTAGTTAGAATAAAATAAGACACAATCGCAAGATATAAATGACTACAAACCATTGCTTTTATGTTCGATTAAACCATTGCTTTTATGTTCAATTAACTGTAGATTAAGTAAGAAAACAAGTCATCCATAACAATTTTCGAATGTGTGACAAACAGTGGCAATCATGAATGATCAATATAAACACCCAAAACTGCAATATACAAGAGATTATAGATTTAAAATAATTTTCATTAATTGCCCAGATCTAGAATCAATTAACTTTCTCCAACAATCAATGTGATTTAAAAAGTTTATTGCACTTGACAATAGAGAAATATGAAAAATGCATTTAATCACTAAATAACACCAAGGAATTTTATATTAGTGTTTCAATTATTCTTTAGGCAAAATATAAAGAAGTAAAACAAATATAAAGAAGTAAAATATAAATCGAATTTTTAATGGGTCATAGGCCACATTAAAAAAATTTAATGTTTAAGCGCAAATCCCTTAATTTATTTTAACTCCTTAGTCACAAAATTTTAAAAAAAATTAGATATTTTTTTTTGAATTTTTATTTTTTTATGATTTTTAGGGCTTTTTAGGTTTTAGAAATTTTGTGAAAAATAAAAAAGAATAAATAAAAAATCACGAAATATATATATATATATATTATTTGAAATGTTTTATATTTTTTTAAATGAAAAAAAAAAAAAAAAAATGAAACAAAAAATTAAATCAAATAAAAAATTAAAAATATTAGTGAAAACAGAAAATCCAAAAAAAAAAAAAAAAAGAAAGAAAGAATCTAACTAATCGGACTAACCTAAACTAAATAGAAATAAGACAATAATACAAAAATGAAAAAGTCTAAAATAAAACTAACCCTAACACTTTGATTAAAACATAACCCAAACCGCCTGGATGCGGGTGTTTAAGAGCGTTGGTACTACACAGCGAATTTGGGTTGGCAAGTGGCGTGGCCACCTAGCCACCCACACTTCCACCCAGACGATCACCGCTGAAATTAACGATGTTTTAATGCGTTGCGCGGGCCGAGGAAACCTCAATCTGGTTCGTAAGATGGCTTATTCAGACCACCTTCCCCCCGTTTCGCCTCCTCTGAATTGCAATTGTCTCCCTCTTGCTGCAGACCCGATCTCACGCACGACAACAGGGAGACGTTGCCAAATTCTATGCTGCATTGAGATGGTAGATGGTGTCCATTTCTCTCAGTATTCTGTGTTGTATTCGACTTGATTTTTTGGCCTTGAATCTTGGTTCAGAACCGTGGATTACAGGTACCGTGAAGAAGCTCGAGACCACACAAACACAGTGCAGGCACGCAATAATCCAAGCATGGAAACAACTCTGAGAGATCAATAAGACGCGGAAGATGACATGGAGGCGTACAGGTGTCTGATAGTAGAAGAACCTCCTCCTACTAATGACACTTAGCTAGTCAAAGTCTTTTTCAGGTTTTGGATTCCTGGCTCCCAACCTTAGAGGTCTATTCTATTATTTCTTTTATGTAAATGTTGTTAATTTTGATGTTTGCTCGAAAAACTATTCAACTCTGGAATTACAGGTTGTTACCCCTGCGTGAGTAGCAAACAATTCTAGTTTTGGACTGGTTTCCCCGGTGCAGGCAGTCTCTTTCAGTTATTTTTTGTTAAACATGGCATATTTTGAGGCTTGATCTTCAGAGGTCGGTGCCTCCTTGTACCATTTTTGTTACATTAATAGAATTAGTCAAATTTAGATAATAATAATAATAATAATAATTAAAAAAATAAAAAATAAAAAAAACATAACCCAAACCAAATAAGGTGAAATCGAAAAAAATAAAAAATAAAAGAACTAAACCTAAATCAACTCATATACATACAATCCAAAATGAACAAAGTCGAAGTGTTTTTGTTGAACGAGTGCAAGTTTGCGGGAGTGAGACTTTGCAGGACGGCAGAAAGGTCGAGCTGCAGCAAGGAGCTAGAGCAGCAGAAGAGGAGAGGTGAAGCCCCTTTGCATCTCAAGGGGGGAAACCCATTTGCAAAAGGCCCTCACAGACTACCCAATTCTGTGACACAAATATAATCTAGTAGACCAAGCAATTTGAAATAAAATAACCTAACCAAATAGTTAGGATTATTCCCAAATCACTTTTACATAGACTCAATCGAGAACACTAGAACTCCCCTAAGATCCCAGTAATAAAATCCATTCCAGCTTTGGGGTAAGGCTGAAGGAAAACTTTGTTGACCATCCAAGAATGGATTGGTGAGACAAAAAACCTCTCGGAATGTAGATCGTCACCAGAAAAATAGGTTTACCTGGGTAATTACATACATGACATTGATCTGCTGAGATTATTTACATTATACAAATGCAGGATGGATTCACATTATAAGATGATGATCAAGCTGATGATGATAGTTAGATGGCACGAACACATCGATCAGGAACTATCCATTTTGCAAAAAAAGGGGGGGTCCTTCTACGGTTCTTTGACATGTAGTGGTCAACACCAGGTAACACATAGTGTCCACTACCTTTGCCCAGAAATCCTATCTTAGCCCGACATTATCGAGTATGCTCTTTGTTTTCTTCATTATTGTCATGTTCATCCTTTTTGTAACTCCATTCTATCTGTGTGTGTATGGAGTAGTCATATGCATTTATAAACCACACTTCTTATATAGTTCTTCGAATTCATTCCCACAGAATTCTCCACCATTATTTGTCCTCGACACCTTAATTTTATTCTCTATTTGATTTTCCACAAGGGCCTTGAACTCTTTGAATTTGTCAAAATAAAAAAAATTATTCTTGAGGGAATGAATCCATATATTCTTTTATAAGTCATCTATAAATGAGATAGTACACAAATTTACCTACTAATCAAACCAACACAGATCCAAACACATCACTATACATTGATTGTAATATTCCCTCTAACCTTGTAGACCCGTATGATAATTTTACATGATTTTTCTACCCATATAAACAATGTTCATAAAAATAAAAATCCAAAGAGAAATTAGACATACCTTCTACCATACCATAATTGTGTAGTACTCCATGGCCTTTCTCTCCGATATGTCACAATCTTTGATGCCAAAGCATAGTTTTCTCCAAAGGTTTTCGAAGTTTTTCCTTCTTCTGCTCCACTCTCAAGAAGAATGAAAATATTGCACCCAACATGAACAATGCTTCCCAACAGCTTATAGATAGTTCCAATCCAAACTCCCCTCCCCAATACCATTTCTCCTCGAACCATCCTACATGTATCCTTTTCAAACATTATTTTTGTACCTATGTCACTTACCTTGCTTACAAAAATCAAATTTCTGACCAATTTGGGATGTGCAAAACACAAAGGAATGTTTTAATCCTTCCAACCATGAACTTCAACTTGAATTTTATCGTCCTATGATTCTCAGTATCAATTCATATCCTAAGAAAACATCACCACCATCATATCTTTTATACTCGTAAAACTATTCCTTGTGAGAAGCCATATAAAAGGATGCACCAGAGTCAACCAACCATGCCTTGTGATCTACATGTGTACTTGAAGAACCCAAACACACACCCCCTCCATCTAAGCATATTTCCTTTCTTAGAAATTTTGAATATACAGTCCTTCTTGTGATGCCCTTCTTTTCCACATCTCCAACATACCTTTATGAATTTTCCTAGATATTTAGATCTCCCACTTGCAAACTTGTTTTTATTTCTATTTTGGAAGAATCCCTTTATGGATAAGGCATTTGTGTTCTAACTTTCCATATTTTTCCATCTCATCTCTTTTGATAACGAAGATGAGACTATATCATCGAAACTTAAAGTATTTGCATTGCTACCTATGGAAATAACCAAATTATCCCAAGAGCTGAGAAAGAACACAACAAACTAATACATTTGTCTTCATTTTAAATCTTACTATCAACAAATAACAATGGTCTTACCATGATATTGAGATCATTTAAATGTCGAGTATGAATCCTTCATCCTCAAGGTATATGGATTTTTTGTAGGAACATTTTGTTCATCAGAGACTGACTAATACAAAGTCCCTAACTCGTTCCACAATGTTTTCATTGTAACTTATCATGAAATATTCAGTAACACTGAATCCGAGAGACATAACCATGTTTTCCTCTTCTCCTTTTACTTGGTCCAGTGTTGTAATACCATCCCTATTAGTGCAATACCCAGATCCATAGTGATCCACTAATATTTGTTCACCTACAAATCTTCCATTTTGAGCTTCCATGGCTCAAATCATTGCCCATAAAATTTCTCAATCTCTATCTTTGAATTACTCATCATTTCCTTTCACCACAAGAATCGATTTCACAGATCTCCCACTATAATAGAGTCTACCACAAATCTAAGCAAAACCTCTTAGCCACAAAAGCATCCCCTTGAAGCCAAAATTGTGCTAACACCAAATGTAGGTTTTAGCCTTGTACATTTAATTTTTGCAAACAAATTCTTGATAAAACAAAAAGAATGCAATCACAAACACACATATCACAAGATTTTACCCTAGAAACCAAAACTTGAAAACCCCAAAAAAAAAATAGTATATTCTTATTTACAATATTACAATCCTATAATCGTCAATCCATTTACCCTGGATTAGAATACAACCATAGTTACTTAACTAAAACTACAAAACCCTAGGCCAAACCACCATGTGCCACAAAACCACTAAAGCCAAAATTGTATCAAAAAAAAAAAAAATAGGGACACTACACCCAACACAATGTACAACACATGCAAGCAGTCATGTGAAAAATATAACACATATCCAACAATTCAACCCATAAAAGAAAAAAACAAGCTATTGAGCAAAGCATGAAGGAAAAACAATGAAAAAATATATTTTAGATGAGGAAAATTCTAGTTAAAAGGTGGAAAAGATATTTAAGCCAACAGTGATAATGAAAAAAACAACTCAGCCAAAGACAATGCAATTCTAAAGCAAAAAAGTAAAAAAGGTTGGTTGTACGTACAAAACTTTTTATCTTTTCCAACTTTTCCTTACTTTGAGCCATTGGATTGACTAATTTGAGGGATAAAATGTTTCTTCTGTATATGTATATTGGACCAGCAATACAAGGTTTGGACAAGTATTTCTTAGATGTTCTTGTAGCAGCAGAGATCTCACTTTTCCATTCTCTATTTTCTCATAACACTACCTCCTTTGCAAGCGAAGGAACTAATGCCAGTGTCACCCAATACTCATTATGGTGCACTCGGCTTTTTTGGTAATTTGTGATTTTGTTCAATTATATTTGATTCCAAGTCTTTGAATGTATTGGAGATCATTATATAAATTTTTATGCAATGTAATGGTATATTGAAGTGCGGTTGTTCTGAATTATTTTGTTTGAAGTGCACATTTGTTCCTTACATCACCTTCAATTTCTTTGCTACTGTCACTTTTAGAAATTTGATTTCAGCCATTACAAATTTCATTTTTCGAAACAAGTCAAAAGTGAAACTTTATTGTAAGCTAATCAAATTCAAGTTTTACACAAAATATTAAGTGGATAGTAGCATACATAATCTAGGGACACCACCCCACTCTCCCCTCCGCCCTCCCAAGAATAGAAATCAACGGAATCAATGGAGAGAATTTCAACCATGATAAGGTTGACTCTCTAAGAGTGTCATGCATGTTTATGGACATAGATTTTCATGATAACATGTGTCGAGTGTGTTAATGATAACAATTAAGAATGGAAAGGAGATAATATTGTGTATAAAGTATGGTTGTTCTTGGTTATTCTTAATAAGTTTCCTATAGTTGAATTCCTGCTTAAGGAGAATTCCCCATTGTATTTATGTTAGCTTCACCGATAAATTTGCTTCCTACTAATATTATGTATTCCAATGATAGCTTGATAATTTTATTGGTGCGAAGATTCATTTAGTAGAATTTCTTTTATCTTTTCTTAATCTTTACAATCATATTGGCCATTAAAGAACCAAATGGCGTTGTAATGTGAATTGTTGGTTTATCTGTGAGATTCAAGATCCATGGCCAAGATAATATGGTTGTTGCAATTTTGTAAAGAACTTCCAATTTTGATTTTTCATGTTTAATTAACCATTGGAGAAGGGAAAATTTTGATTGCTTCTTGTCATAGCTACCATAGGCCATCTTGTTTTCCAAATATTTAATTTCCACCTATACACTATTTGTTGATTTTTCCTCAGCACTTCAGGATCATGTCCATGGCCAAAATCACGATCACAAACACACTAAAATGCCACAACATAAGCACTTTGCATAGTGGAAAATGTACAGCAATGAATCAATTTAGTAAATGAGAATTTTTCAACCCAAAACTTGTTATATTACAACTTTAATACAACAAACATAGGGCTCACATACCAGGGATCATGGCCCTTACAATTAGCCCTGATACAGGAACAATTAAGGCTTGATGTCAACAACTTATGATTATCAAACTTCCCTTGAACAAGACACGCTTGAATTACTTACTGAAGGAGTTCTCAACTCAGTCCTTTCGGGCCACGTACCTTGAACACCTGACAGGTCCTTTTCCACCTCTAATGATGCTCGCAAGAAGATTTGCAACTTTACATTCTCTTATATCTTTAGCTTATCAAAAATGACTTCTCTTAGTAGACTTATGCCCCTCCAAGGTCACCGACCTTAGGTTTCCTTCACATAATGTCTATGCTAATCCAAAGTCATCGTCATAAGGTATTCTAACTTCCTTCACACAGTCACTTTGATGCCTCAAAGATCTGTACACAAGCTCTTCAACTTGCCCTCATACTATCTCTTCATTTCTCTGAAGATGAAAAGACTTAGGGCTTCAAAGACTTCCCTCTAACAATCAATTAACTACTTCCTAAATCATTGTACTTAGGGTATTCAAATATTCCCTCTAACAGTGGGATTGCACCTTCAAAAATAATTGTACTTAGGGATTCTTAAATCATCCCACATACGGTCTCTCAACACACTCAAGATGATTGATCTAGGCCACACAACACATAGCCTCCTAATTGTGATATTAACTCTTCAACATCATTGTACTAGGGCACACTTGGAATCCCACACACTTGTGAATTTGCAACATTAAATATCACAAAACTTATGGCTCAACAACATGTTTTCCAAACACCTTTTGGAGACCTGTACCATTAGCTCCAACACCTCTTTCTCCAACAATTCTCCCCTCTTCAACTCTTCTTCCTTCACTATAACAACAACGCTCACCTATATCCAAACAGCTCACACTTTTGTCCACAACATAAAGTATATGCGGCCCCCTTTAGGAGCAGTCAACACACCTAAAACCTTGTGCAATTATCTTAAGGATCTGCGGCCTTAATCACAATGCTAAACTAGACTTTAGCCTCAGCTTCCTAGGGTCTCGGCCCTCTTCTCCGTGAAGAGAAATTGAGCAAACTTCCTAGAACTTTAGGACATAATTACAAGTGAGTGTGCATCATAGAAGGAAGCCCTAAGTAGGGCATGCACTGATTTAGAAAAAATATCTCAAACCTGCACAAACAAGCCTTCACAAGGGCACAAATACTTAACCAAACCATCCTCAATATTGGGCATACTCGGCCTTTTTTACAAACATTAAACAAACCACACATGCTCCACTCGTCCCTCCTTTAAGGCTTGCAACTCCCTGAGGTCATATGCACTTATCTAGGGTAGAAATCACATGAAAGATGTTTGCTTGGATGTGTAGAATTAGCTTAATATTACCTCCTTTTTACACTGTTCATGGTGGTGTCCATTAGCCACCAAGGGTCATCTCTTATGCTCAAGTCGACCTAAGAAATTCATGATTAGAAGCAATTAAAACATGAGGAGAAAAAGAAAAAAAAATCACATCATCAAAGCCCTAGGTGCCCCTTAGCCCTCCAAGCGTGTCGCTCATGCATTTAATGAATAAACAATTAATTTCTCCTCTTGGTCTTGTCCCCAAACTTTGGGTACAAAACCCATTAGTTGGGTACATTTCCCACAAAACCACTTTTATGTGCGTCAACTCCTTACAAACCCAGTGTCCCAGGGGTAGTGGAAGTACCTCCCAAGCTACACATTTCAAAAATGACACTAGCCCAATATCTGGCGTCCACCACTATAGAATGAACCACACTATTCTCGATAGTGTCCTTACCTCAATCTCATCATAACTTAAATATTCAAAATTCCAAAGGGTAGTTGACAACCCTTCACAGTCTCCCTTTAAATCTAGACTCATTTTGAGTCTACACGCCCTTCACTAGCTCACTATGTTTTCCCTCCTTCAAAGTTTTTCCACTGAACTTGTATCCTTCCAAGGTCAGTGTGAGTTGTGTTTGAACATTGGGTCTAATCACTCTAGACCACCACAACTCAACTCAACAAGTGACCTCATCCCCCTGGATCAAATACCTCACATGCACATGACTCCAATGTCAAATGTGCAACTTCACAACCGAATGAAGATACTAGCATGCCATCATCTCGTCCCTCACACAAAGCTAGTTCATTCATGCCAAAGCACCCTTGAGTAGTCCCAATAATATTTGATAAGTCATCGAAATTCCATGATTTTCAACCTGCAACACAACAAATTGTTTTTCACCAAGTTCTCCACCAATCCACCAGAACTCCAAGCCTATCTCTTCACCTAGCTAATCAAGATCACATTTCCATGTTCTTATTTGAACTTTTTGCTCCATGTTTATGCAATTTTACAGCCAATCCACCAGAAATCCAAGTGATTCAGGTGGATATTGGTGGCCACCCGCCTATTCCACTTTGATCCCCACCATTATTTCTTTCAATTTCTTTAATTGTAGCACAGTTTACTATTTTTGACAGTTTTTCGGATCTTGAACTTCCAAAGTCGTTTTGATACCCTAAACGACGTTTTATTTTATAAAACAAGAAAACCTCTAAATTATGGTAGGGTTTGTAGTCAAACGTTGTAGTCGAATATATTTTTCTAGCGAGGTATCGTACATGTCAAATGGATATCATATGCCAAAGTTACGACCCCGAGAAATTGATGTACTAATTTGCCCCCACAAAGCCCACAGACTTTTGGTGCTTCATCTCCTATGGGTAAATTTTTGGATGTTTAGGGTTTTCCATTGCTTCTCAATAATAAATAGGCCTTCAAGAATCATTGTAACACAGTTTAGAAGGCATGTAGCAGCAACAACACTTCTCATAGATAAGCTACCATCGCCTGAGCTAGTTTATTTCCATTCTACATGTAAACAGTTTTCAGTACTTTTCTATTAATCAATTGAAGTTTTGTTTTTGTTGTGTCTATGTGTTTCTGTTTATATATGTATTTCATTTCGTTCATTCATAAAATATATATAAGTGGTATCAGATTGGTCTGCTCTTTCTATGTTTTTTTGTGCATGTCCCTAACAAGGTCGAGGTATAAGGAGTTGGGAATTGAACTAGTTGAGTCTTTGCAAGACCATCCCTGCCAAACCTGACGGTATCCCCTGTCGAAAGAAAAGAAAAATGAGGGAGTAGGAAATCCTATCAAACTATTGCTCAAAGAATCCCTCAAGCGGCAAAGGAATGAGATGATGGACAACTTCCCAAATCCTTGAACGAATGCCCACCGACGATGCATATTCATCCAGCAGTCACTTCAGAGGCGCCTCCCCCTTCGAGGTACAAGTGAACTTCGATATCTTTGTATTCAAAGGTCAAATAGATGAAGATGTTATAGAGAAATAGTTGAATCTGTTCTCGAAAGGGAGAAGATTATTTTGCACTACCTAAGGTTGCCCCCCATGTTCGGGACTGGTGGGAAACTTACTATTAGAAAAGGGTCGAGGAACCCTCTATGTTTACATCCTCCCTATCCTAGAACTCTTTTTGAGATGTTTTAAAGGAACAATATTACCCCTTGGAGGGTTATGAGGACAAGTATATACAGTGGACCACACTACGGTAGCAAAGGGACCAAGATGTGCATGAGTTCACACATATTTTTTATACTCTATGCACAAAGTTGGGTATCAAAGACTCTTGAGTGACATCTAGTGCTCAAGTACCGTGGTTGTCTACACAAATACATTTAGAGAGAAATCGAATTTCTAGACATCTCTTCGCTTGGTGCAGCATACCAATATGTTTCCAAGATTGAACAAAAAATTAAATAAAAGAAGCGTGACTCGGATCTGTGAATTGGAAGTAGAGAAAGAGCCCCCCCAAACTACAGAACAAAGGATAAAGACAAGGTGGAGCGACCCAGGAAAACCCATCAAAGCCAAAACCAAAGAATGACACCACGAAGACAGAAACGGCAAAGTGTTGTGATTTCCACAAGAGCCCCACTCACGACACAAATGAGTGTCGCGCCAAGCAATCATTGGTGGTCGAACTGAAAGCTTCAGAGTCCAATGCATGTTATGATTCTAAACCAAAACCCATAATGTAAACTTTGAAACGGGAATTCTGGCCAAAAAACCCAGGAAAAACATCAAAAACAGTGCTAAAAACAAAAAGTGTTGATGTTGGAATAAAACCTTTTTTTTTGGTAAATTTTCAATATGTTTTAAAAATGGCGATGAAAACCAATTTTTTGCGCAAAAATTGTCCAAAAAACACCCTCAAAACAAAAAGTGTTAATGCTGGGAAAACACTTATTTTTTTTCAAAAGTAAAATTTTAACATTTCAAAATAATAGCGTAAAATATTTTATCATAACCTCGAAAAACATTAAAATTTAAAATATATATATATATATATATATTAAAACAATGAAAAAACACAACAAAAAAAAGGTTAAAAAAAAAAAAAAAAATCATTAAAAAACTATTATAAATTTTTAAATTTTTTCTTTTAAATAATTTTTTAAATTTTAAATTAAAAAATTAAATTTGTTTAAAAAAATTAATAATTTGTTTTTTTAATGGTTAAAATATATATATACATATACATATATTTGTTTTTTTTAAATAAAAAATGTAGGTTTAATAAAAAAATAATTTATTTTTTTTAAGTCTCTTTATAAACTGTAAATGATTTTTTTTTTCATTTGAAAAGACATATTTTATATCATTTTCATATTTTTTTGGTTTTTTGTTTTTATAATTTGAGTTTATTTTTGTTTTTTTAATATTAATTTTACTAATTTATTTTTTTCCTTAATTTTCTTTTTTTTAACTAGTTTGTTTTGAATTTTTTTTTCCTACTTTTTGCCAATGTTTTTTTTAAATTTCTCTATTTTTACTTACTTAATTCTATATATATATATATATATATATATATATATAGATATTTGTTTTTTTTTCCAAAATCTTTTATGGTTTATGAGATAATTTTTTTTAACCATTTTTCATTTTTTATTTTTGTCTTTTTTATATATATTTTTATATTTGTTTTTTAGAGACAATTATTTCATGTGGATTGAAAAATTAATTAACGATTTTCAGTCCAATTTACACTGATTTGAGACCACAAATGATCCAATAGTCTCGCTCGGAGGTGGACTGTTGCATGCAATGATACGTGTTTGCCTTCCACACGCCCTTATACTATCCTCCTTGACAGGTAGACGCTTGGCATTCTGGATCCATAGACGTGTCTACTTCATAGACTAAGATATTTCCATATTTGTCTATCCTTGCTTTTGCACTCATTTTTTCTGTCTGCCTTTCTGTGAGGGACAATGGTCGTCTCTGGTGTTGGTTGCTAGAAGTACACCCGCACAGTTTAGTGCCTTTTCTTGCTCATAATCCTTCATGATCTCCATTAGCTTCCACTGTGTATCATCTTCGTAGTGGAAGAACATACCTCTCCGGCTTTTATCAACTTTCATCTCATAAACTTCATAATTCTGCTATTTATAGTCCATTCCACTATTTCTTTTCGTCTTTGGCATATGGTGATACTTCACTGAATGGTTCGCGGTGCTCTTCACTCGGAGAACGCTCGAGGTTCAGGTCAGTTATAATCTGAATCCCATGTAAATTTATGAACGCATAGTTTTCTTTAATTGAATCAAAATTATATACAATGTTTGAAGTTTGAAGTGGAGTGTATTTTTCTTCATTATTATGGGGAATTACAAACTTTTTGTTAATGTCTAAACACTGGTTATATTAGTCTCATTTATTTTTGCCATTTCCCCGGAGGTCTCCATTTGTTTTCCATTCAATTCCCATGTTTGGGTCTGTTTCTTTTGGTTGGTCGTGGGTATCCATAAACAATCTTAAGAATCATTTTGTCATATCCAAACCTTGTTCAAATATTCGTTTCAAGATTGGACCTCGGTGGTGTGTTTATGAAATATTATGTTGATGTATTGTGTGTCCTGACGTATCTTCCTGAAGCCCTCTCTCACAGATCCGAGATGGACTCTGGTTTTTCTGATGCCGGATTTTTTATTTGAAAAATTTCTGATTGATAGGCTGGTCATGACATCATGGTCGTAACTTCGCACCCTCCCTCACTATTAATGTTCACCGCCACATAATTTTCCCCATATATGATCAATGGCATATTTTAAATCCTTTTGTCAGATGGGAAAGTTCTAGTGACTTCGTTGCCTATCCGTAGGCCGTCATTTATATGTTCAATGGCATTTTTTCTATCATTTTGACAAGATGGGAAGGTTCTGGTGACTTGGCTTCCTATCCGTAGGCTGTCATTCCTTATTTCTTCCTGGGCCCCTATATTTATGGTCAGTGTCGTATTCTGTTTCCGCTCATAGATCTGGACTTTTTGGGATTTTTCATCCAACCTTTCCACTTTTTATTTAAAACCTTAAGGTCCTTCGTCAGTCAGGCTATCCACTTGGGATCTTCATCTCTGAATCTTTGGAGTCTGCACTGACCACTGTCATGGACTTTCTCTCCGACCATTCTGCTGCGTCAGCCATGGTTCAAGCCACTTTGGAAGCGGAGAAGGTCATTGCCAGCCATGCTCCAAAATCCGACTGGAAAGCTTCGTTGGACGCTGACATCTTTCCCACATCCCATTCCAAACAGTGTGCATGGGGTGTTGGTCTTGCATATCATCTGCGGCGAAAACAATCTCGCCCTGTTAAAACCTCTCCCCCACCTGATGCCATTAATTTGGATGGTCCATTATTACTTGATAGAATCGCAAGTTTACAAAAGAGGGCGCTTGTGAGGCGTTGGCATTTTCCATCAATGGAGGATGCACAAATTAGAACATGGATTGCTGCCAAATGGTCTCCTCTCCTGGGTTATTCTCCAACCATTGTTCGCCTCATAAATAATTGGTATAGTTTTCATTTTCTCCGGGTTCAAGACTTGGAAATCATCTATTCTAAACCCTGGGTTCGGGAAAAGAGCTTTTTAGCTCTTCACAGATGGTTCATAGGATTTAATCCTCTCAGATGCACGCCCCAAAATAATTATATATGGCTAAAGCTGCCTGGATTGCCGATAGAATTGTGGACCAAAGAATCAATGGAAAAAATTGGTAATGCTATTGGTCGGTTCATATACGTCGACCCTAGGTGCATTGGGGCTAAGGACAAGCGGGTGGCTTGGATCCTTATAGAAAAGGAATACAGGGGAGGATTTCCAGAGTCTATCGATTTATCATGGGAAATGTCCAAAATTCAACAGCGATTAGATTATTGGGGCGTCCCTTTTAGATGTGTTGGACACCTAATCCTAAAGGGTTAGTGTGGAAGCCGAAAAGACTAAGCAGTCCAAGAGACCTTGGGATCTGAAACCCAAGAGTCACAACATTGTATTAAAAATGTACATCTATTGTTAATAAAAAATGAACTCACTGATTTATCTTTCCTAGTCTTTGTTGTCCATGTGTTTTTAACATGGTATCGGAGCCAGTACATTCATAATCTGCTCAATCCTTTGTGAGCCACTTGTTTTTTTGTGGCCTGTGTAAACCTACGCATCGAGTATACATTGGTTGTATATGTAAGATGGTGATGGCAAATATATTTTGAAGACCGATTATATGCTGGTATATATGTTCGTTGGAATGCTTTTGAATAATAACATTTGAATGGTTGATGCTTGATATTGCCTTGTTTTTAAATCATTTGAATGGTATATGGTGCGGTTCATGAGTGTAATGGTGCGTTACGCTGCTGGAGACCATTCAGTGGCTGTTGTAATCAAAACATTCTATCAGTTCTAGAATCGAAACGTTCTAGAAACGTTCTCTCCCATAAATTCCAGCGCTCCTGACATGTTGCCTCCGCCATATAACGCATCTGTCCTCTGCGTGATTCTCTGCACCTCCCAGCGCTCTGTCCTCTACCTGATTCTCTGCACCTCATTGAATCTCTGCGCATCCGTTTTCTGCTGCGCTCAGTCATCAGGACAGAGGTGTCATGAAGACTGCGCACTATACATCAGTTGAAGCGTTTGAACACTATTTTCGAGTTACATGCATCTGAACGTGTTTTTCTGAGCCGAGAGATAACAAAGAAGGTGAACATACAGTCCCTGCTCCTGGTCGGAATTCCAAAATTAATGAACATCCAGCGCTTCGCATGTGGCGTGGAAAGCAAACGATTTCAACACCCCTTTGGTGAGCCAACGGAAGTGGCGCAGCGGAAGTTTGGTGAGCCCTTGGCTTCTTAAAGCTCCAACAATCATCCTCTAACTGTTTTGATCTTCAGATTGTTCAAGACTATTTATATTTAATGCCTAAAAGCTTCCTTGCACCATAAACATCACCCTTCTTGCAAAGCCAATAGATAAGTGTTTTGTAATCGACATTATCTGGTGTACAATTCTTGTTCAGCAATCTCTTCCACAGCATTCCGGCATCTTCCACTGCACCCTCATTGCAGAGACCATCAATAACCTTACTACACAGGCTCGGGTTGGGTATCATATTTCTATCAACCGTGTTATCCAACAAGCTCACGGCCTCGCTGATCTTGCCCTCTCTGCAGTAAGCTTCAATAACTACACTGTATGTAATGTCTACGATTGGACAGCCTCAGAAATTAGTGTCGCTTCGCGTTTCAATCTCAGAGAGTTTGAAGGCCTTGAGAATACGATATTGATCGATGAGCATTGTAAGCGAGGAGAGTTGCAGGAAGCTGTGAACCTTATGGATCATATGGAGGAGAATGGCTGTCCAGTTCCGGTCAAGTTGTTTTGATTCTCTCTGCTCAGTTAATTAGAATAGATTTTTTCAACTCGTCATCTACATTATAATGATAAACCAGCATATATAAATATGGGCAAACGCAGAGCAACCCAATAGCCAGTATCTGTTTGTATTTGGGTTGAATTCTTGGACCTCCATCTGAAGATAAACTGGATTGTGTAACCTCTACAATGGCGGATTTTGCAGTAGTAGAAACAGATCTCTTCCTCAAATCACCCATCCTCTCAGATTCGTCAATTTTGACTTCTTCGGATCTCTGTATATATTGAAATTTAACTCCCTGCGCTTTGCAGAGGATCGTCCCTCTTCAATTCCAGTGTGCTCTAAAGGAGTCAAAGGGTTCTCTTCATTCTACAATTGGTTGATGCAATTCGGCCACATTTACCAACTTTGCGCAGTAGTCCTTTTGGCAAGCGAATTCTTTCACGTAACAATTTGAAAAAGTAACCTGTATACATGTCATTTTGGAGACTCGTGGTTTTATAGAATACAGCTCTGGCACCCAACGTTCTCATCAGTGTGCCACATTTTGTAGACTGTAGATTATTTTCTTTTTATTGCCGTGTAAAATCAATACTGAATGTGTAGCCTCGTAATAAGATCTTGTGGCTAGCAAGAGCACTGTATTTGTTGTTTAGATTGGAGGGTAACGAGTCCCTGTATCAGCTCACAGTTGTACACCGAATCAAATCAGTAATTGTTTCATGAGGAAGTGTCATTTGCAGCCAAAAGTGTATATCTTTTAAGAATCCCTATAGAGCAATCATTTTAGATACAAAGATTAATGAGTGTTCCAAAGACAGGCTTGTAAGGACATTTTTCTGTCTGTGGTTATGTATCAGCTGTTTTGTTTTCTTTTATAGCTTCCTGGATATAACTCCAAAAGCTTGCTGCTGATACTATAAAAGCTTGCTATAAACTCATATCTTTATAGTGACAGAAAGTGCCCTGTTGGATCCTGCTGAAGAGTGGAGCATGCTTTGTTGGAAGTTAAACTCTCAGGTGAATTGAAGAAAAATCATTTTTTTGAATGAGTCTGTTTTCTGGATATCACCATTCTTTGTATGTTGAATCTATTGCAAGCTGATCAATTTGAAGATTGTTGCCATAAGTTTATTTGGTGTCCATCTTTTCCTCATTGTTTTACTATCTTTTGAGGTTAGAAATGGCTCCAATCGGTGCAATATTAGAGTTAGTGGACAATCTAATACTCTCTAGTATGAATAATACAGTCAAAATCAGCAAGAATTTTCTCACCGATATTCATAGTTGTTTGCAAAATGTACAAGAAAAGATCGATTTTTTGCAGCTTGAATCACAGCTACAGCAAGAAGAGCTACATCAAAATAGACACCATTCTGAACCTGTGTTTGTTCAGAACATTGAGACAACCACCCATCAGCAACATTTTAATAATGTTACAGTTCATTCAAATAAAGCAGCAGTTGTATATGCAGATGCAGAAACTCAGTCTGCACTTCCCAAGCCCATCATCAGACCTTGGGAACAGCTTGTCCACAACAAGCACAGAACTGGTCTTGGATATGACAAGGACTTGTCCTTTCATATTCCAGACTATGCCAAGCCCATTCAGTGTCAGAGTGTTGGATTCATTCATGACAGTTCACTTGCTCCTTATGACAGTTCAGTTTCAGCTGTTCCAGATTCTACTCCTCTTTCACCGCAGCAACAACAACAACAGATTGTGAAATGCCAACACTGTGACCGAGTTGGCCATTTGAAAGATCACTATTTTGATCTTCATCCATGTAAGCATTGTCATAAAACCAGCGATTCTTCACACAGATGCTTCAGAAACAAACGTCCTGCAAGAACAAAGATTCATCTTGGATGGATCGCTTCTTGGCAATGGGCATCAACAACCAAGAAGATATTCCAAACACATGTCAGAACTTGTTCCAGAGTATTGAACAGTCTTGCAGTTGAGTTTTCTCCATCTTCTCACCTTGTATCTGACAGGGGGGGAAATGATGGTCATCTACAAGCTTCAAAGCCACATCAAGCGAGCCTGAGCCACAACCTGCCACACCAGTTTCAGAGTTGTAGCCAGAGACAAAGATGCTTGAACATGCCTTCAGTTGGCAATCTGGGACACTTCCTCTAGCAGAAGACTCCAGCTTCTTGCCAGTTTTGGAAGAATTCCAGGAATTGTAGAGTTGTTGGTCATCCTTAAACCATCACAGATTGAGAACACTTCCTCTAGCAGAAGACACCAGCTTCTTGCCAGATTTGGAAGAGTTCAGGAATTGCATTAAGCATTCCAGAGTTGTTGGTTATCCTTAAACCATCACAGGTTGAGACTTCCCTTTTCAGGTTGAAGTTTTACCTTTTATGCGGGGTGAGACCTCCCTTTTATGGTTCAAGGTTTCCCTCTTTAAAACAATAGGATCACTTCCTCTAGCAGAAAACTTCAGTTTCTTGCCAGTTTTGGAAGAGTTCCGGGAATTGCACTAAGTGTTCCAGTGTTGGTGGTCATCCTTAAACCACCGCCTTTTTTACCAACATTTCATAGAGCACATTCAGCCTAGTGTTGCCATGCATTTTTGCACATTTTGTATTACAGCTCTCTTCTTGGACTCATACATAACCCTTCGGATTAAGGGGGGGAATGTTGGACACCTAATCCTAAAGGGTTAGTGTGGAAGCCGAAAAGACTAAGCAGTCCAAGAGACCTTGGGATCTGAAACCCAAGAGTCACAACATTGTATTATAAATGTACATCTATTGTTAATAAAAAATGAACTCACTGATTTATCTTTCCTAGTCTTTGTTGTCCATGTGTGTTTAACAAGATGTTCTACTTGTCACAAAACGGGACACCTTTTTCCCCAATGTCCCCGTCGTCCAGGTGGTACGCAGAAGAAAAAGTTCCATACAGATAATTTTCTTGTTTCAGCACATGAGAGGGGAAATATGGACAAGGAACGGTCTAAAATATCTGAGGTTTATCGGGCTCCAGTCTTATCAAATGATTTTCTTTCATCACCTAAAGGTCACTCTCTGGATCGATCTGCTGGTCTCCCTCACTCTCGCTCTTTGTCTACAGACCTAGCCCGTCGGAATATTTCCATTCCCGCAAATCGCCCTCGGTCATCCTCCGCTTCAAAACCTCCCTCTCTATCATTTAATGCCCTGCCTGCTAATTTGTTGAGTTTCTCTATCATCCCCTCGCCACAAGAGCAGTGTCTGAATCCTGCTATTCCCCTCCCTCCATCTATTCCCAAGCCTCACCGGGTTGGACCATCATCCCCAACATTCATTATATCTCTTCATCTCCTCGACCCCCTCCTCTCATTTACCCCCTCCTCAAAGAATTTTGTCATCTCCTTCACATGCCCGAGGTTCTCATCTCAAAGGAAAAGCCCCATGTTTTTCGATCACCCCTCCAAATTCCCCTAGATCCTCGCCCAAGAATTCCTTCGATTATGATTTAGACATTCTCCTTAAACGGGCATCATTGAACCTTCAGCCATTAACAGTCCACCTACCAAATTGCTCCCCTTTCCCCATTATTAGCCCCAATTCGACTAGGAATACTATAGTGCGTCGCAAAGAGAAGATGGGAAGCATACATTTTCGGGGTAGGAGAGGTAGGCTGGATATGTCAATTCGGGACCTTTCCTTAATTGACATTCCTATCTCAGAAATTGATGTTGATGATATCTCTGACATGGGGCCTCTTAGAGCAAGTCGGCCTAATGAAATCCAAAAATGATTGACATCTTATTAGTGAACATTCGGGGTCTTTGTGCAGACCCAAAATTTTTGGCCCTAAAAAAAATTTTCACTTCAAAATCCAAAATGTTCCTTATACAGGAAACCATGCATGATAGTCTTCAATCTATTTCATATTTTAGGCGGATGCTTCCAACATGGCATATGGTTGCTACAAATGCGGTGGGTTTGTCAGGGGGTTTAGCTATTTTATGGGATCCAAAATGGATATCGGCGGTTGCATTTCAATGTTTTGCTGGTATTCTTATTCTGGCCCATTTCCGTGGTTCTCCAGAACCCGTTCATATATTAAATATATATGCTCCATACAAAGATCGATATCCATTTTGGGATTATCTTCTCTCATCGGAACTTCTTGAAATTGATTCCCTTTTAATTGGTGGAGATTTTAACTGTACTCTTTGTAATGATGAAATATGGGGCAATGGCAGGAAAAATGACCCGGTTGGGGTTTGATTCGTGATGCCATTATACAAAATAATTTTGTAGATGTTCTGCCATCTTGTCTAGGCCCCACGTGGGACAATGGGCGATCAAATGATTCATTTCTGGCTAAAAGGCTTGACAGATTCCTCTTGCATGAAAGTCTGATTGAAAGATTTGGTTCCCCAACAGTGAACATCATTCCATCATTCATATCAGATCACCGTCCCATTTCTATCCATTGGAATTATGTTGGTCGCAGATTTGGTTATCCATTCAAATTTAACCGCACATGGCTCGCTGATGAACAATTATAAACGATACCTGGAAGCTCCCATCCATTCAGGACAATGATCCTTCTTGGCATTTTTTAGAACGTCTGTCTTCTCTTCGAAATGGGGTAAAAAGATGGCAAAAGGAGAAATCGGCCTCCAATGAAAGGAACTGAAGGATATTTGTAGAAAATTGGAGAATTTATCATCTCTCTTTAAAAATCCCTGTATGTCGTCCACTATACGAAAACAAATATGGGATTTAGAAAAAAGAAAACAAAATATATTAGAATTGGAAGAGGCCTCTTAACGGCTTAAGAGTCGAGCTATATGGCTCAAAGAGGGTGACAAAAATACAAAGTTTTTTCACAGATTCGCAAATAAGCGGAGGGAAGTAAACACTATTTGGGAGATCAAGGATGAAGATGGTAATTCACATTCCTCTCAGGAGGCCATTGCTAGAGAAGCTGTGAAATATTTCAAAAGGGCCTACAGCAGGAGTTCTGTTTGCGACATGGAGGATATTCTATGGGGTATCGACCCATATCCCATTATGTTTGACGAAAATCACAGTGCTCTTTTTTTTTAGGTTTCCGAAGAGGAATTATTGGCTACAATGAAATCTTTTCAGAAAGACAAATGTCCAGGGCCGGACAGGTGGACCATCGATTTCTTCATCCATTTCTTTGATATATTTTAAGACAGATATTCTAAATATGGTCAAGGAATCTAGATCTCATGGATATATAAGCCAACATATTTCCTCAACATATATAGCATTGATTCCAAAGAAGAAGCTCTCCTCCTCTTTTTCAGACTTTAGGCCTATTTCATTGTGCAACGTCCTGTATAAGATCATTTCAAAAATTATTGCTATTCGAATGAGGAACATCTTATCTCTTCATTTGTCCCCTGAGCAACATGGATTTCTAAAGGAAAGGAATATTTTGGATGCGGTGGCTCTCACTCAAGAATGCCTACATTCAATGCATTGCAGGAATCTAGAAGCTGCTTTATTAAAAATTGACCTTAAAAAGGCATACGATTGTGTGGACTAGGGCTTTATTCGATGCCTACTGGCTAAGATTGGCCTAGACAACAGATGCTCCAGATGGATCATGGCCTGTGTGGTTGAAGTCAATTATGCAGTCCTTATAAATGGAGTCCCTACTCCTTTTTTCAAAGCGGCCAGGGGTTTAAGACAGGGCTGCTCCTTGTCTCCACTCCTCTTCATTCTGGTAATGGACTCATTGAGCCTACATATAAAGAGGGCGATCCTTCAAAACAAATGTAGGCCTCTCCCTATATGTAGGGGCATCTACATTTCCCATAATATTTTGTTGATGATATACTTTTATCAACATTGTTGTGCAGGACATCTTGGATATGTCTTCATGAAATCTTGGGGAGGTTTCAAAAAGCCACCGGCATGTATGTTAATGAAATTAAATCATCTTTTCATGTCGAAAATGTTAATGGAGATCTTATCTCTTTCTTAACACATATTTTCAATATTAAAGCCATTCCTATTCGGAATGGGCTTAAATACTTGGGTTTCAATTTGAAACCTGTGGGATATCGAGTGGTTGATTGGTCGTGGATTCCTGATCGTTTTTATAAGAAAATTGTTGCATGGGAATTCAAATGTTTATCCATTAGGGGTCGCGTGATTCTGACTCAGGCAGTGCTAGTGCAAATCATGGTATATTGGGCACATCTCTTCTATATCCCTACAGCCATTATCAACAGTGTAAACAGAATGATTGCTAACTTCATATGGGGAGGACATAAGGAACAAAAAAAATATCATTTGGCAAAACTTTCGATGTTGGCTCGCCTAAAAAAAATGGGAGAATGGGGTATATTGGACCTAAATATGTTTCGAAGAGCCCTTCTCTGTACGTCTGTGGAAAGCAATTATGGGAGAGTCTATCTGGCGTAAAACCATTAGAGCAAAATACATGGACAATCTGGATATGTCATACTGATATAGACAGCGCTTCATTGGATCCTCCAACGGTTCGATTATATGGAGAGGATTTCGAAGATTAGATCCATTCTCAAAGAAAACTTGATCTGGAAATTTCAGTTCGGATCAAAAATTATTATTGGTTTAGATGAATTTGCAGGCGCGGATGGAAAGATCCATATTTCCACACAGCTATTAAGAGCTTTACACAACAGGGGTTTTTTCTTTTGGGCCAATGCCATTCGAAAATGGGATGGTGCTATTCCTATTTGGAAATCTGCATCAGAAATGCACCTAAGCAGTGAACTGGAAATTCAATGGAATTCTGCCATAACTACAATGCGGGCTCATGGTATTTTTCGCTCTGCGGACAAGGATTTCCTCATTTGGAGGGGTCATGGTGGCTCATCGACTGTTTATGCAAAACATATATATCTACAGTTTCAATACTCAGAATCTGAACTATCTGATAACATCTTTCCATCAACCTTTTGGAAAACAGGTCGCCCCTTAAAAATCATAATATTTTCCTAGTTAGTTTTTCATAACAAGAATCTCACATGGGAAAATCTCCAAAAGCGGAATTGGTGTGGGCCTGCCATATGCCCCCTATGTAGATCAAATTCTGAGAACAATTTACACATTTTTCTTTTATGTCCTCAATCACAGATGATTTGGCAGAATCTTGCTGCTCATTTTGGTTACACCAACACCACTTTCCTTTCCATTACAGAGGCTTTCAAAGGATGGAGTAACATGTTCATCAATTGGAGGCCCATCCCATTATTAACAATCTGGGCCATATGGAAATGGCGGAACGGGTTGATTTTCAATTCCAAAAGGGAATCTCATTCAACAGTTTTTGAATCTATCCTTTGCTTATTCAATGCGCTTGGATGCAAACGCCAATCCAAAGTCAGGAACGGAAGGTGTCTTCAGACAAGGGATCCCACAGGATATCCACGTGCTTTTTTTGACGGTGCAGCTCAACATGGTATTTGCGCTTGCGGAGTTTTCATTATTCCAGAGGATGGTCAAGATTTTGATATACATTGGAATGGAGGTGCTGGATCCAACAATAAAGCAGAAGCTATGGCCCTGGCTGGTCTTCTTACTCTTTGTGACTTTCTTGACTTACAAAAGCTTCAAATTTTTGGAGATTCGAAAGTCATCATCGATCATGTACAGTCAAAACATATCATAAGAAATATCAATCTTTCTGGATGGCTGAACAGGATTGAGGCTTTATGGAGCTACAGGAAGGACTACACAATTTCCCACATTGCCAGGGAAAAAAACTGGAGGGCAGATGCTTTATCAAAACAGGGCCTATCATCTCCACAGGGTATCTGGAGGATGCAGATAACGGTGGACAACATCTCTCATCAGATCCAAGACTTTTGCATGCCGGGTACATAATTTTCTATATATTGAAGTCTATCTGGTATGTTTTTTCTGTTTTCCCAATATTCTGACTTCCTTTTTGAATATTTCCATATATTTTTGTCTCATGGGACCGATTTTTGAACTATCTTTTGTGCTTTTAGCAATCATCTCTTCATATGAACTATATGTAGCTGAACAGAAAAAGATTTCTTGAATCTTTCCTCATTATGTGGCTTTGATCCACATATTTTCTGCCATATCTGGTGGTTCCCATATATATATTGTTGTACATTTGTTTCTTTGATTAAATTTACAAAATAATTATTTACATTTCATACATTATAAAATTAAAAGTTCAAAAAAAAAAAAAAAACCTTTTAAAAAAAGGGCATGGTGTAGAATTACCACTTTTTTAAATCAACATCAAAATCACTACCATTCTAAAACGCAATGTACATAAAAAAATTATAGTGCCACAAAACTATGCTCTAAAAAAAACATGTGTTCTGCATCACCCCTTTTCAAAATCGAGTCACTTTTTTTCTATCTCTACAAAAAGGGGAAGCATATTATTGACGCAGAACCTAGTGCCACCATTGCCACCACCAAGGTCCAGAAGATTGAGCCCAAAGATCCAGAGGAGGGGGAGCGTCTCTTCCACTCACAGGTGTGGGTGAAGGGTTCTCCACTGCAGTTCATTGTCAACAATGGAAACCAAAAGAACCTCATTTTGACAGAGGTCGTAAAGCAGTTGGGCCTACCCACCATACCAACGAACAATCGTACACCATCAGGTGGCTTCACCAAGGACGAGATCTTTGTGTCAACCAACAATGTCACCTTCCATATAGCATCAAGCCCTTCACGGATGAGGTACTATGTGATGTTTCTCCTCTTGAAGTTTGTAATGTATTCTTAGGCCAACCATACTTGTGGAAGCGTCATGTTGTGTACGAGTTCAGGCCTCGCACTATTATTATTGATTTGGGCAATAAGTTATATAGGATACCAGAGGTGGCCCCACCTACCGCCATCTCTTTGATATATGCTAACCAATGTAGTAAGATCATCTCACATACTTGGAAATTTGTTTTCTTTCTGGTTCGCTCTCAAAGCAAGGGGAAGATAATGGCCACATCCATGCCCCCCAGGAAGGGTTCCCCCACACAACAGAAACAGGTGGATAAGGTCGTGAAAGAATACAGGGACATATTCTCCTCATCCACAGGGGTACCTTTGCACTGTCAGGTCAAGCATTCAATCGATCTAACTCCCGGAGCACCTCCATTCAATGGGTCGATATACCGTCGCTCCATTCTGAAAAATGAAGAAATCAAGTAGCAGATCCAAGAGTTGTTTCAAATGGAGGGAATCTAACCAAGTTCCTCACCTTGTGGAATTATGATTGTACTTGTACAAAAGAAATATGGAACCTGGAGATTTTGCATTGATTATCAGGCACTCAACAAAATCACTATTATGAATAGGTATCCAATCCCATGGATTAATGACCTTATTGACCAGCTCAAGGGGGGCAAGTATTTTAGCAAGATCAACTTGAAGTATATTATCACCAGGGGCCAATAAAAGCCACAAATGTATGAAATACCACCTTCAAATCCAAGGAGGGCCTTTTCTAGTGGCTGGTCATGCCTTTCCGGTTGACAAATTCCCCTGCAACTTTCATAAGGATGATGGATGACATCTTGCGGACCTTCACCAACTTGTTCGTGGTTGTGTATCTGGATGACATCCTCATCTTCAACAAGAGTTGGGAAGAATGCCTACAATACATTCAGCAGGTCCTTCAAACCCTGTGGTAGCACACACTGTGTTCCAACATGGAGAAATTCATATTTGGCGTGGCCCAGGTCCAATATCTGGGCTACATCATTGATGAGAAAGGTGTGCATATGGATCTGGGCTACATCATTGATGAGAAAGGTGTGCATATGGATCTGGGCTACATCATTGATGAGAAAGGTGTGCATATGGATCTGGCTAAAATCTAAGTCATTCAGGATTGGCCAACCCCGACTACTCTAACAAAGCTTCACAGCATTTTGGGCCTTACCAATTTTTATAAGAGGTTCGTGTTGTGATTCTCTCATATCACTTGGCCTGTGAGTCAGGTTACCAAGGGTAGAGCGAAAGCAAAGTTTTTCTAGTATGAGTTACAACAGAAGACGTTCATTGAGTTGAATCATCACATATGCTCTACACATGTACTCACATTATCATACCTGCAACAACCATTTTAAATTGAGACAAACACCTCCGACTATGCTACTGGTGCAATTCTCACCCAACAAGGGCATTCAATGACCTATCAAAGTGAGACAATTTTCGATACAATTTGGAAATAACCCACCTATGATAAAGAGATGTATTCCATCATGCAGGCATGTCGACAATGGAAACATTACATTCTGAGGAAGGAGACGGTCATCCACACAGATCACCAACCTCTTTAGTTTATCCAGACACAAGGGAAATTGCAGAACGATCGACATCAAAGTGGTCTACATATCTACAACAATTCCACTTAAACATTAATTACAATAAGGGAAACAACAATCATGTTTCATATTGCCTCAGTCATACCCCAGCAGCATTGACTACTGTTCTCAACTCTTGTGACAATGAGACCTCTAGATGGTCGTGATTGTACAAAAATGATCTGGAGTTCGCCACCGCATACCAGATGTTAGTGGATGGAAAGCAAGTCTCAAATTTCCACCTCCAGGATTCATTATTATGCTACCTAAGTCACCTTTGTGTTCCTTAAAGCGAGTGTGCCAAGCTGATTTGGGAGACACACTACAGTCGAGTCACAGGACACTTTGATGTGGAAAAAATTGTGGTTGTATTACAGAAGTATTTTTATTGGCTAAAACTCCGACAAGGCGTTGGAAAATATATCAAAACTTGCACTTCATGTGTCATTGTCAAACCAACCATCAAGAAGCAAGGCTTGTACACTCCTCTGCCTACTTCTAGCCATCTCTAGGAATCCATCTCCATGGACTATCTTTCTGGACTCCCTTCTACCAAGCATGGTAATGATTGTGTATTTGTGGTCATGGACAGATTTTCTAAGATGGCAATATCAGTGTCTTGCAAGAAGAGTATCACAGCAGAGGACACTGCCAAACTCTTCCTTGAATGATTATGGGTACATTTTGGAATCCCAAAAACCATTATATCAGACTAGGATCGCAGGTTCCTAAGCACATTTTGGTCGAGCCTTTAGACATTATTGGACACTAAATTCACCAAGTTGACTACATTCCATCCTCAAAACTGATGGCCAGAGAGAGGTCGTCAAAAGGATGATCATGCACACGCATGTACAACTCCAAGCATCCACGAACCTGGGATGAGAGTCTTCTTATGTGCAGAATAGTTATAACGGAGCTCTCCATAGCTCAACTGGCCACAGTCTTTTTCAATTAGGTCTGGGTTTTCAACCATTGCGTCTGACTGATGTCGTCGTGCCTGATGCAACTACATAAACAGAATCCACACATTTACAGTCAAAGGTTGATAAAGAAAACCAGTTTATTGAACGCATCCACACATTCGCCAGTAATTGCATGACATCTTGAATAAGTCTTCCAATGCTAAGTACAAGCAATGGCATGATCAACATCGGGTGCCACACAAATTTCAGGTGGGAGACAAATTTTGGTTTCATTTGCAAAAAGAACGCCTTACTAGATCCCATCAAAAGCTCGAACCACTCTGATATGGGCCTTACACCATTACCAAGGTTATGGAAGAATGTTTTGAGTTCGTTGTTCCCCAATTCCTTGGCTTTCACCCAGCCTTCAGTCATACTTTCCACCATTACTAAACACATCAGACATTGCAGAAAAGCTAACACCAACAAAGTTAAACCCATACTACATGGAACAGGGCACAACTGATCGGATCATGGACACGCAGATCAAGAAAACTCGCCAACAGAGGATCCAATGGTATTGGGTTTTCAAAGTTGGCCAACTCCATCACCAAGGCAAGTGGCTCACTAAGGGCCAAGTTCAGCAGAAGTTTCACCATCTCATGGAGGCACTCAACGTAATGGGGACCATTGCTTCATAAGGGGGGAGGAGTGATCCAGGTGGATACTAATGTCCACCAGCCTATTCCACCCTGCCCCCACCATTGTTTCTTTCAATTTCCTTAATTGTAGTACAATTTATTATTTTTGCTAGTTTTTTGGGTCCTAAACTTCCAAATCCATTTTGAGGCCCTAAACAACGGTTTTTTTTTTTGAAAACGGGTAAACCAGCAACTTGCTACAGGGGTCTACAGTTGAAAGTTGTATTTCTCGAATAGATCTTTCTAACGAGGTATCGTACGCGTCAAACAGAAATCATATGCCAAAGCTACGACCCCGAGAAGTTGGTGTACCTATTTACCCCAACAGGCTCTGTTACTGCTCAAACTAGCAGGGGCCCTAAAGGGGATCCCTAGAGGGAAAATGCTAGGTCAAGGGAAACAAATGGAGACTTTGACCACTGTCACCTCAGCTAAGGCTCCCTTCTATTTACAGAGTTTCATTTATGGGAGGAGACACGGTAAGTTATGGATTCTTCGATGAAGGATAAGTAAATGAGATGATGGGGGGGTGACCCTAATAATTCCCTTCCTGGAAGAGATAGAATAAGGCTTTCTTGAATTCTAAGCAAGGTACAATGTCTTCTAGGGAAAGGAAGGGAGGATTTAGGGGTTAGGTTTATGGGATATGACTTATGAAGGAAGTTCCCAATCCCAAAAATCCTTATTATAATTGGCATCCTGGATGGTTCATGAAGAATTATGTTTTCATAGGAATGGGACCACACAGGGCCAAGTTGACCTGGTCTAGGATAGGGGAATGAGTATGGAAACCAATGATGTTCTTACCTTAGACAAGGTGGGGAAAGGACCAAAGAAAGGACTTTCACTTGAAGCTGTTGATTTGATCCTATGAGGTACTCGCCTTGGGGATGTTAAGGCAAGCTTTGATCCCGGAGCTAGGGCTTGGATTTTATACCAACTCCACTATCAAAATGGATTCAAAATTGGAGGAGACCTTGGGGAAACACCAACGCAGGAGACCCTAGCTTGTCGGGAAATTGATTCTCTAAGTGCCCCAACTTGGCTAGACCTAGAGGAAGGTGAAAGAATGTGATTTTTGGTGACCAAGTTTGTTATATCAGTGCCTTAGTCTTTGGGAGAATGGAGTCTATGATGAATATGAGTAGGATTTCTTGGTTCCCAGTCAAGGAGGCCTCAAGACCACTTCGCTAGCCTTATAGGTCAAGGAGAAGCAATCTTGAAACTTTTATACTTTGATGCACAAAGGGAATGTCTTATCAAGGTAAAATTCTCCCTATGATATTTCTTTCACATTACATGGCCCGTAAATTGAGAGATGCTATAATAGAGACAAAATTCCACAATTTTAAACAATAAATGCATGTAGAAATTAGCCCCAGAATAGTGAAAATCCTAGTCCAATGTATATGACAAAGTAAAACAAGAATAACATTAAAAGCATGTACTTACATGTAATAGAATATATCCAACCATTCACAATTGACAAGAGAGAAGCTCCAAGAGAAGATAGACCAATATCCACACATCAAAATTCATCCATAAAACTCCAATTCATCCTCTAGAAAAAGTGCAAAAATCTCAAAAGAGAGAAAATATCCAAACCAAAGTGATGATGAGCAAGTGAGCTCATCTCACTTGTATTTATATGAAACTTAGGAGTTCGAATTAGTCTCCTTGTCCTACATAAGCCCCAAAAATAAAATAATGTTCTAATAATTCAACTTTTCGTGACAAGCCCACCAAACTAGCTCGTAAATGAAAGAGTAAGTCTCTCAAAAGGTCAAATAATAATCAATGACTGTCATAGGGCCCTCTAAGAGGCCTAATGAGGTCCATGGGTGCCACAATGAAGAATATGACCCTCAAAAGTAGTGGACAAGGGGTTGGCCATGTGGTGCTCCAAATGACATGTGGGGGCACACAAGTGTCCTCATGGATCTTCAAACAAATCGAAAGTATTTGTAGATCGTTTTCAAAAGTTAGGATGACAGTGTAGGTGATGCCACATCATCGTGCCAGTCCTGGATCATCTTCCAAGTGTGTGGTGTAGATTAGGGACCAACTGGGCATGATGGATCAGGTGCATCTTTCTCGTCCAATAAGTGAACCACGAACAATCTCTTAATGGTTATGGGGATCCATGGAGTGTTGTTTGCTTCTATGGAGGCCCATGGCACTCAACGCACATCCTATAGGTGCTAATGTAGCCCTCTGGATGATTAGCACCCTGTATAGGGAGACCAAACCAAAAATAAAAACCATCTGCAATCTTGCATAAAATCCAATGTGTCCCCTAGTCTTCGAGTACAAGAAGTCATTACAAAAATTGAATAAATGAGCTTACCAAATCATGGACTATAAGTGGGGGATTCATAATGGGCAACCCTTCCATAATGGGCTTCGAGATGTGCCAATGCCTCCTAAACTCCAAATGGGGTTAACCAATAATCCTATTAGGTGGTTTCTACTTCTAAAGGGGATAATATAGTCAAGGTACATCCTTCAAAAAGTGGTGGCATGTGACATATAGGTGAACAAAGTAGGTGATGAGAAAGAGAAACCTTGGGTCACATCCTGGGGTACAAGGGTAGCTAATAAAAGGGAAGCCCACACTTGGGTTTATAATGTATAGGATGGAGAAATCATGGTACATGAGGTGTCCCAGCATTGATTTTCCACCCTTATTCATATATATTTTGCCTTTTTATAATTTCTCTTTGATTAACTACTCGGGGCTCAAGGGGTAAGAGCATGATGTATAAGATATAGCAATAAAAATACCCCCTTTTAATGGCAGGGTGGTTCCTTTCCCACCAGGGGTTGGGACAATCATGGGTTCCTTATAATGGGGGAAGTTCAGAAAACCTGTAGGAACCAGGGTGATGGCCATTATGATGGGGTAGAGCTCATATATTAGCTTTTGCCCATGTGCTAAATGGTTTTGTCCTGACCATCTTTTGCATTTTGTGGTACATTTTCCTGTTGAATGTGGCCATGCATGCTTTTATCTTTCTTTTTGGTTGCATCAACCTTTGGGCTTCATTCCAGGCCATGACCCAAGGTGTGGGCAAGGGAAGGGGCGTGCTAACCCTATATGGACCTAGTGGAGGAATGTTGACCTAGGTGGGAGAAATGATGAATAGTGTAATAACGAAGGGAAAGAGGGTAATATAAGTGGGTAAGAGAGCGGGACCACACAACCAAAATCAGGGTTTCCCATCAAATACCATCTCTAAAACCAAATGGTCAGTAAAAGAGAGCCCACGGGACTAAAATCCAAGGTTAATACCCAAAAGGGGTTTAGAGGACAAATGCACAGACCTAGCCCATTCTTTCCGCTGAATCCCCCCATTAATCCATGCTCACAAGTGTCCATGATAAGCAAACTAGAATACTCAATTTCCAGATGACAAGGCATACCTTTTAGGTTTCGAGAGGCCCACCTTCAAACATATGATCATGGTAGATGGGCGAGGGACTACATGGCTGCCTCAAGTGGTGGAGAAATGGAACAATGAGTTAGATGGTGGCTACAAGGGGTTGTTGGCTACCGACTGAGGACCATCTTGGAGAAAAAATTTCACTTAGGGATATTACCCAAAAAATGGAGGGCAACCAGGCCCACATACTTTTGGTGTTTCATCTCCTAGGGTTAATTTTTTGGATATTTATGGTTTTCCATTGTTTCTAAATAATAAATAGGCTTTCGAGCCTCATTTTAACACATTCATAAGGCATGTAGTTACCACATATCTTCTCAGAGATAATCTACCATCACCTGAGCTAGTTTATTTCCATTCTGCATATTAGCAGTTTTCAGTACTTTGTTATTAATGAAATGAAGTCATGTTTTCGTTGTGTCTCTGTGTTTTTGTTTATGTATGTAGTTAATTTCATTCCTTCATAAAATCTGGATCACCAAGCCTATCTCTTTACCCATCCAATCAAGACCACAGTTCCATGTTCTCAATTGAACCTTTTGCCCCATGTTTAGGAAATTTTTTAGCTCCCTCTCGAGCTGCTTCGCTATGCACACTCTGATTCAGATGTCTCTTCAAAGTAGCTCTGGTACCATCTTGATTTTTCCTCGGCACTTCAAAATCAGGTCTATGTCTAAATCATGATCAAAAACATACTGGCACCAGCACTTTGCACTTTTCATAGCATAAAATGTACAACAGTGAATCAATGTAGTACACGAGAATTTTTCAACCCAAAATTTGTTATATTACAACTTTAATACAACAAACATAGGGCTCCATACCAGGGATCAATGCCCTTAAAATTATCCCTTATACAAGAACAACCAGGGCTTGATGTCAACAACTTATGACCATCAAATTGCTATTGAACAAGACACACTTGACTTGCTTAAGGAGTGCTCAACTCATCCATTTCAGTCCATGTACCTTAAACACCTGGCAGGTCCTTTTCCACCTCTACTGTTGCTCACAAGAATGTCTGCAACTTCAGGTTCTCTTATATCTTCAACTTATCAAAATTGCCTTCTCTCAGTGGACGTATGCTACTCCAAAGTCACTAATCTTAGGCTATCTTCACACACTCTCTATGTTGCTCGAAAATCATTGTCATAAGGTCTTCTAACTTCCCTCATACAGTCACTTTGCAGCCTCAAATATGACTGTACACAAGCTCTTCAAGTTGCCCTCATACTATCTCTTTGTTGCTCGAAAGATGACAAGGCTTAGGGATTCAAAGACTTCCCTCTAACAATCACTTAGCTGCTTCCTAATTCATTGTACTTAGGGTCTTCAAATATTCCCTCTAACAATGGGATTGCACCTTCAATACTCATTGTACTTAGGGCTTCTCAAATCAGCCCACACAAGGTCTCTCAACACAGTCAAGATGACTAATCTATGCCATACAATACACAGCCTCCTAAAAATGATATTAACCCTTCAACATCATTGTACTAGGGCACACTTGGCAGCCCACACACCTGTGAATTTTCCACATCAAGTATCATATAACTTAGGGCTCATATTAGAAGACACATTGGTTCACTTGGTCAAGTCAGCTTATTATGGAGGAAAAACTACTATAAATACCCAGCTAGGGTCTGCGCAAAAGGAAGGTACAGGAACTCGCATTTCTCTGAAATATTCGGATGGGTATAGGGTCTGAGATCTGCATTACAAGAAGGCAAAACAATCTCGGATAAACTCTGAAATTTTTGATGGTGATTACAATGAGTAATCACAGTCTCAAGACCTCGCAAATCTCTGAGATCTTTGCTCTTTCAGATGGGTACCACAGAGGTACAGTCTCGGCATAATTGTGACAAGGAAGATCTCGGTGCAAGGAGAACACAGTCACAGTCTCGATGAAGATCTCAATGCATAAAGAAAACACAATCATGATCTCGGTGATCTCACAACAGCACATAGTCTCAGAATACATATAGATACAGTCATGGTCTCAGCATATGTGTAGATCTCACAGTGTCACACTCTGTCTTGACATACCTCAAGGTACAATCATGATCTTAATCTTGATGAAAACACAATCATGATCTCGATGAAGGTACAACTATGGTGAGATAGTCATGATCTCAGTAGATCTAGGTGCAGCTCTCATTCATATATATACATATCTCAATATGGAGATCTCGTTGATGAAGACCTCGGTGAAGGTGCAGCAATGGTGTTGCAGCAGTAATAAAGATCTCGGTGGTGCAGTAGTGATGACCTCAGTGGTGCAACAATGATGATGATCTCAACAGTGACAAAGAAGAGGATTGGTGTCTTGGTCTTGGAGTGGCCTAATAGGTCAAGGGTCATGGTCTTGGTATTCGTCAATTGGAATCTCTATAAGAAGAATTTTGTGCAGGTTTTCCTCTCAAAGAGTGAGAGGTTTTGGCCCTAGCAGAAAGCCAACATCATGTGTTCTTGTCTCTTTTGTTTTTGGTAACTATTTGATGAACTAAGCAGACACACTCTAATAATAAGGAAAGATTGTACTAATAAGAAAAGTTAAAAGAACCTCACAAATAGTTATCATGGTGAGAAGAATCTCATTAACTTCATTTGCCCTAGATTCTTCAACAAGATCAATTTTCAACAGAGATATTAGGCAGATCCGGAGGAATACTTAGAGAAACACAACAACAAGTGGAACAAGTTTTGAATACAGAAAATTTAATCAACAATAAATTTGTTGTAAGGCAACTTAGACAAATTCATTGAGCAAAAGAAGTAGTTGACCAAGCATTATTCTCCTAAAGTAATTTTTAAAGCAATCTAAACCAAAAAGTCCATGACATTTATGGCACCTGCCTTAAACCATCTCCTCTGCATGCTTCAGGCATCCCAATTGCACCATAAACTACTACTAATGACAATCAAGCCCAATGTTGCTGGAAGCAGGAGCAAAGCTCAGGTGCAAAGCACCACTTCTCAAAAGATTCTAGGAATGAAGCATTCAAAAAGCATATTTTATATGATGTATATTTTTCTATGTTGCATTGGTTTTCGGGATAGGGGGACGGTTCTCGGGACGGCTAGAGCGCACCGCCAAATTCTTCAGGGCGACGGGTTGGGGAGGGCAATTATATATATATATATATATATATATATATATATATATATATATATATATATATATATATATATATATATATATTCAGAATTCACTATCAGCATTTGTATTTGCTTCAAGCTTATAATCATAACAAGCTATATTATATAGTATTATGCAGAGGCTATACCCTTGCCAATTTTGAAAAATCTGGAGCAACTTTAAAACAGTAGAGTGACTTTCCATTATTGGTTGTCACCTAATTGAGTTAGAGACAAGAATATTTTAAATGCAATTTTGATCAAGTAGCAAAATAGCAATGCAACAGTAAAGCAATGCAAAAGAGACTAAATGCAAGAGTTGTTAAAAAGTGTAACTAGGTTCGGTCTTCATCATGACATGTGTAATTGTGATTTTATGTAATTGATGTAAAGAAGAAAATAAAATTATTTTTGTAATACTTGAATCATGGGCTTCATGACCAAGGAATTTTATTTTAGTTAAGGTTCCCATTGTGAGCCTTTAGGTTTGTCATCAAGTCATAAAAGTCTATTGAGTCAATATCATGTATGGAAAACACTTCTTGGGCATGTTACAAATATATACGAGTCATTGAAAGAGTCAAAGAGACCCCCCAAGACCAAGCTCAAGCATCTCCATCAAGTTGGCCTTAAATGAAATAATGAAGCTACTCCAAATGACATGTCTTCCTCGAAAACTAGCAAGTCGGCGTATTTCTCATAGACAAACCACTATAAATAGGCACCTCGGCCTCCATTTGAAGACAAGCAATTCGTTCAAAGAACTCTGAAGTAGGAAAAGGTGTGAATATCACAAGAAGAACCTCCATCCAAGCGTAGTAGAAAGAACAAGAAGCCGAGTCATTCTTTGCATCTATTTTGGGGCTAATCTCTCCAATAGTGCGAGTTTGCAAGATTGTCTACTATAAAAAAAGGTCGAGGCATTTCAATCATAGTGAGAGGGCATATATTGGATGAAAAAAAAGGAAGATCCCAAGATGAATTGTCAAGAAGAAGTCTCCTTCTAGAGCAAGGATAATCAAGGGTCAAAGTTGGTCAACCACATGTGCTAAGGGTTTCTGAATTAGGGCCAAAAGTTGCATATCTATCCTTGGAACCGAAACATTGCAAGAAATTCGAGGAAGAAACAAAGAATTTGACTATCGTTGACTCAAGGAAGAAGAGGACGTTTTGTGTCTTGGTCTTGGCGAGGTGAAATAAGTCAAGGTTCTTGGTCTTGGTATTCGTCGAATGGAGTCTTTATAAGAAGAAGAATTCGTTTGGGTTTTCCTCTCAAGTGAGAGCTTTGGCCCTAGATGATCGCCTACATTTTGTCTCTTGTCTCTTTATTGTTTATGCATTGGTAGTTGTTTGGTTAAGAAGAGCACTATAATAATCTAAGTAAAGAGAAGATCCTAAACTAAAGAAGTAAAAAGCATTCACAAGCAATTACCATAAGTAGAGAAATCACATAATTGCAATGCCCTAGATTTCTCAACATGGTATCAGAGCCAAGGTGACAAAAGTCAAGGAAGGGCATCTTATCAAGGGACACTCAAAGATCAAATCTCGAGAAATACATCGAGCAAAATTTAACGAGATCATCTAGAAGTCATATCTACAAAGAAGTATCAAAATCGTAGATCAAAGAAGTCTACACCAGCAAAAGTCTTGGGATCCTCTAGTCATCATTAAAAGACCACAAAAACCCTCATCAAGTTGGAGAGATCTACAATTCAAGATAGCTTGAAGTTTATTCATTCAAGGGAAGAAAAGGACGTTGCCATCATCTTCAAAAGACTCTAAAGAAATCTCCCTGACGTTGAAGGAAGGACCTCCTTATCCTTAAATAAGATCATCTGAGGAGCATTAAAACATCATCAACATTCATCATCATCAAGGACATCATTATCAAAATCTAAGGTGATCTCTCTCTTTGTGGAGTCAAGGATCATTCTTCAAGAGATCTACCTTCTTCAAGGAGAAGCTCTCTATTATCTATATCATCATCAAATTCAAGGAGGCAACAAGTGGAAGAAGCAGCTTCACAAGTATATTTATATATGAATCTGTCAAAATGTATTTTTGCAAGGAAAGCAACAAATTGGTTGGGGGTTCAAACTTTCTTGCATGGAAGAAAAGGACAAATCTAAATCTCATTGAGAATGAGGTTATTAAACATGTTAAGGGCTCAATCACCAAACCTCCAAAGAAAAATGCTCAAGCACTTGCATGGTTTATGAAAGGGGAAATGACAGTTGTTACCCACCATTTTGTGGGTGATAACCCTAGAAGAAAATTTTCTCCAAGATGGTCCTCAGTCAGCTACCAACTAGCTCGTTGTGCCATTTCTCCGCCACCTGAGCCATCCATGTGGTCCCTCACCCATTTGTCATGATCGTGTGTTTGAAGGTGGGCCTCCTGAACCTAAATGTATGCCTTGTCATGTGAAAATTGAGTATTGTAGTTTGTTTATCATGGACACTTTTGGGTATGGATTAATGGGGGGATTTTGCGAAAAGTGTGGGCTAGGTTTGTGCTTATGTCCCCTATACCACTTTTGGATGTTACCCTTGGATCTTAGTCTCGTGGGATCTCTTTTACTGACCTTTGCGTTTTAAGGTGGTACTACATGGGAAACCCCAATTTTCGTTGCATGGTCCCACTCCCTCATCCACATACATTACTCCCCTTCCATTCATTATAACTTCATTCATTATTCTTCCCACCTGGATCCACATAGGGTTGGCCCTTCCCCTTGCCCACACCTTGGGTCGGGCTTCAAACGATGTGCTAGAGGTTGATGCAGCTGAAAAGAAAAGCAAAATCATAATTGGCCACATTCAACACAAAAATGTACCATAAAATGCAAAAGATGGTCGGGACAAATACATTTAGCACGTGGGAAAAAGCCAATGCATGAGCTCTACCCCATCTTCATGGCCATCACCCTGGTTCCTGTAGGCCCTAGATGAACCTCCTTCATCATTTAGGAACCCATGATTGTCCCAATGCTCAGTGGGAAATGAATTTTCCTATCTTAAAGGGGGCATCCATTGTTATACCTTACACATCATGCTCTTATCCTTTGAGCCTTGAGCAGTTAATCAAAGAAAAATCATAAAAGGCAAAAGGCATTTTAAGAAGGGTGAAAAATCAAAGTTGGGGTATCTCGTGCACCACGATTGCTCCCTCCTATACATTATATACCCAAGTGTGATCTTCCCTTTATTAGCTACCCTTGTACCCTGACATGTGGCCCAAGATTGCCCCTCCCATTCCCTATTGCATTCATCTCTTTATCACATGCCACCACCATTTGAAGGATGTACCTTATACATATTATCCCCTCTAAGGGTGGACACCACCTAATAGGATACTTGGTTAACCCCATTTGGAAATTGGAGACATTAGAACATGCCATTATGAAGTACCCACCTGTTGTCCATGGTTTGTAAGCTCTTTAACTCAATTTCCTTTGATGACTTGTTACATTAGAAGGCTAGGGGACGCATTGGATGTTATGTAGGATTGCAGATGGTCTCCATTTTAAAGTTTGGTCTCCCCATACAGGGTCCTAACCCTCCAGAGAGATACATTAGCGCATGTAGGGTGTGTATAGAGAGTCATGGGCCTCCACAGCGGTAGACAACACTCCATGGATCCCCAAAGATGTTCAGAGATTGCTCGAGATTCACTCATTGCACGAAGAAAATGCACCTAGTTCACCATGCCCAATCAGCCCCACAGTTGTACCATGCACTTGGAAGATGACCCAGGACTTGTATGCTAATGTGGCATCACTTACACCATCATCTAAGCCCTTACAGATGAAATACAGGCATCTTCGATCTACTTAGAACCCACGAGGTACTTGAGTGCCCTCACACCCATGGGGAGCACCATGGGTTTATTATTTGGAGAACAAGGGGCCAACCCCTTGTCCACTACTTTTGGAAGTCTTATTCATCATTATGGCACTTATGGACTTCATCAAGGTTCTTAGAATGCCTAGCGACATGTATTATTGTTCATTCGACCTCTTAAGAGACTTGTTCTTTTGTTTATGAGCTAGTTTGGGTGGACTTGTAACCAAAGTTAGTTGTTTTGCACATTATTTTATTTTAGGGGCTAATGTAGGCCCAAGTAGCTAAATCGAACTCATTAGAAGTGTATAAATAGAAGTGTTGAGGATTCATTTTAGCATCATCACTTGGATTTGAAACTTAAATCTCTTTAGAGATTTGTGTTATCCTTCTTGGCAGACGAATTTTGGAGCATGAAATGAATTTTGATGTTTGGATAATTTTCATATGTCTTGGAGCTTCTTGATGGCAAGTTTTTTGGATGGTTGGATATATTCTTATACATGTAAGTACATTTTAATGTTATTCTTTCTTTCTAAATTTGTCAAATACATTGTTGTTGGGATTTCGCTATACTAGGGCTTATTTGTTGCATCTCTTATGCGAAGTTTTGGAAATTTTGTTTCTAGATAGTGAATGCTTCATGTATGGGCCATGTATAATGAATGAATGTTCCTATGGATGTTTCATTACTGAAATTCATTTTGATAAGTCATTTATCTTACAAAACGAAATATAAAGTCTTTGAAGTTGTTTTTTGCTGCCCTAGTGCCAAGCGAAGTTGTCTTTGAGGCCTCCTTGACTTAGAAAATTCAAAGGTCCATAGTCATAATTCTCCTTGACTCCATTTCTCCCCAAAGGATTAGGTATTGGTCCACCAAAGGTGGTCATATTAAACCTTTCTCATCCAACTCCCTCTCCTTTTCTAGGCCTAACGCATCATTTATCTTGCAAACTGCCCATCAAACAAGTTCGATCTAGTGGCCCCTATTGTGCTAGTGTGTCTCCTAGGTACCCTACAATTTTGAAGAAATTCTAATGGTAGGATCTTGAGATGTTTCAAGCCCTAACCTCAAGATTGAATCTTTCCCTCGGTTTCCTTAGGCTGGAAGCCTCATTGGAACCCTCACATTGTCTTGCATTAAAAATTCTTTCTTTGGTCCCTTTTCCCCCTCCGGAATAGATCAAGCATATCATTGGTTGTTAAACTCTGCCCCTTGACCTACCCCCCGAGTCCACTTGGCTCTATGTGGTCCCATACACTATTAAGGGTGATTCTTCAAGGATCACTGGGGATCCAGGCTTTCACAAGAATTTCAAGGCCTAGGAATCCCCATTATAAGATACATACCCTAAACCTAAACCTTGAAATTCCCCTTGAGAGCTTTAAACCTTGCCTCCAAAGCAAGCAAGCCGCATATTTGAGCCTCTCGTGAATAGGATTCTAGGATCACCCCACCCTATCATTGGTCTATCCATTTAGTGATCATCATCATAACAGGTCTCCTCCCATCGATGAAAATCTATAAAGAGCAAGGAGCCCTAGCCGAGGTGACATGGGTTATCGCTCTATTGTTGCCCTTAGCCTAGTAGTAGCCCTTCAAGGATCCCCCTTTAGGACCCCTGCTAGTTTGAGCGGTAACAAGGGCTCAAAGGATTCTCATAAAATCCATCAAGGATCCCCGTTCCAAATGTATCAAAACTCTAAACTTCAAAAGAAATTTATGACAAACTGGTAAAGTTGTATTCTGTAAGCACTGCAAAAGAAGTTATCTCATAAAGACAAGAACTCTAGAAGCTAAAGATGTCAAAAGAAGAAGGAATAGCCTCATACTTCATGAGGATATATGAAATTAGGGATCAACTTCAAGATCTGGGAGAAGTCATGTCTAATAGAGAAATGACTACAGTAGTACTAAATGCACTACCGGAGGAGTGGGGTAATTTTTTTACTTCAAGTATTTATGGAAAGAAAGAAGCCACTTCATTCCAAGATTTATGGTCACTATGCAAGATTGAAGAATCCGGGCTAAAGGCAAAATCTGATGTAGGATCAAGGGAACAAAATCAAGCGTATGCTACAATGACAAAAAGAAAGGGAAATTTTGGAAAGTTTGGTCCTCAGAAAAAGAAGAAGAACATGGTTAAGATTCAATGCTATGGATATCAAGAATATGGACATTACAAGAGAGATTGTCCTAAGATCAAGAAGGACAATAAGAAAAGAGGAAGAGAAGAAGCCCATATCACTTAAGAAGTAGAGGAATTTGAAAAAAAGAAGTCTAAGAAAGAGGAAGTAAAAGATCTCTATTATGATTGAGATAGTCTTCCTCACCTAGTTCTTTTCAAGTTTATGTTTTCAAGTTTCTTTTCTGTTGCAAAGTATAACTATCATGATAGGGATCATTAGAAGAGCATGATAGGATGCATCATGGCATCATAAAGGCATTAGAAGCAAGAGCTTGTGACATCATCATAGGGAAGCATGAATGATAGTTCAATTAGATCTATGGAAGGATGTAGCTCTTAGTAACCTCATTAGAAGCATAAGTAGTACTTTTGGGAAAAGAGAAAAAGAAAAGTCATCTAGCACAAATCTCGTCATACATTAGTTAAGAGGAAACACATGTGGGATGAGGATACTTAAGATCCTCTATTGGAATCTTCATCGGAAGGTTCACCAAACAAAAGGGAGCAAGTGTTTCATCAAGAATTTCAACTTGGAGGAATTCATGAAAGAATAGTATGATGTCAATAAGCAGGTCAAGGGATTGAAGTTTTCAATCAAGGAAGTTGCTAAAGGAAGATGACCTAAAAAAAGAATGAGGTATGTATGCTTTTATTTGATAATTTGGAGTCATGTCATATGGTTGCGGATAACATGGATAAATGCTCTACTTCGAGAGCGCAATCAAAAGGAAAGAATTGTAGAAATTTTGAATAATTTAACACATATTCACAGAGATTATCCTGATCATACAATTATAAGCGGAACATGTATAATACATAATCTCCTCTACGTTGATCATCAATTTACAGAAGCAGAAACATTCACAGGCACACATAGAAGCATCAATCAAACTCATTAACATAGTATGTATCCCGGGGAAACCATCTCGCTAAAAAACCCACACTATCTATATATTATATTGATTGAATCATGTAACATTACAAAGTACAATGCTTATCACAAGCAATCCAGTACCAGCTCCACCTGTTACACACAATACAGCTCAGATCTGATCTCCAAATCTCCCTCGTTGCTTGCCTGCCTCCACTGCTCAATACCTGCTCAAGAATTGATGAGAATGGCTTCCCAAACTCGTATTTCACCTCAAAATAATCACTCACACTTTGTTGGACGTGAGCAAAGGCTACAATACTGGGCAAATACGTGAGCAAACTCATTGGCATACTCAATCCCTTGATTGTGGAAGATCTGGTGCACAACTATAGTCACAACTGATAGCAATCTGATTCTCTACCACCTGTCCTTGTTGAATTGAACATGCACTGACATGCAACTGAGTTAACTAATATATTCATTAGTTGCATCATGAGTTAATAATTAGTTTAACAACTCATCATTACTCTATCTGCAGTTAGACTAACTACAACTAGTTTAACCAAGTCAAACTGAACAGAACTCCATCAACTCCACAATCAACTCCACCAAACTCAACTCATTAAGTTCTAACTGAAGTCATGCATGCAACAACTCAACTGACTTATAAGAAAAGTGTATTTCCTTCTGACAGCTGTATGTGCCATCGTTGTAGCTCAACCTGAAGTGCTCCAAGAGAATAAGATCAAGTTTATAGTCCAAATATTATTATGAGACAATAATATTTGACTTTTCTATTTTTGACAGCAAGTCTAAAAATAGACTTTGATCACTCACACTGTGATCACTCACACTTTCATCAAAAATAGACGTCCATCTATTTTTCCCAACTTGACCAATCATCCATAAACAACAACCTGCAATCCATAGACATGATCCATATGTCTAAAAATAGACTTGCACCAAAAATAGTCTGCGGGCCCACTTAGTGAAGGCGACTCTTTTCACTAAGCTCCATCATCTTGTTGCACTCTCAACAAGCATTTCTTGTTGCACACTTTTCAACACCCCCTCTCAACAAGAAAGGCTTCCTCTCAAACCCGATCCTATAACTCTGGAATGTTCTCCATGCAACACATCTGGTCAGTCCACTTGCTCTGTCATCAAAGTCTCTGACTGTTATTGCCTCTGTCGACTGAAACTCTGCATCTCTGTGCTCTTCAGTATCTGACTGCTCTAGCCTCTGTCACTTTGATCTCTGACTACATCCGTGCTGCTGCTGGTTTTATCTCCCAGCATTGCATCCGCACTGCACCTCCCAACTGACCTCCCTGTTGGGATAGAAACATTCTCTGATGTTGAAGCTCTACCTGCTGCTGACAAGTGCTCCCTCTCTGACATCTGCGCTACTGCAACATCTCCATGCATCTCGCACCATTGCACACCTCTTTGTGCCACCTAGCACTGTGCAAAACACTTGTGCCTCTCGCATTGCTACAGCCTGCTAGCTATGCGTTGTCCTGGGATTCCCTGCACTGTCGCTCTCTCTGCTGCTCCATCTGCATCTGTCTCTACCCAATCAGTCAGTTCCTGCTACTACACATCTGGGGCTCCCGTAGCAAGGTCTCATCCAAGAGGTTGGGTAACTCAAGGATCTTTCCCCTCCTCCTTGGGACGATCAATCAACATCACCCCACCTCCTACCTGGAGGTATGGCTACATGCGATCCCTCAGCCCACCTGGCTCAAAGTTTCCCCCTACTAGAGGTCTCTGCATGAGTAGATGTCTCTACTCGATCTCCTCTCAGCTTCCCTTGTTGTGGCTGCTCCACAACCTCCTGAAGCTGCTGCACCAATCGTGGCTCCTCCACAATCGTCTGAGACTTCTTCTGGCTCTGCATGTTGAGAGGTAATATACGCTCCCTCTCAACCACCAAGTCTCCATCAGTTGCCTCGCTGCTCAATGCTTTGCATGCATCTTGAACCTCAAGAGCGTACAGGTTCTTGACCCGTGAACCAATCTGCTTCACCTGTCTGGTGATGGTGTGTCTAAGGAAAACCTTTCCCTTACTCAAGACCACATCATAGCCTCTGTCTTCCAACATTGCAATCGACACCAAGTTTCTCTTCAGTCCTGGTACATACTTGACATCGGTCAAGGTAAGGTGAGCTCCATGCTCCCTCTGAAAAATATTCGTGCCTACACCTGAGACACTATACTTTTCATCATTACCCATCCCTATGAGTATCAGGAGATCTTTCTCCTCCAAAGTACTGAACAAACTTTTGTCACCGGTCATGTGGAAAGAAGCTCCACTATCAAGAAACCAACCACTTCCCATCATGGATGAAACCATGCATGCGAAGAGTGTGAAATCCAGCTCAAACTGTGAAGCAAGTGCCTCACCTTCAGAGCCTTCCCCGGATCCCTTCTTAGACTTCTTCTTTGGGCAATTAGTAGCATAATGACCCAACTCATGACAACGAAAGCATCTCACCTTCGACTTGTCAACCTTCTTCCCATCATTGGAAGAATTGGATGCGGAAAGAGAAACCTTCCCCCTCCCCTTCTTCGCCTTACTCGCTAAGGCACAGTTCTCCTCATCCTGCATGGATGAAGAACCGTCTCTGGTGCTCCGTCTAATCTCCTCCTGCACAAGATCCGACCAAAGTCTCTCCCATCCTGGCAGTTTCTCCCTTCCAATCACCGAGTCCTAGTAGCTATGTCAACTCTTAGGAAGGTCAAGGAGTGCTAGACTCACCATCCTCATTCGAAAGTCACCCCCACACTTCCCAACTCATCCCGGCATTAGGTGAACTTCGTGAGATACTGGGGCATATTGTCTCCATTCTCACCTGAATGTTTCTGAGTTTTATCTCTTGCTTTGGAATTAAATTCGAATTCCACCAGCTCAAAACTCAACCGCTTCTGATCTAGAATTCGTGAGAACAAAGTATTTCTTGTACAGAGATTGACTGTCTGGGCATTCACCGAATATCTCACCTTCCAAAAGAAGGATGAATCCAGAGGCTACCTGGCCCGATTACAGACTCTGCCTGAAGAAATAAAATGTAAACACTTTCTGAATAATAGATCAGATGATCAATCCTCGCTCGATATCCTGTAAAAATCTCTTCTACAAATCAAGCAGCTCTGATACCATGTAGAAATTTTGAATAATTTAACATATATTCACAGAGATTATCCTGATCATACAATTATAAGCGGAACATGTATAATACATAATCTCCTCTACGTTGATCATCAATTTACAGAAGCAGAAACATTCACAGGCACACAGAAGCATCAATCAAACTCAATAACACAGTATGTATCCCGAGGAAAGCATCTCGCTAAAAACCCCACACTATATATATTATATTGATTGAATCATGTAACATTACAAAGTACAATGCTTATCACAAGCAATCCAATACCAGCTCCACCTGTTACACACAATACAGCTCAGATCTGATCTCCAAATCTCCCCCGCTGCTTGCCTGCCTCCACTGCTCAATACCTGCTCAAGAATTGATGAGAATGGCTTCCCAAACTCGTATTTCACCTCAAAATAATCACTCACACTTTGTTGGACGTAAGCAAAGGCTACAATATTGGGCAAATACGTGAGCAAACTCATTGGCATACTCAATCCCTTGATTGTGCAATATCTGGTGCACAACTATAGTCACAACTGATAGCAATCTGATTCTCTACCACCTGTCCCTGTTGAACTGAACATGCACTGACATGCAACTGAGTTAACTGATGTATTCATTAGTTGCATCATGAGTTAATAATTAGTTTACAACTCATCACTACTCTATCTGCAGTTAGACTAACTACAACTAGTTTAACCAAGTCAAACTGAACACAACTCCATCAACTCCACAATCAACTCCACCAAACTCAACTCATTGAGTTCTAACTGAAGTCATTCATGCAACAACTCAACTGACTCATAAGAAAAGCGTATTTCCTTCTGACAGCTGCATGTGCCACCTCTGTAGCTCAACCTGAAGTGCTCCAAGAGAATAAGATCAAGTTTATAGTCCAAATATTATTATGAGACAATAATATTTGACTTTTCTATTTTTGACAGCCAGTCTAAAAACAGACTTTGATCACTCACACTTTCATCAAAAATAGAAGTCCATCTATTTTTCCCACCTTGACCAATCATCCATAAACAGCAACCTGCAATCCATAGACATGATCCATATGTCTAAAAATAGACTTGCGCCAAAAATAGCCTGCGGGCCCACTTAGTGAAGGCGACTCTTTTCACTAAGCTCCATCATCTTGTTGCACTCTCAACAAGCATTTCTTGTTGCACACTTTTCAACAAGAATCACCTCCATTGAAAATATGCAAGAAGGCATGGGTCACACATTGACTAGATGAAATCAACATAATATGTCCTCCTATGAAATATGAGGTGGTTGACATTAATTGGAGGAACTATGATTGAAGGTTCCTGAAAGGAAATGTGTGAAGAAAGAAAGGAAGAGATTGTGAAATAAGAAACTATGGAGAAGGCAATCAGCATCCAAGGACTGAAAGATTTGATTATGATATCTCCATGAAAGATAATGAAGACTCTAATGAAACTCGAAAAAGAAGGAGACTCTTGACAATGTATATCTTTTGGAGACGTGTTAATATGTATGCAGGATGTTGATGCAAACCAAAAGATGTCATGATGAAAGACCGCCACAAAGGTATTTTTGATTTAGTGTTCATTTTCTTATTCGTGAACAAATATCTGGCTGGGCTTATACAGGGCTGCCAAGCGAAGAGCTATGGTTATCTTCCACCACTGATGACCATGTAGATGGATGAAAGATCCTTAAGGAAACATGGCATGAAGAAGGAATCATGACATCAAGGAAGGCCAATATGGATTGATGGATCACTTTCTGATGAAATGAATGATGACATGATTGACTCATGGAAGGAAGTGACAGATGGTCTATGCCCTATGAAGAAGTCTCGAAAGATGTAGACTCTATAACGAGGAAGAAATTCATGATATCAAAGAAAATAATTCTACGAACAGTTGGTTGTCCCATGATCTCCACCTAAAGAGTTGTTGGAAGCAAGTCCCTGATCAAACCCCTAGTTAAGAGGGAGCCTAGGTACATTCCTTCAGTGGAATGGATATGTCCTCCCTAAGTTGAGGGATAGATAGGCACATCATTCTTGTCTTCACTTAGGAAGACAGAATGGAAGATTGGGTAAACATTTGGCATCTGATACCCTTTGAGGATGAGTTAGGGCATCCAAGATAAGAGTAGTCGTAGAAGACCAATATTCTTTGAGCATTGGGAATCCAAAATAAAAATAGCCCTGGTGGAACACACTCTGAGAACCCGGGTGGAGAATGTTCCGAGAGAGGCAATGATGAGGGTATCTATACATCATTGGGTTGCCAGCATTGAGCTCTAATCTTGTGGAGAGATAGAGTGGTTAGTAAAGACCTTGCTATGTGACAATGTGGGTTGATATGATTCTATACAGATAGGTTACCAAACCGACTCTTATTATGAGAATTCTTCAAATTGAGAATGTCTAAGTACTTTGAATGGATTATGAATACTTCCCTAGTTAAAAGGGAGTGTTGAGAAGTGTAACTAGGTTTGGTCTTCATAATGACGTGTAATTGTGATTTTATGTAATTGATGTAAAGAAGAAAATAAAATTATTTTTGTAATACTTGAATCATGGGTTTCATGATCAAGGAATTTTATTTTAGTTAAGCCTTTAGGTTTGTCATCAAGCCATAAAAAGTTTATTGAGTCAATGTCATGTATGGAAGACCCTTCTTGGGCATGTTACAAATATATATGAGTCATTGAAAGAGTCAAAGAGACCCTCCAAGACCAAGCTCAAGCATCTCCATCAAGTCGGCCTTAAATTAAATAATGAAGCTACTCCAAATGACATGTCGTCCTAGAAAACTAGCAAGTCAGCTTATTTCTCATGGGAAAACAAGTAGGCAGCTCGGCCTCCATTTGAAGACAAGCAATTCAGTCAAAGAAATATGAAGTAGGAAAAGGTGACAACATAAGAAGAACCTCCATCCAAGAATAGCAGAAAGAACAAGAAGTCGAATCATTCTTTGGATTTGTTTTGGGACTAATCTCTCCACACGTGTCAGTTTGTAGGACTGTCTACTACAAGAAAAGGTCGACGCATTTCAACCATAGTGAGAGGGCAGATCTTGGGTGAAAAATAAGGAAGATCCCAAGTAGAATTGTCAAGAAAAAGTCTCCTTCTAGAACGAGGATAATCAAGGGTCAAAGTTGGTCAACCACATGTGCTAAGGGTTTTTGAATTAGGGCCAAAAGTTGCAAATCTGTCCTTGGAACCAAAACACTGCAAGGAAGCCGAGAATGAGGAAGAAACAAAGAATTTGACTATCGTTGACTCAAGGAAGAAGAGGAAGCTTTGTGTCTTGGTATTGGAGAGGTGAAATAGGTCAAGGGTCTTGGTCTTGGTATTCGTCAATTGGAGTCTCTATAAGAAGAAGAATTCGTTTGGATTTTCCTCTCAAGTGGGAGAGGTTTTTGCCCTAGCTAATCACCTACATTTTGTGTCTCTTGCCTCTTTATTGTTTATGCATTGGTAGTTGTTCGATGAAGAAGAACACTATAATAATCAAAGTAAAGAGAAGATCCTAAACTAAAGACAAAGAAGTAAAAAGCATTCACAAGCAGTAATTATAAGTAGAGGAATCACCTAAATGCAATGCCCTAGATTTCTCAACAAGAGCAAGTTATCAAGTGCAATAGATGAGTTAGTAATTGATCTAGGTTAGTGAGCTAGTAAGTCAATCAATGCCCCCTTTTAAATAAGGAGCAAGCATGCCTTGGAATGAAATTCCAAGCTCCCTCAAGAGAAAAGGCTTAATTCTATTAATGAGGCTTTACAATGGAAGATGCCCTCTAAATAGAGGAGAAGGGCTCTTCTTTTAAGAGTCTTACAATAATATAGCTTTACAAGACAAAATATTTCCTCAAGTACAAGTGGGCTTCTCTTGAGGTGGCTCGAAATAACTTCAAGGATCAGGCTTTAGATGATTTTGGCCTTTCAACAAAATGATGACAATGGTAAAGCTTTCAACCTAGAAGGTAAATTTTCCAAGGCTTTCTTCAATACAATGGCTCGCAATTAGGATGAAATTCTGCTGGAGATGAGGATTGTCACTTCAATGATGGATATCCCTGCAGAACAAAATGTTAGATTGCAAACACCAGTGATCGAATCCTCTCAACTCACTGCCTTTACACAGAATTATGCTCAAGGAGAATGATGAGTTTGGCAAAATACTTTTGAAAAATCAACATAATTAACAGTGAATTAAAGCTTTCAGTTTCAAGGAAAAGGAGGCTTGAATGGCTTACAACCAACCTAGAAAATGTCCAACAATTTAATTAAATTTAATTCAAAATCTTAAAGGTCTTTCATTAAAGCTCAGGGTTCCTAAATCTTCAAAATTTCGCATTGAAAACCTTGCCCTACACAAAGTGGAGGAGATAAACCCTAGGCTCTCGATTAATAAGAAATATGACACCAAATAGCCTTTCTCGGCTCCACCAAAGAAACAATGTTAGATATACAAAATTATGCCCAAAACAAGAGGCAAAATCTTATTGAAACAAAATGTGAGACTTCTGCAAAACGTATAGATCTAGCCTTCTAAGTATGCAGTGTAGGTAAAAGGAAAACCTCCAAACCCTTGTGGCTATGAAAAAAATTTCACTCAAAATAGAAAATTTAAAACCCTTAACAAAACCTTATATATGTGTGACAGAGGTTTGAAGCCGAAAATGCCTACGGCCTTCTTGAAGCAAATTTTCCAATCAAACCACCCTACAAAATTGTCTTAAGACCAAAAATTGTGATTAAACCCTGTTACAGGATGGTTAGGAATCATTGCAAAGACAAGGGTTAGTGAATCTAAAACCAAGGCAAAGAAATAAGCCCAAAACCGTTGCAGCGTTGGCCAAACAAATGATGCAAATCAAATTATTTGAACCACAACAAGCTTGTCAAACGAAGAGATCAAGCCCTCGAAATGGAAAGGGGAATTTCAAAACTCCTTTGCCGCTGGAGAATACACAATAATAGTCCTTCAAATACTCATGGTCAAGAGAGACTTAGGCTCAGAAAATTCATTTGAAATTTTTAAATAATTTATGTAAATAATGAGGCATGAAACCCTTTGTAATTCAGTCAATCGAAAAGGGGTCATAGCTTAGCAAAGTACAGAGCCCCTTTTAAAAAATAAAAAATAAAACCCTTCCGGCTTTAAAAAACTTTACGTAAATAGTTCTTTGAGCCAACAAAGGTTGTACAATGATCGTCTAGAGTTTAGCTAGTGGCTTCACAGGGTTTTCTTGTTGATCACAAATTTCAAATATTTATGGGAGGAAAAATAACTCAAACCCTCTTGGCCTGCAAAGGGAAATAATTAACCCACACAAATTTTTTGTTTGATACAGAGGTTATTGCTTCAAACCTTCACGACTTTGCAAAAAGAGATCTCTAAAATAGATGGCCACAAAAATTTTCTTTAATGCTCAAGAACCTCGTCCACTTACGAGGATGGAAGGTTCATCTTTAAATAATTGCAATATCCCCTTCGAATTTGAGTGGTAATAGTTGCAAATGATTAATTCTAAAGATATAAATTAAAACCATCACCCTCCACTTCAGATCTGCAAGAAAGCCACATTGGAAACCCCAAACAAATACAAAAAGAATATATATACAAGGGTGAGAAAAATATTTACAAATTATATACAAAATCTACAATAAAATTTAGGCTCAAATTAAGAGATGTATCAATGTATAGCACAAAAAGTAGAGATTTAAGATTGATAAAAAAAAATACTTCGGATGATTGGCAGAGAAAAACCCCCTTTAATTAATCTTATGATGAGCCTTTGGGAAAAACCCACTATGGGTTCTTTGTTGTCTGTGTGCCAAGGGGATGAAGATTCAAACAAGAAATCACTTCAAATGCTTGGCTCGAGGAGATGAAGATTCAAACAAGAACTCGCTTCAAATGCACGATATTCGATTAATAAGATTTTCTACACAACTTGAAATATTTGTTAGATTCAAAACGGGTAAGTCACAAGGTGACAAGCAGATCTAGTGATTCAAACAAGAATCCAATAGATCTAGCAAATCAACAATGTTCTCAACCCAGATATAGGTGCAAACAAGCAACTATAAATCCAAATGGTTATAGAATTTAACAAATTAAAGCACAAAGTAGAAATTTAAAGCACCATCAGAAATAAATTTACCACAACCAGTTGAAGAGATACACCATAATTAGCCCCCAAAGACATTGATTTTATTCATCAAAAAAATATTGTTACAGAGCTTTCAGAGCTAGATCATCGTCCAAACATGTTACAATGAGGAGCCTCTGGCTCAATTTATAGAAAATTTGAGAGTTCTAGATCCCCCTCCAAGTGGAGAACGGCCAGGTCCAAAGAAGTGCACGATTTTGACTTGATCCTGGAGAATAACGGCTAGTTGCTACTTAATCCATGTCAAAAATTAATCATGTCCCTTGATCTAGAAGATAAAATTCGAATTCCTTGATGAAGACTTTGATCCCGGTCCAAAAAATAATTTTTCCAAGATTTTTTCCTCAAAAAATCCCTTTTGACTTAACCACCAAGGTCCCAAGGTTTGATTCATTTCCTTGATGGAGGACCTTGAAAAAATAATTTCTTTTGGACCCACAAATTTCTTTAACCAACTAGACCCAGAAAATTGATTTTCTTGAAAAATAATTTTTTAATACCCCATCAAATTTCTTGTGGTTTTTACTGCCTTGGAATTGAGTTTGTCAAATGTAATTCTTCTTCGGAAAACATTGCCTTCTCCAAAGATTTGTTTTTCCACTTGGAGAGAATTATATTTTCTCTCAATTTTAATTTTGTGAGTTTTATGGCTAATATTTTGTCGTTTTTTGCCAGAAAACCAAAAAAAAAAAATGAGGTGAAAGACATTATTTCAACCCTCAAAAGGCGTCTAAAAACAAAGTTGAGGTGTAGAGGTTCTAATTATGAGTACTATGCCCCCTTCAACTTCTACAAACATTTGATTTTACAATTTACCTCCAAACAATTATTAAATAATAATTAAAAATAGACACTTAAGACTTAACCACATTCTATGAGACTCAAGACATGATCTAGTATGATAATTACATAGACTCTATAACACTAGGACTCACCTAAGACCTTACCATCGAACTCCACTGTAGCTTTGGGGGATGTGTGGGATAAAAACTTTGCCAATTATTTGGGTTCAGAAACGCAAATAATTGGCAAAGGGTAAAAAACTCCTTAGAAGAAACTCTTTGCTAAGGGTCATAGACTACCTAAATGTTTTTGCATGGCTTTATAAGCATACTAGAATCATTTTTACAATGAAGGCCCACAGGGCTGCAAAATGAAAGATAAATGATGATATTTGGATGTTTGACTACTCAAACATGACAGAATCCTTTTGAAAAAATGTATGTTGTTATAGGGTGGTTGATATGGAGTGGTCAACAATCATTAAAGCATCAATCATTTTAGTATAGAAATAACATCAACCATCTAGAAGTTAACATTGTTAACAAATGATATACCATAACACCATTCATTAACCTTCAAGGGACCAGATAACATTAACCATGAAAAAAATAGGGCACTGTAGCTAAAGAGTTACAAAAATGCAATCAGCAGTTCAATGTTTCAAACTTCAAACCTCGAGTTCAAACTTAAATGGTCATATAATTTTTACAAAATAGACAATAATAAAGACATAATTCCAAGTTCTAGAATCCAGATTCTAAACTAAAAAAGATATATAATTCTACTAAGCTTTCCTCAAACAACTTCTAACTTATTTTTATGTGGTCTAACAATAGTAGGTGGAAGTGTTCATGGAACACAAAGATAAGCATGATCTTGACCTACACATCCCCCACATAATGGTGGATGTTAGGAAGCTAAATTTACTACATCTAGAATCCTTGCTAGTTCTGACAATGGTAGTGAATGGGGGTGGCATTTATGCTACAAGATCAACATCATGAGTTCCATTAGCAAAAAGTTCAGCCTTCAAGCACAATGCTTTAAAACTCTGACTCGGGTTCAGAAATGGCCAAGGGTAGGCTCCGACTCCGACTTCGTATCGACTCAGCCAATTTGATTTCATTAAATATCTTTTTTATGAAAAAACATTATTTTAAAGATTTTCATTCATGTTTCCAAACACAAAGCATTAGAATATAGAGAGAAGACAACATATGATCAAAATAGGCTCATGAATATATCCATTATATCAAAATGGCACACAATGCACTATCCAATACATACATGAAATAGAGACCAAAACAAAAACACATAACCAAAAAGGCTCTAGATGGCCTCTACAACAAAAGTAAATTGTAAAACATCACTAGTCACCAGTACCACTGGCTACTGCTAGAGAAGCCAACATCATCTAGCTCATATTCTGAATCAGAGTTAGACAGGGAAACCTGTGGCTCCTCCTCGTCAACATCTCCAACTACAACTGTAGAAGTAGTAGCATTAGCAGACACAGCAGTTGCACGCTAAGATAGATGAGATATGTGACTCTCCACTACCCAATCTGGTGTTGGATCAATATCTTCCAATACAATGGGATCTGTATCAGGTCTTTTGTTCAGCAATTGGTTGCGTCTTAGTCAGAGGTTGTATTGGACATAGACTAGATCATTTAATCGTTTTTGTTCCAAACAGTTTCTCTTCTTCGCGTGAATCCTCTCAAAGACAAACTGATTGCGCTCACACCTAGTAGCATTGCAAGTTTGACTCAAAATACGGATTGCGAACTTCTGTAATTGAGGACAATGGCTACCAAATGCCTCCCACCATTGTGCTGCAAAAAACATAGTTGTGTAATGAGTTAGCTCATCAAATTATATCCAACTTTCAAATTATAAACAATTTAACAAAATAAGAATTTGAAAATTGAAATTCTTTGTTTACCTGGCTCATCTACTTCCCTTGCAATCCTTGCTAGGTTCTTGCCAAAGGTACTTGTAGATTTGCTGAAACAAGTGATCTGTCGGTATATCTCCAGCTGATCACTCTCCTTAGGAATCATGTGGTCAATGCAGTCAATCAATCCATCTCTAACCTCCCCGATCAAAGCATCTGCCTCCAGAACTTTATAATGATACATTGGGTTCAGAAAAAACCCAGCTACATGTATAGAGCGATGGAGTTGATTGTTCCATCTTTCATCAATGATTGCCCAAATGGGCCCATACTTAACCACTCTATCCTTGTATGTTGCCTTTATTTGCTTCTTTGCTTGATCCATAGCCTCATAAATGAAGCCCATAGCCAATCTTTCCCCATCCACCAACCGCAACACCTTAACCAGTGGCTCAGCAACCTTCACAATCTCAGCTGCCTTTTTCCAAAATATTTCTTATTAACTTTCTTTGTCACATCTTTGCCATCATCTTTGCAAGACCATTGGCATTCATTCCATTCATCACTAGAAAACAACCTTTGCAAGTTTCTATGTTGGGAAAGCATATATTGCAATGTCAAAAAATGAGTTGCAAATCTAGTGATGGTAGGCCTAATAATATCCTTGCCCCGTGTGTGTTTCCTCATCAAGCTCAAAATCCATGAGTGATTGTAGATATATTTTGTTATGCTTTTCGCATGCTCTACAGTGTTCTTGACCCAATCTATTTTGCCAATATCCTCAAACATGAGGTCTATGCAATGTGTAGCATATGGGGTCCAAAAGATGGTTTTGTGTGTTTCCTCTAACATTTTACCAGCAATAACATGGTTAGTGGCATTATTTGTGATGATTTGAACAACACTAGCCACCCCCACCTCTTCAACAACGTCATCCAAAAGCTGAAACAACGAGTGTGCATCTTTCACCCTATCAAATGCATCAACTGATTTTAGAAACATGGTTCCCTGTGGGCAAAAGATAAGAAAGTTTATGATGGTACAGTTCCTTTGATCAGTCCATCCATCTGACATGATGGTACATCCTGTTTTTGCCCATGAGCTTTTGAAATCTTTCAAATATTCATCAATGGAGAAAACTTATTTTTGCAAAAGAGATCCCCTTAACTCATGCATAGTAGGGCCTTTGAAGCCCTTTCCAACAACAAATATGGCATCAAACATAGGTTCATAATATGGTGAACGAGAAGCATTGAAGGGGATATCATAATCATACCACCATCTAGCTATGTAATCACATGCAATCTCTCTCAATTCTTTCTTCCAATGGTCATCTAAAGTGGGTTGCATATGACTTCTACTAAGTTGAGGACCATGTGCATTTGATGGAGAGAAGGGTGTGAAATAACTTTTGATATCACCCCTCTTTTTCATTTTACCCTTACCCTTTTCTTGCATAGACTCCAAAGAGGGAGGAACATAGAGAACGGGGTTGGATGCATTAGTTCAAGGGATAGATGAAGAGCCCTCATAATCAAAATTGGGGTTGGAAACCATCATTTGTTGTATACTCCTCTTCCTCCCAATTTCAACCTCTATTTATTTTTGCCTAGCTTTTTCTTGCTCAAACTTTTCAAAGTTATTTAGCAACTCCTTCCTAATCTCCCCAATTTGTTCTGATGGTGCTTCACATGGAGTAGTTTGGCTTATAATACCAGCCAAGTGTTGTTTCAACCTATGAATGCCCCCTCCACCCTCCCTAATTTTTCTATGACAAAATTTGCAATGCTTAATTCTCAATCATTTCAGCATATGCCCAAGCAACATCTTTCACTCTAGGAGCCATTTTTGGACTTGGAAATGAAAACAAAAAAATAAACATTGCTTCAATGTTTATTTCTTTTACAAAAAAGACTTTTCAATTTTCAGATTTGCACAAAAATAAAAGCAAAACAAAAAAAAACAGATTTTAGAATTGAAAAAAATACCTCTAGACACAAACTGCCTCCTCAATGTTGCTCCAATGACTGCCCAAGAAGCTCCTCATTGTTGCTCCAATGATTGCCCAAGACTCCTCATTGTTGCCCCAAAAACAAACTCCACAACTCTTCACAAACTCCTCACAAATTCTCACACAAATGCAGTGAGATAGTTGTGAGGAAATGTGAGGTGGTTGGGTAGCTTTTATAGGCTTGGGAAAGGTAAATGGACCTCAAAAAAACCTAAAACCCAATTAGAATGCAGTGAGGGGTCTGTTTTTCCCTCCAAAAAGTTACGTTGGGTGTGTGTGTGCGTGACTGGCCGAACAGGCTGGTTTAGCTCGAGCTCGGCCAAACTGGCCAAGTCGGTGACCAGCTCGGCCGATTCGGTAACAAACCAGTTCTCTATTCGTTTTCTCTACTGAATCGGACCGGTCGTCGATTCGTTTTCTCTACCGAGTCAGACCAGTCATTAGTTCGTTTTCTCTACCGAGTTGGACCAACCGCCATTTTTGAAAACACTCTAAAGCTATGGCTGCAATCTCCAAATTAGCCTCCTTTGGATTGTTTTCCCAAGTCCTATTGTTCTCTCATTCTTCACTGCCCCACAACAATGGGCCAACAACCTCCAGTTGTACTGCAAATAAATCAATCCTTTTTTACCCAATATACATTCAAGGTGTTTCTCTTCACACCATAAATGAAGTTGTAGGTGTTCCAACACCTCTCTGCAAGAGAAGTGTTCACAACCTATAAAAGCACCCACCCATCAATGCATGCAGATGTGAGGTAGAACTCTGCCATACATGTTCAGATGTTTCACCATTTCATAGGGTTCATCCTATCTTAATCTCTATTTACATGCATATTAAAAAAGATTGCATGGCCAATGATGTACTCACTCAATTTTCTTAGTACTTCACAACACCCATCCTCATCAAGGGCCAGCATGTCCAACATAGTCATATACCCGCCCTATACCTCTAGATTTGTCTATGGTTTTCTCCTAACGTCACTCCCAAATGCTAGTTGGGCCAAACATGATGAAGAATAATATTTTGGTGTAAGGGCATGCTAAGGCATGGAGTGGAACATTAAAATTACTCCACCTTTTGACCACATGTTTCTAAATATATGGTCAAACAAGATCACATCTCTTAGCTCATCAATGCCTTTGAAGTTTGATCTAGCCTAGCATGTCGTCCATTTACTCGTACACCTCCCTAATCATTGGTCATCTAAATATGCAAACCAAAACATATTATAAATGGACTTGGTGAACTGCAAAACATACCTAAATAAACTGCAATGTCCTCTTCTAATTAAATTACCCAAGGGAGGACAAAGTAGCCTTTCCAACCCCATAGGCTATAGTCAATTGTCTTAGTACTTCACAACACCCATCCTCATCAAGGGCCAACATGTCTAACATAGTCATATACCCGCCCTATACGTCTAGATTTGTCTATGGTTTTCTCCTAACGTCACTCCCAAATGCTAGTTGTCATATACCCGCCCTATACCTCTAGATTTGTCTATGGTTTCCTCCTAACGTCACTCCCAAATGCTAGTTGGGCCAAACATGATGAAGAATAATATTTTGGTGTAAGGACATGCTAAGGCATGGAGTGGAACATTAAAATTACTCCACCTTTTGACCACATGTTTCTAAATATATGGTCAAACAAGATCACATCTCTTAGCTCATCAATGCCTTTGAAGTTTGATCTAGCCTAGCATGTCGTCCATTTACTCGTACACCTCCCTAATCACTGGTCATCTAAATATGCAAACCAAAACATATTATAAATGGACTTGGTGAACTGCAAAACATACCTAAATAAACTGCAATGTCCTCTTCTAATTAAATTACCCAAGGGAGGACAAAGTAGCCTATCCAACCCCATAGGCTATAGTCAATTGTAAAGGGGGGAACCCATTATTCAATGTTTTTGGAGTAACATTGGGTAAATTGGGGTAATTGGAGGAAAACTTGTAAAAGAAACCAAATTTGGGGCAAAGCGGTGGGAAACTTGTTAGACCCTCAAATTAAAATTAGGAAAAGAGACCCCAAAGGGAATCTATAAATTAAAAAGAGGGGAACAACTTTTATCATCATGCATTGTTGATCTTTCTGATTTGTAAGCTGAGGCCTTTGGGGGCTTTAAGACCTTTTTTCTTTGATTGGTTTCAGTGGTGAAAGATTCCACCCTAGCCAATCCCTTCTCTATAATTTGTTTAGCATAATCTGTGGCATCTTTCATCTATTTTGTGGCATTAAAGATTCATGTGGCTAAATCATTGGCAGCGAAGCATCTCTTGAGCAGCGAAGCATCTCCTAGGCATCATCTAAGACAGCAAAATGTTACTGGGGTTGTCAGAGGCAGCAAGGATTTATGCGTTCCCATTGAGATAGTGGCCCATCCTGTGGGCATTTTCTGGTGTAGCTAGAGCCTTGACAGCAAAGCCTCTTGGACTAGATTTTGAGGCAGCGGGGAGCCTTTTGAGGCCCAACTGTGGCATCGGATCACCTTTGAACGGCTCCACCGTAACAGCGAAGGTTTGCATTAAACCCTATTGTGGCAGTGACTATCCCTGGAGGGCTCCTGATGGCAGTGGCACGCCTCCTAAGCTCAAATCTGAGGTAGTAAAATAATTTCTGAGTTCAGTTTGAAGACAGCAGGCCAATTTGGAGTAACAGCTGTGACAGAAAAACACTCCAAATGACCGGTTTGCACAGTGAAGAACTGTTTGGTGGGGGGGTGCACGTACGGCTGGTTCAAGGATTCATTGGAGCAATGGCTTACCTCTGTAATATTCTGTGTCAGCGCATTGGATCTAGGACTTTATCACCCCTGGGACATTATCCAAGCTAGGCCTGTGGCAGCAGGATGCCCCTGAGGTTTTGTTCGCAGTCTCAAGCATTTCTGGGAATGATCCATGGCAATAAAGTCTGGTTGATTTGACCGTGGCAGTAAAGAGGCAGCAAAGTCTGGTACTGAAGCTTGTTGAAGGCCAGAGTTGGCAGACCAATAGTATTAGAACAGTAGGGTTGCTAGCAATTGTTGTGAGACTGAATTTTAGTGTGAGATTGGAAGGACTGGGGGGTTGTAATCCATTATGTATTGTTGGACTGGTATCATATGCATGAGTTACTGGTGAAACTAAACACTGGTTACACTGTTTATTGGATTGATTATTAATTCTATTTGCGAGGAATGAAAAAAATACTATGATATTAGTAGAATACAAATCTTGTCATGTACTCTTTCAAGCCCTAAGAGCAATTTTACCCTAAGGGATATTACAGTGGTATAATAGTTGTGCATCCAGCCAGCCTGAGGGTTAACAATGGAATCCAGATTTGTTTGGGTGAGGGACCAGCACTCTTTCAAATCAGAACAGCAGTATAATGGTGGGAAGAATGATGGACAAATAGTTTTCTAGAGAAGGAAAACAACTTCTATCTCCATCCAAAGATGTCCTTCTTCATTCATTGGAGGAGCTGACAAGGCAACTACAAATGGTGGGACAGCCTTCTCAGTTGACTCTAGAAGCGATGGTTCCAGCAGAGTGACTAACTTGGGTAAGTACAAGCTATTTAGGCAAAAACATGGAAAGGTAAGACTTGCTGTTGCACGTTGTCTGAATGAAGTTTTAAGGGTTACAATTCCTGAAATTCCTTACAAGGGGAATTTCATGCAGGAAATTAGGGAACTCCAAAATTATTTGGAAGAAATGCAACTTGAATCAGATGTCCCTAAAACACTTGCATTAAAAGAGGAAGAGGCAAATCTGGTTCTTCGAAATAAACTTGAGCTTGCTGCAAATCAAAGCTTAGACTTGGAAGAAAGCTATGACATGACAAGAAAAACCCAGTCTCTCAAGGTTTCAGTAGCAGGTGCACACAGAGAACTGGTGATGTCTCAAAATGAAGATGATGATGATATCTTAGGGAGCATTGATCAATTTGATTACATTGATCAGTCAGGCTCAACACAAGCCTCCAGTTTTGAAATTTCCAAGCACCAGCCCTAGTGTCACACCTGCTGATGCTAGAAAACAAATATATTTTATGGAAAATAGTGCACGTGTTTCAAGCCATCCAACACAACATTAAAAAAAATTATATCTGCAGTCATAGTGTGCAGGTAACCCTCTGTGCAGATGAGCAAAATAAAGGGGAAGAAAACACAGAATTGGACGCAAAATCTACAGTTGAGCAGACATCAAAAAGAGAAGAGGACGAGCCCTAGAGACAGGAAAAAGGCCAAAAAGGGCGCGGATTAAGGAAAATGTGGATTCAACTGGTTTTATCAGGTACACCCTATTTCTGTCAGTGTTCATGACAATGGAACGAAGCCTAGCAAATTGGTCACTCTGAAATTTGAATACTTGCTAAAGTTGCATGTTGTTTGCGTTGAGATTGATGATGTGCAAGGAGGCAGTAAGCAACAAGCTAACAAAATGAGGGCTCCATTGTACAGTGGCATGCTAATAGGTGTCCCTAGTGATAGAAAGAAAGTTGGTGCCAGGACCAAGATCAAAATTGTTGTTTGTAAAAGGCCTCTCAACAAAAAGGAAATTTCTAAGAAAGAATAAGATATTATAACCATTGAGTGCCAAGCAGGCGTTTCCAAAAGGAAGCGCGCGCTCTGCTCCCGCCGCCGCCTGCAAACTCTAGGTGTGAACCGATCTTCGGCCGCTCAAGATGGCCCCTCTAGAGGCTTCGCCGGAGGAGGCTGCTCACCAACACGCCTTCTCTGCCTTGATCAAGTCCATGCCTCCTCAGCGAGCTCCCCCTTCAGTCTCAAAGTTCGTGAAAAAACTTGATGGGTTACAGGAAGTTTCTCTCCCTCCAACTTTGCCCAGAATGGCTACTCTTGCCTTGGCAGAAAAAGGACTTATTGGGCAATTTACAGGACTTTGGCCCTCTCCAAAAACAGTCCAGAGGTGGGTGGAAAGGAATTGGACAGACAAAATACAAGGGAAAATCTCTATCAGATTTTGTGGAAAGGGATATTTTACATTTCATTTTGAGACAAAGGAAGACAAGGATTTAATCTTCCGTAATGGGCCTTATTTCATGGATTCCAAAGGTTTATATTTAAACAAATGGACTCCGGATTTTGACCCGGAGCTTGATATTCCTAATGCGGTCCCTGTTTGGGTCCGGCTTCCTCACCTCCCCTTGCATTGCTGGGGAGACGAATCTGTGCGTGCTATTGGGAATGTTGTTGGGAAATACATTGATCGAAGTGAACCGAAAGATAACATGCAGGCCTGTGCCCGCATCTGTGTAGAAGTTGATTTGGGTAAAGGCCTACCAGAAGCCATCAAGCTCAAGGGACGCACATTTAGCAGCTTGACTATGAACAGATCCCCTTCAAGTGCAAGGTATGTCACAAGTACGGTCACTTTGCTAATAGTTGCACTAAACTTTCTAATGGAGAAAATAATCCACAAGAAAAGCAATGGGAAACCATTAAAAGGAAAAAGACAACCCCTAATCCTAAACCATCCCATGAAGCAGGTCCTTCCTCTTGACCTCCCCCAATTTCCCCTCCCTCTTCTCCCCCGCCTTCATTTCCTCCCCCTTCTTCCCCACAACCTCCCCTATCTTTTGATTGCCAGCCGGATCCCCTCAACTCTTCTCCCTCTTCCAATCCCTTTCACATCCTCTCTCTTCCCGAGGAATCCCCTCCCTTGATTCAATCTGATCCTACCTCTTTTCCCCTTCCCCTGGTCATTTCCTCTTCCCTCCCATTTGATCCTCCCCCTCTCAAAATCACCAAAAGCAATTCCAAGGAGCATGGATCCATTCTAGACAATCAAAAGAAGCCTGGAAGAAAGCCTGCCAAACAGCACAGGGATGAAAATGCGCAAAAAGTGGGGCTCTAGAACCCCATTGAATCATATATTCAAGGACCAATAGACAAAGACATAGCAAACAAAGACAAGGGAGGGAGAGCAACTCCTCGAACCTCTCACCTGAAATGATTAAAATCCTCTCATGGAACAGCAGGTGACTAGGGCACCCCTCCAAATCAAATGCCTTAAAGGATCTTATTAACCAAGAGAAACCAACCATTGTTTTACTCCAAGAAACAAAGCAGAGACAGCCAGAGATGAACAAGATTATTGAACAACATAAGCGCTACAAAGGATGTATATGTGATTCCAGAGGAGTGTCAGGAGGAATTGCTACACTTTGGCTTCAAGATGAATGGAACAACACAACAGAAATAGTAGAATAGCATTGGGTCAAGATTGTATTGCAGAATATTATCAGCAGTCAACAGATAGTAATTTACAATGTTTATGTCCCGAATCATTACAGGGATAAAGAAGTTTGCTGGGACTCTCTCAGCAATAATATAGCAGAAGAAAACAGCAGCAACATCATTTTAGGAGGTGACTTAAACCTCATTTTACATGCTAATGAAAAACGTGGAGGCAGCTTCAACCCAGATCCTTTTAGAAATCAGTTGGAAAATGTTATGCAACATGGTGATCTTGTCGATATCATTCCAAAGAATCGCAAATACACCTGGAGTAATCGCAGATTGGGGAGAAATAATATTATGGAAAGGCTCGACCGAATCCTGGTAAATGTATCCCTTCTCTCCACCTTTTCAGCTGTCAACGCTTCCATCCTTCCTTTTGCTGCTTCAGACCATTATCCCACTGCTTTAACCCTTGAATCTCTCTGCCCCCTGGGCCCTCTCCCTTTTAAATACAGTCCTTTATGGAATGACATTGAAGCAGCCAAAGTGTTGGTCCAGCAAACTTGGTGCCAACATGTCGAAGGATCTCCAAGTTTTATTTGGGAAAGCAAACTTAGAAATGTAAAGAATGCTCTCAAGAATTGGGCAAAAACCCAATATAAAGAGCCAGAAGCAAAGAAAAGAGAAGTGAAAGCCAAAATTGAAGAACTTCACTATGCACTAGAAAAGCAAGAATATTATCAGGTTGAAAAAAATCAAGAAGAAAATCTTTACAGTCAGCTATACAGTATCAGAAGAGAAGAGGAAGAAAAATGGCGAATTAAATCAAGGCAGACTTGGTTGAAGAGCGGAGACAGGAACACAGCTTTTCTCCATAAGCAAGCCATTCGGCAAATCAGAAATAATATAACAGCTATCACAGATAATGTAGGCACTCAACACAATGATCAAACTGCCATCAAAAACGCTACCTCAGAACATTTTAAAGAGTTGCTAACTAAATCAAGGGAGGACGAAAACTATGATGACTTCCTACAGCATTTGCCAAAAAAGATTGCAGCAAAAGCAAATGAAAGGCTGACAGAGGAAATAAAAGAAAAAGAAATCAAGGAAGCAATTTGGGGCCTCCAGCCAGACAAGGCACCAGGGCCGGACGGCTTTCCTAATTGTTTTTATAGGGAGTATTGGGAAATGATCAAAAAGGACCTCATCAAATACTTTAAACGGATTCAGAGGAAAAATAAATTAGGAGGCTACACAAATTCAACACATCTGGCCCTCATTCCAAAGGAAAACCGGCCTTAAAATTTCTCCCGTTTCCAGCCCATATCCTTATGTAATTCTTCCTACAAAATTTTCACAAAAATTCTTGCTTCCCGTCTCAAACCTCTATTGCCTATGTTAATCTCTGAAAACCAAGGTGGCTTTATGACAAATAGGCATATTTCAGATTCTATTCTCTTAGTCCAGGAAGCCATTCACTCAAGCCATTCTAGAAATGAAAAGGCTGCATCCTGAAATTGGACTTGGCAAACGCTTTTGAAAGGGTAAAACACTCCTTTCTATTTGTTGTTCTTCAAAAAATGGGCTTCTCATCCTTCTTTATTGATCTCATAAGAGCCTATATCTCTGGCCCTTGGATAGCTCCCTTTATCAATGGCAGACCCAACCCTGCCTTTCAATCTTCAAGAGGAATAAGGCAAGGTTGTCCTCTGTCCCCCTACCTTTTCCTTTTAATGGCTGAGTCCTTCAGTTGCGCCCTTGACCATAAGCGGCAGACAGGGCTCATCACTGGAATCAAATTTGAAGATGGAGTGAAAAACATCAATCACTCCCAATTTGTTGATGATACCCTGTTGATTGGAGGGGTGTTCGCAATCATAGCTCGAAGATTCAAATCTTTATTAGACAAATTCATGAGATATTCGGGGGGAATGATTAATCACTTCAAAAGTTGTATTTATGGATGGAACGCCTCAGCTCAAACGCTTCAAAACATAGCCAACATCTTCAATGTGCCTTGCAAGTTAAATTGACACCAATTCAGTTATTTGGGAATGCCAGTGAATATAGGAAACGCAAGAGTTGATGTTTGGGAAACAACTTTAGATAAAATGAAAAGAAAAGTTCAAAAGTGGGGAGCCACTTGGTTCAACGCAGCTGGACGATTGGTACTGCTCAAATCGGGCCTTTCCTCTCTTCCTCTTTACCAATTCTCCCTTGCCCAGGCTCCAGCCTCTTTTCTCCATAAAATGGACAGTATTCTCAGGTTTTTCCTTTGGCAGGGAGGGAAAAATGGAAAGAGAAAATACAACTTGGTTGGATGGAAACAAGTAATTCAAACCAAGAAAAAGGAGGCCTTGGAATAAGATCCCCATCTCTCACCAATTCAGCCTTTGGCGGCAAGATAGTCTGGAGGCTTATTGAAGACCAATCAGCTTGGTGGAAAAAAGTTTTGGAGGCCAAAAATCTCAGCCACCCAAGGCAGCTTCTGCTTACAACTCAAATGCCCAACAGGAACAGCACAAGAATCTGGAAACTCTGTAAAAAAACCATCTCCTTTATGGCTCAAAATGTCTCCAAGGTTCCCAAAGGCGGCAGCAAAATCAACATTGGCACTGATAAAATTATGGGGAATCAACCAATTAGCAGTCTTCCAGGTATGGCTCCAATAATTCTCTTTCTTCAAAGTAAAGGAATATACAGTTTAGATCAAATTTCACAATGGGACACAAATACCCAAGCTTGGAAGAGATGGAGCCTTCCTCCCATCCCTCAACGACTCAAAGAGAATCTTGACAACTTTCAGATACACCTCCACAACATTGCTCCTACAATAAAAAATGGCAAGGATGGATTCCGATGGGACCCCACTGGCACCAGCTACTCAATACAAGCAGGATACAATTATCTATGCAACAGGGACTACCCGGCACCAACATGGACACATTGGAAAACAGTGTGGAAATCAGAAGCCATCCCTAAGGTGAAATTTTTTATGTGGACCCTCTTAAAAGAAAAAACTCTCACTGCAGAAAATCTTAAAAAAAAAGGCATTGTTGGACCCTCCAGATGCCCTAATTTCCAAGAAGCGGAGGAGTCCATCCAGCACCTCTTCATTTCGTGTCCTTTTGCTTTTTCTTGTTGGAACAGTATTACCCCAATCGTTCCCTTTACCTGGAACTCTCAGCAATCCATTGGGGAAGTCCTTAACAACTGGAAAAAAAACTACCCCTCGCAATCCATGAAAAACAACATTTCCAAGAGAGTGTGGGATGCCCTCCCATTTGCCCTCTTATGGAGGATCTGGATTGCTAGCAACAGCAAGATCTTTAAAGATAAAGAGACCACAATCAGGCATCTTTGCAGCAAGGCTAAAAGCCTTGCGATAGAAACCATCGCTTCTAAGAGCACAAAAAAAATGGACATGAAAAGTCTTTGGGTTGAAGAAAAAATTTCATGAGTCTAATAGATAAGATCAGTATCCTGCCAACAGCGAAAATCTACAGCAACTTCAACAGCAATCACAGTCACAACTGGAAAATCTGACTAAAGCGGGATGACTTCAACAAGTGGCTCTGCACTAGCAACACCCACTCCTTGTTCTTTGATGGTGCCTCCAAATCAAATCCAGGAGCAGCGAGAGCAGGGGAGTTATCTACAAACCCAATGGTGAGCCCTTAGTCACCATTGAGTGGGGATTAGGGATCCTTTCAAACAACAAAGCAGAGGCTCTGGCACTCTATCAAGGAATTCTTCAACTACAAATTCATGAAATCAAGAAAGTTGTGATCTTCGGCAATTCTGCTATCATTATCAGTTTAATGACTAGCAAATGAAAAGCCTCCAACATCTTCTTACAGCAAACCATCAGCAGATGCCAAGTCATGATCAATCAAACTCAGGGTTTCCAATTTTACCATATCCTTCGGACCATCAATCGAGAAGCTGATAAACACGCCAGCCAAGCTTGTATAAGACCAAAAGGAAATATCCTCTGTAACAACGAGGAACAATTCCAATTTCTTCCATGATTCCCATGACTTGTAAAAAAAATTCATATCTAAAGACTCACATCTTGCTCAGGGCGTACCCTGACCAAATCAAAAACAATCCCGAGGCTATCTGCTCCACGCTGCCAGAAATCCTCCCTTTTCTCCCTGCAGTCTCCTCAGATTTTTTGAATCTATGTTGCCCGTGCAAAATCCGTGACCACCTCAGCACTCACCTCGTGATCATGTCCTTCACGCCTCTCTGTTTGCTTGCTACTTATACCAGGATGCATTCTCTTTACCCCCAAGCCTCCCTTCCCATCTTCGCTTGTTCCGCGGCTCTTTCGATCATTTCGGATCGTTGTTGTTTCACAACGCTCTTTTTCAGTGACTGCCCCTATTTTTCCCCCATCGCATACTCCTCCCTTCGCAGTTCCTTCCTTGCCTGTTCTTACTTCTCTGCTTTTCCTGAGAAACGAAGGCCTCTGTTCTCCCCTCTCTATTTATATACCCCTCCGCTTTTTAAAGCAGAAAAAACGGAACAGCAAAAAAGGAACAACAGAAAATACAGTAGAAAAGGAACAGCAGGAACAACGGAACAGCAGAAAAGAAAAACGCAACTCCAACAAGTTCGTCAAGCTTGAAGCAAGTCGACGCCGACGACAAACATGAAGAGTCCATTACTCGACACATCAGCCATAGTAATATAGACTAATGCTTTGTAAATGTTGTTATTTATTACTGCAGTTTGTTAGGATTTACCTTTGGTCTTTGATTTTTAGAAGCCCAAAAGGCAGGATTAAGGAGGATTTTTGTTTAAGCTGTAACTCCTCCTTCCCTAGCTCTTCTTGGCACCTCAGCATGTATTTCTGGAGCTCAGTCTCCCACTTTTTTTTTAGATTTATAATAGCAACCGAATTTGTCAAAAAAAAAGATATTATAACCATTGAACCAAACCATACTTCTCTTACAGTTCACAAGACTACACTTAAGATGGACTTGACGGCATATGTTGAGAAACATGAATTTGTTTTTGATGCAGTGTTAGATGACCAAGTGTCTAATGATGAAATGTACAGAGTGACTGACGAGTCCATTGTTCCAGCAATATTTCAATGGACTAAAGCAGAGCATGCTTTGCTTATGCGCAAACAGGTAGCAGAAAGAATTTTACCATGCAGCCCCTGCAACTGAAGGCCTCCCAAGACGTTTTGAGATTAGTGGACTGTTACCCACCACCTGTGGGTAGTATACATAGGAGATATTTTTTTCTCCTAGATGGTCCTCAGCCGACAGCCCCTTGCAGTGACCAAATAGCTCGATGTGCCATTATCTCTGCCACCTAAGACAGCCATGTGGTCTCTCAACCATTTGTTATGATCGCATGTTTGAAGGTGGGCCTCCCAACCCTGAAGGTATGACTTTTCATTGGTATAGTTAAGTAATTTTCCTTACGTGTCATGGGCACTTTGGGCATTGATTCGTGGGGGGATTCTGCGGAAAGAGTGGCATACGTCTGTAGTCTTGTCTCCAATGCCCAATTCTGTGGTTAGCCTTGTATCCTAGTCCCGTGGGATCTCCTTTACTGGCCCCTAGCTTCAGGGTTGGCACTACTTAGGAAATCCCAACTTTGGTTGTGTGGTCCCGCTCCCAGACACCACATACATTCCCCCCTTCCACTCATTTATCCTCATCCATCTATTTTCCCATCCGGGTCCACATGTGTCCACTGGGTCCACATAGGGTTAGCCTCCCCCTCCCCTTCTCCACACCTTGGGTCGGGCCTGGAACGATGCCCCGAAGGTTGATGCAGCTAAAAGAAAAGGAAAAAGCATAATTTGGCCACTCTCAATAGGAAATGTACCACAAAATGCAAAAGATGGCTGGGACATACAAATTTAGCATGTGGGCAAAAGCCAAACATGAGCTCTACCCCTTATCCATGGCCATCACCTTGGTTCTTATGGGCCCTAGATGAGCCCCCTCCATCATTAAGGAACCCATGATTGTCCCAACCCCTGGTGGGCGATGAACTGCCCCACCTTAAGGGGGTATCCACTGCTATATATTACACATCATGCTCTCATCCCCTAGAGCCTCGAGCAGTTATGAAGAAAAATCAGTGAAAAGAAAAAGGCATATGAAGAAGGGTGGGAAAAAAAAAGCCATGGTAACTCATGTACCACGATTTTCTGTTGGGAAACACAATTGTCGTTAGACCAAAACCCGCAGGTCCTAGTCAATAATCGCATCGCTAGAGATAAGGATCCACGAGAGGAGGCGGTTAGTCCATGTCGCGAAACACACGGGAAGAGTTGCTTTATCCAATGTTCAATAATCTTCCCCCCAACGCGATTTGGGTGTGTATCGAACTCGTGACCTACGCTCTGATAACACTTGTTGGGAATCACAATTGTTGTTAGACCAAAACCCACATGTCTTAGTCAATGATCGCATCACCAGAGATGAGGATCCACGAGAGACAGTTAGTCCATGTCGTGAAACACATGGGGAGCGTTGGTTTATGCAATGTCCAACATTTTCTCCCTCCTAAACTCATATACCCAGGTGTGGGTTTCCCTTCTTATAGCTACCCTTGTACCACGACATATGGCCTGGATGTTTCCCCTGATCGCCACTCTGTTCCATTACTATATCATTTGCCACCTACCACTTGGAGGATGTACCATGGACATGTCACCCTCTTTAGAGGTTGAAGCCACCTAATAAGGTCCTTGATTAACCCCCTTATTGAGCTTGGAGATAATTGTACATGCCAAAGCCCAATATGGAAGGGCATGCCACCATGAAGTGCCCCATTGGTTCCATGACTTGTAAGCTCTTTTACTTGATTCTTCTAATATGATTTGTTGTATTGGAGGGTAAGGGGACGCATTGGATCTTATGCAGGATCGTTGGCAGGTCTCCATTTGGGGCTTGGTATCCCTATACGATGTCCTAGCCCTCCAGAGGGCCACATTGGCACTTGTAGGGTGAGCATTGAGAGCGATGGGCCTCCACCATAGCAAAGAGTATTTCATAGATCCCCAAAACCACTTATTGGTTGCTTGTGTTCCACCTTTTGGATGAGGATGATGCACTTGGTTCACCATGCCCAACTAGCTCTACAGTTGCACCATACACTTAGCAGATGATTCAGGGTCCAGATGAGGGTTATGTCATCATCCTAGCCCTTACAGATGGTTAGCAGAAGATCCGGGGTCCAAATGAGGTTTATGTCATCATCCTAGACCTTACAGATGGTTTACAGGCATTTTCGATCCATTTTGAGACCCATGAGGTGTCCTTGTGCCCCTCAAACCCACTTGGGGGCACCATAGGGATTTGGTTGGAAAACAAGGGGCCAACCCATTGTCCTCTATGTTTGAGGTCCATTCTTGCATCATGGCACACTCAGGACTTCATTAGGCCTCCCCAAAGGTCTAACAACTGTATTGATCATTCTACCCTTTTAAGAAGCTTATTCTTATGTTATTGAGCTATCTTGGTGGGCTTGTCACCAAGGGATGTTATTATTGCACATTATTTTATTATTTGGGGCTCAATTAGGCCAAATTAGGCAAATTGAACTCATTAGAGATTGTATAAATAGATGAGAGGTGATTCATTCTCTCATCATCACTTGGATTGGATTAGTATCTCTTATGAGATTTTCACACTTTTTGCTGGGATGAATTTTTGAAGCTTTACTTGATGCACTATGATGTTTGGATTTCGTTATTGTCTTTGGAACTTCTCTAATGCAAAGTTGATAAATGGATATACTCTCTCTCTCATGTAAGTCAAAATTTTGATGTTATTCTTGTTATCTTACTGGTTAACTGCATGTATGTTGTTATCTTTATTCTTGTATGGGTTAAATGTAATGTGAAATTCTTCTGGGACCTTGAATAAGTGATTAAATGCATGCGTTGACCTTTGAGGGATTGGGTGAATGTTCCTAGAGGTACCTCTTAGGTTAAAGACCTCGAAACTTTGTCTCCTTCGCAAATTTGAAGTATAAATCTCTATTGATCTAGTTGTTGCCCTTGGAGAGGCTAGCAAAGATCAATTAGGGCTCCTTAGCTCACGAAATTCATGATCTATGTGTATCTTGACTCCATTAAGCCCAAGCAATAAGGCACCAATCCTTGTATCCCTTTGGTGGTCAAAATAAAATAAAAAATCTTCATTTCTTCCAATTCTAGGCCTAACCCCAGAAGGTCTCCTAGGGCATCACATGAAATCATTTGTAGCCATCCAAAACCCTTGAAAATTGGTCCACTATTGCGCTATAGTTTGCTCAAGAGGTCCTCCAAATTTCAAGCAATTTCGACAGTGGAATCTCGAGATATAACAAGCCCTAGCCACAAGGCCATTTCTTGCCCTAGGTTGATTTTGGGTTAGTGACCTCGTTAGATCATTGCACCTAAATCTCAAAAGAAAATTTTTCCTTTGATCCTTTTCTCTTCCCTAATTAGGTCAAGCCCCTCCTCGATTGAGCGATTCCACTTCCTTGACCTAATTTTGGGTCCACTTGGTCTCGTGTGGCCCCACAACTTTACAACTCCAACTCCACAAAGATCACATAAAGACCAAGTCTACATAAGGATTTCTAGGCCTAGGAATAATCTTTACAAGATACATTCCCAAACCCTAGCATCAAGAATCCTGTTAGGCCTTCCTAGGGAGTCTATCACCTTGCTTTCCAAGCAAGAAAGCCACACAATTGAGTCTCTCTTACGAATAGGCCTTGGGAATCAACCTTTATCCTCTCATTGACACATCTATTATTGTGATTCCTCTTATACCGGGTCTCCTCCCATCGATGAAAGTCCGTAAAGAGCAGGGAGCCTTAGTTGAGGTGATAGTGGGCTATCACTCTATTGTGATTCCTCTTATACCGGGTCTCCTCCCGTCGATGAAAGTCCGTAAAGAGCAGGGAGCCTTAGTTGAGGTGATAGTGGGCTATCACTCTATTGTTGCCCTTGACCTAGTAGTTGCCCTATAGGATCCCCTCCTGGGACCCCTGCTAATTTGAGTGGTAACATGGACCAAGTTTACAAAAATCAAGGATATCAATTGTGCTTCAGTTTCTTTGAAATTTATGGTGGCAAGCTTTATGATCCACTGAGTGAAAGAAGGAAGTTTTGCATGATAGAAGATGGCAAACAACAAGTCTATATTGTGGGCCTGCAAGAGCTCAAAGTATTTGATGTGGAGACTATCGAGGATTTCATTGAAAAAGGAAATGCTTCTAGGAGCACTGGCACAATGGGAGCAAATGAGGAGTCATCACGTTCTCATGCAACTCTTCAACTTGTCATCAAAAGATCAGTTGATGGCAGTGAATTCAAAGCATGCTCGTTTGGTTGGGAAGCTCTCATTCATAGATCTTGCTGAGTGTGGTGCTGATACCGCAAATGATGATTGCCAAACAAGAATGGAAGGAGCAGAGATCAATAAGAACTTGCTTGCTTTGAAAGAATGCATATGTGCTCTAGATAATGATCAAGTTCACATTCCATTTAGGGGGAGTAAGCTAACAGAAGTATTATGAGATTCAATTGTTGATGACTCACACACTGTCATGATATCCTGTATTTCTCCAAACTCAGGCTCTTGTGAACACACCCTCAACATACTAAGATATGTTGATAGGGTTAAGAGTCTTTAAAATACTAGCAGTTCAAATATGGATATGAGCTCTCCTGCTACAACACTGAGAGAGTCATCTACTGCTCCCTTGACTACATTGTCATCATCACTAATTTCACAGTACACTTCTAAAACTAATAAGCTTGGATCTTCAAAGTGATTGCAATAGATTTGGCTGGCATAAACAGTCAGATGGTGAGACTTACCAGCGTTTTACAATGGATCATGGTCCTCCAAGTGGACGAGATGATAGCTACCCATATTCAGCCTATGCAGATCCAAGAATGAACAATAATAATGTTGTTGGGTTTGATCCCTGTGTTGATTCATGTAGCTTGGGAGGTACTCCAAGCCCTAGGGTTCAAGGTTTAGGGGGCAAAGCACCACAACGGTCACTTGTGAGCTTGGAACCCAAGTGTAGGGTTTTGCACCAAATCGTGTTTTGGGCATTTCCGAGAGCACATTTCTACATGTGATGGTATGAGACGATAGAGTGCGAAAAGGAGAATCCAATGCTTCAAGAATCATCAAATTTCGAGTTGTAGAAGTGGAGAAATGAAATTTTTAAGTTGAAAAATAATTATTTGGTAATCAAGTCATGTAGGCTTGAAGCAAAAATTGTCCAAAAGACATGTCTCTTCTTAGATTCGTGGAGCCCCTCATTTGTGTATAAATAGAGGGTGAATGAGATTCATTTTACTCATCCAAAAGTCCAACATTCATCTTGCATAAGTTCATTGGAGAGAAAGTTTATCTCTGAATTGCCACAGCAAAGGAGGAAGGAACGGCGTGGTGTTTTAGGGCTGTTTCTAGGGTCTGTTTGAGGGCCGAATTGCTGTGAGGGGAGGCCGAGGCAGCTCCCTAGAGGGCCGAGGCAAGGAGAGGCTGGTTCATCCTGCATGGAGGTGTCTTGGGCGCAGAATTCTTGAAGGAAGGGCAGTGTATGGTGCTGTAGGTGGGCCGCAGATCCCACCTCATCTTTGGAGGGCAACGTGGAGCTGTTTAGGGGCTATCTATGCCCAGGACAGCAGCCAAGGGTGCCAGCACCTCTTCAAGAGTAGGCTGCAGCCAAGGAGGGCTGTTTTGGTGTCTGATCAGGGGTTATTACAGCAGGTAAATATGCCATAACCAGTCACAGACATTACAGCAGTAACGCAGACTTGGACAGCGGTTTTGATGAGTGTTGGATCCGTGTTTTTGGGTCAGATTTGGATCAGAGTTGTTGCAGCCTGTTGGTGCCGTGTGGAGGACCTTCCGTGGTGGTGAAGAGTCCATCCTAGGAGCAGAATCGACAGTGTAGTATTGGGCATCATTGGTCTGGTGGAGGGCAGCGTGTTGATAGCCCAAAGTAGCCCTAGACGAGCTATCTTGAAGTGACGAAGAGGAGCTGAAGGTTGGGTGAAGATTGGTGCCGAAGTGCAGCACCTTGATGGACAAAGGTGACTGCTAGCCTGGCAGATTGGAGCTCGGGAATTAGGCCTACCCAGAGAGCATATTGGATCAGCCCGTGTACATGCTACAGAAGTGACTTGCAGCAGTGTTAGGTGGCAGCCCTCCTGGAGTCTCGATGTGTTGTCCTTTGAAGGACTAAGGGGCAGCTAGTGAGCAGTACGGAAGCGAAGGACCGGTAGGACAAGATACGACATCGAGTCTGTGCAGCATGTTTGTCATTGTATCTTGTATACCATAGACTGTTGTATTATTCAGATTTGGTTTAATATAACAAAGATTGGGTTGTACATATTGTACAATTTGTTAAAAACTGTGTATATTTGTGCATGTGTGATTTACTGCTTTATATTTCCGCTGTGCAAAGTAGTTTATGGTTGAGATTCTTGGTTTGGTAGCATCAGTGATTTTAAGACTCTAACCTAGACCCAAGGTCGTGGAAATTCAACACCCTGCACTGCTGACGAGTCACAGGATCAAGACAAGCAAATTCCTTTCCAATCTGGAAGGAAGGGCAAAGCTGATAGACATTACAATCAAAATCCGAGAGAAGAAGCAATAAAGATGAATAATAATGTAGCTGTTGCTAGGAGGCAGAGAGATATTTCTGGTGCAATTCATACACGACTAAAGTCTAGGGATGCAACAGATTTGGATATGGATGTTTCGATCACGAAGAGGAGCTTGATGCCATACTTAAGGAAGAGGAGGATCTTGTGGTTGCTCATCGCAAACAAGTGGAAGACACAATAAATATTTCTCAGATTGGATGCTTCTGTGATTCATGATTTAAGCCAAGATCTTCCAGAGAAATCTTAGGGTCGACATGTTTCCTCCATAACAATGGAGGAAATGAAGATGCTGTCTGAAGTAGATCAACCAGGCAACCAGATAGATAAATACATTTCCAAATTGAGTGATATTATTGGAAAATCTGAGGACTTGCTTGAATCAGTGTGTTGTGTTAATGGAAATCAACTCCTGTTGAGCTATTTAAGCAATGTCAAGTATGTTTTGCAAATAAGAGACTTGCAATCTGGAAAATTGCTTCATAATTGGCCAATGGATATTGGGTCAGTTTCTGGAATATCAGGGAGGTGTAAAGACAAAGAGATATTTATTGGTTTTACCAGCTTCCTTAACCCTGGCATCTATCAATGCAACATAGATGTGGAAAAACCAGAGTTAGTAGTTTTTAGAGAGGTTGTTGTTCCAGACTTTGATCGGACAGAATTTGGGGGTTGCCATGTAAGCTGTTTCAAGGGTTGATCGGAGCAATGAATTACCTCTAACATTCTGTGGCAGCACTTTGAGTCTAGAGCTTTATCACCCCTGGGACATTATCCAAGGCAGGCCCGTGGCAGCAGGATGCCCCTGAGGTTTTGTTTGCAGCCTCAAGCATTTATGGGCATGATCCGTGGCAAACAAGTCAGGCTGACTTGACTGTGGCAGTAAAGAGGCAGCAAAGTCTGGTAACTGAAGCTGGTTGTAGGTCAGACCAATAGTATTAGAACAGTTGAGTTGCCAGCAATTGTTATGGTACTGAATTTTAGTGAGAGATTGGAAGGACTGGGGGTTTGTAACCCATTATGTATTGGTGGACTGGTATCATGTGCATGAGTTATTCGTGAAACTAAACACTGACTACACTGTGCACGAGTTATTGGTGAAACTAAACACTGGTTACACTGTGCATGAGTTATTGGTGAAACTAAACACTGGTTACAACTTACACTGTTTATTGAATTTAATATTATTTCTATTTGCAAGAAATGAAAAGAATACTATGATATTAGTATAATACAAATCTTGTCATGTACTCTTTCAAGCCCTAAGGGATGTTAAATAAACCATCAAGTGCATTGTCCTCCACCTCCTAAAATTCCTCTCTATGAGATGAAAATGCAGCCCTATCTTTCAGACCCTGCCAAGTATCACCTAAGACCATACTAGCCAATGCCAATCTTACCATCAAAAGGTGCCTAAAGGTGAGGTAAGTGCTAGCAAATCTAGTCTTCACAAGCTTCAGTAGCTCCAACTTGTGATTGCCAAAAAAGTAGTGGGCATGACTATAACTAGTGATAAATTTTATCATCCTCTTCCCTTTTGCGTAAAAGGCACCAATCCATTTGCAATCATGTTCAAACATAATAATATCATGTATCAAGAAAGTCAATGTGTGCACCAAAACATTCAAACCAAAATATGTTAGGATACATATCCTCAATGAGTGCCCCTACTGCCCTAACGTCAGCAAAATTATCAGTAATGACCTGAATGACATTGTACATACTACAAACCAATCTCTTGGACAGTATTAATTAAGAGACCTATAACATTAATACCAATCATTTAATGACATGAGTAGCCATGGGCTGAAAAGAAGATCGCACCACTAGCAGACACACGAAGAACATTTATCAAAGAAATTCCTCACATCTCTCTGACCATCAAATACAATGAATAGCCCATATTCAGTCCAATCATTCCTAAATTGTCCCAAAGCATTACAGACTTTGGCTTTGTTCTTATCAAATCCGATGCATTTGGGTTTCAACTTTCTCATACATGGGTCCTCTATACCCTTTAGGGGCAGCATTGATGGCATAAACCATATCATGCCAATAGGGTGAACGAAGATCACTGAATGGTATGCCACATGCATGGAGAACATTGAGCACTTTCTCATCCATGTCATCCCTACAACTTTGTTCAAGGAAATTTATCATGATTTTACACCCTAAATGCATGGGGAGGTGGGGATCAACCACCAAACATTCTACACAAGCCCTCTAATTAACCCTTTTGTTTTGTTATTTATTTTGTGCTTCCTACTCTTCCCTACTGCAATTTTCTCTTTCACTAGTCCTATTTGCTTCATTTATCATCCAGAAATAAGTTAATAACCCATACATACGCATCCTCACAAGTATATGAACCCATGTAAGTCTGCTTGTAATGGGGCATGAAAATTTAGTGGCTTTTCCCTCTTTCCCTCCCTAAAGCTTTGCCACATACTTCCACAAGGGTGTTGAACTCTCTTGTTTTTTATTTTCATCATGATTGTTTACTTCATCATCCTCTTCTTCCCCTTCTACTTCTTCTTCCTCTCCATGTATGGACCGCCACCATACTCTACTTCTTCCTTATCATTGATATTTTCGTTTCCCATCAACACCATCATAATAAAAACATAAGCATATGCCACATACCGCTCATGCTTCTTGAATCCTGAGAATAACCTACAATAGTACGACTGAGAAGAAGGAACAGGGAAAGTAGGAGAAGGGAATAGTCAACATCGAAAGCATACAAGTTTACCACACAAAGAAGAATAAACTAGCAAGAATGAGCTTAGACCTTACCTATTCACCTCTCCACAGAGTTGTTGAACTTTGTTTTTATTTTCTATCATAATTGTCTACTTCAATATCCTCTTCATCCCCTTCTACTTCTTCCTCTCCATGTATGGGCCACAACTATACTCTAGTTTGTCTTCCTTATCAATGATATTTTGGTTTCCCATCAACACCATCATAATAAAAGTGGAAGCATACACCACATATTCATCATGCTCCTTTGAACTTTGAGAATGAGCTACATTAGTATGACTAAGAAGAAGGAAATGGGAAATAGTAGAAGAGAATATTCAACATCAAAAACATACGAGCTTACCACAAAGGGGAAAAAACTAACCAAAATGAACTTGGAGCTCACCGCTTCATCTCTCCAACAACAATTGAACTTGAATGTAACAATGGCAACCTTCAATTGAACTTGAATGAAATAATGGCAACCTTCAAGCTCTCACAAATGTGCTCCTCTACAACTAGGAAGAAGCCCACTTGAAGTTAAAAAACTAGCAAATATCAATGAAATATGAATGATAGAGTGACTTGGTAAGAGAAAATGGAGTGAAATCCATCCCTAAACCTTACTATGCCCTCCCCTTAGCGCCCCACATGCAAAAGAAAAGGCCAAAAATTTAGAAGCGCCTCATTGAGTCCGAGAGCAATCTTTTTTAAAGGGGAGAGAGCACTCAAGGAGTGTAGTGGGAGTATTTGGGGAGTGCTCTGTCTAGATTGCTTCCCACAACAACAAGGGTGTACGCTCTTGTAGAATGGTCCCATGTGGAACCAATTTGGGAGTGCAATTCCAATGTCGCTTCAAGGCTCTTCCCGAAAACATGCTTTGGAAACAAGAGCTAAGGTGGCACACTTCCTTGTCACTTTGACCAAGGGAAAGTTCCACCTTCAAGAGAACAGACTTCACAAATCTCCACATTAGCACACACACCATCAACCACAACAGCACCAACACCATCAACTGCACTAGCACCACAACAACACTAATGTCAATACTACAACACACTTCAAACCATGACAACTAAAGATTTCAAATACAAATCACTCAAGGAGTTCATGAAAAAGTTACAAGATAAGAATTGAGGCTTCAAGTAGCTCAATTTTGTTACTCGTATTTCCCTATCTATGTTTGAAAAAGTTTTTGTATATTGAAAAAGTATGTGTTTCCCTTCTTTAGGATGAATAAGACTTTGACGTTGAGGGAGATTCTATAGAAATCAATCATGCTTAATTATTTTGTTTCAATGAACCTTAATGTTGGTATGGTTCTATTTTAAGTATCTTGCCAGCTTGTTAAGATAATTAATGAAAGTATGAATTCAATTAATTTCATGTCCATTAGAATCCATGCACCATCCAAAAAAACCAGCAATTCAAGTCAACATGTTCAGTGTATCAAATAACCCAACGACCTACAATGAGACAATTAATAATAGTTTCTTCATCCATACTATTATATAAGTCAAACGAAGATACATTGTATAGTTGGAGAATTTGGGTCTAATGAAATCATGATGACCCTTTTGTTGCTATCTATCCACCTCTCATCTATATGATTGTATATTCATTCATTAAATATATTTGTAATGAGTAATGAATAGATGAATTTCCTTGTACTTCTTATCATAACACAACAAGGGTCTCTTTCGATGTTGAATCCTGAATTTTCACAGCAAAATCTTGATACTTTAATTGACAAAATGGCTTCCTTGATCACTAGTAATTGACAAAGAACAACCAAACCTTCTAATTATAAGTTGATAAATAAGCCTGATTTTCTATGATGCAATCTTGGCCTAGCTAGACTTCTACACACTTTGTTGAAAATCAACTACAATGATAATGTCTTTAGCTCTCATTCTCTTTGTTCCCCTCGAAAATGATCTAACAAAATCCAATGCCCACATCTTAAATAGCAATTGAAGTACAATGGGTTGCAGGCATCTCACCTTTTGGCAATGGTCCTCTCATTCTTAGACACATTCCATATAAATTAATAAAGCCCCTGCAGCCTCTATGTAAGCTTACCCACCTAAGTTTGGCTTGCAAGATCTTTCGAATGCCATGTTAGTGCAGTAGTGGCCACCCAACACTCTAATGTGTGCCTCTTCAATCAAATAATATCTCACATGATCTAACATGCATCTCCTTGAATCCTAGCTTGTACAAGTGCCCATCTATTAAGGTATGGCAAAAAGTTTGCATGCCCAAAAGCTTGTCTTTGAGTTTTAGCACAAGGAGACCATCATGTATCTCATAACTCTTTTGGGGTAGATCCAATTTTAAATAAGTGTGTCAAGGAAGTCATCTTCTATGCTTGCCAATTATTCTCTAATATCAATTCTAGATAAGGGATCAAGCCAACATAACCAGTACCTAATTTTACAATGATTTAGAAGTTAAATTCCTAAAACAACGAGAACTCCCTAACAATTCAACCTTAGTGTATTGGTTTGTGAACCAAACATTGCCTACAACAACCCATGATCAAATCCCTATTGATGTAGTGCCAAGAGGTATTAAAACCCTCAAGGTGCACAATCTCCCACGTTAGAAAGGAATCAATTCGAAATTGTGCAACCAAGAGGTTTCTAGATCTCAACACTACACTAGTTAGAGATTTGATTAGGTGCAAGCTGCATCAAGAGGTATAGATTTAGAGTGCTTCATTCATTTCTTGCATTTTTGTGCAACCAAACATTTGGCTTTTCCCCCCAGTGTATAGGGTTCAAGTTAGCAAACAACCAATTTCACCCATTTCTTTTATCATTGTGCCACATGATGTTCAAAGTTACCCCCCTCAAAGTGTTGTCATCCATTAAGTGGCAGCTTTGAACATTAGCACTTGGCACAAATTAGCATGCCAATCAAAGTTGCCCCTAGATACATTCATGTTGTTCACAAGTGGTGGGAGTCATAGGAACAGAAAACATTACAAGTCCCCCATACATAATTTATTGTAGCCAAGGTGCATTGACATGGATGTGTCATATGGAGTGGAAAGCAACCTTCCACTTCATTCGTATGACGTCTATTTGGAGTCATATGCAAGGAAGTCGAATTGTATGAAACACATTTTTGTGAATTAGATGTCAAAAACTAAATCCTAAAGTGTGTTAAACCCCCTTATTTATTCCAATCATGAAGCATTTGTCAATTGCTAAAGTCACCTTCCCTTTCTTTCACATATTACTTATTATCTTGTTATAAATGTGTTTAGAGGTCAAATCATCATGGATACATGAGTTATGTCTAGAGGCTGATTCATTCTAAAGGGATTGGGAATCCCTTTTCTGCATTGATACAACAACAATTGTTAGAGCTTCTAGGAGTGTGATCTTGTCTCTATTAATTGAAAAAGGAATTGGAGCTTTGTAGCATTTCATGATAAGATTGGAGCTTTAAAGCATCTTTTGCTAAGAGGCATGAGGATTTATTTAGTGTCTTTTGTGTTTAAGTTTATAAGGAGGTGGTCCTAAACAGAAGAAAAAATAGGAGTTTATCACTATGATCCTATAAACAGTAATAATGTTATCCTCGATGACACATATCATATAGGGATTGTGATCCCAAAAAGGTTACTAATGTACTTAAATAATTATTATATAGTTATATAATTATATAATTATAATCATCACATTAAATGTACAAGTTCTAAATTATTAATCGAAATATATTACCAAATATGGAAAATGTGAGGGAACCATCATAGATCTCATAGGATGATAGAAGGCCAATTATGCCTAGGGTATAGGAGAACAAGGCACGAACAATGAAGCCAAGGCCCCATTTGTTTACCAAGGGTTTAACTGTTACAAGGCAAACTGATGGACCCAATCACCATAATTGGAGATTTCCATCTTCATAATCAAAATCCTATGCATGGAGGTACTTCCTCAAACCAAATAATAGCAAGAACTCCTCAACACATAGTCCCATGGATGCAAAGCTTTCAAAAAGTATCTTTATTCCATGTCAAATGGGATCTAAACTCATTTGCAGATGTCATGGCAAGAATTTGAGCCTTCCACCCTAAAAGAAGGATGGGGGGACTGCCAAACTCATTGTTCTTCCATGAGATTAAGGCATATGAATGAAATGGTGTTGTTGAAGGTCTTTAGTTTCAATGGGGGGAAGTCAATCCCCCCCCCCCCCGCAATTGTTGGTTATACGCATTAAAGGAGGGGACCTTTATTCCCATCCACATCGAATCACTAAAATCACCTAGACCATCCACGGTTTCATTAACTTATACCACCCCATCTCCCTTCATTCCTCATTGAATTCATCCTCTACAAATTTCTGGGGTACGATAGTATAGGTGTGTGAGCTCAAGAGTGGAAATATGAGACTCAAGTCACCATGTGCTCAAGCTAGAGTCATTAAAAGCCCTGTGTTCTCCTCCTCTCATATCTCTTATATTCTTTCAATATATTCAGTCTTTGATTCGGAAAATTGTCTAGCTCTCTAGGATACAAATTCACTAGTTCTATGTCCATTTGGCCCACCATGGCAAACAACAAGGTCTCAAGCATCCTTTCTACTCCAAGAACTCTAACAATCACCTAACTCTTCGTCTTCATCGCTTACATATCATTTTTGTGTCAGAAAGTACTACGTTTTGTTAGGAGATGAGTTGCAAATATGGCGGAGTGATAGCAAGTGCATGCATGCACTGGCCTTAGTCTATTTCCTGTATTGGTTGTGGTTCTGAACTTAGATACCTTTCCTATAGAATTAGTAATTGTTGTTTTTAACTTCAGTTCAATTAAGTTCTAAAGTTATGATAGGATCCATGCATGTTGGAATCTGCAAATTTAGCTCAACGCATGAGACAAGGTTGAATTGAATGCATGCAGGCAAACCCTGAGGAGGTGATACATGAAAATAACTCTTAGTGGGTCCATTAATCAAAGATAGTGACTCATGCAAGATTGGGCACATTTATCTAGGCTGGCTTAGTATTAGGGTTTCAAACCTAACCTAGGTACTCCATTCTGATGGAGATCTTCATTGTAAACCTAGTTGTCTTTCTCTTCTATAAAGGAGACATAAGGTGATCCATTGAAATGATTAGAGTGATTGAGATTCGAGCAATGGTAGTCTAGTTTTCCTTTTTCAATAAATAGAAGGTAGATGCAGTATTGAAAATTACGCATTGTGTATTTGTTCTTCATATCCAACAATGTGTATGCACATTATCATACTCAAAAGTTGTCATTTTAATTGAAGTTTTCAAATTTTAGCTACCTAATCTTTAGGTTATTTTAATTGAGTGCAAAATCAACATATCATGGTCCGAAAATTATCAATAACATGTTGAACCCATAGTCGCAATGGAATAAGCAATAAACAACAATAAACATATGTAGAAAAATATCAATAAAAAAAATAATAATCAATGATGAAGTTATCTCAAACATAGATCAAAAATCATGATAGATGGTTGTCATCAATTATCAGATATCCAATTTTGCAAATATCATTAATATATCACAACGTCCTTGGCTCAACAATATTATCACCTAATATAATCGTGATTTTTTTATGACCTTGAATACATCGCAATTTATTCAAAAACTCGTTTGAACCCATAGTCGCAATGGAATAAGCAATAAACAACAATAAACACGTGGAAAAATATCAATAAAAAAATAATAATCAATGATGAAGTTATCTCAAACACAGATCAAACATCACGATAGATGGTTGTCATCAATTATGAGATATCCAATTTTGCAAATATCATTAATATATCACAACGTCCTTGGCTCAGCAATATTATCACCTAATATAATCGTGATTTTTGTATGACCTTGAATACATCGCAATTTATTCAAAAACTCGTGATATATTGCCAAAAAAAATGTCATTGGAAAAATCAAGTCCACAAGAAGTTGCCTATAAAATTTGAATGTCATTTTTTTTACTCATTTTGAAAAGTAGAAGTATGGAATTAAGAGGAAAGGAGAAATTCACCATCTTCCATCAAAGTTGAGAAGTGGGAATGGAGTGTTGTCATTCACTAACAAATTTATTGTAGAATGGGAATTGATTCCTATTTATCGTGGGGAATCAATGAAAATCACACAAAATGAGTTTAAAATTTACAAAAAAAAATGATCTCACCTTGCTCTGCCAGGGGGCTCCTTTACCCTTAACACCCACAATGGTTCCAAAAACTTAAAAGTCGAAAACCAAAAATACGATCTTGAATCACTAACAAATCAGGAGGATAAAATCAAAATTTGTTTTGGTTTAGCATGCTGAATCAGATTAATGAAGAGTCAAGAAGATAATTAAAAAATGTTCTTAAATAATAGAAAATTCTTGTACATGAGTTATGGAGTCTATCTTGGGAGATAAAATCACTTCAATAAGGATTCCAATTTATTATACTTTTTTATATTATTTTTTAGATTCAAAAATCATAACTCAGACAGGGTTTAGTATGAATGTGTGATATATCACTCGACAAGGATCTTATACATCTTTTTAATTGGGTGTAGATCAAGTGGCTAAGAGGAAAGTTGTCATCCCCCCCTCTTGGGTTCAAATCCCACTTTGTGACATGCTTGCTCTCTTCATGAGCCACTTGTTGACTGTTGACTTAGCCTAAACCCCAACAAATCCAGTGTATCCTCGGTATCATTCTCGGAATGAGAGGAACTACCTAATGGGTTTCCTTTTTTGTGGGAAATGCATTACGCAGAAACAAAAGGATCTTGTTGGGAACGGGTTCCCCTAAGAGCAGTTTTGGGGCTAAAAGCCCATGTTTTGGGACAATTTTGTAATAAAATTGTAAAGTCTCCGCATTTTGTGGTCGCTGAGTGCAAAGGTGTCAAAAGCCATAAAGGGTTGTCCTCCCTTATTTTGTAAAGTGTCAAGTCGGCTGGAAAGATCTACCCATGGCCCGCGGACCATGGGATTGTATAAAAAGGAGCTAAGTAAGTAAGCTCTAGGCAATTAGAGAAGAATTAAGCCTTGGAAGTTTGGTAGAGAAGTCTAAGTGTTTCAGGTCTTAGCGTAGGTAGAGGCTCTGCAGCTGAGTGCGCAGAGGCCTAGGGTGGAAGTCCACAGCTGAATGCACAGACCCCTGCAGCTGTGTGCACAGGGTGAATAGAGTCTGTATTAAACTAGAAGATATCAATAAAGAGAAGTATTATGCAATCACTGTGTATTTAGTCTCTTTTAATGCATCTGATTATATTGTGTTCTGGGTTTATTTTACAATGTTTATTTGATGCGCGAATGTATGTGAGTATATATGTTTATTGAACGGAAGTAAAGCTATCAGTTTACGCGACGCTAACTAAGATAAGTAAAGCACTTGAGATAACTTGGGCACCTATACAATACATTGTCATAGCTGCACGGAAGTACCTTAACCACAGGTTAGGGTTGCACGAAAGTCAATCGTACTCCTTCGCGGAGGTACTGAATGGCAAAATAAAAGGTAGATTGATAGAGCCCTAAGGCTTAGTGACCTACGTGAAAGCAGGGGCAGGGGGTATAAACCGACATCACAACCATCTCAAGGTGCGGAAACTTGGTTCCAGCATCCCCCCATACTGCTTCGGGTGAGACTTCGGTCCGCACCCTGCGGGTTGATGCCGAAAGGGCCAGTAGTGTAGGGATTTGTTTAGCTGACTAACGTTGAACCTGGGTCAGGGCCCACAAAGCCAACAAATGGTTTTGTTGTCGGGACCCGAAATCTACATGAGAGATGTGTGACATCGTATCAGTGGAATCCAACTAAGAAAGAGATCAGAGACTTGTTGGATAGGAAGATCCACGAATTCGCAGCACAGAAGAACAGAAATTCGCGGCTGACAAAGGAACGGTAGCTAGATAAATACCTGTATATAGAAATCCACGAGATATTTTTCTGTTCCTTTCCAGTTGAGTTAGACGAGTGGATCGTGAAGCTAACGAATAGTCAAGGAAGGTGGAGGCTTGATGGCCCTATTGTCTAGACCTCAGAGTTAGTACAGAGACTGGAAGCCTCTGAGGATAAAATCGTCCACGTTGTCGACCATTGGCTTGATCGTATCATAGGGGGTTTGTGACAGAATTTGCGGTCAATACCTCAGTCAGTTACAGCAAGGCGGAGCGGCGCTTTTTCAAAGGTCCGTGAGGTAAGTACTTGAAGTCTTTAAATACTTTGATTAAGATGTTATTGTGCGAAAAATGGGTTATGTAGCTACCTTGATGTTCGGAGCGACGCGAAGTGGAAAGACTTACAAGAACGAAGGAAGAAAGGGTCTTGAATATAGCCCGTTGATTTCACCTCCTTTGAGTGACGAAGAGGGAGCAGCACAAGCTTCCCCGCGAAGTGCAATTCAGTTGATAACACAAGGATTCTCACGACTACCACCTCCACCTTCACCACCGTCGTCTACGACTTCGCACACACCATCACCACCTCCACCGCAGTTCAACATGGCGAATTCGGTGAAGTTATCTTTGTTTAAGGGTTTGGGAAATGAGGACCCAAACCAGTTCTGGTTCGTCGTAAAAGCTGTATGGAAAGCTCAAGGCGTCACAGACGATCACATGAAGAAGTCAACGTTGGTTAGTGCTTTGTAGGATCGCACGCTAACTTGGTACATCAAGTACTCTAACGATAACCCAAACGTTAGGTTGGCAGAGATCCAAACAGCGCTGAATAAAGAGTTCAGTAGGCCTAAATCTGAGGCGCAGTCGATTGTGGGGTTCAAGGAAATCGCGATGAAACCAGGTGAGACACCTTGGGAGTTGGATCAGAGATTGAAGTGTAAAATCCACAAAGCTAATATGAACTTAACAGATGGACAGCACCGCGAGTGGTTCGTGGCTTCACTCCTGCCTCACCTAAGGGTTGCGTTGTCACAACAAAAGATTACGACTCAGGCAGAAGCCTTGGAGATTGCAATAAGACTGCATGAAACACCGATGCAAGATCCAAATGTGGGGGTTCAGCAAATCCATGTGCAGTTGCAAAATCTTTGCCTCAAAATGCAAAGTTTGAAGCAGGACAGAACAGTTCGATCGAAGACGCGCGAAGAGATATGGTGCCTGAAATGTAAAGGTCGGGGGCATGACAAAGACCATTGCCCAGTTGTGAACTATATTGCAGGAGGAGGACCGATGCCTTTGAAGTCGAAAGCCCAAGCAGGACCAAGTGCGGGGCCTGCGTTGTGGTGCGCTATATGTCAAGTAGCAGGGAAACATACAACTGATAATTGTCATTTGCTGCATAAGTTTGTACAAGCACCGCAACAACTATTCTGCAACTTTTGCAGGTCGGTAGGGCATGATGAGCGCAACTGCCGAAGTTATGAATTAATGATGGACAAAACACCCACCTATAGAGTTCAAGCCTCCAGACCAAAGCGTTGGGATGGCGCAAACAGGGTTTTAGGGATGCGGACGAGGCCGAGGTGGAGGAGGACCTGGCAGAGGTCGGGGATAGCTGATCTATTACAATTGTGGAGGACCGGGACAGTATGCCTGTGAATGCACTAACCCAACGCGTCCGTCGTGCAAATATTGTAGTCAGTTTGATCATGAGACGGAGGACTATCCTACACTGATAGCGAGGATACGTGACAAAGGGGTGCTACCACCGCAACCGACTCAGAACCTGTAGATGATGAGGGTTGAACCTCGCGAAGAGGATCCGAATGTGAATATAGTGCTCCGAAGTGGACTTGCAACGAGCAACGATAAGGGGAAACAGCCTAAAGACAGCGCATGGGTTCGCAAAACTCCAGAGGAGGCGGCTGAATATGATTTGGAGCACACACGCGAAACATTCATGGAAGCAAAAAAGAGCTTCGCTGAGGCCTCTACCTCAGGGAGTCGGGATAAACCTATTCAGGAAATGGACCCTTCTATGCTTACGACCTTTCTAGAGACCTACATGAAGTTGTTGCGTGATAGCAAGGCTGTGAAGGGGTTACAGGAACTTATAAATAGATGCGCCGGAAACACTTTGGGTGAACCGCGCGTGGTACGGAAGATTGGTAAGCATAAAGCAAGGACAAGACGTGAAATGAGACTGACCGCACAGGTAGGAAAATACAAAATGGATCAAGTCATTCTAGATCTGGGGTCAAACACGAATGTTTTGCCAAAGCAAACTTGGGAGCGGATGGGACGGCTGCAAGGAGTAACTATAGATATTGAAAGTGCGAGCACATTGGCTGATTTTGAAGTAATAGAAATTGTGGATGACAGCAACCCTACCCTGCGCTCTTGGGCATTGATTGGGCTACTAACATGAACAGGGTAATCAACCTAAAGAAGCGAAAGATGATATTTGAAAAGAGATCGTTTTGCATAATAATACCCCTAGATCCTACTGAAGGATCGCGCTATACTGAACCAATCCGCGATTACGAAACCAATGATGATTTGGACTGCATATATAATATAACAACGCGAGACCAAGATTTGGTGAATCCGACAAGGAATGGACGAATTCCATGGGATCGCAAGAGTTCATGCAACTCAGACTCGGACGAAGAATTAGAGTGCTGACAGAATCAGCTATATGAAGTAACCACGCTAACCTGTAACATGCTGACCCAATCGTTGCTCTGTGTCGTCAGAGGTAAGAAATCTGCCCACTTATGATGGCTTGAATGATGTGGATGTGTTTTTGGATGCATTTGAGAGGGAAGTACCAGAGAAGCAGTGCTTCTAGGCTTTAGACTGGGCCCTGCGCGCTACGCCCGCGAGATGGTGGGGTATGCACAAGGGTAGCTTTGATGATTGGCACGAGTGTAGGAGGATGATGAGAACACACTTTGGGAAGCCGAAGGTACGAGTGATAGACAAGTATGACGGGAAGGATGATCCGCGTGCACACTTGGCCAAATGGGCTAAGGCCTATGGAGCGAAGCCCCAACCTGAATGGGTGCACTTGTTCTATCACACCCTAGATGTCATCCCGATGAACTGGTACTTGGAGACAGAGCTCCGCCATGGCACAGGAGAATGGGATATTCTGCGCAAAGGGTTCATAATGACATTCAGCTTCGAAGATGGGTTTGACTGTATTGACGAAGCGCTACAAGAGGTTAAAGCAACGATCTTTAGGATACCGCAGGATCCTTTGGATCTGATTCAACCCGATTGGACTACTCAGCTGAGCCACGCGCTGGAATGCTATAACGTGATTGTTGAAGAAGAAGATGAGGATCCACGAAAGATTAATATTCCTGAAACCAAGGGTCACCGCGAGGTCGAGGGACCGCCGATCGAGAATCCTGACATAACCGCGCCTTAAAGACTAAACAGATAAATATTGGTACGGAGGCGGAGCCCAAATTCGCAAAGATTGGAGATTACTGGGATGACACGATGATAGATAAGGTCGTTGAATTGCTCCGTGAATACTAGGATTTGTTCCCTACCAAGTTTACGGAGTTAAAGGGGATAATAACAGACCTGGGCGTTATGAAAATCACGTTAAAACCCGACGCGAAGCTGGTTAAGCAAAGACCTAACCGTCTCAATGCGAAGTATAAAGAGAAGGTCCGCTTAGAGTTAGAAAAGATGCTCGCGCCAAGCATCATTGAGCCCGTAGAAGAATCTGATTGAGTAAGCCCAATGGTGGTACAGGAAAAGAAGCAAACGGATGAAATAAGGATATGCATAGATCTCAGGAAGTTGAATGACGCTTGCATGCATGATCCTTTCTCGACTCCGTTCACTGATGGGGTATTGGATAATGTAGGTGGCCAGGAAGCGTACTCCTTCACTGATGGGTTTTCTAGGTACCATCAAATCAAAATCGCGCCTGAAGATAGAAGCAAGACGACCTTTGCGACTAAATGGGGGTGTTTTCAGTACACCGTAATGCCTTTCGGATTAAAGAATGCGCCTGCGATATTTTCACGCATAATCATTGTTGCGTTCCAGGAGTTCATTCATAAGATTTTGGAGTATGATTTTGAAGTTATTGTGAAGCCTGGACGACTAAACACAGGACCAAACCATCTGTCACGATCAAAACAAGAGAAGAGCCCACTAATTTGGAGGAAGGATTGCCTATCACACAGCTATTTGAAGTGTGCATCGCGAATGGTCACTTTGAGGACATCATACACTTCCTAATGACAGGAACTACCCTGGAAGGCTACACCATCCAGCAGAAAAAGGAGTTAGTGGTGCGCCGGCAGACTTTTCTGTCATTGTCGCACATCTGTACAAAATGGGGTCTGATGAAGTATTGCGACGATATGTACCAGAGTTTGAACGAAGCATTATCCTCGCAGACGCTCATGGGGGTGCTGCGGGAGGCCATTATGCAGGAAGGGCGACCACACAAAAGATTCTACGCACAGGGTTGTGGTGGTCAACCCTTCATCAAGATTCAAAAGCCTACTGCAGGGCGTGCGACGTGTGTCAAAGGACTGGCAGGCCATCGCAACGAGATGAGCTGCCTTTGAACCCACAGATGACGTTACAACCTTTCGTGAAATAGGCAATAGATTTTGTGAGACCCATTCAGCCTCAAGGAAAGAAGACGGGTGCACGGTACATTATCATCGAGACTAAGTATTTAACTCGATGGGCAGAGGCACAACCTGTGACGGATTGCACAGGCGCGATCGTTGAGAAGTTTCTCATTGAGTATGTATTGACGCAATTTGGGTGTCCAAAGGTTTTGATGAGTGATCGCGGTACACACTTTCTGAACGAAACGATCAGTGCGCTAATGGAGGAATTTCAGGTATATCACCAGAAAAGCACGCCTTATCACCCACAAGCTAATGGGACGGTAGAAGCATTCAATAAGGTACTGGAGGACGCACTGACCAAAGTTTGCAACGCTCAGCGAAATAATTGGGACCTGCACATACTCACAGTACTATGGGCCTATCGAACGACGTGTAAAAAGTTGACTGGACAGACACCCTTTAGGCTTGTATATGGTGTTGAAGCAGTGATGCCAATGGAATACATTGTGCCTAGTTTGCGCATAGCGGCACTCACGGGTATGATGGATCGTGGAGCCTTGGAAGAGAGGCTCACGCAGCTTGCTGAGCTTGAGGAAGAAAGGTTTCTGGCTGGATTTCACCAACAGGTCCAAAAGCAGCGTGAAAAAGCATGGCATGATCGGCACATTAAACTACACACCTTTAAGGTAAATGATCTGGTTTTGTTATATGACAGCAAGTTTGATAAATTTCCAAGGAAATTCTGGATGCACTGGCTAGAGCCTTTTGTCATTAAGGAAATTACCGACGGTGGAGCAGTTCAGTTGGTTAAATTGAACGGAGATCAGTGTTTTAAAAGCCGGCCGGCTCGGAACCGACTCGGCCGAGTTGGTCCGAGCCGGTAAAAAAAATTGCGACTCAGCCGTCAAACCGGTTCGGTCGACCGAGTTAAGACTGACCCGACCGAGTCATGGCATGACTTGGCCGAGTCATGGCATGACTTGGCCGACTCAGCTGAGTCCGTATCAACTCGGCCGGGTCACTTCATGCGGCCAGTAAACCCCAAAAACGCAATTTATTTTTTTTTTATGTTTTTTCTGAGTGTGGGGGACTCCAAATGGTTTTATTAATTGGTTTTTTGGTCTTTGGGGTCCATTCCCCTCTCCTAGTATTGATATGCTATTCAAATTTCATGGTAATGTTAAATTCTTAAAGTAAAAGTGACATTCTCCTTAATCTTCATTTTCATCCTTTTACTTAAATTTTTAACATTACCATGAAATGACTCAGGATGTTTGAGAGTGGTTCCAACCTCATTGGATTTTATATGGAGAAAGTAGAATTGTAGATTTCATTCAAAATCCAGCAGACTTATCAGTTTTTCAGGATTTCAGGATTGGGGGATTGCAATGTTTCCATTGAATTTTGTCATGTATTAGGGTATGGAACTCGTATTTAATCAAGAGCACCAATCCCTCTATGTACCTTGATGTTAGTGACATTGGTTGTCAAACTCCTTCGAGATTCGCTCCAAAACTGGGAGCTTCTGAAAATGTCATTCCCGCTCCCGTTTTCGCTCTCGCTCCCCACTTTCGCTCCCGCTCCCAAGTAACACTGAGCCAGATGATGTTGGCAACTATAGCAATAGCCAATAGTACTGATCACACACTTTTGTTGTAGAGGCCATTTATAGCCTCCTTGGTTATGTGTTTTTTTTTTATCTCTATATCATCATCGTGTATGTATTGGACAGTGCACTGGGTGCCATTTTGATATAATGGATATATTCATGAGCCTACTTTGATCATATGTTGTCTTCTATCTATATTCTAATGCTGTGTGTTTGGAAAAATGAACGAAAATCTTTAAAATTATGTGTTTTTATAAAAAAATAAATATTTAATGCATTTTTTACAACAACCGAGTCATTAAAATCGAGTCGACCGAGTCGATACCGAGTCGGAGTCGACCCGCGACCGAGTCGGAGTTGAAGTTTCAAAACATTGATGGAGATCCCTTCCCAGGAAAGGTGAATGGCAACCGATTGAAGCCATGCACCGGTGATCCGGCCAGGTGACTATATGAAGGTAGCCTAGTCTTAGCGCTCCGGGCAGCTGAAAGGAGGCACAAGACTATAAACTACATTGCCCGGGGTGGGGAAATGCGCGATTGGAGGATTGTGCAGAACAAGATGTCACAGGGTTCGCGACAGCACGGAGAGAGCTGAGCTACCCAAGGAGAAATCGCGCAGGTCAGCCGAAAAGTGACCGTTAAAGTCACTATTCATGATTTGACAATGAAAATGCAACCAAATGGAGCGGGCAGTCAACATTTAAGACGAAATTTATGGGTAAGATCCTTGGAAATCTGCCGCCAATCCGACATTAATGAACCGAATGTGGGGGAAACGGTCGGATTTGAATTCAAAATGGCCTATAAATTACATGTGGCTACTCAACAAAAAACACTTGGCATTTAAACATTAGGTTGGTGAGCTCTCAGACGTGCATGATCTGCGCATTCTTCAAAGAATTGCTTGACTACCCAGTGTTTGATCGATTTCCAGAGTCCGACCGCAATTTCATCCGTGATTTTATCCCAGGATCCGAAGCTATGGACACCGAAGCAGTGACAACCGAGGGGGTTGTGCCAGAGGTTGTTATGGAGGCAGAGGGAGTTGCTCCAAAGGTTGCAGAGGTACTAGTTGAAGTCCCCAAGTCACCACGGACGCCTAGACCGAAGCCTACCCCAACCAAGGAGAGTGCGAAGGATAAGAAGGGCAAGCAGGCTACGATACCAGTGCACGCGTCGCCTAGAAGAAACCCACAGAAGGACAAACCCACCACACAGGAAAAGGGCAAAACTATTAACTTGGAGCCAGAGGAGGAAGAGATTGAGGACATCCCGATGGATGATGAGGATTTAGGGGTGGAAGTGGAGGACGTTGAAGTCGAGGGTTCTAACCCTATCACTAAGTTGCCCGAATACGTCCCTTCACGCAAAGGCAAGACCAAGGTGCCGAAGGACATTGACGAAAGCAAGGTTGCACTGCACATACCTCTGTTGCCGGACGAAATTGTCTTTGAAGGACCGCGCTTGGGGCGGGTCCCGCTGTTGAAACTAGAAGATTGGGACTTAGCTAATACTAGGAAGTTCTCTCACTTGGCGACAGAGCAATTGGTTGAAGAAGTGAAGCAGGCGGTCGCGCAATCCACCGCCGAGGTTGCCATCATACAGGTCGAGCTGGGAGGTCTTCGCGCTAAGATCTTCGTGCCCACAGAGTGACTCGAGAGCGAGTCACCATGTTTGTGTTGGGGGCCTGTTGAGAACGGGTTCCCTCAAGAGCAGTTTTGGGGCTAAAAGCCCATGTTTTAGGACAACTTTGTAATAAAGTTGTAAAGTCTCCGCATTTTGTGGTCACGGAGCGCGAACATGTCAAGAGTCATAAAGGGTTGTCCGCCCTTATTTTGTAAAGTGTCAACTCAGCTGGAAAGATCTACCCATGGCCCGCAGACCATGGGATTGTATAAAAAGGAGCTAAGTAAGCTCGCTCTAGGCAGTTAGAGAAGAATTAAGCCTTGGAAGTTTGGTAGAGAAGTCTAAGTGTTTCGGGTCTTAGCGTAGGTAGAGGCTTTGCAGCTGAGTGCGCAAAGGCCTAAGGTGGAAGTCCGCAGCTGAATGTGCGAACCCCTGCAGCTATGTGCCAAGGGTGGATAGAGTCTGTATTAAACTGGATAGAGTCTGTATTCTGCAATTACTATGTATTTAGTCTCTTTTAATGCATTTGATTATATTACGTTCTGGGTTTATTTTACAATGTTTATTTGATGCGTGAATGTATGTGAGTATATCTGTTAATTGAACGCAAGTAAAGCTATCAGTTACGCGACGCTAACTAAGATAAGTAAAACACTTGAGATAACTTGGGCACCTATACAATACATTGTCATAGCTGCGTGAAAGTACCTGAACGGCGGGTTAGGGCTATGCGAAGGTCAATCGTACTCCTTCGCGGAGGTACTGAAGGGCGGAATAAAGGGTAGATTGATAGAGCCCTAAGGCTTAGTGACCTGGGCGAAAGCAGGGGCAGGGGGTATAAACCGACATCACAACCATCTCAGGGTGCGGAAACTTGGTTCCAGCATCCCCCCATACTGTTTCCGGTGAGACTTCGGTCCGCGGGCTAATGTCGAAAGGGCCAATAGTGTGGGAATTTGTTTGGATGACTAACGCTGAACCTGGGTCAGGGCCCACAAAGCCAACAGATCTTATACATCATATATATTTTCATATGTAATTTGGTGTTGTCACTTTAGACGTTTAAATTCCTTTTTCTTAAATAAATATCTTTGCACTTTTCAAGTTTACCAATATTTTCTTTGATATTGTTGAGAAGTTTCTTTTCATACCCTCCGCGATATAATCTAGAACATGATGTTCACAACATGGTGGATCTACACTCAACCTTGCTTCAACCCTCAATTTGAATACAAATAAAATCAACAACTAGTTTTCTAACTATGACTTGGATGAGATTACCAAACATAATGAGACCAAGGCCTATGTGCATTTGTATAGAATTATATGTTTAATGATCTAGGGATTATCTAACTTATTATAAGATGTCATAAACTTTGCGGTATACAACCTGGGTGGGCCTAACAATTAAGAACATAGGCCTTTTTCTTGAAAGTCACATGTTCAAATCCAGAGGGGGTGTTTGTTGATATTAGTGTGGGGCTGGCAAGGTACCAGCATTCTCATTCTTGCTTACCAGCTAAAAGAGGGACAAATTGTATTTCTCAAGCAAACCCCAATGCCCCAAATTTCACCAAGGAAAACGTCATAAATTTAGTGGTAAATGGCATAAGGAATATAGTAGTCATCCCCACTGGATAAACACAAAAATGAGAAACAGATTTATCAACCATGAAAACAAAAAGCAATGAAGAGATTAGAGAGATCTTCATGGACAAACAAAAGGAGTTGTAACTTATGAAAGATGTCTTCAACTAAACTTTAAAGTTCAAACAATTTTATAATTTAATAAATTGAACGCTTTGTGATTCCAATTAAAAGATGTAAGGATAAACATCACAATTAAATAAAAAATTTGAACGACAAAATCCTCTTGCGACCAGAATCTATGGAGAAATTATAAGAAATAATAAAAGTACACTCCCAAACAGAAAAGAAAAATGCTTAGAATTAAAACTCTTGGACCATTTAACTGCTCGAGACCATGAATAAAACTCTTGGACCATTTAACTGCTCAAGACCATGAATAAAACTCTTGGACCATTTAACTGCTCGAGACCATGAATAGCCTGATGAGTTCCTTTGCAATAAATACTAGGAAAGGCTTTGGTTCTATACTGAAAGAACCATCTGGAAAAAAAATAAAAACCATTAGAACAAAAATTAGAAATTCCCGTCATATTTCAAAAAGTGGAAGGCAAAAATGTTGGATAGAAGAGGTTGAAATCAATAACGTAACTTGCACTCTTTATCTGTGCCTTGGGGCATTGCTTACAAAATATATACTGCACCGGGAAAGCCAGAAAGTATATAAAAACAGTATAATTCAGATTCTGTGTAGAAGATATGTGACCATCACAAGGTTGATGATAAATCTTTAGAGGAAATCTATATTATTCACTTAAAGATAAGGACTTTATCTAATGCAAAGACAACGGCATTGAAGAGGTAATCTCTAAAATTAAAGACAAAATCAGATGTAAACCTTTATCTAAGTTACCAAGGGGTGTCCTACAGAACTGTAACCTGGTGATGATAGTGTTTATCACTTAAAAAGGTTGATAGTCGGATATTGCACCAGTTAAAAACTCACACTTTTTTTGGGTGTTTAAATACCCTTTCAGGCAAAGCCCTTCTAGGCTGGAACACTTCAGCTTAGATGTGACATTCAAGGGGTTTGATTCTACCAAATTTGCCCAAAGACTTGCACCTGACCTTGTCCACCTGGTGCCTAGAACAACCGCCTCAGTTCAGTCAGCAATGAGATATCATAAGATAGCATAAATCGGCTGCATTGGCACAGATGGACTGAACCCACATCTCCCCGCAATGATAGAGCATTTAATTTACCTCTTGACAACAACTCACTTGATGGTTCAAAACCCAGATTGTTGGTCAACTATAACTGAGAATATTAAACATAGAAGCGCGTAATCAAGTCTTCTTTTTCACTTTTGTTTTTATCCCTGTTTTATAGTAAAGGCAACGAGATATATCACTCATCAACTCTTCTGCAGTAGATTCATTCAGACAAACAACATCATAGATTCAAGGAAAGTTAAGCCTCGTGTAATTATTGATGCTTCCTTGTTACACTGAACTGTCATGTATCCACCAACTATCAAGATCTGGGACATGTTTTACACTGTGAGACATGTGACAACCTGGCCCGACTTAACAGCCCTGATGGCTCAAAGCCTCAACCACTTGACAACAGCTCCCTTATGGATGCACACTGACCACTTTCTTACGAAACAAACACTGGTGGGGCTATAACAGTGCCCCATTTTCACTGACCCAGTTAACTCCTTGTGGCCTAAAGTTAAGCCTCATAACTTCATAACAAGAGAAACTTGCACCAAATCCTATTATTCTCAGGGTGCTACTCTATATAAAAATAGAATTATGGGAAATAAACTTCAACAGAAACTGACATTACAGTTAACAAAAGAAAATGGCAACAACAAGAAAAGGACATAGGATTAAGTTGCAGACAAGGCCTGACTTAACAGCCACGATGGCTCAACCACTTAACAACAGCTCCCTCAGAAGCGCACCAACTGTTCTTTTGAGAAATCAAACCCTAGTGGGGCTATAACAGAAAGCCACATTCCCTGAACCCAGTTGACTTTTTGTGGCCTAAAGTTAAGCGTTATAACTTCATACAAGAGAAACTTGGACCAAATCCTATTGTTCCCAGGGTACTCTATATAAAAATAGAGCTACAGAAAATAAACTTCAACAGCGACTGCCATTGCAGCAGACACAAGCAAACGGCAACAACACATAAAGGACATAGAATTAAGTTTCAAACAAGACCTGAGTTAACTTCTAAGCAAATAATAACATAATGTCTTTCAGACTAATCACATTTTTAGAATTGGGTCGACGTTTCAAACCAACTAATGTGGTTCATCCTCACGACAAGGTGGAAAAAATCATACAATCTTCATGAATAAGTAGTAAGGATGCATCATTGTCCAGGGTTAAAACTAGCCGTTGAGAACTAGCCAACTAGAAATCCTAAAAATGAATTATTTAATATTTTTAAATATATTTTTTATATTTTTTATTTCTATATTAGTTATAAATTCTATTTAATATTATAAATATAGTTATAATAAATAGAATTTATAACTAATATAGAAATATAAAATATAAAACAAAAAGAATATTAAATAATTCTTTTTTAGGATTTCTAGTTACCTAATCTCCAACGGCTAGTTCTCAACGGCTAGTTTTAACCCTGGACAATGATGCATCCTTACAATTTATTCACGAAGATTGTATGATTTTTCCACCTTGTCCTGAGGATGAACCACATTAGTTGGTTCGAAACGTCAACCCAATCCTAAAAATGTGATTAATCTGAAAGACATTTATCTACATTATGGATCACAAAAGCCTCATATCTAATATAATATCTTTAAAAACTGTATAACCAAATAAATATTATCGCTGCCTGCCTCCATATCACTAGGGAAATTAGAGAAAAAAAAATAAGGGATGGAAAGGCTTGAGAGAACCGATCAAATGAATTCTGATATGAAAGTCTAACTAATATAATAAAACCAAGATGTGCTGATGATAAGAAAGAAAAAATCAAAAGAAATTATATTAATGCTCACTAATAACCAAAATAGGCCCGAGATGTGATGATGATAACAAAGAAAAAATAAAAGGAAATTATATTAATGCTCACTAATAACCAAAATAGGTCAGGACTTTATATCCAATAAATAGCAATAGAAAGATAAGGAGTGCCTAAGGCATCTCCTCACTAAGACAGATATAAAGTAAATAAATAAATAGCATACTATCAAAACAAAATGAAGATACATGATAGACAAACCCTCTGCCATAGAGGTCCACCCTGAAGGTGAAGACAGTCAAACATTCAAAATTGGACCGTTAAACCTTTGTGGAAATAAGCTACATGAACAAAATTACCATGCACAAACGAATTTTACAAGACTTAAGTCTTATACTAGTCTATTTCTGAATAGAAAACGAAACCAATGTCAAGAAAGGAAGCTGTGCAGAAAGAAAATCCAGCAGAACCAAACCCTAACTTCGTAACTTCATAACAAGAGAAACATGCACCAAATCCTATTAATCTCAGGGTACTTTATAAAAATAGCGTTACTGAAAATATACTTCTGTCATTGCAGAAAACACAAGAAAACAGCAACAATATAAAAAAACGTAGTCTAAATATTCTGCATTTTGACCTTTTTAGGCATATTTTGCGATGAGTTTTATTTGAAATCCAGCCAAAAATTGTTGGAGTGGCAGATTTGAGTTGTTAGATTTGTCCAGACAGAGTGCCCCAAGGGTTTTCCAGGGCTCTGAATCCTCTATGCATTCAAAAATGCATTTCAAACAATGAAAAATAATAATATCACCAAGAATTATATCACCGGATTCCAGCAAAAAGGGTAAATATGTAGAACAATTAGACTACGCCAAAGAAAAGGGCATAGAATTAAGTTGCTACAACACCTGAATTTGATTTCTAAAAATGCAATAAATTTATGTCCTTGAAAAAAAGCATATAATCAAATTAACATTATCAGTGCAGGCTACTCGAAAAGAAAAAAAGGATAGAAAGATTTGAGAGAACCAATCAAATGAATTATGACACTAAATTGTTAGCTAAATCTCACATATGCCAATGACAAGAAAGAAATTATACTTGCATCCACTATTAACCAAAATAGGTCAATGTGACTCAAAAATACATTAAATAGCAATATTAAAATAAAGAGTGCTTAGGGCATTCCCTCCCTAAAACAGACATAAAGTAAATAAATAAATAGCATGCTGTCAAAAAAAATGAGGGTGGATTCATGATGGATAGGCTCTCTACCACACAGGACAGCCCTGAAGGTGAAGACAGTCAAACTTTCAAAATTAGCCTGTATAACCGTCGTGGAAATGAGCATTATGAACAAAATTACTATGCACAAGAGAAGTTTACAGGACTTCTACTAGTCTCATTTCTGAATAGAAACGAAACTACTACGAGCAAAAGAAACTGGGCAGAGAATAAAGCCAGCTGCATTCGCAAAGATATATGTAGTATGTACACATGGTAACAAAATGTGTGGTTCTTTGCTTTGTAAAATTCCCTGTGCAGCGGAATAAGCAACCAAATACAAAGGCGATTGGGTTTAGCTCAGGTGGTTGGGAGCAATGTTTGCTATGCTCCCCACCTGAGTTCATTTCTTGCATGTGACATGTTGAGCTCATAATGAGTATTTCTTGTAATAGATTCGAGCATTGTTGTTTGAGCAGTCGCTCGCAGACCAAAACATGTATATTCCTCGCATGGAATATAAAGATATTTCTCATGAAAAAAAACAAGCAAATACAAAAAATAAAATGCACGATTAAGACATTTAACCTATGATTTAAAATATAAATACAGGACTTCACTATTTAGCAGCATCCTGGAAAGAAAATTGTGCCGTGCAGTAGAGTTATATTTACGAAGCCATCCCTTAAAGCCTGCTATGAATTGTTCATTCAACAACAAAACTCAAGCATAGGGCAAATGCAATTCTTCTTCATATAAGCATGTATTTGTCCGTAATATTTTTACCCCAGCTCACCATACCACACGGGAAAAAGCATCTACAAAAGTACAATTACAAATGTAACAGTGAAGATTGACTTTACCGAACTCTATCAAGGAAGTCCTCCAAATTCCTGAGAGAAAATTGCTGAGTTTGGTCCTGATTCTCCTTTGATCTTGCTGAGAAATAAAAAATCAACCACAGCACCAGAAAGAAAGTCTCCAGAAAAGATACTATGAGCATTGACAAGAAATGACCAACAACTTGCTCAAGCATCCATTTGAAGCTGCGGCCACACACAACAGATTCAATTACTTTAATTGTAGCTGCTTGGAATGGCATTCTTTTGACAAGGCTCCATCCTCTGTAAAATGTTTTAGCACCTCTGTATTGGCTCTCCACAATGGCTACCCAGCAAGCAGTAATATAGATGATGTAAGCAAGCCCATCAAACAAGTAATCCAAGGTAACAAATGCTCCTATCCTTGATGACATTCCCATATCTGTGGCATAGTCATCTTTCCAAGCAGCCCTAAATGCAAACGGCATGATTGACAACCGCAAGACCAACCTCTCCATTTGTTCTAACTCCAACACTTTCCCAAAGAGTGATTTCATTAAAAACAAGCATTGCAGTGCCCGCAAAGTTCCATGCAAAATGGCTAGCCATATTAGTCTCCAGATGCCAGTTCTAAGGCCTGATCTTACTGACTGTTTGATGGAGACTCTCTTGTTCATGTGTACTCACAACAGTGTATGCAACAGCACCAAGGACAGCAGAATGCTGTAAGGCTGCCACCACAAGAAGCGTTGCTAACACTCCAAAAAGTAGAAATAGTACCAAAAACACGGTAGCACCAGTTCCTTGAGGCATTGCCCCTTGATGATCAAAGCCTCTTCTACCAAATAACCTCCCTGCAAAGATTCCAACTTCTTCTAATTCTTCAAGATCATCACTAATCTCGCGCTGCGTGTTGTTCCTCGAGAGAAACACCATCCTTATTTTCATATAGTTTAAACCTGTATCATCACTATCATCATAAGCAAAAACCTGTTGACCATCCACGTCCTCTGTTGATTCACTTTTTCCCTGGGGCTCTGCTTGAGGACCTGAAACTTGTTCACTCTGACCCTTATTTGTTTCCATCGAACTACCACCAAATGTATTCCCATCCACACCATGAATCAAGTCGTGCTTATGTCCATTTGCTTCATCAACGGGCAGTCCAACAAAATATGATGAAAGGAAGTGGCCTAGAGATGGCTCCTCCTCCTGCCGGGCCTGTCCACCTGCCCCAATGGCATTTCTATTCCCATCTACAAAACGTTTCTGTCGTTGAGATATACCAGAAACGCTTTCTAAAGGGCTGTGATTTTGTTTACCACGGTGATCGAAGTCGAGTGAAAAGTTTCCATGTGATACATTGAAAGGTAAACCAACTAAACCTATAGAGCTCTCAATTGCATTATTATACATCGAGGATAATGCTGCTATAACAAGAAGAACTCGTATATTTGCCCTAAAAGATATCAGTGCCTGCTTGAACACATCAGCCATTGTCTGCAGTTTTAGCTCAGGTCTTGTCATGGTTTATCCTTCTCTAGTGCTTTAGTGAATCCTACCTGCTCTGGCGTACAATAATCCAAAGATACCTTGGTCAGAAATCTGTTAGAAATTTTCCCAAATCATGTCAGCGACTGCTGCATATCCTATAATGTACTTCCCTTTCCTTTTAACTATACCAAAATGCGCACTTCTGCAATAATAAAGCCACCACAGTAAGTCATACGTTCACAAAACCATCAGAATCAATCATATGGGCATTCATAAAGGCAACACAGTCAATCGTATGAACATTCAAAAACCACCAGGCAATCAATGATCTGGACATTCACAAAAATGCCAAAATCAGTCATGCTCATTTACAAAACTACCAAAATCAGTCATGCTCATTCATAAAACTGTCAACAACAGTCACATGGGCATTCACTAAATCGCCAAAAAAGACCATGTGGGCATTCACAAAACCATCAGAATCAGACATTTGGGCATTCACATAACTACATCTGCATTTAACAAATCAGAACAATCAGAAATGTGACCATTCTCAAAACCATCATAATTAATCAATCTTCTAAGCATTCATAAAACCATCATAACCAATCTTATGGACCTTCCTAGAATAACCACAATCTGTCATAACAGAAATCCGAAAATCATATGGGCATTTCCAAAACAACCATGGCAGACAATCATAGGGGTCATTCAAAGACCTCGTCGGCATTATCAAGACAACCACAATCAGTCCAAAGAATACCAATAACAACAATCACAACCAGACATATACCAAAACAACCATGGCAGTCACATTAGCATTCCTGGAAGGAAAAAGAACAACCATATGGGTCAAAACCACCAAATAAGACATACAAATTCCTGGAATAACTGTCTTGATTTATCCAAACCCAAGATTCAATCAAATCGGCTGTTTATAAACCTAGGTATCAAGAAATGAACCACAAACAAAACCACCAACAATCAATCAGAAAGGCATCTTCCATTCAAATTGACACTTGGAAGACTGTGAAAAGAGGTTCCATAAGCCAGCAGACCCTCCATCCGGGCTAAAAAAGAATATGGACAGAAGAGAAATGGGGTTCAAAAACCCATCGACAGAAAAACAACCAAACAAAAATAGAGTGATCATTTCGAAACCCACCTGTGAAATAGAGACAGAAACAGAAATCCCTCTCCTCAATGGCGAATGCCCACCCAATCCTCCTCCTGTATGCCGATTATCAAAGACAGCCAGATCACCTACCTATACATCAATTTTCTTAGTCAGGAATGGCTGAGAAACGAAAAATTACACAGAAAACCGACAAAATGAGGAAAAGAAACCGAGAATATTATTTCTCTTACTTTTCTAGATTTTTGTGTCAGGTGTGCCCTTTATAAACCGTCAGCGGCTGTCACATGAGCGTCTTCTAAAGGGTGTCAAATTCCATGCTTTATATCCACATCATAAAGTTCAGCGAGATTATGCTCAAAACAAAACTGAAGTCCATTGGTTATACAAAAGAGCTCAAATCCAATCCAATAGGTTGTGGTATCTGGTACTCGTTGAGATGGAAATTGTTGGGTGTCACATTCTTTATATCCAAATCATAAAGTTCAGCAAGATTATGCTCAAAACAAAACTGAAGTCCATTTGTTATACAAAAGAGCTCAAATCCAATCCAATAGGTTGTGGTCTCTAGTGCTCGCTGAGATAGAAATTGTTATGCTGGTTATAATAAAAGAGCCCAAGTCTGGTGGTGAGATAGAAATGGTTAAGATATGCTCAAAACAAAACTGGAGTCCATTTGTTATACAAAAGAGCTCAAATCCAATCCAATATGTTGTGGTATCTAGTGCTCGTTAAGATAGAAATTGTTATCTTGGTTATAAGAAAAGAGCCAACTAGTGAGCTCATGTGAGATAGAAATATTTATGAGCTTGTGAGATAGAAATGGTTATGTTGGTTGATTAGGAAATAAGAATATAAGTATTTCTTAAGGAAATGTACATGGTGATATAAAAACAAGTGTGTTGGGAAGAATTACGGGTTGTGTTATATATTATATGGTGAGATAGAAATAAGTGTGTTGGAAAGAATAATGGGTTGTGTTATAAATTATATAGTTTAGAAAGATAGATATAAGAAAATGCATGGTGAGATAGAAACAAGTGACTTGGGAAAAATAATAAGTTGTGTTATATATTATATGGTGAGATAGAATCAAGTCTACTGGGAAGAATAATGGGTTGTGTTCTAAGTCACAAGACACGTCCCTCAAGGTCTCATGTTCCGTATTTCACGTGTCGGACACAAAACGTGCCCTAAAACGTGTCGAAAACGTTTTTCTTCGTGTCCTCCAATCGAGACACGTGTTTTGGACGTGGCGAAAATGTGTCCTAACGTTTTTGGTTCTTAAGAGACTTGTCCCATGAAAAGTGACATTTAAAACCTGCAACATGGTTTTATTTTGGGTTTTTTTGTCATTGTTCGCCACTGAAGTCGAGTTTTCTTGCCACCGAAATCAAATTTGTTGTGCAATGTGAGGAATTCCATCATATTCGAGTGCAATGCTCACAACTTCACATCGACTTGGACCTGGAGATGCAAGAGACAAGCGTTTGCATGCTTTGTTGAGAGTTTGGACCACTTAAATTTCTTGTAAGTTGTGTTATAGCCTACAAAACTTAATTTAATTATACACGAGTGACCACGTATAGATCGTGTGTTGAAATAAAAATCCCAGCTCTCCGTCATGTGCTCATTGCTCACTACCCCTTTGAGGTCTAAAGGGAGGGAAAGGCTCGATTAACGCTCTGGACAACAATGAAGTTTAAACACATATAAATTTATAGTTCATAAACTACCTTATGTGAAGTTTGAACATGATCAAACTTGTTTGAAGTTAATAACAAAAATTATAACATGAACAATGAACATAGAACTGTGAACATCATTGATGTAGTAATTTAATAAACTAACTAGTAAATAGTGTGTACTAAATACTAAATAGATATCATCATGATTCATATCTATATGGATCAAGCACTATATTTCATTATTTTTTTAATATATATATATAATGTTTCTCTCATGTCTTGTTTTTGGGGTCACTGTGTCTCGTGTCAAATACTCGTATTTACATGTCCTCCGTGTCTCGTGTCATGTGTCTTAGGTTGTGTTATATATTACATAGTTTAGAAAGATAGATATTATGTGTATAGTATATTGAGATTAAAATGTGAATATATAATGATAAAAGGTAAGATAAAAATGTTTGTTGAATTTAAAATAATAGGCACATTCATATAAATTAAATGATTGATAAATGTGATAAGTATTAATTTATAACGAGTATCAATACCCTTATTTTCACTTTATCATGGAAATTTTTAATCTGTAAATAAGTTTATCAATATCATGGCTTATGAATACCACATGCCTAAAATACTATAACATATTTCATATGGCACTTGTTCATGTGTAATTTATTTTAATTAATCAATTTAACTAAAAAAAGCAAAAAGGGCATAACTACTTCAACCATTGATTTGCATGTAGTATTATGAATATTCTAAAATATTCCATGGAGGTTAAATCCCTACCATCCACTTACTAATTATTAATAATTAAATTAAAATCCTAAAAACAATATTCTAAAATAGACGAGCCTATCTTTTGAAAATTAAAGTATTAATTGAATTCTTTGTTAGTGTTTATTTTATATATTATTAAGAAAAGTAGTCTAGTTTTTAAACATTTTTTCTTGGTTAACAAAATTTGGTGCTCTAATAAGGTGAGAAAATCTTTAAAATGTTGATATTATTTCATCCACAAAAAGTGTAATAAGTCATTCAAAACTTTGATGAAAATTTTTATAACTTGGTTTGATTTAGAATTGGGAAAATCTAACAAGGATATTATTTGACCATGCACAGATCTTAGATCATAATAAAACTCTACTCAGTCTTTAAATTTCTATTAAATCTCTATCAATCTCGATGATCAAAAAGAGGATATGCTTATTTCACAAAAAAGATATACAGTGCATAAAAGATGTTGTTTAATGTTGTAGCAAATTTTCTTATACTTGTTGGAATTTGACGATCTAGAAAGTGAGTTTTCATCGATTTGAAAATCTAATCCAAATTTTGATAACTTGGATTATTTAAAAAGCTTATTTTTTCCTTGAGAATGCGTAGAGTGTCTCCTTGAAACGTCAAACATTTTAGCCTACTTACACATTTCAACTCATCTACAACTTGGATTGATTTACAATTGAGCGAAAGCCTAAGGACATTGTTCCACCGTGCATAGATCTTGTATCATGGTAGAACTATGCTTAGAGCTAAATTTTCTATCAAATTCCTATTATATTTGTAATTGAAAAAAGAGGTATGCTTGTTTTCAAGATTTACGTACTCCTTGATAAAAATGTGTCAATGAGGACTTTCGACATGAGAGCCATCAAAACCATGTATGTGTTGGATTGATATTAGTGCTAGGATCACATTCGTTGTTTATGCATATGCAAAGATCTTTTGCACAAAAATAATGATAAATCAAAGTACTAATAACCAAGTGTTCACAATAATCATTCAACTTAGGAGCATTAATATAAGGAGTGTTTTATGTCATCCTTGATCTCATATGAACTTATTAGAGAGATTTTTACACAAACACAATTTTGAAGTGAAAATTTCATTGATCAGAGAAAATTAACATTATTATCAACCACACACAAATAAAATTTTTAAATGAAATAAAAATTAATAGCCAACTTCAAAGATAATAAGAGAGATTGACAATTATAATTCACCTTGCACAAAACAATTGCCATATTTATCATTGCATATTATATTGATATAGACATGCAATCATTTTATCATAATATTTTGATGTAGGTTGCACCTTGCATTAGCTGAATTTACCGTCAAACTTTCCCCAAAATAAGGCATATAATGTTATTCCCAACTCTATTATAGTTACTCTAAATTTTGTACTCTTCTTTCATAGCAATTATAGATTTGTATAGATTTGAGTCGGGGTAATTAGCTTGTCTTTTGCATGGGCTTATTCATAAGATGTTCATATACGTTTATTTGTGAAATTTATTTTTTAATAAAATTTTAGGTTAACATTAATATTTGATTTTTATAAATTTTATTATTTCTAAACTTAATTTAAATTTTTCATTGTTGTAGTTAAATTATAATTGTATTTAATTTTTTATATTCTTATGTAAATAGCATTTTGTTGCAACACTCAATTGGGATTATCTTTGGTGGTTGGGAAAAATGGTTGTGATCTCCCCATTCAAGTTCAAATCCCTGTGAGTGACATGATTATGAGAAATATAGTTGTAATAGATACATACTTATGAATATTATTGTATTTAAGTTGAGAAAGAGAATAATTTCCCTTCAAAAAAAATTGTTACAACAACAAAGTTTTTATATGTTTAAACTTAATGCAACTAGGAAATTGTTATTGTAATCAACCACATTTAACATTGATATCAACCATAACCCTTGTCTTCCTCTAATTGCCACCATTTTTTAACTGCTATAATGATAATTATTACATACTTAAGAAATTAAACCATATTATAAAAAACATTTAAAAACACACTTACCTAAAAATTTTCAATAAGTATTTTAAAAATATATATAATAATAATAAAATATTATAAAATAATGTGAGAAATTTACCCAACTAGTTTATTTCATAAAAATATTTTTTATATATAGAAAATATATAATCAAAATATATATATTACCATTACATTGAATTGTGCCTTAAAATTCCCACAAAAAATAATCAAAATAAATATATTAACATTGAATTGAATTGAATTGTTGCCTAAAATTCACAAAATTTGTCTCATGGAGTTGTACACTTTTTAGTTATTTTTCACCTAAAGCATTTGTACATGCTCCACCACCGAAAGCAACAACCTATCATTTTGAATGTGATACCATTTCAACAAATTTATTATTTTATTGGGACTGTCATTTTAACCATAAAAAATTTAGAGTTTGTAACTAAATTAGGTAAAGGTTTGAGTATGTTGTATTTATTTTTTTAATACTTTTAGCATTTTGTCAATCGACTTTGTATTGAATCTTTAATGTTAATTTAAAGTTTTAGTAATGAATTCTTTTAGATAAGTATTATTGCATTAAAAAATTGTTGTAGTTGAATCATTTACTTTAAATATAAAATTTAGTAGTTTATATAGATTTTATAGCACTTTAAAATTCCATTAAAAATATGTTACATATATATTTACTTAGATTTATATTTTTACTATGTAATTTATATATTTTAATTTTTTATCTTCACAAAATATCATTTTGTAAAATGTGAGAACAATTTAAAGATTTTTGGGCTTATGTTTATTAGGGGTATTTTGCTAGTTAGTTGCTATTGAATTAGGATTGTTTGAGATTTTATTTCTTGCATTTTGACTCATTTGTTGAATGGCGTTTTTTTCACAACTTCCATTTTAATCTAAAGAGTTGGAATCCTTAATTTTTGTAACTCCTCATAACTTGGAAATTACTCCAATTCCAATTTTTGCAATATATCCTACAACTCTCTTTCTCCTTTACTTCCTTCAATTTGTCACTATTGCTTTGTTTTATTATATCTAGTTGAATGTGTTTGCACTTTAACTTGTCTACTTGAGCCTTTGTGGAGATCGGTGACCTTTCATCACCCACATTTCCTTAAGACTTTTTGTGCTCCTAGTCCTTCCTCTAGCCACCCCATTTCCCTACATATAGGGAAAGGCATTCTTGGGCATCATCATAATACCTCTCACACTTCCAAATTTCTCTTAATAACTTGGAATTTTCATTGAAGGAACACTTGTTCAAATGAACATGTGGATTAGCCATTCTTCTAGCCTAAATCCCACACAACCAGAGATGGTTGCTTCCCCCTTTAAGAGAATGTTCCCATTCCTTTACAAGCTTCAAATGAAGATCAAGACTTCCTCATGTGCATATATAGATGCTCACTTCCAACATCTCATGAAGAGCCCCACTTGCAAACCTATAGGGGAGTATAGTCTACAAACAAAGGAGAGGACTTCCACTCTTACATGAATTGCATAGAATGGGGTTTTACCTATACCCCTTGGTTCTATCAATGGAGGATGACAATGGAGGTTGGTGGGATGAAACTTCAAAAAAATAACATTATGCCACATACTCACATCCATGCCATTGCGATAGTATTCAAAGGAATTTCACCATGCAAACGAGAGATGCAACTACATGGTGATCAAACTCATAGATAAAGCATTTACATTATGGGATCAAATCACCACTTACTCAATATTTGAGGTGTCACCATTTGATGGTTATGAGTTGACTTAAGTATCATGGGAGGTGGCATAAGTATAATTTCAACCACTTTTTGTCTTATTATTCCTAGTTGAAGATTATAGGTTTCATTAGCCATTTTGTCTATGAAGGCATTGAGCCGCTATAACACATGAAAATACTCCACAATTTCAAAACCTTCTAGTAGCCTTTGGATTCTAAATATTGTTCTTCCAAACTTTGCATCTTAAGGAAGTGTTTGAGTGATCATATGTCATATTATCACCATTGAGTCCCTAACCACCCTTATCTTCATTTCCTTCACAATTGATTCCTCTTGCCAAAGAGTGAGAGCTTTCACTTCATCATGTGTGGTTTCACATATTCACAACAAAAGAAATAATAATAATAAAATAAAAATCCTTGATTTCATTTGAGGTCAAAGATTACCCCCCAATACCTAACACCCCTAAGAATTTTTTAAATTATTATAATATTAATATAAAATAATTTCATAAATACTTTATCAAATATTTAAATAACATGTAAAACATCAACAAAAATGAAGAATAGAAACAAGAATACTACTCCCTTTAGATTTATACTACTCCCTTTAGATTTCTACAATTTACTATTCATTAGTGCATATATGTATAAATTAAATGGCTAAAAAACATTGATGGGCATCAAACTGCTTACCTCATGATACATCTCACATTGCCAATATTGAAAAAAGCCATCAAATTTTAACTAAACTAGTGCAACCATATAAATTAAATTGTTCGTAAATGTCAATGTAGAGTCTCTACTTTACACTTGGTTATCCATCATTTCCCACAGTTTTCCCTCACTCATCTCTCCCTTTTGCTCTATTTTGCTGCATAAACTCACCCAGATCATTACATATGATGGCATTAAGCATGATTTAGGGATTTTGCTAATGTGTGACTGTTTTGTTTAGATTTTGACATATTTACAAGCATTCCGCAGCCATCTGCTGATTCTGTAGCCATCTGATGATCCCACAGCCTTTTTGTTAAACTCAAGGTTCCACGTGTCATTTTGCCAAATGAGCCACATGGGCACTTAGGAATCAAGGTGCTCGAGGTTCCTGTGCTATCTGTTCAGCCATCCACGTCATCTGTACCTCCGGTCAACGAGGGTCAAGTTACGGTCAATAAAGGCAGCTTAACGGTGATACGTAAGCTGTTGGGTCACGACAGTTCAAACGGTGACTTGTCCGTCTTATGCAGGCCGTGGGGGACATAATCCAACTCTGGATTCAATGCCCATAACGACCAGAACCTCCAGCTCATCCACGCAGACTTATGACGTGTTTTGTTCCTTAATTACGCATGACAGTTAGTTAGTTTTCCAGTTTTAGCTGTACGCATTAGGCCGTCTTTCAGATGCCTATAAAACTAGCGTTTGCATACGCTGAAGGTTACTTTTTAGTTGCTGCATTTTATAAACTTGTTGTTAATTTAGAGCAATCGAAGACTCTGTTTTTATAGTGTTGTTCTAGCACTCTGAACTGTATTTTTCTGCACATGGAGTAATAGAAACAATGTTGTTCTGAAGTTTACAATTCTCTGAGTTTTCTTTGGATGATATGAATGGAGGGCCCCTGTTCATGTTAGCCTTGTAAAGTATTTTATGTATTTTATATGCAACATTTCCTTATTTCTATTCAGCATTTCTCTTATTTGAAACATGTACAGCGTAATTTCCTTTCTTGTTATTTCATTTCCAGCCTTTCTTTTTAGTTGATCAGCATTGTTCTTTTGCAGGTTTTTAAGCCCGGGATTGATTTTGTGTTTGTGTATTTGCTTAAATATCTAGTGGTAGTTTTAGTTGACAGATTCAAGTTGCTGCCTTTACTTTATTTTCATAGCTGATTTTTTTTTAGTTTTATTTCTCAAAGTGGTTTGCTAACATATGAATGATCTCTTTTATCATAAATTATCTATCTCTTAGAGATCAGAATACTAATAATTTGCAGCTGGCTTTGGGTGCTTTTTAGACTAATCTTTAACTACTCTCTAATCGTGTCTTACACAGTACTATGTGTCAGAGGCAGAGAGTTAGAGAGAGCTGAACATCATAACTAGTCTTTAAAGTAGATTTTTCTCATTTTTATCATTTCTTAGACTTATCTTTAGCTACTTCCTAATCGTGTCTTACACAGTACTATGTGTTAGAGGCAGAGAGTTAGGAAGAGATAAACTTTATCATTGGTCTTTTAAGTGATTTTCTTACCTTTTATTTGCAGCAGCATGAATGGTGTCTAATGCCATTAGAAAGTGGTTCTTTGCTTTCAAGTTATTTCAAGTTATTTATTTCATTCAAGCTTTTCCTTTTCAGCAAGTAGTTAGAAATCACTAATCACACACTCTCACTCATCTAGAATTCACTTTACACACACCATCACTCATCTGTTTATAAATCACCACTCCATTTTAGGAAGATAAATCAACCACAAACAACACCCCCAAACGACAAAAACTCTAAGAGGTTGCTTAAGTACATATAGTACACCTTCACTTCATCAGCTTACGAGCCCCGGGTTGACAATTAATGACATCAATTTAGGAACACTAAATTGACTAAACATTTTGGCGCCGTTGCCGGGGAAGTGAAATTAAGTAGCCATATTCTTAAAAAAAAAACATAAAAAAAGATTTCAAGGAAAGAAGTTGATAACCTATCAAAGTATGCTCTCCTCTTGCACTGCAAGGTGAACTGGAGGATCAGAAAAGAGAAAGTTATTGATTTGGTAGTTTCTTGAGTATGCTCTCTTCTTGCACCTAGAGTGAACTGGAAGATCAGAAAAAGAACTATTAACTTGACTTGAAGAAAAAATAAAAAATGACATGCATAGAGCTAGAGATTCTAGAGGAAGGTTTTTAGCTAGAGCTCGAAGTTCAATTTTTACAAGTCCATCTGCTTCAAGGGATAGACAAGAGACACCCCCCTTATCTCCAACCGAAACTCCTAGTCCTAAAATTCCTGGAATTCAAGAGCCAAGAGTTGACTCTCCTACACCTTCTATTGAGTTTGAACCAGGAAGAGACTCCTCTCTTTCTCCTACAGGAAGACCAATTGTAATTGAGGAATTGGAATCATCTGAAGAAGAAGGAGAAATCTCTTCTCATTCACCTTTTATAGAGGAACCAGAAGATTTTGAAATCCCTAGGAGAATCATCATGGCAGAGGAAGAAGGAGGAGGTAGAGGTAGAGGTAGAGGAGGAGGAGGAAACAACAATAACAATAATGGAGGTAGAGGTCCCATTGGAGGAGGAAATAGAAATGGGGATAATTCATTTGGGTTTCCCATTGTTAATGAGGATTCCCGAGCCACTATGAAAAACATATCACCATCTGTCCTCCCTAACTTCCATGGGTTAAGGACTGAGGACCCTGAAACATTCTTATTTGAGTTTGAAGTGGTGTGTCGAACTTATGACTACCTGGATGACTCTCAGAAACTCAAGTTGTTCCCTTCAACACTGAAGGATCAAGCCTTGAAATGGTTCATGGGGTTACTCACTCAATCCATTAGGACTTGGGATGAGATGAAACAGACATTTTTGGATAGGTATTTAGACTATTGCATGCCTACTAATCACAAGGACGAGGTTTTTAAAATGATACAAAAAGAAGATGAGAGTCTAGAAGATTTACTTGAAAGATTTCAATATAACTTGAAAAGAGCAAAAATGAATACCTTGGATGAAGAGACCTTAAAAGCCCTCTTATTAAAAGCCATTAGGGATGAATGGATAGACATCTTAAACATGATGGGGAAAGGGGATATTTCTCAACTTTCTCTCAATGACATAGCAGAACTTTGTATCCATCTCTCAAGGGGCAAATCAAAAACTCAAAAAGGGCCTAGAGATCCTTCTCTCCTTAGGGCAAATAAATCTGCAACAGGATCAGTGAGTAGGGCTGAAATCGGCAGTATGCTTGATGAATTTAAAACTGACATCTTAGGGAGTCTTAGTGAACAACTTGATACCCTTAAGATTCACAATAAACAAAAAGCAGAAGCTGAGGCTTTGGCTATCTTTTGCCCGAAATGTAGAAAGAAACATGCTTTAAGGGAATGTCCCTTAGATGCACACGTTGTAGAAACATGTGTAATTTGCTCAGAAACTCATGAGACCAAGGATTGTCCTTCAATTCCTGGCCTCAAAGCAGTCTTTCAAGAGGATCCAGATACACTTGAATCTCTCTGTTTTATTGCAAGGAGACCTTGGCAAGGACAACAGAATCAAGGGTTTAACAACTCTATGAATTCTCAATCCCAACCAAATTGGAATCCTTGGCAACAACCTTGGCCTCAACCTCAAAATGCTTTCCAAGCATGGATGCAAAGCATGCAAAATCCGTATGGGAGATTTGCTCAATTCTATCAATATCCTCCATCATTTCAGAATCAGCAAGCTCCACAACTTCCAAACCAAGGTCAACAACTATCATTGCCATACCCTCAACAACAACAACCTCCTCCACAAAATCAAAATTCTCAACTAGCACTTCAATCCCAGCAGAAATCAAATCAACTTCCCTCTCAGCCATTACCAAATCCAAATAATAGGAACCCTCAAAATGCTTACATGATGGAAGGTCAACCATTCCCTACCTATATGGTTGTTCCTCTCAATGAAGTACAACTTAGATCAGGTAGAATCTTAGATCAACCTTCTACAAGTGTTCAACAACCAAGCATTTCTGAGGAGGAATCTCTCAAAGTCAATAAAGGTTCTGAAGTATCACTTCAAAACCAAAATATCCAAAAAGAAAAAGAAAAAGAATCAACTTCTACAACTCCCATAGTTGAGCAACCTACACCTTTAGCTACACCTCCTTTTCCTGAAAGATTGCAAATTGACAAAGGGGTGGAAAAGCAGATATGGGTGCCTGACTATAGCTTCCTAGATGAATTGAAGAATGTATGTATCAAGATCCCCTTGTTACAAGCCATTAAGGAAATTCCCATTCTAGCGAAGACAATAAAGGAGTTGAGTTTGAAGAAAACAGGAAAAAGAACCAGAGATACTAAAAGGATACATCTAATTGGAAAAATTGCAGACATAATGATGGGTAAGATTACCATGCAAAAATATGTAGATCCCGGTAGCCCTATTGTCAAAACTCATATTAATGGGGTTGAAATCCCAAATACTCTGATTGACTTAGGAGCCGCGATCAACATCATGAGTAGACAGACCATGGATCAGTTAAAGCTTCCTAACCTTCTCTTTACACCTACTTTGCTGCAGCTTGCAGATAGATCAATCATTAAACCTGATGGTGTATTGGAGGATATTCCAGTCTCTCTAGATTCTTGGGAATATCCAGTTGATTTTATGATTTTAACCCCCAAGAATAATCTAGGAGGACATCCTCTTATTTTAGGAAGACCTTGGCTGGCCACAGCTGATGCTTTCATAAGCTGTAGGTCTGGAGACATGTATATCTCAGATGGTAATTCCACCAAGAAATTCAACTTGTATCCCCCAGCAAAAGCTATAACAGAAATAGGAGAAGATGAATGGGTAGAGGATGAAGATACCATTCAACCTGTTCTAACCATCTCTGAGATTAGTGAAGACAGTCAAATTCTAAATACATTAGAAAATTTTGAAGTATCTCTAGAATATGACTCTACACATTTTCAGATAGATGCAGATATTGAATATCTCTCCTCTAGACAGATGTCTCTCTTCTCAATGGAAGAGTTTGGTAGTTCTACAGTTGAAATCCTTCCAGGAAAAAAATTGAACATTAACAAAAACTTGGGAAGACCACAACAAGAAGAATTAACTAAACTGTTGCAAAAACATTCCACTGCCTTTGCATGGGAATACACTGACATGAAAGGAATCGATCCTAAGACTTGTATTCATCACATCTACATTGAAGAGAATAGCAGACCTATTAGGCAACCACAAAGAAGGATGAATCCAAACCTTAGGGAAATCGTGAAAGAAGAACTCCAGAAATTGCTCAAGGTAAACTTCATTTACCCCATTTCAGATAGCCAATGGGTTTCTCCCTTGGTTATAGTGCCCAAAAAGAATGGTAAATGGAGAGTTTGCATTGATTATCGAGAATTGAACAAGGCAACCTTAAAGGATCATTTTCCTCTACCTTTTATTGATCAGGTACTAGACACTTTAGCAGGTAAAAAGTATTTCTCATTCTTGGATGGTTTTAGTGGGTACAATCAAATTCAGGTAGCACCTGAAGATCAAGACAAAACCACATTTACTTGTCCTTGGGGAACTTTTGCCTACCGAGTACTCCCTTTTGGATTGTGCAATGCACCCGCTACATTTCAAAGGGCTGTATTAGGAATCTTTTTAGATCTGATTCATGATTGTGTAGAGGTATACATGGACGATTTCACAGTTTATGGTAATACATTTGAAGAAGCTTTGGAAAATTTGGAAAAAGTACTGGTAAGATGTAAGGAAACAAATCTTTCTTTAAGTCATGAAAAGTGTTTTATGATGTTTACTGAAGGGATTGTTTTAGGACATCATATTTCAGGGGATGGGATTAAGGTTGATAGATCCAAAGTTGAAGTCATCTCTAAGTTACCTGTTCCAAATTGCCAAAAGGATGTTAGAAGTTTTCTTGGGTTTACTGGGTATTACAGAAGATTTATTGAAAACTTCACTAGGATAGCATCTCCTCTTTTCAAATTGCTTACCAAAGACTGTGAGTTTAAATGGGATCCTGAGTGTCAATCTGCCTTTGAAGCTTTAAAGTCTAGAATATCTGAAGCACCCATCTTAAGGGGGCCAAATTGGAAACTCCCTTTCCACATCTCTACTGATGCTTCAGATACAGCTCTAGGAGTTGTTTTGGGACAAAAGGATTTGATCCCTTATGCCATTTATTACACAAGTAAGAATTTGACTCCCACTGAGTTAAATTATACTGTTACAGAAAAAGAGTTCTTAGCTGTGGTACATGCGATCAACAAGTTTAGACACTACATAACCGGCTATGAAACCTTTGTCCATACTGATCACTCTGCCATAAGATATTTAATGAACAAACCTGTCACTAATGGTAGAGTTACAAGATGGCTTTTACTCTTACAAGAATTCAACATTACTGTGTTAGATAGACCTGGAAAACAAAACACAGTAGCTGATTTCTTGTCTAGAATCCAAAACACTAATGAGGATTCTCCAGTAGAAGATAAGTTTCCAGATGAATACTTGTTTGCAGTGACTACCAAGACTCCTTGGTATGCAGATATGGCTAATTATCTTGTTACAGGGAAGCTTCCTCTACACTTATTTCCTAATGAGAAAAGGAAAATCATTCAGGAGAGTGCACATTATTCTTGGATTTCTAATGAATTGTTCAAAACAAGGCCAGATTGTATAATCAGAAGGTGTGTTCGGGAAGATGAAATGCCTGACATCCTTAAGGCATGTCATGATGAACCATGCGGCGGGCACTTTGCTGACAAGAGGACAGCCTATAAAATCCTTTCTCTAGGATATTATTGGCCTTCTCTCTTTAAAGATGCAAAGCAGTATGTTAGAAGGTGTGACAGCTGCCAAAGAGTTGGGAAACCAACTCCTTCAAATGAAATGCCTCTACAGCCTCAGGTATGCATCGAACCCTTTGAGAAATGGGCTCTAGATTTCGTTGGACCAATTAATCCACCATCAAAGCAAAAGAGGTATATACTGGTTTGTACTGATTATGTTACTAAGTGGGTAGAAGCAAAAGCATTGCCTTCTGCCACTGAAAATTCAGTTGTTCAATTTCTTTTTGAGGATATTTTCACTCGTTTTGGTGTCCCAAGGGAAATTGTGACAGATCAGGGCAGCCAGTTTACATCTAAATTGATGGAGAAGCTGATGGAGGAATATAAGATTAAGCACAGAACATCTACTCCCTACCATCCGCAATCCAATGGCCAAGTGGAATCTACCAATAAAGTTCTTGAAGGCATTATCACCAAGACTGTTCATCTTCATAGAAGAGATTGGGCGGAAAGGCTCCCTGAAGCCTTATGGGCCTATAGGACTACATGGAAGAACACAACAGGACATTCTCCCTATGAACTTGTTTATGGGAAGGAAGTCCTGCTCCCCATTGAGTTCCAAATCAAGACCTTCAAGATGGCAGTCCAATTGGTAATGAGCCTCTCAGAAGCTCAAAGACACAGAATGGACCAGCTAAATGAGCTAGATGAAATAAGACAAGATGCAATTCTAAGGACCGATCTAGTTCAGCACCAAAGATCTAAATGGCATGATCGTCATATCAAAGAAAGAAAGTTTCAGAGAGGAGATTGGGCTCTATTGTTTGATTCAAAATTCAAAGACTTCAAAGGAAAGTTTCAAACTCATTGGCTTGGGCCATATGAGATTGATGAAGTCTTTAGCAATGGAGCAGTTCGAGTAAAAACTATTGATGAATTTCATACTCCTCTTATTGTGAATGGCCACCGCTTGAAAATCTACCAGAAGCCATTCTCAAAAGAAGAGTTTGTCAAATTGTTCAAAGAAGATTCTGCAATCAGGTTGGTGGAGAAGGATTCTTCTCCTCCATCAGCCTAATCTTTGGTTTTTGAAAAAAAAAAAAGAAAAAAGAGAAAAAAAAAAAAGAAAAATAAATAAATGTATGAGCCTGAAAACCAATCTCTGATTGGCAGTCTCATACAGAAAACCTGAGGTGAAAATCAGGGTCACCTGACACCTCATGTTTTCCAATAAAGAAATCTCTCTCTTCCATCTCATTTCACCATTTCATCCACCTCATTCATCATCTCATCACTTTCACTTCACCTCATTTCTTTCTATCCATCCATCCATTCATTACATTTCACTCCATCAATAAAGTCATTTTTTAGACAACTAAAGTTATTTTGTGCAGCCGGAGGGTACTACTGCAGATTCCGCAGCCATCTGAAGATTCTGCAGCCATCTAACGATTCCGCAGCTCTCTGCACCTGCATAAAAAACACAGTCTGTTTGAAAAAGTTACAGTTCAGAAGTCATCAACAATAAGTGGAAAAGGGTCATGCAACAGCAACAACACAATGAAGGGTTAGTAGAAAATAATCAAAAGCAATTCAAACGCGGACCTGAGGTATGATTTAAAATCCTAAACTTACAGTTATCTCATTTTGCTAAAGTTTCGGGGTTATGTTTCTTGCCATTAAATGTAATGATTATTCGTTTTTATCCATCATACGACCAAAAATCCACGTATCTCCCCACTCATCGGTCATGATGCATCACGATTTTGAAACTGGATTGCGGTTGCTCTTTCATTAAGGGTTTCGTACCTAAGTGACGTAGACTGCTGTACTACGTCTCTCTAAGTCATAATCCCGCAGCCAAGTGGAGACCTGTGACCGAAGCCTAAGGACCTAACCGTTTACACCCATCACTTCATAACCCTCATACGCTCGTATCACTCCATTTCATTCACGCTGTTTCATTTCCTCATTTCCCTTATTCTGCTGTGCTCACTACGCTGCTACCTTAGCCATACTCTGTTTCACGTATTCCTCTCTGCTAATTCAGGTTACCAGTGTTACGGTTGTTACATTAGAGCCGTAATTTTATGGTGTTAAGGCCACTGTTGAAGCCGTGTAGTCTTTTGATTTAGAACAGAGTCGTAAATTCACTGTGTTAAGGCTACTGTTGAAACCGTGTAACCTCCCTTTTCCAAAAGTTTGAAGAACAGAGCCGTAGAGTCAATGGGTAAACTCTTGAGGGCAGAACCTGAGGGTTCAAAATTTCTGGAGGGATATCCTCAAGTTAAAGAAGCGTTGCAGAAAGCAAATTGGCTCCAATGCATCCAGAAGTTTAAAGGTTACCACAGAGAGGTTACGAAGGCCTTTGCACGTTCCTTCAGGGATAAAGATAATCAAGTGGAGATAGGGGACCTGAAGTTTACAGTCACTGAGAGCAGCATAGCACAAGCCACTTCCCTTCCACAAACTGGAGAAAGATGGTTTAAAAACCGATCAGTACAAGACCAACAGTGGAAGCAAATCTTGAAAAACCCAGGTATGGATACCAGCATTTTTACAAAAGGGATTCCTGTTACTTATGTCAAGGAAGAATGGACAACTTTACTGTTACTAGTGCAAAAATTCTTTACTTGTGAGGGAAGGTTTGGGGTCTTATATGTTTACCATGCCAAAGTCATGATGCATTTCTTAGGAGATGATATTAACCTTCCATATTTTCTACTCTCAAGTCTTAGAAAAATGTGTTCAATGGCCCAAAAGAACCCAACAAACATTGAAGCACATCTATGTCATCATGGTCTTGTTAAAATGCTGGTTGAGGAACAGTTGAAAGCAAAAAGAAATACCTGGGAGAAATTTCTTGTAAGAAACCATTTTGAGGAAGCAGGAGAAACCTCTGTGCCTAGAAAGAGTAGAAGAAAACGAAAGGAGGCTACCCCTGAAACTGCTGACCAAGAGGAAACTGTTGTCCAAGAGGAAACTGTTCAAGAGCAGATTGTAGAAGAAACTGATGTACATCATTCTGAACATGACATTGATCCTGAGCCTGTTGTGGACATTGGTCAAACAGCTCAAGGAATTATCACAAAAACCCTTTCAGAACTTGCCCAAGAAATTGCTCAAAAGAGAAAAGAGAGTAGAATGAAACAAAAGAAAGATAAAGGCAAAGTTGTAGCTCAAGAAACTTACGCTACTCCTGAGAACTCTAGTGAAGAAGATACTCAGCCCTTAGCACAAAGAATGGCCAAACTCCATGAAACTGCCCTTTCCAAAAAGGAGGAAAAACAAAAGCAAAAAGTACCAAAAGAAAAACAGAGTACCACCTCTGTAAGAAGGAGCAGCAGATTACAAAACAGAAAAGTAGGGGCCACAAAGGGTAAACAGTCATTCTTCATTGACTTAAGCACACCTCAAAAAGGTGCTACAAGTCTTGACTTGGAGAAAAGTCCTTCACACGCTGAGTATGTAGAGACCAGTCCTCCACGTGAGGAAAGTCCATTTGAGCATGAGCCTGAATTTGAGCATGAGCCTGAATTTGAACAAGGATTCGAATTTCAGTATGAGCATAGCCCAAGGCGTTCACCTGAGGTTGACCCTGATCAACAAAAAGTTTATAATTACCTGGAGACGCTGGAACAAGCAGTGGCTGGGCCAAGCACTGCTCAACCCTTGGAGCAACAAGTCCAATCACTGAAGCAGGAAATATTTGAGCTAGAGGTGCTAAATCGCCACATCAAACAAGAAAATGAAAAACTGAAGATACAGGGCAATGTGGACAAGATGGTCCAAGATAACACCATGCTTCATATGGGTTTGTGGCAGAAGGAAAACAAAAAGCTCAAGAAGAGATGCAGAAAATTAAACAGAGCTTTAATCAATCTGAAATTCAGGTGTTTGATGAAAAGACCAAGGGTCAATGTGGCCACACAGAGAAAGAAGAGAAGGCTGGATGTCCTAGCAGAGGCATCCCAGCAGGTGGACTGAACCATGTTTTTGATTGCATGAGGACATGCAATACCCTCGCAGTGGGGGTATGTAGAGTCTCTACTTTACACTTGGTTATCCATCATTTCCCACAGTTTTCCCTCACTCATCTCTCCCTTTTGCTCTATTTTGCTGCATAAACTCACCCAGATCATTACATATGATGGCATTAAGCATGATTTAGGGATTTTGCTAATGTGTGACTGTTTTGTTTAGATTTTGACATATTTACAGGCATTCCGCAGCCATCTGCTGATTCCGCATCCATCTGATGATCCCGCAGCCTTTTTGTTAAACTCAAGGTTCCACGTGTCATTTTGCCAAATGAGCCACATGGGCACTTAGGAATCAAGGTGCTCGAGGTTCCTGTGCTATCCGTTCAGCCATCCACGTCATCTGTACCTCCGGTCAACGAGGGTCAAGTTACGGTCAATAAAGGCAGCTTAACGGTGATACGTAAGCTGTTGGGTCACGACAGTTCAAACGGTGACTTGTCCGTCTTATGCAGGCCGTGGGGGACATAATCCAACTCTGGATTCAATGCCCATAACGACCAGAACCTCCAGCTCATCCACGCAGACTTATGACGTGTTTTGTTCCTTAATTACGCATGACAGTTAGTTAGTTTTCCAGTTTTAGCTGTACGCATTAGGCCGTCTTTCAGATGCCTATAAAACTAGCGTTTGCATACGCTGAAGGTTACTTTTTAGTTGCTGCATTTTATAAACTTGTTGTTAATTTAGAGCAATCGAAGACTCTGTTTTTATAGTGCTGTTCTAGCACTCTGGACTGTATTTTTCTGCACATGGAGTAATAGAAACAGTGCTGTTCTGAAGTTTACAATTCTCTGAGTTTTCTTTGGATGATATGAATGGAGGGCCTCTGTTCATGTTAGCCTTGTAAAGTATTTTATGTATTTTATATGCAACATTTCCTTATTTCTATTCAGCATTTCTCTTATTTGAAACATGTACAGCGTAATTTCCTTTCTTGTTATTTCATTTCCAGCCTTTCTTTTTAGCTGATCAGCATTGTTCTTTTGCAGGTTTTTAAGCCCGGGATTGATTTTGTGTTTGTGTATTTGCTTAAATATCTAGTGGTAGTTTTAGTTGACAGATTCAAGTTGCTGCCTTTACTTTATTTTCATAGCTGATTTTTTTTTAGTTTTATTTCTCAAAGTGGTTTGCTAACATATGAATGATCTCTTTTATCATAAATTGTCTATCTCTTAGAGATCAGAATACTAATAACTTGCAGCTGGCTTTGGGTGCTTTTTAGACTAATCTTTAACTACTCTCTAATCGTGTCTTACACAGTACTATGTGTCAGAGGCAGAGAGTTAGAGAGAGTTGAACATCATAACTAGTCTTTAAAGTAGATTTTTCTCATTTTTATCATTTCTTAGACTTATCTTTAGCTACTTCCTAATCGTGTCTTACACAGTACTATGTGTTAGAGGCAGAGAGTTAGGAAGAGATAAACTTTATCATTGGTCTTTTAAGTGATTTTCTTACCTTTTATTTGCAACAGCATGAATGGTGTCTAATGCCATTAGAAAGTGGTTCTTTGCTTTCAAGTTATTTCAAGTTATTTATTTCATTCAAGCTTTCCTTTTCAGCAAGTAGTTAGAAATCACTAATCACACACTCTCACTCATCTAGAATTCACTTTACACACACCATCACTCATCTGTTTATAAATCACCACTCCATTTTAGGAAGATAAATCAACCACAAACAACACCCCCAAACGACAAAAACTCTAAGAGGTTGCTTAAGTACATATAGTACACCTTCACTTCATCAGCTTACGAGCCCCGGGTTGACAATTAATGACATCAATTTAGGAACACTAAATTGACTAAACAGTCAATAGACACGAATCTATGATAAGCATCAAAACACTTATCCCAAGATTCATCTCACATTGCCTAGATTAATTATTATTGTTATTATTAGTCCCTGCCAAGGCAGGCCTCTAACAATCAATTTTCATGTTGACCACTATTAATATAGCATTGACCAATACAACTTATAATGTTGAACTTTGAAAAACAAATATTTATTTTTCAATATTATTGCAAAAAATATTTTTAAACATTTGATTGGATGATCTAGGGGATCCGAAAAATGCTCAAAAATAAAAGTGCTCAAAATCTCCCAAAACCAATGCCAAGTTGTAGAGCTCATCATTATGATTCCAATGACACTTGAATCGTGTCAATACAACACCATATGAGCAATTTATGACATTTTGAAGTTTGGCCAAACAGTAAAAAATCAACTTGCATGGTTGACTGTGCAAGGTACAACAGCTGACATGGTAGTCGATGATTGGTGGTATGGATAGGCAGGTAGGGAAATCGCATGAGGGCTGACATTGTAGTCGGTGATTGGTGGTATGGATAGGTAGGTAGGGAAATCGCATGAGGGCACGTGGCACTAATGTCATTAGGTGACTGGATGTGCGGTTGTTTGGGTGGAACAACCGTAGGTTGCCATGTGGGTCAATCAGAGGACATCACATGGCCCTATGAGAGGCCACCATGTGACCTTGACTATGTAGCATATGATTGTTATACAGTGACGTGGTAGTCGATGATTGGTGGTATGGATAGGCAGGCAGGCCAATCACAGGAGGGCATGTGGCGCTAATGTCATTAGGTGACTGGATGTACGGTTGTTTGGGTGGAACAATCTTAGGCCGCCACATGGGTCAATTAAAGGATGCCACATGGCCCTATGAGAGGCCACCACGTGACCTTGGGTTCTATCTCAAAATTTTTGTTATGGGTTGGGTTAGCCTCCACAGGGCTCGAACCTTCGACCTTCATCACAACAATGGACCATCCAATTGTTGGGCCATGAATACGACCTATTAAACTATGTTCAAAAAAATTTATTTATTTATCAATTGTTCAGCTGTTGGGGTAATGGGTGAGTCGGCGGTCACGCCCAACCGACTTAGCCCAAGATCTTTGTGGTGGTTATGTGACCGACGACAAAGGCATTAGATAAGGACGTAATGGAAAGGCCAATGGCCCATGGTTACATGACGTTTGATTTATGGTATGGCATGACCACAACAGAACCAAAGGCGGGGATTGTGGTAGGTGCGCGGGCCATGGCCCGTGGCCCGTTGTTATATGTGGCCATATGACCGATCAGAGCAAGGAATCAAAAGGGCCAACGATCCAACAACCCAACACAAATATTTAATATTAAAACTATAATGCGCTAAGAACATCAGAGGGTGTAGATCTAACCCTCGACCTATGAGGAGTTAACCAGCGCACCCAACCAATTGGGCTATTGGAATATTTTTGCATGTTTGGAAAAGTTGAGGCCTATTGAGTTGCAAGTTTCATACCATTTTGGAAAAAGGAGGATATTTTGCTCATTTTTTAGCCTTTTTTAGTGCAACGAGAGCTTAGATATGGGTTTTTGAGCATTCTGGACAACATGAGAGCATTATTTTTGCAAGTTGAGGTTTGTATTTTGATGTAATGAGCACTTGTGCATCTTAATAAAGTGGTCACCATTAGACGCTCGACCGGGAGACGTAGCCCAAGATGGGTGAAGTCCATTATCAACTTGTGTTTGTCTTATGTTGCATTTTTGTCCTCTTAACACTTTAAAATTTCTACAAATTAATTTAAGTTTGTATGTTTTCACAACATCGATCCATTGCACAAAGATATCTAAACTAACCTGCAAATTGATCAATAAAACCTTCACTTTTTTTTTGGATTAGTTTGGTACCAAAGCATGGTTTTTGTGAACCATAGTTGTTGATTTGAAAGGTCCATTACAAATTATTGTGAATGTGATATGGATCTAGAAACCTGTTTGCAGTAGAATTTGCAAGGTTTTTTAATGATTACAAGGTTTGGATTGAGAAGAGGAGAAGGAACACTTGAAGAACCTAACCCTCAAGTTGGATCAAGATGACCACATCCTCAACAAGTCATGCACATGAAGAAGGATAAGGACAACAATTGATTTTTGAGGATGAGAGAGCCTTCAGGAAAGCTCTCTATGATATGACTTAAATGGTGAAAGTGTTGTATAATGAAAGAACAACATGGTTGTAAGGAGAAAGTTCTAATCAATCAAAAGGTGATGATGGTGATGGGGGTAAGCCTCCTCCTCCTCCTCCTCTTTCACCTCCTTCCTCACCTCCTTCTTCACCTCCTTCTTCACATAGACCAACTCCTCCAACATCTCCAAAAGGACATGCTAAGTCTCCTTTGCTTAAGCTTGATGTCAAGTTTGAATTGTGAATGTATGATGGAGAATTAAATGTTGAAAAGTTGGATAACTGGGTTTGTCAAATTGAAGTTTATTGCAGGATCCAAATGATTGATGATGATTTCACAAAGATCCAACTTGGTTCTCTTTGATTGGGAGGTGCAACTCTTATTTGGTGGTAGGTCAGAACTCAAGAAGATTTGAAGAAAAGTGGTAAAATTGTCTCTTTTTGGAATGATTTTATAGTTGTGTTAAGGAAGAAATTTTATCGATTAGCTTACATGCAAAAAAAAATAATGGATTGCCAAAATTTTAGACAAACTAAAGGTCAAAATGTCCAAAGTTACACACAAGAATTTAGGAAGAGAGCTTTAATCTTGGGTGTTGATTTGACCTCACAAGAGACTCCTCTTAAATATATAGGTGATTGCATGGTTATTTGAGACACACTATACTTATGTTTAACTCCACCAATCTAGATGAAGCATGTGTTCAAATTACTCATTTAGAATCAAGAGTTAAGAATGTTCCTCAAGAGTCGAGCAAGAAACCCTTTAAAACTGGAGACAAGGGGAAAGGAAAAGCCAAAGGCAAAGGAAACAAGAATGTTACAGTGAAGAAAGAGGGAGAGAAACTTACTTGCAAACATTGTTCAAAATATGGCCATGATGAAGACCATTGTTTGAAATTACATCCAAAATTGAAACCAAAAAAGCTTAATAACAAGGGGAAACGAAAGATCGTTACTACAACTCAACAAGGTCTAGGATTTGGTTCAGCTGATGAAACTAAAATCACAACCATGGGAATGAAAGGTATAACTTCTAACGAAAGTACTAGTTCTTCTAGCAAGTTTATTGAATCTCAAAATGATAAACAAATAAGTGAGTTTTTTCATATGCAGGTCATTACAAGGCGTACAAAGATTGATACACCATTTGATAGTTGATCTCAAGTCAATTATTTCTGAAGTAATTGTCAAGAAACTTAATTTAGAGACAACACCTCATGCAAAACCTTACCCTTTGGGTTGGATATGTGATGATGCTAAATTGCAAGTGAAAAGGAGATGTAAACTCAAATTTTCCATCACTGCTAATTTTGTAGATGAGGTTGAGCTTGATGTTGTACCACTTTGACAATTGTTGGGATTGTCTTAGGGAATCCATATTTATATGACTGAAAATCCATATTCTATCGTCATGAGAACAAGTATAATCTTTTCAAAGATGGAATTGAATATATTGTTAGAGCACATAGTAAGAAGATGAATTTATCTCTTGTTAGTGCAAGACAAATGAAAATGCTAGTAAGAATTTTGTTTTGTTAATGATAAAAGCTAAAGATATTTTTAAGTCTGAAGCTTTCTCGGGATGTGATGTTAAACTCAAGAATGAATTGGTTGAAGTTTATTACTTATGAAAATATATTTCAGGAACCACGGCCCCCCGCAGCCGCCTTCCCCCCCTCTCCCTTGTTCCTTTCTCCTTATCCTTCAACCTTCCCTATCCATTTCCTTATTTTTTCTTAGCCCTCCTATTCATTTCTTTTAACTTTTCCTCCTTTCAAATTCTTTAATCTATTTTTGTCTCTTTTAGTCCTATCTAATTTTAAGTTATTTTTCCTTCATCAATCCCTTCTTTATTCTTGTTTGACCTTGTCTATTATTTATTTATTTTACATAATCAATAATTCTTTTAATCTTAATTTCATAATCATTGATTCTTTTAATTTCAAATATATATATATATATATATATAACTTGATATATTTTTTAACTTAATTAAATATTCTCCTTTATATCAATTCTATAAATTTAATTAAATTTAAATATTCTTTATATCAATTTTATTAATTCTATCTTTAATATAAATTTTGACCAATAATGTATTCCATCAACATTTTATCTCACATTGTGATTTAGCTTAGTTTATTCTATTATTTTACCCTTTTTTAACCACATAAATTAAATTAATATAGATTTTATTTTATTTTAATTTATGTACTTAAAAAAAATAACTCTTAACAAATCTATGTGTTATTATTATTTTACCTTTTGACTTTAATTCATAATCAATGGTCTCTTGATTCTCGACCTTCCTAACAGCTATATTCTAATCCCTTCCTTTATTTAATTCAGTCTAACACTCTTCTCATCATTATAAAACCTTAATGTCCCTAAAGATGGGTGAAGCGTACGCCCGAAACATCAGACATATCATTGATAACACACAAATTTCCAAAAGGTTTCAACTACATCAAGTTAATGGCTGGGGAAAAAAAAACCGAGTTTTGAACAAGATAATAATAAAGAATCAATAACCTCTTCCTCGCATTGATGATTTGCTCGATCAATTGAAGGATGTTGTTTATTTTACTAAGTTAGACTTGAGAACCGGTTATCATTAGATAAGGATTGTTGAAGGTGATATTTGGAAAACTATTTTTAAGACAAAACAAAGGTTGTTTGAATGGTTAGTAATGGCCTTTGGGCTTTGCAATGTGCCTGCTACATTGAAGAGGGTTATGAATGATGTATTGCGACCATTCCTTGGTGATTTGTCATAGTCTACTTAGATGATATTTTGATTTTTAGTAAGACTCGTGAAGAGCATGTAAATCATGTTAAGAAAGTTCTAGATGTCTTGAAAAAGGAAAAGTTGTATTTGAAGATTTCTAAATGTGAATTTGGGAAAACCTCTTTCTTTTACTTAGGTCATATTGTAGGAGGTGGTGAATTGAGAATAGATCCCTCCAAAATTGAATTCATTGTGAATTGGCCTAAGCTCAATAATGTAACAAAGGTTAGGAGTTTTTTGGGAGCAACCCAATATTGGAGAAAGATCATTGCTAACTTCTCATCTATTGCAGCACCATTACATGCTTTGACAAGTGTGAAGCAAGTCTTTCAGTGGGGAGGAAAACAACAGAAAGCCTTTGCACTTTGAAAGAGAAAATCAATACAACACCAGTTCTAGCACTTCCAAATATCAAGCAACCATTTGAAATTCAAACCGATGCAAGTGAATATGTTATGGGGGTAGTGTTAATGCAACATCATAAGCCAATATGTTTTCATTCTGAGACCTTTTTCAATGCAGTAATTGACTATCCAACTTATGATAAAGAGTTATATGCTTTAGTTCAAAGTGTGAATAAATGGAAGCATTATTTGATGATGGGTAAAGAAACTATTATTCATACTGACCATCAACCTTTGCAATATCTTCAATTGCAAACTAAGCTACAACAAGCTAGACATTTCAGATGGATAGGATTTTTGCAGCAATTTCATTTGGTCATCATATATAAGAAAATCATTTATAATTGTAGAAATTAATGTGTAGATTCAAAACAGATCATGAAATTTGTTAAACCATAAGGCTTGAAGTTACTCTACTTATTTGTGGAAGTTAATTCACCATCTAAAACAAGAATCATATAGATGCAAAAGGAAACATCACACATGCACATAGAGTTATCTAGGGGAAAGAAACTGCTCAAAACCCCTTCATGTTTGTGTTGCATTAATAAAAGAATAGAGATGAATACATATGCTTGCTCAAGCCTGAGCACAACCTGCAAGTGTATAGTATATCTCTTTGCCTAACTGGCTCACTCTGGACAACACTTGGCCAATTTTCGAGCCCTCCAAGCTCTTATTTCCTTGTGTTGTTCCTCTGGGAAATTGGCCCCTATTAATTAGGAAATTCTCTCATTTGGATTTTGAAATTCCTTTTGGTCCTTCCTCTACCTGCATGCACCACCTGTACACATTGGAATAGTCTACAAATGAGAGTACATTGCCTTGGAATCTCCATCTTAGCTGGGTAACTCAATTTCTCTGCATGCATGAGCTAATTTAGGTTCGCTGACTAGTTATATGGATGAACATTGAGTGTGGTTGAAGTTACACTTCCACAACTTGACCTTCCAATAGTTCCTCCAACAATTTGAACTAGTTTAACTGACCATAACTCAATTTAATTGAATTAAATTGCTACAACTGAAAATAACTCAATCTAGGATCCTAAAATTTAGGAAACAATACATACAAGTGAACCTCATGCCCTTAACTTGAACTAACTGAGCTAGAATCATATTTTAACTTCAAGTCATTAACTCGAATTGAGTGTTCTTAACTGAGTGACAAGAGAGATGTCACCTCAGTTAACTCCTTCAAGTTGTCTATTGATGTGGAATTTCAAATTTCCTCAATTTGATTAAGGTAAAAATCAAAATTGATACTTTCTTGCTACATTTTCAACACTCCATCTCAGCAAGAAATGGATTATAAACCATCCCTATTGTAGGTTTTAACCCTGTACAGAAAATACCTGCATACGAATTCTTAAACAAAGAAAATAAACAATGCGAGAGCATAACCCATAAAACACATATGCACAAAGATTTTCCTTGGATCCCAAAACCGGGACTACCAGCTTGATTTTTCATTATGTTCCTTTCAATGTTACAATACATATTTATACATGCCGAAGCATCCAATACCATGGACCGAAAACCATCGCATCCAATACCATGGACCAAAAAACATCGCGTCCAAAAAACATGTGCAAAAATCATGCACAAAACCATAGGTGGGTCCGCCCAACCTAACATATGGTCCAAAACCAAAAATTTTCGGGGCGCTGCCTCGGACCCCATAAAGTGGGGTTACGGGTGCCCTTCAAACCCCCTATTAACTACGTGGAAAGAATATAACACAACCCAACACCTATCCTGCACCTGTGGAATGTACTTGCATGCAACACCTCTCACTATTGTTGTTGCTACTGCAACATATGCAATTGAGAAGCATAAAAAAAACAAATTGAATCAATTGTATCTGCAACTGTCTACTGGGAAAATTGTGATGATGTTGACTTTACTACTGAACCTCCTGCTTTACTGCCAACACTCCTATGCACTTGTTAGTATTTGATTGACACTGATCCTCTTGCTACTAAATATTGTGGGCCCCGTTAGCAAGGTAATGATCCATGAGGAGAATGCCTCAATGGACCCTGCCCAAATTTCTATAACTCTTGGGACTAAGGCTCTACATCACTCCACCTCACTCCAGGAGGTATCGTTGCATGCAAAGAAAACTCTAATCTACTCATATTGTTGTTGTTATTGCTTCCACAATGTTGTTGCAATTACTGCAATAATGAATTTGAGCTCCCTAGATCCTAAAGTACTAACTTCTATAGGGATGCTCTCTCTAAACCTGGAATCCCTCTAAGTTTTGATCTCCCTGTGGGATATCTCTCTGCACCTCAATCTACCAATATCAATGATCATAACTCCTTTTTGTTGCACTAAACATTGGCTCATTGATCTGCCCACTAGAAACCTTCTAGCTCCATTAAGAAGTCTGCACATAGGGTCTTATGGATATGCCCTGAATTAGGGCTCCATAACTCTACGTCCTAATGACTCATTAGTTCTTCAATGATCACTGTACATAAGGACTTCAATGACTGGTTTCTAATGTGAATCCAACTCTGATACCATGTAGAAATTAATGTGTAGATTCAAAACTGCTCATGAAATTTGTTAAATCACAAGACCTGAAGCTATTCTACTAATCTACAAAAGTTAATTCACCATCTAAAACAAGAATCATAGACATGCAAAAGGAAGCATCATACATGCACAAATATTTATCTAGGGGAAAGAAACTACTCAAAACCCCTTCCTATATGTATTGCATTAATCAAAGAAAAGAGATGAATACATATGCTTTCTCAAGCCTGAGCACAACCTGCAAATGTATAGTCTATCTCTCTACCTAACTCACTGACTCTGGCCAACACTTAGCCAATTTTCAAGCCTTCCAAGCTCTTATTTCCTTGAATTATTCCTCTAGGAAATTGGCCCCTATTAATTAGGAAATTCCTTCATTTGGATTGTGCAATTCCTTTTGTTCATTTCTCTAAATGCATGCACCACCTGCACACATTGGAATAGTCTGCAATTGATAGTACACTTCCTTGGAATCTCCATTTCAACTGGGTAACTTGAATTCTATGCATGCATGAGCTAATTTAGGCTAATTGGTTAGTTATATGGATGAACACTAAGTGTGGTTCAAGTTACACTTCCACAACTTGATCTTCCACTAGTTCCTCCAACAATTAGAACTAATTTAACTGACCAAACTCAATTTAACTTAATTGAATTGCTACAACTGAAATTAACTCAACATTGGATCCTAAAATTTAGGAAACACCACATACAAGTGAAATTCATGCCCTTAACTCAAATTAACTTAGCTAGACTCCTATCTTTTAGGAATCAACTCAATCAGATTGAACTTCTACTCATTAAGTCAAATTGAGTGTTCTTAACTAAGTGACAAGAGCCATGCCACCTCAGTTAACTCCTCCAAGTTATCTGCTGATGTGGAATTTCAAATTTCCTCAATTTGATTAAGGTAAAAATCAAAATTGAGACTTTCTTGTTGCATTTTCAACAACAACAAAGTTGCATATATGTTGTCAAGGCCTATAGTCAATGCATCTATCATTCTTAAGCATAACCCAATCATGCATGAAAGTTATATTAAAGAGTATGCTCAAGATGAATGTTTTATAGATGTTTATGCAACTTTGATTCAAGGCAATCATGTCGAAGATATGGATTATCATGTTCATAACAAGTTGTTGTATCATCTTGGCAAGTTGTGTTTTCCACAAGGTGAAAGAACTAATGTCATAAGGGAAGCCCATACTTCACTATTTGTTGGTCACTTTGGTGTAGGCAAAACAGTTGCTCAATTGCAAAGATATTGTTATTAGCCCCAAATGAATGAAAGTATATCAAGATATGTAAGATGGTGTTCTGTGTGAGCTACTAGTAAGCAAAGTAAAAAGAAATTGGGTTTGTACACTCCACTTCCTATTCCTTCTCGTCCTTGGTAAAGTGTTTCTATGGATTTTGTAGGGGGGCTACTTATGTCTAGAAAATGTCATGATTATTTGTATGTTGTAGTGGATAGATTCAACAAAATGTGTGTGTTGATGCCTTGTAAGAAACATTTAATTGTTAGGAAAAATACTGGGGGTGGGGGCGGGGGGGGGGGGGGGAGGAAGGGTGTAAATCAATATTTTAAACTACTTAACATTTTTCTTTTGTCAATTAGAATTTTGTACGCTATTATTATGAAGTAAACCTGTGTATGTACGCGACTGTGATGAAGACAAGTAGCGTATATCCAGTTAACTAAATTTTTAGTTAATTCATCATATATTTAACTTAAACTAGTGTATCAGTATTTCATTAGACATTAATTAAACAATAACCATGTGCAGTAAGAACATAACAAACCATCATGCATAAGCAACACATCAACACACATGAACACTAGGATTTTTAGGTGGAAACCAATTGTGGGATAAAACCACCGTTGATGTCGTCTTTGTCTTCTTCATTTATTATAAAGGGAAATTTCTTACAATCTTGTACTGATGCATAATCATACAAGTACGCAGGCACCCACCTGTAGAAGGCTACAATCTTCTCTCGTTCTCCAACTTCTACTGGAAGGGAGCTACAACCCCTTATACTCAATTCTTTTGTGGATTGCTTTTTTAGAATATTTCAAACTGGATCCATTCCAAATATCAGATAGAAATACTGAAATCAACATTGTATCAAGTCACTGAACCAACTAGATCACCAAATCAAATATTGAAATAACTTATTCAAACAACCAGACCAACTTATATCATTGTATACCCATTCATCAGAATACCATACTACATATTATTCATCACAGAAACCAGATCTTGTCACTGCAAACCCTGATTAAACACATGTTAGAATATATATGCTATTGTTCAGAAGCATACCTACGTATATATATGCTTTCCCTTAGGATGACCTACGTACAGATCTCAAAACATAGAAATCTGAATCTAAATTACTGCACTACTGAAACACATATTGACCCCATCATAGATCTCTGAACTAGATACAGATCATCACGTAGAAACATCATTACTATTCATCAGTTCAACCCAACCAACACTATTAAACATAGATTATCATGAAAGACTTCATCGGTAGACAACAACAAACATAATAAAACAAATCAATCATTATCATAAGCTCATACTGCAAAACCCTCATAGATGTATGCGACCCTTATAAAGCATTTCCGCATATGTACGCACCTCTCATACTTGACACCTGCGTACACATTTTTCCATACACCATAATATATACGCGACTACCTAGAAGCATATTCACGTATGTACGTGACCTTTTCTGAAGCAAACCTACGTACATATCTATAATTACTGAGTCAAATCTTCGTTGCACAACAGAACACCTGTCAAACCCAAAATCTTAGCATACACCATAACAAATACACAACATAACAACATCATCACAGATCTATCAAACCATAAACAGATTGTTCAATATGTAGTCATTTCAGATCTAATAGATCTGATCCATCATCATATTCTTTGGTGCACACCTATTTCAGATCAAACGAATCATCAATAACCCAATACTTTCACACATAACACTTTCATCTCCATCTCCTTATATAGCTTAGGTCTTAGCCAATACCTCAGGCCAATTCCATAGTTATGCTGATGGTATTCTTTGACGGGACCAAATATCCATTATCTCGATCATTATTATGGGCCAATACCATGGTAAAGACCCTTGGTATTGAGAATACTATGGTGCGGAAATTGTATGCAATTTTCCTTCACAATATATGCGTATGTATGTGACCTTTGTTCACAAGACCCACATATACTTCTTAAAACATCACCTTTATCCTTCCTCTGTCTTTGAACTAATATTCCTTTGTCCAATTGCTCTGTCACATATGTACTTACATATATACTCATTCTACTACCATCATGTTGACATCTTTATCAAATAGGTTTCCATTAAGGACAACACATTAGTCATAATGCCAAAATCCCCCCTTTGGACTTGATGGCAACCACTTTGGTGTTTGGTTAGCACCACCTGTTGATACTTGTAACCACACTTGTATATAGACTAAGCTTCTTTGCCAAGTCACCAAGCATTCCCAAACACAAAGCTTCTCTCGCCGTTTAACATCAAGGGAAAAGGGCTGACCAATGTTCAATGAAGATTTCTTTTGTAGAGATGAGCACATTAGATCTAATGATGTTGAAGATGAGCACTTACTACGCTCCCCTTGAGCATATGCTAAAAATTCTAGAAGATATACAAATAAGTTGATGATTGATCCAGGTGGATGTTGGTGGCCACCCACCTATCCCATTTGGACCCCCACAATTGTCTCTTTCAGTCTTTTCAGTTTCCTAAATTGCAGCACAGTTTACTATTTTTAGCAGTTTTTCGGTCCTGAACTTCCGGAGCCGTTTTGAGGCCCTAAACGACGTTTTTTGGGAAATCTGGGGCAACATGGGTCCATGGACCCATGTTGCCTCCCAAAGTGGTAGTGCTCGGATAGATCTTTCTAACGAGCTATTGTACACGTCAAACGGAGATCATATGCCAAAGTTACGACCCCGGGAAATTGATGTACCAATTTACCCAAACGGGGCCCACAATTTGGCGTTTCATCTTCTAGGGTTAGATTTCGGAATGTTAAGGGTTTTTCCATTGTTTCTCAACAATAAATAGGCCTTCGAGCCTCATTGTAACACAGTTCGGAACAGTTCAGAGGCATGTAGCCGCCACAACTCTCCTCAGAGATAAGCTACCATCGCCCTAACTGGTTTCTTTCCATTTCTATTTGTAAGAATATTTCAATATTTTACAGTAATGAAATGAAGTATTATTTCCGCTGCATATCTGTATTTATGGTTATCTCTGTATTTTATTGCGTTCCTGTTTAAATTTGGATCAGTGGTATCAGAGCGGTCTGCTTTTTCTCTGTTTTTCTTTGCATGTCCCCAACGAGGGCGGGATATAAGGAGTTAGGGCTTGAACTGGTCGAACCTTTGGAAGATCAGCCTCGCAAATCACGACGGCCTCCCATGGCAGATGAGAAGAAAGACGAGGGGGCAGGAGATCCTGTCAAAATCTTGCTCGAAGAAGCGCTCGAGCGGCAAAGGAACGCGATGATGGATAGCTTTGCACAAATCCTTCAGCGGTTACCCAGAGGCGGCGCATCAGCTTCCAACATCGACTCTGGAAATGCCACACCCTTCAAGGTACAAGTTAATTTTGAAATCCCCATCTTTGAGGGTCGAATAGACGCAGATGTCGTAGATAAATGGTTAAACCTGCTAGATGGGTATTTTTCTGTTCATGAATTTTCAAATCGGGAAAAGATTGTTTTCGCCCTTCTCAAAGCAGCCCCCCACATCAAGGATTGGTGGGAAACCTACTGCGAGCAGAAGGATGAAAGTATAGGTTCACTATTTTCAGCCGCACCCGCTTGGAATGACTTCCGGGATGCCATCAAGGAGCAGTACTACCCTGTCAGAAGCTATGAGGACATATACATCAAATGGACCACACTGCGGCAGGGACAAGACCAAGATGTGCCAGATTTCACAAACATTTTTCATACCCTTCGCACACAGTTGGGTATCAAAGATTTTGAGCTGCATCTAGTACTCAAATATCGCGGCTGCCTACACAGATACATCCAGGAAGAGATGGGGTTCTTGAACATCTCCTCACTCGGCACAGCATACCGATACGCTGTCAAAATAGAGTAAAAGTTCAAACAGAAGAAGCGAGACTTTGGATCTGCAAATTTGAAGCCCAAAGGACAAAGCCAAGGCGGGGTGACCCAAGACAACCTGCCGAAGCCGCAAGAAAAGAACAACACCACGAAGCCGAAGAAGGACATAGGAAAGTGGTGTGAGTTCCACAAGAGTCCCACTCATAACACAAGTGAGTGTTGGACCAAGCAGTCGCTGGTGGCCGAGTTGAAGGCTTTCGAATCAGATGCATGTTCCGACCCTGAGCCAGAACTCGACAAGGGGAATGGCAAAGGGAAGCAGATCATTGATGCGGATCCCAGCGCCACTGTTGCCACCGCCAAGATCCAGAAAGATGAGCCCGAAAATCCAAAGGAAGGGGAGCGTCTTTTCCACTCACAGATGTGGGTGAAGGGTTCGCCGCTACAATTCATTGTCGACAGTGGCAGCCAAAAGAACCTCATTTCAACAGAGGTCGTGAAGCGGTTGGGCCTACCGACTACACCGCATCCGCAACTGTACAGTATCGGGTGGCTTCACGAAGGACGAGATCTGAAAGTTCGCCAGCAGTGCCGCCTTCCCTACAGCATCAAACCCTTCACAGACGAGGTATTGTGTGATGTTACACCTCTGGATGTTTGTGATGTGCTATTAGGCCAACCATACTTGTGGAGGCGACATGCTGTGTATGAGTCAAGGCCTCGTGTTGTCATTATTTCTTTGAATAATTCATTATACAGGATACCAGAGGTAGCCCCACCTACTGCCACATCCTGGATCACTATCAAGAAAGGCAGCAAGCTCATACCACAGACTAGGAAATTCATCTGTCTGGTTCACTCCCAAAGTAAGGGGAAGATCGTTGCTACATCCATGACCCCTGCAAAGGGTTCCTCCACGCAGCAACAACAACAAAGGGATACGGTCATGACAAAACACAGGAACAACTTCTCCTCACCCACAGGGGTACCACACAAGTTTCAGGTGGGCAACAAAGTCTGGTTGCATCGACAGAAAGAATGCCTTACCAGAACCCATTAGAAGCTCAGACCACTCCGACATGGTCCTTACAACAGTACCAAGGCTATGGGGAACAATGCTTTGGAGCACGTCGTTCCTCCATTCCTTCACTTGCACCAAATGTTCAATGTGGAGCATCGTCGACCATGCTTCCCACCATTACTGGACACATCAGAGATTACAGGACAAGTTCAGCAAATGGAGGAACTCAACGCAATGGGGACCATTGCTTCCTAAGGGGGGAGGAATGATCCAGGTGGATGTTGGTGGCCACCCACCTATCCCATTTGGACCCCCACAATTGTCTCTTTCAGTCTTTTCAGTTTCCTAAATTGCAGCACAGTTTACTATTTTTAGCAGTTTTTCGGGTCCTGAACATCTGGAGCCGTTTTGAGGCCCTAAACGACGTTTTTTGGGAAATCTGGGGCAACATTTGTCCATGCCTCCCGAAGTGGTAGTGCTCGGATAGATCTTTCTAACGAGCTATTGTACACGTCAAATGGAGATCATATGCCAAAGTTACGACCCCGGGAAATTGATGTACCAATTTACCCAAACGGGGCCCACAATTTGGCGTTTCATCTTCTAGGGTTAGATTTCGGAATGTTAAGGGTTTTTCCATTGTTTCTCAACAATAAATAGGCCTTCGAGCCTCATTGTAACACAGTTCAGAACAGTTCAGAGGCATGTAGCCGCCACATCTCTTCTCAGAGATAAGCTACCATCGCCCTAACTGGTTTCTTTCCATTTCTATTTGTAAGAATATTTCAATATTTTACAGTAACGAAATGAAGTATTATTTCCGTTGCATATCTGTATTTATGGTTATCTCTGTATTTTATTGCGTTCCTGTTTAAATCCGGATCAATGATGCTATGACTCAACCAAATCTGACCTTTCATATCACCAAGGACTCAAGCCTACATCAATTACCCAACATAGTGGGGTTACATATTTGACTCAACATTACATCAAGTGCCCAAAATAATGGGATTACATACATAATGGACTTGACTCCAATAGTTCAATCATGACTGAATATAACAATTTTACATCATGGGTCTTTATATGACCTTTACATCAAGAGACAAATATGACATTTATAACCAAAACCAAAGACCTCGATAGTGAGGTAGCAAGACCATGATAGTCATCAGTAACCATCATTCACCATATAAGGATGATCATATGTCAGCAGTAATATGAACATCATTATGCAACAAGGAATGCTCAAGAAATCAAATGCCAATAATGTGCACTATTATAAATATAGCAAATTCTCCCCCTGAACCTGTGTCATCTGTTCATTGTCAGGACTGATCATATTCACCAGTAAAGTCATCAAAGCAACTTCATCAATCAGTAAATCCATCAAAGAAACAATGTCATTTAGCAATCATCATAAGCCACTATCACTTCTAAGTTTTATTTGAGCAACAACAGGTTGTAACCAATCAATATTAGAAGCAGAGGGCCAAAGAACCACTAATTGAAGTATACCAGAACCTCTCCTTGAGTCTATCCCATAGTTTCTTCTTCATAGAGAAACATACGCTACTGTCAAGAACCAAACTCACGTATACGCGATTGTCCTTCATGGGATCCGAGTACAAAAAGTAAATTGTAGTAATTTTAGACTCAACTCCCCCTGAACATGAAAGATCTATTAGAATAATTAACAAAGTGATGAAGCAGAGACCACTCCTAGTTTTTGTCTAAGATATTCAAAGGAATCACGTGGAAGTGGTTTAGTAAATATTCCTTTGAGGGAACATATTATAGTTTGACCTTTTGTTCAAGCACTTGTTCTCTCAAAAAGTGATATTTAATTGGAATATGCTTGGTTTTTAGTGCATGACATGATTTTTAGAAATACTTATGGCACTAGTATTATCACACAAAATAGGTATAGGTTGAGGACAAGTGATTTGAATATCTTATAATGTTTTATTCATCCATAGAAGTTGAGTATAACAAGATGCAACATCAACATATTCTGCCTCAATAGTAGATAAAGTAATGGAGCTTTGTTTTTTGTTGAACCATGATACCAAGCGAGGTCCCAAATAGAATGCTCCTCCACTAGTACTCTTTTGATCATCAATGTTACCAACCCAATCTGCATCTATGTAAGCATGAAGAGCAAAATCTGCATCTTTGGGATACCATGTACCATAATATTGAGTTCCTTATAAGTACTTGAATATTCTCTTGACTGCATGGAGATGAGTTTCTTTAGGATTTGCTTGAAACTATCCAACAATCCCAACTGCATGCATGATGTCTGGTCTTGTGCCTATAAGGTAGAGCAAACTCCCGATCATAGATCTGTATTCTGGTTGATTTACTGAGGGAGAATCATCATGTGAACTGAGGTTATATCCTGTTACCATTGGTGTGCATACAAGCTTGTAGTCTTCCATTCCATATTTCTTCAAAATCTGCTTGAGGTACTTAGTCTGCTAGAGAAAGATACCATTCTTTGCTTGCTGAACTTGAAGACCAAGAAACAATGTTAGTTCACCAAGTAAGGACATCTCAAATTATTGTTGCATGACTGAAGCAAACCTTTGATTCATAGAGTCTTAATTGCTTCCAAATATGATGGCATATACCTAAACAACAAATATTAAAAGTTTACCATCATCCACATTTATATATAGATTGTTATCTGCAGATCCCCCAGTGAAACCTTGTTGAAAATACTTGTCAAGGCGATAATACCATGCACGAAGAGCTTGTTTTAGCCCATACAACGCCTTTTGGAGTTTGCAAACAAGTTTTTTATCATTTCCTAGAATGAACCCTTCATGTTATTCAATATAAACATCTTCTTCTTCTTCTAGGTCCCCATTCAGAAACACATATTTAACATCCATTTGATATACTTTAAAGTTATGAAAGATTGAAAATGCAAGGAACATTCTTATGGCTTCAAGTCTGGCTAGAAGTGCAAATGTTTCTTCAGATTCTATTCCTTCGTGTTGAGCATAGCCTTTGCATACAAGTCTTGTTTTGTTTCTAATTACCTCTCCATTTTAATTTAGTTTGTTTTTAATACCCATTTTGTCCCAATAACATTTTTATCATGAGGCCTTGGTACTAATTCCCATGTATGGTTTTTTTCTATTTGGTCAAGTTCTTCATCCATAGCCTTAACCCAACATTCATCTTTGCTAGCTTGATTTACATTTTGTGGTTCAATTGTGGATAGTAAGGCTAGATAACTAGAAGTTCCAACAAGAGTTCTTCTCTTTTTTACTCATGCTTCCTTATCACCTAGAATTTGAGATTCTAAATGATTTTTATGAACATACCTCGATGGAGTCTTTTTTTATGCTTTTGCACTGTCAATTCCTTCTTCTGATGCTTCATTGTTTCCCTCTCCTACATCCTTTTGGCCTGTTGTAGGAATATGTTCGTCATCTATTGGTTCTTCCTTTTTGATACAAGTGGATGCTTCATCAATCACAACATCAATGCATTCAACAATATTTTGAACTCTTTTATTGTAACATTTATATCATTTGCTTCTAGAGGAGTATCCAAGGAGAATTCCTTCATCAACTCTAGCTTCAAACTTTCCAAGTTTATTATCATTATTCTTTAAGTAACACTTACTTCCAAAGACTCTAAAATGCTTGACAGTTGGAGGCTTACCAAACCATAGTTCATGAGGAGTGATGAGCCCAAAAAATGGATAATTATTTGGGCTCACTCAACCTCCTAATTCGACTTAATCCACCATTCTCATTAGTTTATTGCATATTTTTTATTATATTTATGCTAATAGAGTGAAATGGGTTAGTCATTATGCCAACAAGTCTAATGTGTGCTTTGTGTAGCATTTTTGGTCAATTTGGAGACAAAATCAAAGGTCTTAATGAGCACTTGGCAACCAAATTCGTGGGAGAACAAGAGAGAGAATTTTTAGGAAGGTGTCCCCTTCATTTATGGGCCCTTACCTCGAATTCTCCACCATCAGCTCGGAGTTCAGGGGCCACCAAAGCAATTATCACAAGGGCAGCCAAGCAAGTCAAGTAGGACTGCTGTTAACTGCAAGTTTTGGGCAGCGGAGTCCCTAAAGTTTAGGAGGACTGTTGGGGTCCTCAATTTGTATAAATAAGAAGGCTTAGGGCCTCATTTCGGTTAGCCATTAGTTAGTCATTTTGTATTCATTTGGTAGTCATTTTGTAGTTCGATTTTTAGGCAGTAGATTAGCTTTGCTTTCAGCACATTTTCAAGTTCTCCTCATGGACAGTTTTTGGAATGTAACATTTATTTTGATCAATAAAGATGAATCCAGCTTTACACCGACTCTAAATCTCTCTTAGGAGGTTGTAGCTCTTGGGGTTGGGCCCATCTCAAGTGCCCAGTACCTCCTTTGTTTATCTTTCATGTGTCTTTGCTGCATTCTTAGAATAAAATCTACTATTTAGATTTAAATCTTGCTTTGTTATTTAGGTTGCTTTTGATGATTAAAGTAGTTTTTCGTGTTCAGATTGATTTGATAGGTTAATAACAGAAAGGATCCTTGGAAAAAGGCCTCAAGCACCTCTGATCTCACCTCTCCCTCAGTGGGATCGTGAGCTGGGACATAGGTGACATTGTTGCCAACAAAAACGCTGTTTTGCTTTGTCATGCAATTCTTAGTGTTGGAATCCTCATTTGCAGATGCTGATATTAGTAGTGTTTAAATGCTTCAATTGATGATTGCTTAGTTGCATAAGTTATTTCATGCATTTCATTTTGAATAAACTGCTGTTCATTTCCTTTTGTTGTTACTTAGGTCATAATAGAGTAAAGTAACTAGGTCATAGGTTTTATAAGTGTTTGTTTGTTCAGTTTGAAAAACCACTTGCAGAGTACCTATTACCATTCCTTACATGCACATACTCCATCCAACCTACCTATTTCATCCTTCACTCAGAACCCTTACCTTACATTTACCTCATTCGCTTACTTTGCCATGATTCTCATCTTCTTGTGTAACATCGTTTCATCCCTCCTTGAACAAATCTCACCATCTGCGTCACTCCTCGACTCCATCTTCCAAGTCTTGAACTCCCCTACACCCCTATTTCACCTCCATACTCATTCCTCCACCTTTTTCCCTCCATCCATTCTCCAAAATCCTCTTTTCGGAACATCCTGTAGAAAAATTACAGAACATCCTATAGAAATTCCTGAACTTCTTGATAGCCAAAATTTGTGAAACTCTCAGGAAGGGTGCTAGGTACCCGTTAGGACTTCTTCTAACCTTCCCAACCTCCTGCAAGCATTTTCTCTCGCCAGTCCACCTCTGCACAGTCAAAAACAGTTAAATCGCATGCATGATAATTCTAACAACTTATTCAAAAATATATATATATATATATATATATATATATATATATATATATATATTTATTTTATTTTTTTTTTTCAGATGTTAACGTAGAAGTAGCTTGAACACATGCATTTTACCTTCCTAGAAGTCAATGGCATCTCTCCTAGTAGCTTGCATCCTCTTTCTTGCATCAGTAGAGCTAGCTGGTAAAACTAGGGTTTACTAGGGTTTGCATTTCCTTTCCGCTTTCCAGTTTCTTTCTGCAAGTAAATTAGCCCCTTTGAGTTAGCTTTCATTCATCAGTTAAAAAGCTTCTTCTAAGAGCTCATAGAAGTTGGCTTAAGCTCCTAGCGGACTTGTGCCAGCTGACCAAGTGACAGTTGCGGCAAGAGCTAGTACTTGTGCATACAGCACCGTCGCTTCCAAGTTTGTTACGAACTACCGGGTCGATAAAATTAAAGAAGGGAGTCTCAGGAGTTGCAGCATTATTGCTGCAATATTGGGGTCCACCATCTTTTTGGCACCGTTGCCGGGGAAGCGTTAGAGTATTGGTGATTGCTGCTTTTCTTCTATTTTCCACTACAACCTTCTGCTAAGTAGTTTATTTCATTTCATTTCCGCAAAAGTAGAGTAGACATTTCTCGCTTTCATAGATTAGCATTTCAATTCTACAATTTCATTTCTGCAAGCATAGATTAACATTTCAATTCTGCAATTTCATTTCTGCAAGCATAGATTAGCATTTCAATTCCGCAAGCGTAGACTAGCATTTCATTCCTGCAATTTCATTTGAGCAAAATAGATTAGTCATTTCCTGCTTTCATTTCAATTCCGCATTTTCATTTCAGCAAGATAGTTAGTTGCAGTTCAATCTATTTTAGTTTTTGCAGGTACAAGCAGAAAAAAGAAAAAAACAACCAAAAAGATTTCCTTTCATGCCTTGTAGGAGTAGAGATAATTTAGAAAAATATTTGCACAACACCCCCCATTGCTTCACACAACCAACCTTCTCTCTTCTTCGATGGCTATGATTAAGAAGAAGCCCTAGGTGGACATCAAGGCATCTTTAAAGAACCTCTAGGGGAGAAGAAGAAGAAAACATTCCTCTGGAGCGAATGGCTACAAGCAGAAATGTTGGGAGCAGTACCTTATCCAAAAATGAATTTGCAAATCAGATCGAAGATTTCAAGAGTGATATGAGGCAGTTTCTTGCCATGCAACTAGATACCTTGCAGATCCAAAGGAAGCAAGAGGTAGCGAAGAGGGCTTTGGCCATCTTTTGTCCCAAGTGCACTAGAAAGCATCCTAGGAACGAATGTCCATTGTACTCCATAAAAGTGTGTTTTGTCTGTGAAGAATACCACCCTACAAATCAGTGCCCTTCCTTGCCTGGAATCAAAGCTGCATATCAAAGGGCCAAAGAAGCCACTGAATCACTCTACTATATGAACCAAAGGAGGCCACATGGACCTAGATCTTACCAGCAGGAACTGCAAGGGACATCTGAGACCTATTATGACCCCTATCAAACCACTTTTATGCCTTCTTGGGGTCCCCTTGCTCATCCTCCCTGGTTCACACCTCCTCCTTGTTCCTTCCCAGATCCATATTATGCCCAACCAGTTGCTCATTCGCTTCACTCTTATGCTCAGCCACAGCCTTAGTGGAATGCACCTCAGCAGGGGTGGAGGCCCCAATACAACACTCCTCCCGCTTCTTTTCCTCCACCACCTGCTCATCCACAACCATCGCCTCCTGCTCCACCAAGGCAACCCCAAATGCCTGCCCAACCACAACCCCATCCACATCCATCTCAAATATACACCCCCACTCAGCTACCCATACCACCATTTCCAAACTTGTCCATTGGAGTAGCTCAACAAAATTGCAATGCTGAGACACAACATGTCCCAATGACTCCTCTTGAGCTCAATGATCTTCACCATAGCTTAGGAAGAGTGTTGCAAAGCAGGGATTACATTGACAACATTGAAGGACGAAAGGCAAAAGAAGATTCAAAAGAGGAAATCAAAGCACCATGGGCTGCACTTGATGAAGAGAAAACATTAGAAGCAGAGATCAAGAAAGCTCCCTCATGGTTACCATCAAATCTTCCATGTATTCAAGAGAAAGATCATCAAATAGAGGGAGATGAGAAAGTCATGATAGAAGGTGACATGAAACATGATCCAGATCAGCAAAAGGACCAAGGATATCAAAGCTATATTGAGACATGGTTCCAGACAGTCACTAAGTTGCAGCAGTACTCTCTTCCTCAGCTATGTTTGATCCCTTCAAAGTTAGATCATTTGGTCTATGAAATCCGGATAGCTGTCAAAGCATGCATTTCAAGCCTCCACATCATTTTGTCTCTAATCTCGATGTGCATATGGCTCCATTGGAAATATTCTTACACTTGAAAATGATTTTGTTTTTCAAGTAGGGTAGGGTAGAAAAACAAAATGGAAATAAGAGGAAAAATCTAAGGTGAAAACCTCCTCGGAGGCGCCTTAGATTGGCTCATTGATTGAAAACCTCCATGAGGCGGTCAATGGGTTGGAAAAAGAAAAGAAAAAGAGAATAAGATCTTTGGGTAAAAACCTCCCTTGGAGGCAGCCAGGGCAGGCAATTAGGGTGAAAACCTCCATGAGGCGCCCTAGTTGTTTTTCAAAAAAAAAAGAAGAGAAAAATAAAAGAAAAATAACGCTAATTTCCATTGAATAATTGCAGGTTGCAAGAAGGACATTGCAGGTCAGGAGGATCACTCAAAACAAAGACAGACGAGTTTTTGTGCCTTCTATAGGAAGTTCTATATTTCTACAGGAAACATCCTATAGAACCTTCAGGCGAGCCAGATTTGATTTTGGAAGGGAATCTAAAGCTTGGAATCTGTTGGTTATGCCTACAAGCATCCATGTTTCCTTTCCTCACCCTTTTCCATCATTTTTTCCACCTCATTGTGCTTCTTTTATGAAAACTGTGTTTTCTACAGGAAGTTCCTGTAGAAATGACAAGAAGCTAAAAATGGATTGCAAAAAGGTGGTTTGGCGAACACGATAGCTTCCGCAAGGGTTCAGAAGTCCTCCTGCAATATTAAAACTCCTCCTCCGTCATCTCCATCCCTGCATCACAGCCCAAGCTCATTCTTTTTCACCATGCAAAAACTTGCAGAATGCTTTGAAGAAAAAATACATAGAACAGAATTTGTTTTGGCTCTAACTTGAAAACCATGCATCCATTTGAAAAACCATTTTACAGGGAATTGTATAGGGATGATGGCAACATTCCCGAGCAGTTTCAGCCAATTCCGGTGCACGGTTTTCAAGAAATCAGCCTCCATCACCTTCAGCCATTTTTGCATTTTCTCCATATCCGTGCATCCGTTTCAAAACCTGTTTCATGGGGAGATGCATGTAGGTGATAGTAACCTATCCAAGCAGTTTCAGCCAATTCTGATGCACGGTTTCCGAGAAATTGATCTCTGAAATCTTCAACCATTTTCCATTTTTCTCGAAATCTGTGCATCCATTGATCGCAATTTTTCTATGGGAGGTGTGTCATGATGATAGGAACATGCTCAGAAAGTTTCAGATCGATCTGATCTATTGTTCGGGAGAAATGGCGAAAACAAGTTTCGGTCCTGTGAAAATTGAGCAGCAACAGCTTGAGGGTGCAAATCTGAACGTGGAAACGAACTCCTGCAGCTTAGATCCGGCTAGAGGATAACTGCACAAGCAAAATAACAACACATCAGACAGCAAAGAGCTTATAGCACAAAGGATCCATCATGCAACCACCGAAACAGATGCATGCAGCAGCAAAAAGCACATCACAGCAACCATTTGACCTCAGGTACATGACTAAAACTTGTTCCTCTATTGCATGAATCTAATTAAAGAACTGCATGAACGAATGGAGTGGTGGGATTAAGCCAATGGTTCCTTGTCCAATTCTCTAGCAATCAGCCAGGAATCATGCAGCGTACGTGTTAGACAACTCACGTGGAAAAAACAAAAAAAAAAACAGACAGTGGTAGAGGCTTTAACTCTAGTGCAACTGATTAACAACAAGAGGACATGCAACTCATCACAACACTGCCATCTGCATGTGGCCACGTACACCTGGCCACCTCACTCGTTCACCACAAATCACGCAGCAATTAAAGAAGGCTCGACTGAAACTCACAAACTGTTGTTCATCTGCACTTGCCACATCCTCAATTGAAGTATGCATAAAACGATTAACTAGTCATCCTCCACCAGTTTCTATACCTGTTTTCAAGATTTTGCTGCGTATTAGGCTCGCTCAGAGGTGCAGGGGCACTCTACAGGCGTTTCTACAGGAAGACGTTCTACAGGAAAGTGCAGTAGAGCCTGTCAGAGAAAAAAAAAGTCTGGATTTTTCTTCGACAAGTTGGGAGTCCCAAAAGTGGTAGGCTTTGAAAAAACACTCTTCCATGCATGATACATTTGAAAGGTGGTGAATTAAATTGTTTTTGAATAAGAAAGTATGAAACAAATCTGCTTGTGGGTCAAGAATGGTAGTTTTCCTGTGTGATACACGAAATTTTTCAGTTGGTTCTGCATCACATTTCCCTCCATGGTTCCTATTAACAAATTTCTCCTTTAAAAAAGTTAAAGCACTATGAGGACTAACATGTGCATGAAGAATGTGAATTTTATGTGGTTGTATGCATGTTGGGGATGAAAATTGAGCTCTACACTCTGTCTGTGGGAGCTTGATTCCCTTCTGAAAGTCGAGTATTTGGGTAGCAAAAGTCTTTAAACGAGGGAATTGTTGTTCATTGATATCAAACAGCCGAGGAATTCTTCCTTGAGTCCAAGGGGAAACTATAAACAACATTTCCATTTCTGAAAAAGGAATAAGAAAAAGGGAGCACTCTCACCATGCCAGGGGGATTCATGATTCAACATTAGCCATGGTTGTCATGTGAACTTACACTTCATCCAGTAGTGAGGAAAAGGAGCATATTGAGGCAGAGAAGCTAACTAAGGGTAAGAAAACCCAGGACAAGCCATAGGAGAAGCAAGAGGAAAATCAAGAAAGAAGAAGAAGGAAGAAACAGAGAGAAAAAAAAAAAAACTAAGTTTAATCCTTGGAAATTGTTGCAGGTTGCAGAAACACAATGCGGAAAGGGGGTCTCCAAACACAAGCAAAAGGGTCCCTACCAAGTTCCCAGGCATCCTCACATCCATCCCCTCCATGAACACTCATTTTTTTCAGGGTTCGGGCACAATCTAGTCATGGTTCAACCTTCTACAGGAAGCTACAGGACTTTGTACAGGAAGTTCTGTATTTCTACCAGCAACATCCTGTAGAGCCTTTGGGCAGGCCAGAATCGATTATGGAGAGGGATTTGAAGCTTGAAGTCTATTGAGGAGGCATGCAACCACTCTTTTCTTCCATCATCCACTGGTTTCATCTCCTTTCACCACCGTTGCCACCATCTGATTGAATATACTTGCACAATCATACCAAAGCTGAGAATTCTTTAGGAAAAGAAGCAAGCAGTGGGAAGAAGCAGAGAGAAAAGCATGGTTTCATGACTGAGAAGAGGACATCACTTCAAAAGCTAGCATGACAGGGAGCCCACCAGGGCCCCAAAAATGGATAATTATTTGGGCTCACTCAACCTCCTAATTCGACTTAATCCACCATTCTCATTAGTTTATTGCATGCTTTTTTATTATATTTATGCTAATATAGTGAATTGGGTTAGTCATTATGCCAACAAGTCTAATGTGTGCTTTGTGTAGCCTTTTTGGTCAATTTGGAGACAAAATCAAAGGTCTTAATGAGCACTTGGCAGTCAAATTCGTGGGAGAACAAGATAGAGGATTTTTATGAAGGTGTCCCCTTCATTTATGGGCCCTTACCTCGAATTCTCCACCATCAGCTCGGAGTTCAAGGGCCACCAAAGCAATTATCACAAGGGCAGCCAAGCAAGTCAAGTAGGACTGCTGTTAACTGCAAGTTTTGGGCAGTCGAGTCCCTAAAGTTTAGGAGGACTGTTGGGGTCCTCAATTTGTATAAATAAGAAGGCTTAGGGCCTTATTTCGGTTAGCCATTAGTTAGTCATTTTGTATTCATTTGGTAGTCATTTTGTAGTTCGATTTTTAGGCAGTAGATTAGCTTTGCTTTCAACACATTTTCAAAGTTCTCCTTGTGGACAGTTTTTGGAATGTAACATTTCTTTTGATCAATAAAGGTGAATCCAGCTTTTCACCAACTCTAAATCTCTCTTAGGAGGCTGTAGCTCTTGGGGTTGGGCCCATCTCAAGTGCCCAGTACCTCCTTTGTTTATCTTTCATGTGTCTTTGCTGCATTCTTAGAATAAAATCTACTATTTAGATTTAAATCTTGCTTTGTTATTTAGGTTGCTTTTGATGATTAAAGTAGCTTTTCGTGTTCAGATTGATTTGATAGGTTAATAACAGAAAGGATCCTTGGAAAAAGGCCTCAAGCACCTCTGATCTCACCTCTCCCTCAGTGGGATCGTGAGCTGGGACAAAGGTGACATTGCTGCCAACAAAAACGTTGTTTTGCTTTGTCATGCAATTCTTAGTGTTGGAATCCTCATTTGCAGATGCCGATATTAGTAGTGTTTAAATGCTTCAGTTGATGATTGCTTAGTTTCATAAGTTATTTCACGCATTTCATTTCGAATAAACTGTTGTTCATTTCCTTTTGTTGTTACTTAGGTCAGAATAGAGTAAAGTAACTAGGTCATAGGTTTTATAAGTGTTTGTTTGTTCAGTTTGAAAAACCACTTGCAGAGTACCTATTACCCTTCCTTACCTGCACATACTCCATCCAACCTACCTGTTTCATCCTTCACTCAGAACCCTTACCTTACATTTACCTCATTCGCTTACTTTGCCATGATTCTCATCTTCTTGTGCAACATCATTTCATCCCTCCTTGAACAAATCTCACCATCTGCGCCACTCCTCGACTCCATCCTCCAAGTCTTGAACTCCCCTACACCCCTATTTCACCTCCATACTCATTCCTCCACCTTTTTCCCTCCATCCATTCTCCAAAATCCTCTTTTCGGAACATCCTGTAGAAAAATTACAGAACATCCTGTAGAAATTCCTGAACATCCTGTAGAACCCCTGCAGACTTCCTGTAGAAGCTCACGAATGAGGTTTCTTGATAGCCAAACTTTGTGAAACTCTCAGGAAGGGTGCTAGGGACCCCTTAGGACCTCTTCTAACCTTCCCAACCTCCTGTAAGCATTTTCTCTCGCCAATCCGCCTCAGCACAGTAAAAAACAGTTAAATCGCATGCATGATAATTCTAACAACTTATTCAAAAATACAAAAAGATGTTTTTTTTTTTTTTTTTTTTTTTTTTTTTTTTTTTTTTTTTTTTTTTCAGATGTTAATGTAGAAGTAGCTTGAACACATGCATTTTACCTTCCTAGAAGTCAATGGCATCTCTCCTAGTAGCTTGCATCCTCTTTCTTGCATCAGTAGAGCTAGCTGGTAAAACTAGGGTTTACTAGGGTTTGCATTTCCTTTCCGCTTTCCAGTTTCTTTCTGCAAGTAAATTAGCCCCTTTGAGTTAGCTTTCATTCATCAGTTCAAAAGATTCTTCTAAGAGATCATAAAAGTTGGCTTAAGCTCCTAGCGGACTTGTGCCAGCTGACCAAGTGACAGCTGCGGCAAGAGCTAGTACTTGTGCATACAGCACCGTCGCTTCCAAGTTTGTTACGAACTACCGGGTTGATAAAATTAAAGAAGGGAGTCTCAGGAGTTGCAGCATTATTGTTGCAATACTGGGGTCCACCAAGGAGTTTTGTCATTATTTACCCGAATATGAGCTTTGTTGAGGATATTTACTATTATATGTGTTGCTTCCCCCCAGAAGGTATGAAGTGTTGTGGATTCATTAAGCATGGCATGTGCCATTTGTTGGATTATTCTGTTCATTCTTTCTACCACTCCATTTTGTTGAGGAGTTTTAGCTATAGAAAATTGCCTCTTGATGCCATGTTGTTCACAAAAGTTGAAAAACTCATATGATATAAATTCTCCTCCTCTATGAGATCTAAGACATTTAATTTTCAAATCTAACTCATTCTCTACTAGATATTTGAAGACTTTACATTTATCAAATTCTTCATATTTATGTTTTAATAAGTCAATCCAACACATTTGAGTAAAATCATCAATGAATAATATGAAGTATTGTTCCCCCCCCCCCGGAGACTTCTTTCTCATAGGACCATAAAAAATTATTATGAATAAGTTCAAGTGGCTTACTCGAAGTACATTCTTTGGCATTAAACTACACCATGGTTTGCTTAATGAATTGACATGATTTGCATATGGTATTTTTTGGTAGAGAGATGTTAGGCAAATCACAAACTACTCCCATTTTGCTTGACTTAAGTAATTGATTGAAGCTTAGATATCCCAATCTTGTATGCCAGAGCCAACTTTCTTCTTATTTGCTCAAGTAAAAATGTTCTAGAATGCCTTCCAAGACATAAACATTACCTGAAGTTATTGTTCCCTTTATTATGATCTTACTAGTATCGAGATTTTGTACCACACAATTCTTTGATCTGAAAACAACCTCGTGCCCTTGATCACACATCTAACTAACACTCAACAAGTTATGTTTTAATCCATCAACAAACAAGACATTTCTAGCTTTAACCTTTTCTTTCAACAAAACAATTCCTTTTCCTTTGATAGCAATAGGTGAATTATTTCCAAAGGTTACATTCTTTTCTTTCTTTATTTCATTAAAGGACATAAACTTATCTTTATCACCTATCATATGTTTTGAACATCCACTGTCAATGTACCACATATATTCTTAATCTCCTACATATAAAGCTAAACCACAATTCTCAAATTCAATGGTTTTCTTTTTCCATGCCTTAGATGTTGTTGCTTTTTGTTCATTCTAAAGATTCGATTGCATTCTACTTCTGCGTTCAGTTTCTCTATGCCCAAATTTATTGCAAAAGGAACATTCAGATTCATCTTGAAGAGGTGGGAAGGCATTGTAAGAGAATTTATTTAAACCAAACTCATTCTTTTGCTTTCTTGCTTCTCTAGTCTTGATAGTTTTATAAGAAACACACTGAGCAACCTTATGACCAAAATTATGACAAGTGAAGCATTGACCATTAAAGTAAAAGTTCTTGGGAGCGTAGTACCTTCTTGTGTAACTTTCCCTTTGATTGTGGTAAGGATGATTCACCTAAGAAACATTTGATCCCTTATTCATTTGCTAAGATCTCAAATTTTGTTGATTGATTCCTTTTACTGCATTGAGATAGCTTCTTGTACCTGTTTTAGAAGATTTTACGCTATTTGATGATTCTCCACTATCTCTGAGACCTGTTTTATAAGAGGAGAGCATTTTACTTTGATTATTTTTTCTAAGGTCTCATATGCTTTACCAAATCTAAGGTTTAGACTTTTTCCTTTCTCAAGTTCCTTCCTTAGACTTACTACTTCTAGTTCTAACTTTTCTTTGTGCCTCTCTTTTTCTAGGATTTGTTTCTTTAGAGCTTCCTCTGCTAAAATAGATTGTTCTAAACGAATTTTAAGTTGCGTTATTTCTTCAATGATATATCCTTTTCTTCTAGGGGATCCATAAAAACATCATCAGACTCAATGATACATTTATCTTCAAATGCCATAAGTAATTGATATTCTTGATCAGACTCACCTTCTTCGCCATTTGAAATACCATCACTATCTTTGTGTGTGTAGAAGCTTCTCTTGTTTTCAAACCTTCCTCTAAAATTTACTTTTGTTGAATTCTTCCCTTTCTCATGGTTTTCTTTATAAGGGCATTTAGCAACATAGTGACCAACTCTTCCACAAGCAAAACATTTGAAAGGAAGCTTACCTCTAAATCTATCAGTACCTACTTGGAGTTTCTTTACGAAGTTTGCCTCTTCTTCATCTGATACATACCCTGATTCCTTGAGCTCCTCCTTTTCATTTCCTTTAGAATTAGCTTTGAATGCAACTTCTCTAATATTTGAGGGACCCCCTTTTCTCATTTCATAGGCTGTTAAAATCCCATGAATCTGTTCAATAGTAAGGTTCTTCAAATCCTGCATTTCTTCAATGACAAAGACTTTTGAATCGAATTTTGGGGTTAGAGATCTTAAGATTTTCTTAACCAATGATGATTCTTTTCCTTTGTCACCAAGATTTCTCATTGAATTAACAATCTCATCTACCCTAGAAAGAAGGTCACAATACTTTCGTCATTATGCATTCCAAGATTTTCATATTGAATTCTAAGTGTTTGAAGTTTGGCACTCTTTACCTTGGTGTCGCCTTCATAACTTTGGATGATCTTGTCCCATATAGCCATTGCGGTTTTCAACTACATGATTTTGACAAATTCTAATTCTGCCAAGCTTCCTAACAGAGCATTAACAACCTTTGCATTGGTCTCATATTTTTTTTTTCTTTTTTTGCTTCATTTATGGGAATGGAGGATGGATATTGATAACCTCCTTCAACGATTCCCTAAACATCTACTCCAAGTGATTGTAGGTAAGCTCTTATTCTCACTTTCTAGAAAACCAGATTGGATCCATTAAACAATAGTGGCCAGATAGATTTTTCTCCCTCTTGGTTGCTCATCTTGATGAATCTTCCTTCAAGTGATCAACCTTCTTCTGAAGGACCTACTCCGATACTAATTGTTAGGAAAAATACTCTGGGGGGGGGGGGGGGGGGGGGGTGAATCAATATTTTTAAACTACTTAACCTTTTTCTTTTATCATTCAGATTTCCATACGATACTGTTATAAAGTAAACCTACGTATGTGCACGACTGTGATGAAGACAAGTAGCGTATATCTAGTTAACTAAGTTTTTTTATTAATTCATCATCTGTTTAAATTGAACTAGTGTATCAGTATTTCATTAGACATTAATTAAATAGTAATCATGTGTAGTAAGAACCAAATAAACCATCACACATGAGAAACACATCAACGCAAATGAACGCCAAGATTTTTAGATGGAAACCCAATGTGGGAGAAAGCCACTTCTGATGTCGTCTCTGTCTTCTTCTTTTATTATAAAGAGAAATTTCTTACAATCTTGTTGGTGCAGACTCATACCAGTATGCATGCACCCACCTACAAAGGGCTACAACATTCTCTCATTCTCCAGCTTCTACTGGAAGGGAGCTACAACCCCCTTATCCTCATTTCTTTTGTGGATCACTTTTCAGAATATTTCAACTATATCCATTTCAAATTTCATACACCAATACTAAAATCAACACTGTATCAAGTCACTGAACCAATTGGATCACCAAATCAAATATTGAAATAACTTATTCAAACAACCAGACCAACTTATATCATTGTATACCCATTCAATAGAATACCAAACTATATATTATTCATCACAGAAACCAGATCCTATCATTGCAAACCCTAATTAAACACATGTTAGAATATATACGCTACTGTTCATAAGCATTCATGTGTATACACGCGCTTTCCCTTAGGATGACTTGCGTAGAGATATTAAAAAACAAAAATTTAAATCTGAATTACTGCACTATTGAAACAATCACTAAAACACATACTAGCCCCATCACAAATCTCTAAACTAGATACATATTATCACATAGCAACATCATTACTATTCATCAATTCAACCCAACCAGCACTGCAAAACACATATTATCATTAAATACTTCATTGACAAACAACAACAAACATAACAAAACAAATCAATCATTATCATCCACTCATACTGCAAAACCCTAGCAGATGTATGTGACACTTATAAAACGTTTCCGCATATGTACATGCCTTTCATACTTGACACCCGCGTATAGATCTGTCCATACTACCGAATACGCAACTATCCAAAAGCAGATTCGCGTATGTACATGACCTTTCTGAAGAAAAACTGCATACAAATATGTAATTGCCGAGTCAAATCTTTGCTGCGCAATGGAACACATGTCAAAGCCAAATCTTAGCATACATCATAATAGATACACATCATAACATCATCATCACAAATCTATCAAACCATAAGCATATTATTCAATATGTAGTCATTTTATATCTAATAGATCTGATCCATCATCATACTCCTTGGTGCACACCTATTTCAGATCAAACCAATCATCAATAACCCAATACTTGAACACATAACACTTTGATCTCCATCTCCTTATATAGCTTAGGTCTTAGCCAATACCTTAGGCCAATTTTGTAGTTATGTCGATGGTATTCTTTGACGGGATCAAATATTCATTGCCACGCTCATTACTATGGGCCAATACCATGGTAAAGACCCCTGGTATTGAGAATATTATGGTTCGAAAACTATACCCGACTTTGCTTCACCATACCCACATATGTACGCAGTCTTTGTTCACAAGACCTGCATATACTTCTTAAAACATCACCTTTATCCTTCTTCTGTCTCTGAACTGATATTCCTTGTCCAATCTCTTTGTCACATATGTACTAGCATGTATACTCATTCTACTACCGTCACATTGACATCTTCATCAAGTAGGTTTCCATCAAGGACACCACATTAGTCATAATTCCAACAGTAACAATTGAAAAAACTGAACAAATATTCTTCCAGAATGTATGGGTTCACTTTGGGCTACCCACTTCTTTTAATTATTGACTGATTTTCTCCATTTATCTAGAAGTTTTGGTCAAGTTTATGGGAACTCATGGACACTAAGTTGAAGAAGAGCACAACATTTCATCCATAAACCAACAGTCAGACAGAGGTAGTAAACAGAACAATAGTGCATCTCCTTCATGGATATTGTGGTAAGCATCTTAAGCTTTAGGATGAGTGTTTGCATTACATCCAACATGCCTACAATCGTGCCAAGCATTCATCTACACAAGTATATCCATTTGAAGCTTGTTTGGGTTATTTTCCAAAGTCTCCTTTGGATTTTATCTTTGGTAAATACATTGCAGTGGATGGACATAGTGATGTGAATAAAGCCAAGAATTTCATTGAATAGGTCCAGTTAGTGAATCAAAGGGTACAAGAACAACTAGAGAAAATCCTAGCCAAGTATAAAGTAAGGCATGATAAGCATCAAGTTGATCATCATTTCCAAGTGGGAGATCACATTTGGTTATACATCAACAAGGAAAGATTTCAATGTGAAGGTAAAAAGCTCAAACTAATCAAATATGGTCCTTTCAATATTTTGGAAAATATTGGTAATAATGCTTTCCAACTAGATTTTCCACCTTATATACAAATTTTATTTGTTTTTAATGTGGAAAACTTGACATTTTATGAGCCTCATATGATCATTGATCAATAAGAGAATGTTTAGATTCCATCTATAGGATATTTTGCTCATGAATACTTGAATGAGTTGCAGGAAGATGCTATTCTTGATAGGAAAATAAGGACTTCATGCAAGGGTAATGTGGAGTATCTTCGTGTGGGGCTCAAAGGTACCAATCCAAATAAAGCAAGGTGGATAGAGTTTGGGAAAGTGAAGGAGTTGTACTTGCACTTACTTGCTGAGTAAAAACCAACTTTTGGTGGTAAAAGACTTCCAGTGGGGAGGAGTGATCCAGAATGCTTAAAAATCAAAGTGCTCAACATATCCCAAAACTGACTCCAAGTCCTAGAGCTCATCATTCTAATTCCAATGATTCCTGAATAGCGTCAAATCCGACACCGAATGAGCAAGTTATGACATTCTGAAGTTTTGTCCAAATAGTAAAAAAGTCAACTTGTACGGTTGATTATGCAGGGTATGGCTGTTGACGTGGCAGTCTGTACAATGATGTGGAAGTCAGTGATTGGTGGTATGGATGGGCAAGCAGGCCAATCCCAAGAGGGCACATGATATTGGCGTCATTGGGTGATTGGATGTATGGTTGTCTAGGTGGACCAATTGTCGGACACCATGTAGGCCAATCAAGGGACACCACGTGTCCCTATGAGATGTCTCCATGTGGTCTTGGTTCAGTGCCAATTTTTTTGTTATGGGTCAGATTAACCTCCGCAAGGCTCGAACCTTTGGGGTCTAACACAACAATCCATCACCCAACTATTGGGCCACAAATACAACTTTTTTAACCATGTTCGATGGTTTTTATTTATTGATTAACTATTCGGTGGGTGGGGTAATGGGCGGGCTAGCGGGCATGCCCAACCGTCCCAACCCAAGATCTTGTGGTGGTTATGTGATCCACAGCTAAGGCATCAGACGAGGGCGCAATGGAAATACCAACAACCCATAGTTACATGATGTTTGATTTATGGTATAGCGTGACCATAGTGAAACCATAGGCAAGGAGTGTGGCGGACGTGTGGCCCATGGCTTGTGGCCCGTGGTTATATGTGGCCATACAACCGGCCATAGCAAGGAATCAAAAGGGCCAATGAACCAACAAAAATATTTAATATTAAAACTATAACATGCCAAGAACGCCAACCAGTACAGATCAAACCCCCGACCTACGGGGGAGATAACCAGCGTGCCCAACCAATTGGGCTATTGGAATTATGTTGCATGGTTGGTGGAGTCGAGACCTATTGAGTTGCATGTTGCAAACCAGTTTGGAAAAAGGAGGATATTTTTCTCATTTTTTTAATCCTTTTTTAGTGCAACAAGAGCCTAGATAAGGGTTTTTCAGCATTCTAGACAACATGGGAGCATTATTTTTCCAAGTTGAGGCTCATATTTTGAAGTAATGAGCACTTGAGCATCTTAATGCAGTGGTCACCATTGGAAGCTGGACCCGAAGATGTAGTCCAAGATTGGTGAACTTCGTTATGAACTTGTGTTTGTCTTATGCTGCAGTTTTGTCCTCTTAATAAAATTTTTGCAGATTAATTTAAGTTTGTGTGTTTTCGCAACATCAATCCATTGCACAAAGATACACAAACTAACTTGCAAATTGATCAATAAAGCCTTCACTTTTATTTTTGGATTATTGGACCATAAACATGAAGGTATTATAGTATCTTTTGCGTCATGTGGGTAACTGCCTCAAATTTTTCTACCATAATTTTTTGATATTGTTGCAATATTTATGCCATGAATCTTATATACTTGTGGAGTGATTTGTCATCGTTAAGCTTCGTAGCAAAACCAACCAAAATTAAAAATTTTGAAAATTTAAACAAGTATTTGCCTAAAAAATGGATAGTAATAAGATGTAAATAAATATACTTATTAGGAATTACTTCACACCATTATTTATGTGTTATTTAGCACTTTAATAAGGAGTAAAAATGTAAATGTACATACTAACTAGTGGTTACCACCCACCAAAACTTATGCAACTCCTTGCCTCTTAGTTGACAATTAATTTTTCCATTTCATATATCATTTTCCAATTTTTATGAAAGCTTTCTACTTAAGTGGCAGGGACTAAGCTGCCCCAATGATCTCATGCATTCCTCCCTGTGAAAAGAGAAACTATTTTTTTCTTGGGCATGTCCTACTAGCTATCCCATAATTAACCTAACTACATGGGAATAACTGCATGTTAGAGTGCGATTGTTCTTATCCATTAGGCCAAAAACACACATGTTGAGCATTGCTTTTAGGTTTTATGCTTGTTGAATTAAAGGCTTTCTCATTGCAGAAGTTGTTTCCATATCATATATTGCTTAAGGGTAAAGCATATAATACATATAGAGAGTGGAATATTAATTTTTTTTTGTAGAGATTATATGAAGTATTACAAATATATACTTTACATTCAATTCTTGATATAGAGAATGGAACATTAGATTTTTTTTTGCAATATTATATGAAGAATTAAAAATATATTGTTACATTCACAATCTTGATATTATTTATCTAAAATATGCCTCAACTTCTAAGTTATTTGATGATGAAATGTGTAACTGCATCGATAGGTATCCAAATCACTTAGATATACCTGGATATGGAAGGAGTAGCAGGTGAAAGCGTGGAAATCCATTGTCCATGTGGTACAAAAGAAAGGAGATGTTTTCTTCTGTCAAATTTGGCATACAGGAAGGGCATCTCATATGCATTGTTATTTGTCCTTCTAAGAAGATTGTGTGTATCGAATTCAAATTGTGTATTTGCAAATTTCTTCCATGTTGATAATTTGTATTGCAATAAAATTACTTTTATATTAAAAAAATATTCTATTTGTTAGTATGGAAACCATTTTTCCCTAAAGAAACCATTTTATCTATTAATTAGATTAAAGCAATATTATTATTTTGAGATAGTTCTTCAGGAATAATCACACCATAAAATTTTTATGGTGTGATTATTCATGAAGAACTATCTCAAAAAAATATGAATCGCAAAAATTTGAACTTGGAGATAACATTATTATATGTTTTTTTCACGCATATAAAAATATTTGCATTCAATTTCTTTGAATAGAGATGGCTAGCCAGGTTTATGGAATACATATTATTAAGCCAACATGCAGTGTCCCATTTCATCATTAAATTGAAAAAATATAGGGAAAGATTGTGTTAAGCAATGACATAGATAATGCATATTATCCTACTCTTCAAGCTCTTAAAAGTGAGGAAATTTTGCATATATGTTTTTTTCATGCATCTAACAACATGTGCATTCAGTTTCTTTGAATAGAGATGGCTAACCGGGTTTATGGAATGCATATTATTAAACCAACATGCAGTCTCCCATTTCATCATTAAATTGAAAAATATAGGAAAAGATTATGTTAAGCAATGACATAGATTTTGCATATTATCCTACTCCTCAAGGTCTTAAAAGTGAGGAAATTCCACATATTGTTAATGATTTTCGTGTTGCTTCATAAACTGTCATTCATATTTTAACATGCCACTTACTAAATTGTTGTTACGATAGTTGAGTAAAGTTTTACAAACTAATTTTATTTATTTATTTAAATTAATATTATATTTCTTTTCCAGTTGTTAATATTAAATAGTTGTTATATAAAAAAATTTGGATTTAGAATATAACCATTCCTTTTGCGTTGAACATTGAATTAATTTGAGGCTGAACAAAAATCAAACAAATTATTTATAAAGTTCACATTGTGGGTTCCTGACGATGAACCACACTGGTTGGTTCGAAACACGTCGACAAATGGTTTCTCATGTGATTTTCGCCGAAAAATCTATCATAAACATATAATTTATTTAATTTATTTATTTATTTATTTAGACTTTGATTTTGCAAACACATCTAATTTATTTTTTAAATTTGTTTAATTTTATTTATTTAGATGTTGATTGTATTTACTATTAACACTGTGTCATGTCAGTTTATATTGAAAGCCTAAAACTTTAGGACAATTATTATATTCATATGACAAGTAATATTTCCAACTTATTCCCTATTTAATACACCTTCCCGATAGTACCAAAATGAGCCATACATCCAACCACCCTTATAAACTAGATGTATGCCTTTATAATTAGTAATTTTCGGCCACATTGTTGACAATTGTACAAACCTGAATAGACGCGAAGTGTAGAAGGACAGAGCAATTAATGTGGCATTGCAATTTACTCGCTAAGAAATATTGTTTGTCGTGTTAACTAGTTTGTTGTGAGTTAAAAACCAACGACCTTTTGTGTTAACTAGTTCATTGTGAGTTAAAAACTAGCGTAGCCACCAAAGTTGTGGCTCTCAAATGTGAATACCCAGCTATTAAAATTTAAACATTGTCATTTTATGTTTGTGCTTTCTTCTAGCTTTAATTATTTCTTTTATTTCAAATTTAAATATTTTAAGTTAATTATTTAAAAATAGCAATTTTGTTATTTCATAATTTGTATCTTGATTTATTTTTTAATTGTTAATTTGAATAGTTATTTTATAATTTTATTAGTAAATACAAATTTAGAAAGATAAAATGAAGAATTGGATCTCTAAATATAATTAAGATATTCCAAATTACTTTTAAATCCTATTAATCTCGTAATATTTATTCTAGTATATCATAACCAATTAAATATCATATAATAAATTATAAAATCAATAATTATAATTATATTCATAATTATATTTATAATTAATAATTAAACCAATCTGCCCACGGGGTTTTGGATTGACGGTGAATGGGTGCACTGTTTAAGGCACTCCTTGCTATAGGCCACTAGTTCAAATCCCCCGTGGGTGCTTACCTACCCAAAAAAAAATTTAAACCAATCTAAATTCATCTTAACTCTAGAAATATTGCTCACCTAGTTCATACAGGGGAAAATTTTACATTGTACATCACAGAGATTTGACGGAACCAATACGTAATTTTGTCACTCTTTGGACGACTTATTTTGAAACGTTCGACTAATCGTTCTACAACAATTTTCTTAGGGATTTAAGGCCAACATTGTACGTTGTACTCCAGAGAGATTTGGACGAATCAATATGTAATGTGCTATGGCAATTTTCCTTGACATTTTATCATCTTTTTAACTGCTAATACTCAAAGTTCCATAAAATCGAATTTCCAAGTATCACTGCATTGCGTCAATTGCTTTCCACTATTTTTTTCGTGAACCTCATACCAAAGTGGAACACTCCTTCTATATGATAATTTGAGGGTTTTTTAATAACTTGAAAAGTGGGATCGAGATTTTTATGAAGACTTTATAGTTATGGCAGTTTGACCAGTCTAGCATTTGCAACTTTTCATTGTATTAAGGGCTTTACAAACGCTATTCACACATTCACGGTTCAAATTTATTCTTGTGATTTGAGAACCATAGCCAGATCTAAAAGGCATTTATCGAAAACACTTAATGAAATAACATGAGTTCCACATTAATATAATAGGACACTTGCGTCTATCGCGAGATGGTGAACTATGGTAACATAAATAAATTTTCATTTATCGGAAACACTTAATGAAATAACATGAGTTCCACATTAATATAATAGGACACTTGCGCCTCTAGCAAGATGGTGAATTGTGGTAACATAAATATAAATTTTGGTGGCCGACCAAAATAAACAATTCCATAGCTATCTTTTACTCATTTTTTACGTCAGTTTTAGGTTAATTATAATAGTGAAATAATGTAATTAGTTGATTTTATTTAATATAGATTAAATAAATAAAATTTATAATTAACAAAAAGATGCTTCATAATATACAAAATTTATAGCATAAGATGATGTTTCACATTTAGTGCATTATGAAAATATTAATAAAAATATAATTTATTTTAGACTTTTTAAACCTTATTTATCTTAGGGTTTCTCACTCTAATTTAAGCTAAACTTGATTGTACACTCGAAATATCTCAAAGCCCGGATTTTCATTCCAAGGTCGACATGCTATAACTCTGATGTTATTAGCAATTTTTAATAATTTTATTTTATTTTGTTTATTTATTTTATTTTTTTAACTATATTTAAATTAAGGTAGAGTATCTACAATATAGCCCTTTTCCAAATGTGGAAGTGAATTCATACCTTTCAAATTTCAACAATTAAACTAAGCGGCAGGGAACGCTAGCTATGCGGCAAATAAAGTTAATATTTATGATTAGTGTTAAGTGATATTCATATATATATATATATATATATATATATATATATAATATATATATATATATATATATATATATATGCGGCCTATATTAAATATATATATATATATATTATATATATAGTGTTATATATATATATATATATATAAACAATTTTATTAAGACTACACATCATGAAGTCTTTGTTTATAAAAAGAATTAATATATGAGTATTTAAACATGAACATTTACCCCTACTTTAACATGGAAATCCATAATTCGTAAATAACTTTTGTTATAATACCATAACTTATCTTTCAGATAAATCTTAACCATATTCCATTGAGTTTAAATCTCCACCATCTGCCTAATAGCTAACAATTGCTCCAAAAAAAGTGCAAAGAGACACATGATACATTTCTTAAATTGGAAAAATTGTATAAGGAACACATTTGTAGATATATATGCATATGCCATACGTATTGGCATATTTTAATTTATATAAATATTGTAAGAGATGATATTTTAGTTTTATGGATCTTTATTATATATAATAAGTTGTAGATATATATATTATTTCTAGAGCTCAAACTAAAAACACTAATTTGATATACCTCTAACAAAATACTAAAAATAGAGAAAATACTAAAAATACTAAAAACAAGTGTTGGAAACCACCATTTAAACTCAATTAAAATGATTGGATTATAAAATCTACAGTATAAATTATATTATTAATTAATATTATATTTTTTTTTAAATTAATTAGACCGTAAGGTGTTCCCCTCTGAAATCAACTCCCCCAACTGCCTTTCTGTCATAATCTTGACCGTCAGATCCATTGTTAGACAATTAAATGTTTTTCCACCATTAGATGTTGCTAACTGTTAAGTCAACTAATTCTTGATTTGCACTATTATAACCATAGTCCCATTTGCAATTCTTTCAACTCGGTTTGGTGGCTCCATTGGGTGCATCTAACCCTAAGCTTGTTCATTACCAGACACCATGAGGAACAACTCGGTATGTATGGGGAATTGTTTATTACAGTCTTTAGTGTAATTTTGTTTGTGAATTAATGACTTTTTTTTAACTACCATTTACTTCCAACTTCAAGACCAGTGAACAACAACAATTTCCTTCACTGTTTTGGGAACATGCAGATATGGATTTTTTGCATTCTGTCATCAAGGTATCCTCAGGACCTTGCCCCAACTCTATTTGCAATTCTTCCAACTCGGTTCGGTGGCTCTATTGTGTGCATCTAACCCTAAGCCCTGTTCATTACCAGACACCATGAGGAATAACTCGGTATGTATGGGGAATTGTTTATTACAGTCTTGGGAATTGTTTATTACAATCTTCAGTGTAATTTTATTTGTGAATTAATGACTTTTTTAAACTTCTTCGCCATTTACTTCCAGTTTCAAGACCAGTGAACAACAAAAACTTCCTTCACTATTTTGGGAACATGTAAATATGGATTTTTTGCATTCTGTCATCAAGGTATCCTCGGGAATCAGTAACCAACTTTCAATGCACTTCTAACTCCGTGTTTACCCTACCAACTTCGTATGTCGTATGGTTCCAATACCACTTTTGATCCCAGCCCCTTGATCTGACGGCCTCGCTTGATCGTAGGGTTACGGGTAACCACCCGGTACAGCGTCCTCCTGCTCGGGTAATTTGTTCGATGCCAAGCTCCATGAAAACGCTCTGCAAAACCCTAACTCAGCTAGGGTTGCCTCCTAGGTGGCTAGTTATCGCCTCTTGGCCACGACGTTGTAGTGAACTGGTCTCTGCATCTTGCATATCAACTGCTACTACCAACTACTACCCGAATATCATCCATAATCCAATTTCACAGGGTGTGAATAAGCCTAATTTTCGTTGATGGGTTAGCAGTCTTTTAGCAATTTACACATTAGGTATCTGAACATTCTTTTTTTGTTTTCTTTAATCTAGCTAATTCTATGTTTCTTGTCCTGCTTGCAAGTTCTCAGGTTGTTCTGCAATTCAAGGGCTTCCAACATCGAGGAAAGCACTTGAATCCTTTGGTACAGGTAATGTGTTCTGAACCCTTTACGATTTGCCAAAAGGTCCTCCGGTTACCTTCAAATATATACATAAGTGTTCTATTGCTAAGTCCTTCCCTGAGTCTAGTTGCAGGGTTATTTCCATTTTCAATGGGCATTGCCGAGGGCACTTCTAGTTATGGAATGCATGGCGGTAGAGGGATACCCATGAATGAAATGTGATTAAGAACGAAGTTCGAAATGGTTTGAGTATCTGCGTTGGGAACAACTTGCCTCTAACACTAGACTAGCTACCCTTACAAGTTAGTCTTTAGCTCCATCGAAATTATTGTTTAAAAATAATTTCTCGTAATTGTTATATGGGTTGAAGAACCCTTGTTTCCATAGGACCGTTTTCCCAGTTAATTAGCGAATTCAGCTGTTAATTTTGTTTTTCTGCAACATCGGCGTGAGACTCGGGTACCAAGTTTTGTTTTCTTTTGAACTGTTTCAAAACGTTCCTAAGTAATATTAATTGTATTTACAGAGGTTACGAAATGATTGCACCATACAATTTACTAGCAAGTTTTGGAAATGTCGTTTTTTGGTTTATATTTGAATCTTACCATTTGTTGCTCTTTATGAGACCTCCCTTAGCTGTTGGGGTTATTTACTAGATTCCCGTAGGTTATATTTACCACAGATTTTCAACACTGTATCGACTACCAAGGTTCTGAATGGATTGATTGTGTTAGTTTCTTTTTCAAATATTATTAAATTTGTTAACTCGGGTACCAAGTTATGTTTTCTTTTGAACTGTTTCAAAATGTTCCTAAGTAATATTAATCATATTTACATTAACTCGCAAGTTTGGGCAATGTCATTTTTTGGTTTATATTTGAATCTTACCATTTGCTGCTCTTTACGAGACCTCCCTTAGCTGTTGGGGTTATTTACTGGATTCCTGTAGGTTACATTTATTATAGATTTTCAACACTGTATTGACTACCAAGGTTCTGAATGGGTTGATTGTGTGAGTTTCTTTTTCAAAAATTCTTAAATTTGTTAAATCTTTTCACTCGGAACCACTTCTTCGTTGTCCTGAAGGGACTGGCCGAGAAGTAAATCTGGGTTGAGACGATTTAGTTTTCCATTTGCTGATGGTCCGGTGCATATTCTTTATCCATGATAATTTGAAGTTCCAAAAAGAGAAATGGGTTTTACATTTACAACAGCAACGAGGGTTTTCTTCCTAATTTTGTCTCAGTTTAAATTCGTGTAACTATGAACTTTATTTACTGCTGTGTATATTTGTACTCTTTCCTGGTTTATCCGACATTAAACACTTGTATGCTACACAAAACTATCTTCGAACTGAGAACTAATCTCTACTGATACAGTGAAAGGTATTTCATTTTCAAGAATTATAATATATTGTCACTTAGCTTGTTGTTCGAAGCAGTCAAATATTCATTCGAGACAATCATCTATTAATTCGAAACAGTCATACATTATTATTCAAAACAGTCATATGTTTATTCCAGAACAGTCTTATGTTTACTCAATAAATCTTTTAATAAACATTAGCAGGTTTAGATGATTTCATTCCATTAGCAACAACTGTTATTTTCCATAATTTCCTAGATATCTTCTGGTAATGCATTCAAATCATTCTGAAGATTTAAAGATAGAGATCTAAAATACATCTCTTATAAACATAAGGGAAAAATAAACTTCTTAATATTATAGAAAAGAGATCCTCCTAATAAAATTCATTCCACAATGTCCCTAACTACAGGCCATTATTATAGTGTCATATCCTTATGATGGGATTTCTTTGCACATTAATACTTATGATGAGATTTATGATTGGATTTCCTACATAATCACATAATCAATTTTCCAGTAAAAGAGATGCCAGACATGTACTCAATATTCCTTTAGTATAATATTTTTTCAACAGAAAGTATTCATTACATTCATCTTCATAAGCCATAAAACAAACGTTGTGTCTTAGGTCCTATAATACTAGTGATTCCCTCATTACTATTGTCGTTGTATCCCTTATTGTTATTGTTGTGCCCCTATTGTCCCCATATTGTTATTATTGTGCCCCATAGAATCCCACTATTGTTATTTTTGTGCCTTTATATTATTATTGTTAGGTCAGCTTTGATTATATTGTGACCCCTTAGACTCCTATATATAGAAAGGAGGTTTTGTCATTTGAATCATCTAAGAATTGTTCATTTGTGTAATGTAAAGGAGGTTTCCCCCTCGAAGAGGCTTATTTCTTGATCTATATTTTCTATCTTTTTGTGAGCTGGTTTCATAACATTTGGTATCAGAGCTTTGGATTCTAGGGTTTCGCTACTCCAAGCAGGTCATTGTGGAATTTTCACTATAAAATTTTTGCTACAAAGTTTCAGAAGCTAAAAAAAAAACCCATTTGAGACGGAATCAGTATGAACCTTGGGCCCAAATTTCAGATCTTGTCTCGCTATATTTTCAGAGATATAATCTGAGGAAGTTACGGTTTTTTCAGACCTCCGAAATACATTCCAAACAGGTGACCTTGGAAAATCATCATAAATTTCGCTCTGAGAATCAGATTGTATTTTCGTAAGAAGTTACAAAAAGAGGACGAACCATAGTTTTTTGGGTATCATTTCAGAACCTAAGGTTGAAACAGTGACCCGTGGAAAGTCGTAAAAGTTCGCTCTACTTAACTAGTCTATACTCAGGTCATTGTGGGAGATTTGACATAACTCTTCATTGAAGAATCCAATCTTGATCAGAATTGTGGGGTTAGAAAGACTACTCAGAGGGTCATCGTGATGGTCCAGCCCTCCAAATATGCGAAATGTTAATTCCGTTGTGTGTGATATTTATGCGACTCTTATTGGTAACCACGCTAGGTTCCATGTCCCTCTTAACTCTCCTTTTTAAATTGTGTTATATTTCACAAGTCTCGTTTACTGTGTGACCATATTAAATACGTTTCAGGGTTCCGTGGATTGGATCCACTGTGCAATCTTTATATAATTAATATCGTCTGGTTCCACTGGTCATTGAGTGCCATCTATCGCTCTCCTCGATCTGGTCACTCCCGCCTTTTGACAACCCTATCCTCGTTCTGTGGTCATTTTCTTTCGTTCATTGTGCTGCGGCCCTCCATTCTGCTCTGCCGGGGTATGTTGATGCCTTCCAGATCTTCCTGTCTGTGCGATGGGTTTTTCCCTGAGAACGACAACACTGTCGGTTCCCTGCTCTATGCTTATGGTATGATTGTTGCTGTAGCCGAATTAAATTGACTCTGTTGTTCTGGACTGTAATGGCTTATGGATTCGTTTCTCTGGTTTGTAACTGTTTTTTTTTTTTTTGGTTGCAACAGGACGGTCCTTCGGCTCCACGCTCATGGCTTGGTTCATTCGCCCTTTTTTCGCATCCGAGGTAAGTTAACGTTCTATGCTACAACTTGCTCTGCATTTTCCACAGGCTCTTATGTATCCGCTCCTGGTTCTTAGGTTCTGGCTGTCGGTTCCGGCCTTCACTCGCAACGCCGCCTCTTCAGTCACAGGTAAACGCTAATACGTTGTGGTTTCGTTTTGTTTCAGTATTACTTTGGTTTCCACGCTTCCAACTGCTAACCCGCTTCCCCCTCTGTTGTGCAGGTTACTCAAAAGTTACTGGTCGCCGAGGGTTTGCTCTTTGCCATTTTCAGGAAACAAGACAAGCCGACCGGATTCCAATAACCAGGTAGGGTCGTTCCGACCATGAATCTATTGTTAGCTTTGTGATGGGGTTTTGTTGGTCCAGGTTCTCGCTCCCTTTGTAATTACAATCACTTGGTTTATTGTTGGGTCCAAACTGCTCTGTCACTCCATGGCGTGAATAGTTCCTTTTATGTATATTTTAGGCTGAACGGGTTTAACAACTAACTGTTATGTGAGCACTGACTGCCTGGCTCAGAAACCCTTCTGTGCGCTCTTCGCTTGTAAATGGACAATGGATTAACAAAACATTTCTTGTTTGCTTTTAAGTACTTGTATTATTTTTCAAATGGGTCTATGGAATCATATGCTTTACCTGGAAATTCGTTGGTGACTGTTTGTATGATGACTGGATCTCCTTTTCCCTTTCGCTGGAAGTGGTTCCTTATGTGCTATGTTCCTCCCTTTCGGCTTGTGTAGACCCTATTGGAATAAATACAGTTCGTTGTTCTATCGTTTACAAATGCATCTCTACTCATCAGTAAATAATTATGAACAAACACAGGAACTCGATGTATGAGATAGTTTGCAATGAATTTAAATTGGAAAATGATTTATTTTATTACAGACAAACTGTCATTCTATTTATTTTTCATTACTGGAGATTCGACCCCTTTCAATTTATTTTCTCTCTGTTTAAATGCCTGTAAGGTGTAACAGTTTCTTGCTTTCGGTTGAACTGTCCAACCAATATCTGTCTAACTGTTTACCAGTTTTTTTTTAAAGGAGAATAACCAACTACTAATTATTTTCTAAACTAAAACAATTCATAACCTTAATACTACTGTCTTTAACGGATTTCTAGAAAATGAAAAAAAATAACAATAAAAATAACAAGTTTGATAACCTGTCCAACAATACGTGAAATCTTCGGTTTTTTTCCTGAGACAGTCAACCACCTTCTGTCTCCTCAGAGCTGGATGCTCCTGCATCAGGCTCTCGGGGTGGCAAAAAGTCATGGCTCTGTTCCATGAGATCGTTGACAGAATAACCTGCTTTCTGTATCTGCGTTGCGTCGAGCCACGAACTGTCCTCAATCGGACGGTTCTTCCACTTGACCAAGTATCGCAGATATTCCTTCCTGCGTGTGCGCCTGGCTACCTGTGTGTCGAGGATCCTCTCGATCTCAAGGGGCTGTGCCATTGGCATCTGTCTCATCCACGAACTTTCCCCACAACTGGTGTCCCGTGGTGGCTTCGCTGTCGTGCTGTCTTCCGGATCAGCGACATAAGGGAACAAATCTGCCACGTTAAAGATGGGAGAAATACCTATCCCTGGTGGCAACTGCAGCTCATAGGCATTTGCAGGGACCGATCTTTTTATATTTCAACTTGTTGTATTCCCGTTTTGGAAACCGTTCCTTGCGTAAATGTGCAAGGACTTCATCTCCAACGTTAAACTGAACTTCCCGTCGCTTTGAATCAGCTCGCTGCTTATACTTTTGACTACTGTCCTGCAATTTCAGCTTTACCTGCTCATGTAAGTTGCTCATTGCTTGGGCGAAATCTTCCCCATCAGCACTTTGTTTTTCAAGCTTTCCCAAATCTCGTAATTCGTGCACTCCGCGTGGATGCATGCCATATAATATCTGGAAGGGACTATAACCGGTGCTGCGATTAGGTGAATCGTTATATGCGAATTCCACCTGAGCAAGTACGCGGTCCCACATCCGTGAATTTTTGCCAATTAAGCTCTGCAGTAAATTCCCCAGACTCCTGTTTACCACTTCAGTCTGTCCATTGGTCTGCGGGTGGTAAGCGGAGCTGAACTGTAACTGAGTGTCCAAATTTTTCCACAGGGTTCGCCAAAAATGTCCGGTGAACTTTACGTCCCTGTCGGAGATGATGGACCTTGGGAGACCATGCAGTCTAACGATCTCGGTAAAAAACAAATGTGCTACATGAGTAGCATCACTGGTTTTCTTACAAGGTATAAAGTGTGCCATCTTTGAAAATCGATCTACCACTACCATTACTGAATCGAAACCCCGCTGTGCCTTAGGCAAACCCAGAACAAAATCCAAGCTGACGGAGTGCCATGGTATGCTCGGAATGGGTAATGGTAAATAAATACCTGTATTCTGACTGTGACCCTTTGCTAGTTGACAAATCTTGCACCTACTTATGTACCTTTGTACGTCCCGTTGCAACTTTGGCCAAAATTAGAAATGCCCTACCTGTGAAAATGTCTTATCTATACCGAAATGTACGGCCAGACCCTCACTGTGTTTTTCCCGAATAATGTTCTCTCGCATAGAATAGTTGGGAATACATAACTGTCCTCCCTTAAATAGTAATCCTTCCTATAAATTGTAGTCCAACCATGGGCTATTATTTCTCAACAGAGGGTTTTGGCAGGCCTCATAGGCCTCCTTAAAATCTGCATCTGTTTGATACAGTTCCCTCAGGTGCTCAAAGCCTAAAACTTGCATTGTACTTTCCTGTAAGAGTAGGGTCCTCCTACTCAGCGCATCTGCCACCTTGTTCGCCTGCCCACTAATATGTTTCAATACAAACGTGAAACTCTGAAGATACTCAACCCATTCTGCATGCTTATGGTTCAATTTATGTTGCTGCATGATGTACTGTAATGCAGAATTATCCGTAAATAAAACAAACTCATTACCTAACAGGTAATGTCTCCAATGCTTTAACGCTTGTATAATTGCGTAGAACTCCTTGTCATAAGTTGAGTACTTCTGTCTACTCTCGTTTAGCTTTTCACTGAAATACGCGACTGGTCTATCCTCCTGACTAAGCACTGCCCCAATGGCTGTACCACTGGCATCACAACGAACTTGAAAAAGTTTGTTGAAGTCAGGCAGCCTCAATATCGGCCTTTCGGTGATCTTCCTTTTCAAAGTCTGAAAACTGTTTTCCGCTGCTTTGGTCCAGTGAAAAGGTTGATTTGCCTTCTTGATTGTATCCAGCATGGGTGCGCAGATCTCACTAAAATTCCTGATGAATTTCCTGTAAAAACTTGCTAGTCCGTGAAAACTTCGGACTTCAAATAAACTTTTTGGAGAAGGCCAGCTAACTATAGCTGCCACTTTTTCTGGGTCCATCTTCAGTTCATTCTCTGCAATTACAAAACCCAGGTACACTAACTCCCGCTGAAAAAAGGTACACTTTTTCAGATTTATCAGCAACTTATTTTGCTGCAGCTTCCTCAACACACTTCGAACATGCCTGAAATGTTCTTCCTTGGTTTTACTGAAAATCAGTATGTCATCCAAGTAAACAATTACGAACTTCCCAATGAATTCCTTCAGCACCTCATTCATCAAGCGCATGAAAGTACTGGGAGCGTTGCTCAGCCCAAATGGCATTACCAGCCACTCATACAACCCTTCATTTGTCTTGAAAGCTGTCTTCCACTCATCTCCTTCCCGAATTCGGATCTGGTGATATCCACTCTTCAAATCAATCTTCGAAAAATAAGCCGCCCCACTCAAACAGTCCATCATATCGTCCATTCTCGGCAATGGAAATCTGTACCTGACAGTAATTTTATTAATGGCTCTAGAATCCATGCACATTCGCCACTCTCCTCCTTTCTTTGGAGGCAAAACTGTCGGTATTGCACAAGGGCTCATGCTTTCTCTAATCAATCCCTTATCCAACAACTCCTGAACCTGCTTCCTAATTTCTTCGTGGTCCTTAGGACTCATGCGATAAGCTGCTTTATTTGGCAAACTGGCCCCTGGTATAAAGTCAATACAGTGACTGATACCTCTCCTGGGAGGTAGTTCATCCGGAAGATCGTCCACCACGATATCTCCAAATTCCTGCAACATATTTTGGATTTCCTCGAGTAAGTCTGAAATCTGTGTGTACAGTATCACTGTCTTTGGTCTTCTTACGACAACAAAATTTACATCATTGTCTTCAATCTGTTTTAGAAATTCTTTTCCGCCCATCAGTAGTGCTTTTACCCCACTGGTCTCGGCTGCACTCTCCTCTTTAATGGGTACAAGCGTGTGCTTGATCCCATCTTTGACAAACTTATAACAGTTTGTTTTCCCGTCATGAACTGCGCTTCTGTGAAACTGCCAGGGTCGTCATAGCAGTATATGACAGACATCCATTGGCATAACATCGCAGATAATTTTATCCTTATACTTGCCTATCTGGAACTCCACCTCACACTGTTCATCAACTAACAGTTGATGTCCTTTCTGCAGCCATGACACTTTGTAGGGAGTGGGATGCTTCAGCTTTTTCAATCCCAGTTTCTCCACCATCTCTACAGCCACTAAATTGTCAGTACTTCCGCTGTCGATGATCAGCTTGCAGCACTTACCCTGTGACTTGCACACTGTTCGGAATAAAGCCTTCCGCTGGTCAGGTTCTGCAATTTCTTTTGCTGGTTTCAACAACACCTTATTCAACACTAAAGCTTCACCTGTCTCTGGTGCGTTCTCCACCTCCTGAGGCAATGCCTCAGCTTCCTCTGACTGGGCAACATAAGCTCCTCTCCCACCTGCTGGTTCACCTTCAGGACAGTCATACGACTTGTGCCCCCACTTGTGGCACCGATAGCACTGGACAGATCCTCTGCCCCGACCATTTCCTCTCCCTCGCTGGGTCGGTCGTCCTCCTCTAGTGCTATTGTCCTTCTCTGTTGTTCCTGCAGATTTGGAACTGCTGCCTTCTTCACTTGAACCTGCACCTCTGCCTCTGCCAAAAGCCTTTCCTTTTCCTCTGCCAGTTCCACCTCCTCTCCTGGCATTCTATTTCCTGTTGATTTTCTCCTCCGCCTTTAGAGAAAACTGGTATGCTTCATCTAAAGTTCTGGGTGAGAGGATACCGATTTCATCCAGTATTTCCCCTCTCAACCCATTCACGAATCTGGTTGTCTTTTCTGGGGTATCTTCCATATACCCTGCCCGCAGATTCAGCTTATAAAACTCTTCTGTATATTCTTTAACAGTCATCCCTCTTTGCTTCAAATTATGTACCTGTCTATACAACATGATCTGATAGTCTTTCGGCAGAAACTTCTCCTTCAGTTTTGCTTCCATCCTGGTCCACTTCTTTATAGGCTGTTTGTGTAGCCTTTTTCTTTTCGCCTGAATGCTGTCCCACCACAAGGACGCATGTCCTTTCAACTTTTTGGCGGCGAACTTCACCTGCTTGTCCTCACTGGTTTCCTCGAACTCAAAATACTTGTTTACTTCACTCAACCAATCCAGTAATACATCTGCAGACAAACTTCCGTCATAAGTGGGAAGCTCATGCTTTGGCTTATGACTGGATAGCAAAACTGATTTTAATAGCCTGAGTTCAGGTGTCACCCCTTCAAACTCGTCTTCTAATTCTGCCACATCTTCATCACTATCATCTGCTGGGTCTCTCCTTCCCCCAGCTTCTACTACTGCCAATCTTTCACGCAAAACTCGAATCTCCTCACGCAGTCCCTCTTCTGCTATCCTTCGGACTGCTCTTCCTCTTCCTCTTCTGCCAACCTCCATTTTTTTTCTATTCAGCAAACCTGCTCTGATACCACTTTTGATGGCCCAGCCCTCCAACTATGCGAAATGTTAATTCCGCTGTGTGTGATATTTATGTGACTCTTATTGGTAACCACGCTAGGTTCCAGGTCCCACTTAACTCTCCTTTTTAAATTGTGTTATATTTCACAAGTCTCGTTTACTGTGTGACCATATTAAATACGTTTCAGGGTTCCGTGGATTGGATCCACTGTGCAATCTTTATATAATTAATATCATCCTGTTCCACTGGTCATTGAGTGCCATCTGTCACTCTCCTCGATCTGGTCGCTCCCGCCTTTTGACAACCCTATCCTCGTTCTGTGGTCATTTTCTTTTGTTCATTGTGTTGTGGCCCTCCATTCTGCTCTGCCGGGGTATGTTGATGCCTCCAGATCTTCCTATCTGTGCGATGGGTTTTTCCCTGAGAACGACAACACTGTCGGTTCCCTTCTCTATGCTTATGGTATGATTGTTGCTATAGCCGAATTAAATTGACTATGTTGTTCTGGACTGTAATGGCCTATGGATTCGTTTCTCTAGTTTGTAACTGTTCTTCTTTTTTTTTGGTTGAAACAGGACGGTACTTCGGCTCCACGCTCATGGCTTGGTTCATTCGCCTTTTTTTCGCATCTGAGGTAAGTTAACGTTCTATGCTACAACTTGCTCTGCATTTTCCATAGGCTCTTATGTATCCGCTCCTGGTTCTTAGGTTCTGGCTGTCGGTTCCGGCCTTCACTCGCAACGCCGCCTCTTCAGTCACAGGTAAACGCTAATACGTTGTGGTTTCGTTTTGTTTCAGTATTACTTTGGTTTCCACGCTTCCAACTGCTAACCCGCTTCCCCCTCTATTGTGCAAGTTACTCAAAAGTTACTGGTCGCCGAGGGTTTGCTCTCTGCCATTTTCAGGAAACAAGACAAGCCGACCGGATTCCAATAACCGGGTAGGGTCGTTCCGACCACGAATCTATTGTTAGCTTTGTGATGGGGTTTTGTTGGTCCAGGTTCTCGCTCCCTTTGTAATTAAAATCACTTGGTTTATTGTTGGGTCCAAGCTGCTCTGTCACTCCATGGCGTGAATAGTTCTTTTTATGTATATTTTAGGCTGAACGGGTTTAACAGCTAACTGTTATGTGAGCACTGACTGCCTGGCTCAGAAACCCTTCTGTGCGCTCTTCGCTTGTAAATGGACAGTGGATTAACAAAACATTTCTTGTTTTCTTTTAAGTACTTGTATTATTTTTCAAATGGGTCTATGGAATCGTATGCTTTACCTGGAAATTCATTGGTGACTGTTTGTATGATGACTGGATCTCCTTTTCCCTTTCGCTGGAAGTGGTTCCTTGTGTGCTATGTTCCTCCCTTTCGGCTTGTGTAGACCCTGTTGGAATAAATACAGTTCGTTGTTCTATCATTTACAAATGCATCTCTACTCATCAGTAAATAATTATGAACGAACACAGGAACTCGATGTATGAGATAGTTTGCAATGAATTTAAATTGGCAAATGATTTATTTTATTACAGACAAACTGTCATTCCATTTTTTTTTCATTACTGGAGATTCGACCCCTTTCAATTTATTTTCTCTCTGTTTAAATGCCTGTAAGGTGTAACAGTTTCTTGCTTTCGGTTGAACTGTTCAACCAGTATCTGTCTAACTGTTTAGCCAGTTTTTTTTTAAAAGGAGAATAACCAACTGCTAATTATTTTCTAAACTAAAACAGTTCATAACCTTAATCCTACTGTCTTTAACGGATTTCTGGAAAATGAAAAAAAATAACAATAAAAATAACAAGTTTGATAACTTGTCCAACAATACGTGAAATCTTCGGTTTTTTTCCCGAGACAGTCAACCACCTTCTGTCTCCTCGGAGCTGGATGCTCCTGCATCACATTGCAGGAAGAAATTTCAGACCTTGGAGATCCAAAATTACAGAGATACATCAGATTCAATATCGAGCTCCTACAAAGTGAAAAAAAGGTGTGTAGTTTTTTTTTTAATTTTTGCATAAGCTTGGTTTAAAAAATTAGTTTGAAGGAATTCAAAGGGCATAGTGAAGCATTATTATCGGTAATTGATGCCCTGAAGAAAGAAAATGGAAACATCTAGTAAGCAACCTGAAAGGTCTAGAATGACTCATGAAGAAGAGGAAGAAATGCAACATGATATATCAAAATTACGTGACCAAGTGCAACAAATTTCACTCGCACAAAAAGTAACAGAAGCTAAGATAGATGGTTTAAATAAAGACGTAGAAGCTAAGATGTATGGCGTGGAAGCTAAGATGGGTGGTTTAAAGAAAGACGTAGAAGCTAAGATGAATGATGTGGAAGCTAAGATGGATGGCGTGGAAGCTAAGATAGATGATTTAAAGAAAGGCATGGAAGATTTGAAGATAGATTTGACAAAGTTTCTACAAGAAATGCTTATTGCTGGCGAAAGGGTAGTAAAGGAAACTCATGAAGAGAACAAAATAAATGTTAATCATGATTTCATAGACTCTAACATTGGATCGAAGAACCACCATGTTCCAAAGATCGATATGAGGAAGTTTGATGGCAAGGATCTTGGAACATGGATACTACAGATGGAGCAATTTTTCGATCTCCATAATGTGCAAAACACACAAAAGGTACGCATTGCAACTTTATATTTGGAACCAAATCAATTTGTACGGTATCGATGGCTTTGATCTCGTAAACAAATTTTCACTTGGGCTATTTTTACGCATGAAATGATAGCACATTATGAGGATACAAAAAGAAACATGTTTTTTAGCCAATTGATAAATCTCAAACAAAAAGGTTCAATGATGGAGCACATTGAGGACTTCCAAAAATTGAATATAAGGGTAAAAGATATTCCAGAGAAGCATAGGATTGATGTGTTCATAGGGACTTTAAAAGATAACATCCAACATGAGGTTCGCCTTTGGGAACCAGATTCATTGGTGAAGGCATTCAGGTTGGCAAAAATGGAAAGCAAAATTATGGAATAAGGAAGCCTACCACTCACAATCATAAAGATGGAAGTGTTGCTACCCCTAGCCATCTACAGCCTACAAGGTTGAAACCACAACAATTGGAAGGAAAAAGAGAAAAAGGGTTATGTTACAGTTGTGATAGCAAATACACTAAAGGTCATAAGTGTGCCGAGAAGAAATTATTTTACATAGATTATGAAGAGGAGGAAGAAAAGGATCGAAAAGGATCAAGAAACGTCAAAATAAGAGGATATACATCAGGAAAAAACCCTAGAAAAAGAAGAAATGAATCCGACCATATCTTGTAATGAATTGGCTAGAATTACCACTCCTCAAGCTATCAAGATAGAAGGGCATATCAAGAAGAAAAAGGTAATAGTGTTGATTGATTCGGGAAGTACCCATAATTTTATTCATTGTAAGATAACCAAGGAATTGAATTGCTTCCTATATCCAGCACTAGAGTGTCAAGTGATAGTTGGAAGTGGAGGAACCATAAATTGCCCAGGAAAGTGCCATAATATCAAACTATCCATGGGAGAATATATATTGAATAGCCCAATGCTCTCCATTCTAATGGGTGGTGATGATGTTGTACTAGGAGTCCAATGGCTACAATCCTTGGGTACAATAGCTTTTAATTTTCAAGAACTTTTCATGAAATTCTCTTCAGAAGGAGAGGAAGTTGAATTAAGGGGTATCGCAAGGAAACCGGGAAAGATAATCAGCTCTAATGGAATGACAAGGCTTCTAAAGAATGAACAATGAGGCATAATTGCACAATTATGTTCACTAGAGATTCCCACATTGAAATCATCAGTTTTCGAGTTCTCCAAAAAGTCTTGGACAACCATTCCAAGCTATTTGAGACTCCCAAAGGCCTCCCACCTATTCGTGATCATGATCATGCTATTAATTTGATTCCAGGAAATGTTCCTCCAAACATCAGGCCTTACAGATATCCCTATGTCCAAACGAGTGAAATTGAATGTATGGTTGCATAAATGCTAGAGGCTAGTATAATTCAACCTAGTTAAAGTTTTTTCTCTGCTCTAGTAGTATTGGTTCACAAGAAGGATGGATCATGGCACACATGTCCAGATTATAGGGAGCTCAACAAGTTCACTATTAAAGATAAATTTCCCATTCCTGTCATTGATGAATTATTGGATGAATTGCATGGATCAATTTACTTCACCAAGTTGGATCTTCGTTCAGGATATCATCAAATCAGAATGAAGACTGAAGACATTCCAAAAACAAAATTTAGAACTCATGAGGGTCATTATGAATTTTTGGTCATGCCCTTTGGTCTTACGAATGCACCTTCTACATTTCAAGGTTTGATGAATTCCATTTTCAAACCCTCCCTTAGAAAATTTGTGTTAGTATTTTTTGATGATATACTAATCTACGACAAGTCTTGGAAGGATCATGCCCAACATGTTGACATGGTGCTCAAACTATCAGAGGAGAAACAATTATATGAAAAAATCTCCAAATGTTTATTTGGAGTACAAGAGGTGGAATATCCGGGACATATTGTATCTCATGAAGGTGTTAAGGTATACTCTAACAAAATTAAAACCATTAAGGAATGTAAAATCTCCATATCCATAAAGCATCTACGAGGATTTCTCAGGTTGATAGGGTATTATCACAAGTTTGTTAAGAATTATGGGATAATAGCAGCACCTCTAACAACATTATTGAAGAAAGATGCATTTTCACGGACTCCAGAAACAACGAAGGCTTTTGAACACCTTAAAGAGGCAATATGCCAAGCACCAATCTTAGCCACACCGGACTTCACAAAAACCTTTATTGTGGAATGTGATGTCTCAGGAAATGGAATTGGTGTTGTTTTAAAGCAAGAAGAAAGACCCATTTCTTTCGAAAGTCGTCCAATCAAAGGAAAGTATTTACACAAAGCGATTTATGAGAAGGAAATGTTGGCAGTACTACATGCACTTAAGAAATGACGACCCTACCAAATGGGAAGACACTTCAAGGTAAAAACAAATCATGATAGTCTTAAATACTTTTTAGAAAAAAGATTATCTTCAGAAGAGCAACAAAATGGGTCACAAAGATGTTGGGTTATGACTTTGAAATCATCTACAAAAAAGGGAAGCAAAATGTTGTGGCAAATGCACTGATCTCAAGAAAGGATGAGGATGTCGAAGCATTTCTTTGCGCCATTTCTATTATCCAACTAGATTAGATAAATGAAGCAAGGGATGAATGGAAGAATGACGAGGAAGTGTGGGCACTCATTCAAAATATACAACAAGATCCCAGTACATTTGATACATTTAGCTAGAAAAATGATTCGTTATGGTACAAGGATCGGTTATACCTATGTAAGAATTCCCAACTCAAACAAAATATTCTTAGGGAATTGCACACCTCTCCCTTAGGAGGGCACTCAGGATTTCTAAAAATCTACCATAGGGTCATGAAGGAATTTTTTTGGGATGGCCTTAAATCAGATATTCAAAAGTTTGTGGTGGAATGTTTGGTTTGCCAACAAATAAAGTTGAAACAATTAAGACCCCATGACTATTACAACCTTTATCCATTCCTAGCCAACATTGGGAGGAGGTTTCAATGGATTTTATCACAGGTTTACCCAAGTCTGAAGGAAATAATGTTATCATGGTGGTAGTTGACAGACTTACCAAGTATGCACACTTTTGTGCATTATCTCATCCATTTAAAGCGAATACAATTTCTACGGCATTTATGGAAACAATTCAAAAGCTACATGGAAACCCAAAGATTATTATAAGCGATAGAGATCCCATTTTCACTGGAAATTTTTGGACATAATTATTTTATTGTCTTAGTACTCAGTTAGCTCATAGCTCATCTTATCATCCTCAATCTGATGGGCAAACTGAGATAGTAAACAAATGTTTGGAAGGATATCTTCGTTGCTTTGTATCTGATAAACATACACAATGGGTCAAATGGTTGCCTTTGGTTGAATGGTGGTATAACACTTCCTTCCATACTGCAACAAAAATGACCCCATTTATGACACTTTATGGATATCATCCACCATCCATCACATCATATTTAAGAGAAAATTCTAAGGTTCAAGCAGTGGAAGATCACATTGATCATCAACAACAAGTTCTCCAATTCTTAAAGGATAACCCCACCTTGGCGCAGAATAGAATGAAACAACAGGCAGATCAACATTGCAGCGAAAGAAGTTTTGATGTAGGTGATTGGGTATTCCTACGGCTACAACCATATAAACAAATGTCCGTCAAGCAAGCTAAGAAGGATAATTAATTATCACCAAAGTATTATGGTTCTTACAAGGTGTTGCAAAAGATAGGTACTATGGCATACAAATTGGAGCTTCCTGCAGATTCCCGAGTGCACTCAGTTTTCCATGTTTCATGCTTAAAGAAGGTTATAGGTGATAAGCTTCCAGTTCAAACAATATTGCCAGAACTTGATGAGGAAGGAAAAATCATATTGGAACCTGAAGCAGTCAAAGAAACAAGAACTCGACAGTTATGAAATCGATCCATTTCATAGTATCTCATCAAGTGGAAGAACTTACCCGTTGAAGATTCCACATGGGAGGATGAAAATTTTATACAGAAGCATCTAGAACTACTCAAGCGTTGAGGACAACACTTTTTTGAAGGAGAGGGGCATGTTAGGTCCATATAATACTAGTGATTCCCCCATTACTATTGTCGTTGTATCCCTTATTGTTGTTGTTGTGCCCCTATTGTCCCCATATTGTTATTATTGTGCCCCATAGAATCCCACTATTGTTATTTTTGTGCCTTTATATTATTATTGTTAGGTCGACTTTGGTTATATTATGACCCCTTAGACTCCTATATATAAAGGAGCTTTTGTCATTTGAATCATCTAAGAATTGTTCATTTGTGTAATGTAAAGGAGGTTGCCCCCTCGAAGAGGCTTATTTCTAAGGTGTTGATCTATATTTTCTATCTTTTTGTGAGCTTGTTTCATAACACTGTGATTGCACTTTAAAGCATATTAGTTCATGCTTCAACAACATATGTGTTTGATTGATTTTTCTACCCATAGAAGTTGCATGTATGGTTATAGTTGTATACATGACAGGTGCAAACACAATGTAAAGGTCTACCACTTGCTCTGAAGGTGATAGGAAGCTCTTTGCATGGTGAGCCTCGTCTGGTGTGGGAGAGTGCCAAGAAGAAACTATTAAATGGTGAATCAATATCATATTATCACAAAGAAGGGCTTTTCAAATGCCTAGAAGCCAGTATTGATGTCTTGGATGAAGAAGGGATTTTCAAATGCCTAGAAGCCAGTATTGATGTCCTGGACGAGGAAGCACGAGAGTGCTTCTTAGACCTGGGGTCATTTCCAGAGGATAGAAAAATCTTCGTGGATGCATTATTGGATATTTGGGTTTATGTGCGAAAGATGGAGTGGCATGATGCTTTTTTCATCTTGCTATAACTTGCAAGTAGAAATATGTTAAATTTAACAAGTAATCTCAAGTAAGTTTATTTTCTTCTAGTTGTTGTGTTCAAGCTCTTTGACCTCAGCTTCCTCTATCTTATACATTGTTGTTTTGATAATTGGGCATGTAGGAGTCAAGCAATCAATTATGGAAGTGCCTCTGAGCTGTACTTTTCCGAGCATGATGTCATGCGAGCCTTGGCCCTAGATATGGCATCTCGAGATAGGATAGTTTGCAGGAAGAGGTTGCTTATGCCTAGAAAGGAGGAGAGTTTACCAGGGAAATGGGAGTTGTTCAAGGATCAATTGTTTGATGCTCAAATAGTTTCCATTCACACAGGTGGGTGATGTTAGCAATTTGCTTGGAGAATGGTAATTCAGTTTATTCAAAATATCAAAATCAAAAGTATTGTATTCGTAAATGTTGTTTTTTTCTTTCTTGCTTCAAAATTCAGGACTAAAAAATATTGTATTGGGAGTTGCTGTCTTTTTCCTCAGTCCTAGTGTTTCATGCAAACCAACAAATTTAATCAAAACAAGATATAGGTTATGGATCAACTTAGAACCAGAAAGCCTTGTCAAGGAAATCATGGGCTTCTTTATCACAGAATGGTTATTTTGAATGTCTATATCTTTTCTCTTGTGATTGGTATTTCATGCTAAAGAATCATTTTAATTGACACGGTACATGTCTTGGATCAGGCCTATAAACCAAAGAGACTTTCCAGATTAAGCAACAAGGTATAGGTTATCGGTGAAGCCTAGAAATGAGAGAGCCTTGCCAAAGAGATCTTCGGGGGCTCTTTATCATCAAATGGTCATTTTGAAAGCAATTCCTCTGAAACTACACTAATCGAATAATGAAATTATTTTGAGAGTTATTTTACCTATAATATAAGAAATTGCTATTTCCAAAACCATATATGATTCATGAACTAGTTAATGATGTGTCCAGGATGCTTTTTTTTCTCTATTTTTCTTATATAGACAAAATGCTCTCTAATTTTACTGCTTAGGGGCACTAAGCAATCAACTTGAGAGAAAATTATTTGTTTTTGTTAAAAAAATTTCCATATTCACAAATTGGATTATCACTTCGTGATCTGCATGAACTAATTAGCGACCAATTTCTGGGTGTAGGTGCTTGATATCGAACATCTTAGAAAAGATGTGAAGTGTCTCACAATGTATATTTTTGTAATTGGACTTGGCATTTGTAGTTTACTTGTGCAGGAGCAATGGAAGAGTATCAGTGGTGTAAGATGAATTTTCATGAGGCGGAGGCTTTGGTTTTACTCTTTTCTGCAAGCAATTACTTTCTTCCATCATTTTTGAATAAAATGAGAAAATTGAAAGTCCTCATAGTATTCAATTACGGGTCCAAGAGAGCCACAATGAAGGGTTTGCCATTGCTATCATCACTCATGCAGCTCAAGGCTATTCATTTGGAGAGGTTGATTGTGCCCCGACTTCAAGAGCACAGTAAAGTCTTATAGAACTTAGAGAAGCTATATTCAAGCTTATGTGAAGGGGCTGGAAATATGTCTACGTCCAATGGCAGGAATCTAAAGCTTCCCATAATGCTAGATTTTAACATGGATCATTGTTGTGATTTGGAGGAGTTGCCCCTTGGTATTTGTGACATGTCTTCAGTTCAAAAGTGGTCTATCACTAACTGTCACCTTCTTCGAAAGTTACCTGATGATTTGGGGAGGCTCAGTTCTTTAAGAATGTTAAGAATATCTACATGTCTAGGTCTGAAAGAGCTTCCAACATCTATTGGAAAACTTGGGAAGCTGGAATATATAGACATTTCTCTATGTGAGTGCTTGAAAGAACTTCCCGAGGAAATAGGGTAGCTAAAGAAACTCGAGGAGCTTGACATGAGAGAGTGTTCTCGGTTGAGGAAGCTGCCTAAATCAGTTGGAGGGCTTAAATCTCTAAAGCATGTTATATGTGATGAGAAGATTGGGCAACAATGGAATCGTCTAAAGAGCTGTTCTGCTACCATGGATCTTAGAGTTGAAATTGTAGAAGCACACTTCAACTTGGATTGGCTGGATGGTTAAGATCTCTCTTAAACATGATGCCAAGTGCAAGTAGACTGGTAAGATATCAAGATATAAGCTTCCTATTAATAGAGTTTCCTTTTAATAACGTTTAATTCTCATATGGGCGTCTATTCAATGTTAGCAGATCCTCATATGGGTGACTCTTCAGTGTTAGCAATGCATATTTTTTGGACAAATTTTCAGTTTATGACTTGCGCTCACCATTGCAAGGTTTCTGTTGTGCAGGATCAGGATGAGTGCACGCTGCAAACATGGTATCCATGTTCCACTGGCATTATTGGCCCTTCATAAATTAGTTATCCAAAGTTTATGTGTAGTGTGTCTAGTCCTGTTGGTATAGCTAAATAAATATTCATAATTAATATAAGTGTGTATCTAGAATCCTCATCGTGGTAAAAGTAGGATGTCTAGTTGTGATTGTAACATTAAGGACCTTTTAAATATTGTATTAAGAGTAAATGACTTTAAATATTGTGTTTTAAGATTAAGAGTTCACTTCAACTTGTGGACAAAAGTGAGTAAAATTTGGTTTGTAGTTTTGATGTGTTATGATAATGTTCTATTTCTATTAGATTAGAAGATTTCCTTTAGCTGGCCATAGTTCACTATGGTTATGATTGACCATAGTTTATTATCATTGACTTTGATTTATTATGGTTAATTTTGTTTAACCATAGTTTACTATAATATTACATAGTGACATTATGGTTAATTTATCTTAATTGTGGTTGTTTTTATTTAAACGAAAATCATTTCACTTAATTAAAAAATAAATTATTTCACCTAATTCAAAAATAAATTATAAATTAAAAAAAATAACATCCAAAAACTATTTAGCTTAATTTCCTAAAAAACAAAATAGAACACTTAGAGGATTCCCGGTGGAATACATACACATATATATATATATATATATATATATATATATATATATCAGATCATAATCTACATAATGTAATAAAGACAACCACAAAAATCTGTATTTTATTATTATATCTTATATCATCTAGAAATATGTAAATATCCTAATATCAACATCATGAATCATTTGACAACCTAAATAGTTCAGATGATTTATTAGCAAAGTCCAATATATTCATCATGTAAAAAAAATTGTCAACATCAACTATATGAGGAAACACAAAAAACGTTAACCATCTCTGCTAGATTTTCCCATTCCCATATTGTAATTGTTCCTCAATTTTTGTTTTACGACGTTTCCTGTGCAACATCCAATACAAATGCTAGTTAAAATCTATTTACAATCTATTTTAATTTATATATGAATAATAAATTGAGCTATTTTAATTTCATATATAATCCAAGTTTAAAAACAGATTTGGTACACTACTCACAAAATATCCAAAATAAAAAATAAAAACATAATGTGGAAAAAAAAAAAAAAAAAAAACTATTAAATTACCTCTATTTATCGACCTAATTACCAAACACTATAATAACAAATTTCCCCAAATAAATTATTTAAAATAACACAATTGAAATAGGTAGAAATTTTGGTACCATATCCCTAACCAAAAAACCATTGAAAGACAAAATTCCATCAAGATACATATAATACCATAATGGCAAAAAGATACCCAATTTTTTTTCCCAAATATATATTCCATGCCCCAAAAAATATAAATAAGTCGTATATTTTGTTTATTAAAATATCAAAATCATATGTTTTTCTTATGATAATACTTGCGTTTCAAAATCATATGTTTCTTTTGTTAAAATAGTTAGGTTTCAAATACTGTTGACACATGATCCCAGAAAGAAATTTCGCTGAACTTCTAATCATCGAATGGCATGACACGTGGCAAACCAGAGTGCCGCAGCATTGCGTGATCTTGGCACCACGGGTTTTGGGTGAGACATCTTGGATTCCAGAGCCTGGCGGTGGAAATCGGAAATTTGGTGACTATCCGAAATTTTGTGACTGCAGGTCTTCTTCAGTATAATTGATATATTTCTAATAAAATTTTAAAAATACAAAATAATGAGTATTATAAATTATTATTTAAATTTAATTAAAATAATTAGATTATAAAATTTAGGTTTAAATTATATTATTAATTATTTTTTTTTTCAAATTAATTAAAATTTATTTACGTATTTTAATTTATATATAAATAATAAGTGGTGTTATTTTAATTTTATATAATCTAAATTAAAAAATAGATTTGATATATTATTCACAAAATATCTAAAATAATAAATAAAAATATACTTTCCAAAATCTAATCATAAAAAAGGCCATTAAATTACTCTTATAAGAAATTATTTATTTGCGTAATAACAGATTTACCCCAAATAAATTATTTATAATAACACAATTGAAAAGAGAGGAAATTTTGGTACCGTATCCATCCCGAAACAAAAAATTCCATCAAAAGACGTACTTCAACCCCAAAAAAAAATTAAATATATTAGGAGAGATTTAGCTAGAATACCATAATGGTAAAAATACACCCAATTTTTTTCCAAAAATATATTCCATTGTCCTGAAGATGAACCACACTAGTTAGTTCGAAAAATACTCTCTATGTGATTTTTCCAATTTTTTTCATAATTAACAAGTTATGGATCACAGAAGCTTAAATTCGAATATAAATAAATCATATATTTTATTTATTAAAATATCAAAATCATACATTTTTCTTATCATAACACTGGGGTTTCAAAATCAGATGTTTCTTTTGTTAAAATAATTGGGTTTCAAATATGTTTGAAACATGATCCGGCAAAGAAATTTCACCTAACTTCTAATCAACTTGCACACGCATAACCAGTCACAAAACCAATGCCATGTCAAATGATACTGGGCATATATTTTTGGAGTTGTCTTTAATGTTACTTTTTGGACTTACCGGTTCAGGAATGTGGGAAAAAATTGAGGTGAAATCTTGATTTGTGTTATTTAAACTGTTTTTTTGATTATATATATGGATTCAGCACCTGAAAATTCTGGGGCACTTCAAGGATACTCTCTATGTAATTTTTTCCAAAAAATTTCATAAATTAACAAGTTATGGATCACAAGAGTTGGTAGGGCCTAGAACGCAACCGCAACAGCCTCACACAGCAGCTCGCAGTAGCCCTAAACGCAGCAGCTCACACAACAGCACGCAGTTGCCCTCAGTGGCCTCCTGCTGCTGAGGATCGATCAACATGGAATCATTAGAGGACGAAGAGCCTCCCTCAAATAACCAACGAGAAAATGAAGGAACAACAAAAGCTTTCGCCTCTCTCATTTCTGCAATGGGTCCGGAAAAGATCTGATCATCAGTCACCAAGTTTGTTAAAAGATTGGAAGACATCCCGGAAATATCACTCCCTCCAGCTCTTCCTCGTAAAGCAGCACTCTCCCTGGCGGAACGTGGATTAGTTGGGCAGTTTACAAGGTTATGGCCATCGCCCAAAATGGTACAAAAATGGGTAGAAAGGAACTGGTTTGAAACAATAAACAAAGAAATCTTAATCAGGTTCTGTGGAAGAGGATACTACACCTTCCACTTTGAAACCAAGGAGGATCGAGATCTAATATTTAGGAATGGCCTGTACTTTATGGATACAAGGGGTTTGTATCTAAACAGATGGACGCCAGATTTCGACCCAGAAATGGATATACCCAATGCCGTTCCTGTTTGGGTCAGATTGCCGCATCTTCCCCTCCACTGTTGGGGAGACGATTCAGTTAAAGCCATAGGAAATGTAGTTGGGAAATACATAGATAGGTGTGAGCCAAAGGAAAACATGCATGCATGTGTCAGAATCTGTGTAGAGGTGGAACTAGGAAAAGGGCTTCCAGAAGCCATCAAAATCAAAGTGGATCAATGGATGGATATACAACAGCTGGACTATTAACAAATCCCCTTCAAACGCAAGGTACATCATGAATATGGTCATTTTGCTAATAGATGTACAAAAAAAAATACAATGAAAACGAAAAGATTGAAGACCCGGAAAACAAATGGGAACAGGTCAAAAGAAAGAAGGCGATCCATAAACAACCAAATCCTTCTTCTACGCAGCCCTCCATATCCTCTAAGCTCCATCCTCTACCACCAAAATCTAACATCAATTCTCTTACTAGCCTCAATCCTTTTGAGCCACTAGATCCCTCTGTCCCCCCATCCCCTGGACCTAGATCCAGATCTAGATCTAAATCCCCTCATCACACTACCCCCCCCAATCCCCTCTGGCCCCAACCACCCAAATCTCACCCCCCCCCAGTAGACAGAATCCTAACTAGAAAGCAGTCAAAGGAAGCTCTCCCAAATGTAGAAAATAAAAAAAAAAGCAGGAAGAAAGACAAACAAAGAGCTGAGGGATGAAGCAACAACAAAGGAAATGGCATTAGGAACGCAACAACCTATGGAAACCTTCTTAGGAAGGAACACAGGAAACAATGAAAAAAGCCAGCAAAGAGGGAAAGGAGCCATGCACCACCCAACAAGCAAATAATGATAGTGGTCTCCTGGAATTGCCGAGGATTGGGATCATCCGTCAAAGAAAATGCCACAAGAGACATTCTGGCAAAAGAAAACCCAGACATCCTTATGATTCAGGAGACAAAAACAAATAGCCAAGAAACTGAAAATATCAAAAAAAAAAATCAGAAATTATGAAGGTGAAGCAATACATGCAATAAGAGTCTTAAGAAGGAATATGGGAATTAATACACTACAAAAAAGAACAACACTGGATACAAACGGATCTAATGCAAATCAGTACAAAAGAGAAGTGTAGTGTCATCAATATATATGCCCCAAACCACTACAAGGAAAAAAAACAATGCTGGGCCACCATAAAAGAAGCACTAAAAGAAACGCAAATAGGAAAAATAATTCTAGGAGGAGACTTAAATTTCGTAAGAAGTATAGAATAAAAGTTTGGAGGCATATATCACACAGACCCATCCAGGGATGCACTAGAAGAAATAATGGAACAACACAATCTTTTAGACATCCCCCCAAGCAACGGGAAATACACTTGGAGCAATAAAAGAGTGGGCAAAAGCAATATAAAAGAAACGTTGGACAGAATCTTGATACAAGAAAACATAGCAGCAACGTACAGTGCCATTGAAACAAAAATCATTCACACCACGACATCTGACCATAAACCGGTGGCAATAGTCATGGGCAAAATGGAAAATCAAGGACCGCTCCCATTTAGATACAGCTCAATTTGGGACAACAATATCGAAATCAATGAATTAATTAAGGAAGCATGGGAGCCAAGAGTATCAGGATGACCTCAATATATTTGGGAGACAAAATTAAAAAATGCAAGAATCAAGTTAAAGGAATGGGCAAGAGCAAATGAAATTAAAAAAAGAAAGAAAAGAAAATTATAGCAAAGAATGGACAACATGCAAATTGAAAAAGAAGGTGGAGAAGAAGGCAAGCAAGATTATCTAAGAGAAAAGGAAATCTTTTGGGAAATATACAGGGAAAACAGGAAAGAAGAAGAAGAGGTTAGACTGAAATCCAGAAGCCTGTGGCTCAAGGCAGGGGATAAAAATACATCTTTTTTCCATAACTCAATGAAGATTAGAAGAGCAAGAAATCAAATAGAAAAAATCCAAGTGGAAAATCAAGAGGTCAAAGGTGCAGAGGAATTAAAAAAAGCAGCCCACAAGCACTTTAAAAATTTATTGTCAGCAAAAGAAGAAATGGCTGAATATGAAGATTTCCTTTAGCACACAAAAAAATAAATAAAAAGAGATCAAAACATAGAAATGTGTAAAGAAATTACAGAAGAAGAGGTAGTGGCGGCTATATGGAGCCTGCATCCGGATAAAGCCCCAGGGCCCGACGGATTTACAATAGCATTCTTCAGATCTCATTGGTATACAATCATAAAAGATTTCTTAAGAATGGTGAAGAATGTTTTCAAAAAAAAAAAAGGAAGCAACACAAAATCCTCCTACCTCGCCCTAGTCCCAAAGGAGTCAAATCCCTCCACCTTCAACAGGTATCACCCTATATCTCTGTGCAATTCCTCTTATAAGATAATAACAAAAATAATTGCAAATAGAATCAAGGAAGTGCTACCAATAATCATATATGAAAATCAAGGAGGATTTGTGCCCAATAGGAAAATCATAGATAATGTAATTATTGTACAGGAAGCTGTACACTCTAGTATGCTAAGGCAAGAAAAATGCATAATAATTAAATTAGATATGGAAAATGCATTTGACAGGGTCAACCATCCATATCTCATGGCTGTTCTTCAGAAACTAGGTTTCTCAAGAGAAATAATAGAAGTCATCCAGGCATGCATCTCCACCCCTTGGATTTCCCCCCTCATAAATGGAAGGCCAAGTGAATTTTTTCAAAGCACAAGAGGACTCAGGCAAGGATGCCCTCTCTCACCCTTCCTATATATTATAATCGCTGAAACTCTAAGCAAAGCTTTGGAAAAACAAAGAGAAGAAAGAAACATTACAGGGCTCAAAATAGCAAAAAGAGTAAAAACAATCAACCACTCACTTTTTGCAGATGACACCCTCCTGCTGGGAGGGGCATCAACAATAATAGCAAGAAGGTTCAAAAAAATTTTAGATGATTTTTTACAGGTTTCAGGTGGGCTTCTGAATAACACAAAATGCAGAATATATGGATGGAACACCCCCCCCAGAATCATGCAAAGGATTTCACAAATATTAGAAATCCCAGTACAGGAAAAATGGACCCATTTCTTTTACCTGGGACTTCCAATCTCAAAAGAGAACATGAAGGCAGAAATATGGACCAAGCAGATTTAAAAAATGAAAAACAAAATTAAGAGCTGGTGTATGATGTGGTTAAATTTGGCAGGAAGGGTTATTTTAATCAAAGCACTCCTTGCAGCACTACCTATCTACCAATATTCAATAATCATGGTCCCATCAAGTGCACATAAACAAATGGAGTTAATCTTAAGAAGCTTTCTATGGTAGGGGGGAAACAAGAAAATAAAAAACACAGCCTAGTGAGGTGGGAGCAAGTAGTGTTACCTTACGAACAAGGAGGTCTTTCTATACAGATACCTGGACTCATGAATGCAACCCTGGGAATGAAGATAGTATGGAGATTGATCACGGGAAAAGAGATTTGGTGGTGGTGGAAAAAAACTCTCATCTCAAAATACATGGATGGTTCAAGGGAAAGATTGCTCAATGGAAATATCCCAACAAGACAATGTAATCAAGCTTGGAAGCTAGTAAAAAAAACAATTCCTCTAATGAGTAGCTACATCTCTAAAATCCCAGGCAATAGGAAAACAATATCGATATGGGAGGACAGAATCATGGGAAAAGAACCACTGAAGACTCATCTAGAAATAGAAGGCATCCAAAAGTGGATGAAAGGAAAAGGTATTAACACTCTACTCTCAATTTCTCTGTGGAACCAAAAGGATTGGCAAGACTGGAAACTCTCAACAATACCTGCAAATCTAGAAGGGCAATGGAGCAAAATTAGGTAGCTCCTAAAAGGGGCAGCACCAATCAACTATGATGAAGAAGATGGATACCTCTGGGATCCTAGTGGTGGGCATTACACAGTCAAGATGGGATACAAAATCCTACAAGAACAACCAAACCAACAAGATTGGGACCCTTGGAAAATAGCCTGGAAATCCGAAAGCTTGCCTAACATCAAATGTTCATCTGGAATCTTCTAAAAGGGAATGTTTTAACCAATGAAAACTATAAAAAAAAAGGTTTCCAAGGTCCATCAAGATGTCCATTATGCCAACAGGCTGAAGAAAACATTCAACATTTATTTCAAGAATGCATTTTTGCCAAAGAATGTTGGCAACAACTTATAAGCACCTTGGAAATAAGAATAAATTTTGAAAAGCCGTTGCTGGATTTTCTACAAACTCTAGAGAAGGCCTATCCATATACAACAAAGAAGAAAGTCACTATTCAAAGAATATGGAAATGCATCCCAACAGTACTATGCTGGCAAATTTGGTTGACAAGAAATAAGTGCATCTTCAAAAACCAAACTCCAAGAATAGGGAAAACTCTATAAAAAAATGTGGGGATTAACTTCTGAAATCCTCAACGTTAAAGGAACAACGCCAACAGATCACAACATTCTACAACAAGAAGAGCGAGATTGGTTCAACAAAGCCATAAATAACAATGGACAAAAAGGACAGAGGAAATCAAACTCAGGAAATATTTGGAAAATAAGAATGAGTGAAGAGGAACTAGAAACTTGGAAAAAAAATAAGAACAGATACTGCCTCTACTTTGATGGGGCTTCAAAGCATAATCCGGGAAAGGCAGGGGTAGGGGGATTAATCCTTGATCCTAATGGGAGAGAAATTGTCAGATATGAATGGGGACTTGGACAAATTTCAAATAATAAGGCTGAAGCATATAGCTTGTTGCTGGGATCAAGAATGATAAAAAAAAAGAGAAATACAAAATCCTATAATAATAGGAGACTCAACCATAATAATAGAGGCAATGGCACGAAATAAAAGCCCAAGTAATGAGTTCATGAACAGAATTCTCAGAAGAATCAGGAAGAACCTTGAAGACTCTGGCGATGTAATCTTCAGACATGTCTTGAGAACACATAATCAACAGGCGGATTATTATGCAAATCAAGTAGTGGAAAAAATTGAAGGGAATATTCGTGAAAATCAGGAGGAATATCACAACTCAGTCCCATAATAATCAACAAAAGATCATAAGTATGAGGATCCCCAAAAATAAGGAACAAAGCACAATGATAAAAGAAACAAAAAATAAATCAATAGTAAAAAATCATCAAAGGACACTCCACTGCAGACAAAGGCAAAAAGTCACGAGAATTCAATGGAAACAACTCAGTAGTTCAAAAATTCGCATGAGTATAGGAAGGCAACAAGATTACAGTTACGAGAATCATGCTGCAGACCACCTCATTGAAGGCAGTCACTGGAGTGCTCAGAAATGCTATAAAAGAAGAAGGAAATCGAATATTTCAAGCAAGCGTTTCATGCAAATTTGTGCTCATGCAGAGTTTCTCTGCTCCCCAGTTCAGCGATCAGGTTCATCACCCTCTCCAAGCCCTTCATGCAAATCTATTACCTTCCTTGCCTCTCTGCGAATTAATTCGCATGGAGCGGAGTATTCATATCGCATCGACGGATTGTTAAAGGGAAGCGAGAGCCATCCAATCGATAGATCCACAGATCTAACGGTCATCACATGGGGAAGGCACACAGAAGATAGCCAGCGAAAAGGTGGTTTTTATATAGGAAATGGTATTTCGGGTCAGCAAAAAGTAGTAAGTGGTAATTCGGATTGGGAACCCGATTTCATTAACTGTGCGACAAATAGCAGCGAAGGAGAGAGGAAAAAACAACATTTCGGGCGGGTAACAACCGTGCAAGTGGTCCACCCGAAATCACTTTCAGCCATCGGATCCAATGGTGATGATCAACGGTGGAGAACCGCCGATCATTTTGTTGAGCGAGTGAAGTCACTACCGTCGGATCTAAAATCAGATCAACGGTGATGAGTTAGATTCAATGGAGTAATGGATGACAGAGATTAGTGCAGCATAGGGAAATGCGATGAAGTATGGACCGTCAGATTGGAGAGTTGGCAAGGAATGGATGTGCCGGTATGCGATGGGTCGATACTCCGATGGCCAATGAAGTGCTGATCGGAGATCGAAGAATACAAAGGAGCAGTGCTCCCACGGAAGGCATTAAGTAGAACTCGACCTCAGTTCTATTATGTCACATTCAGAATAACAGTCAGGAAAGCACAGAACAAAAGAAGCATGGACAACAACAGTGAAGGAAGCGGTAGCTCAGACAAAATAAGGCTCAGGAAGCATGGCGATGCAGAAAGAAGAGATCATGGATCTAAAAACCAAATGCAAGCATCTAGAAGAAGTAGTGGCATACTACAAAAATAACACAATGAGCATTGAAGGAGAGAACTCGGTCAATTATGACAAGAAGAACCAACCAACTCAGGAACAATCAGTCTACAAGCCATGAAGAAGTTACAGTTAATCTATGATTTGTAAATTTACTTCCCTGGTAGGTCAGTTTGTTAGGCAGTATTCAAGAATAGTCATAAAAATTCATGAAATTTTGAACTCAAGCATAGGAGATGGGATTGCGCTCCCATCTCATTGCTCAGTTCACTATCATACTATAGTCGATTGTAATAGGAGCTTGCTCCAACACAGCTTTTGGTAATATATCAACTACCCGACCTTGTTAAAAAAAAAAACAAGTTATGGATCACAGAAGCTTGAATTCGAATATAAATAAATCATATATATTTTTTATTAAAATATCAAAATCATACATTTTTCTTATCATAATACTCGGGTTTCAAAATCACATGTTTCTTTTGTTAAAATAATTGGGTTTCAAATATGTTTGAAACATGATTCGGCAAAGAAATTTCGCCTAACTTCTAATCAACTTGCACACACATAACCAGCCACAAAACCAATGGCATGTCAAACGATACTGGGCATATACTTTTGGAGTTGTCTTTAATGTTACTTTTTGGACTTACCGGTTCAGGAATGTGGGAAAAAATTGAGGTGAAATCTTGATTTGTGTTATTTAAACTGTTTTTTTTATTGTATATATGGGCTCAACACCTGAAAATTTTGAGGCACTTCAGGGATTACCCATCAAATTTGTGATTTCAATAAATTCTGCCGGATTTTAGAGAAATTAAACTGAAAAACTAACTGGAAAAGCTTCCAAAAAATCTCACTAAAGACAACTCATATATCTTTTCTATCCCATTCGTAAAAGACCCACATCATTGGATAGCATGACACGTAGTAAACCAGAGTGCTGCAACATTGTGTGATCTTTGCGCCACTAGTTTTGGCTGAGACATCTTGGATTCAAGAGCTTGGCAATGTACATTGGAAACATTGTGTAATCTCTACGCTAGTAGTTTTGGCTGAGACATCTTGGATTCGAGAGCCTAGCAATCTACATTGGAAATTCCCTGCACGTCTTCCTCGCATAATATGTCACAATATACTCCCATTGATCTGCTCCAACTATACTCTCATTGCTCTGTTCCAACTGAACATATAGGGAGGTGGAGGAGGTGGTGGCGGCAACAATACGATTGAACCACTAAGAAGATTTATATGATAATTTTTTGGTATTTAATATAAAGTTAAGAGGAAGCATAAGTGATTAACAATTTCGTCTTCTAAGTGTGCTCTGATTTGTCGAGGCGCTAAGAGGATTTATATGATAATTCTTTGGTATTTAGCATAAAGTTAAGAGGAAGCATAAGTGTTTAACAATTCCGTTTTCTAAGTATGCTCTGATTTGTCGGGGCTTTGTGGAACTTTGGCGTAAAAATCTATGCACATATGTTAGATGGGAACCAGAAGTATAGACTAAAACAAGAGGTACACTGATTCAAAAGAAAAGCTTATCAGATCAATTATTGATAATTTAATTAAAATTCTGGAAGATTTATTTTAAAATAGTTGCAACATAATTGTAACTTTATTTTAAATTATTATTATTATTATTAATAAATAAAATAAATTAATTTATGAATTAAACATATATACATTTAAAAAAACATGTGACGAGATTCTTAACCATGGAGATTCACCCCATTTACTATAGATATTATTAACTTGTAAATAGGTTTTGTTACAATACCATGTGCCAATACTATGGTTTACTAATACCACATTCCCAAAAAACCATAATTCATGTAACTCATGTCCATGTAGCGCATGTCCATATGACTATTTTTAACTACCAACAATTTTTTATGACTAATTTTAACTACCAACAAATTATTATTATTATTTCTAAGTAATACTATTCTATTGATCTGAAACAAAATAAAAATATAGCGAGGCGCCGACCTCTGCGGTGCTGAATAGAGTTTTGTCAAAAAATATCACAAACTAAACGCGACTGCCCAGCGAGGGGAAACCAGTCCATGTGAACACAAGAAAAAGCCCACGCAGGGGTCTCGAGTTTTAACATAAAAAATGCCTGCACAAGCACACAGACCATGCCAGAAGGAATGATATAAAAACAAAACACAGGAGAAAAACCTCAAACTACAAGTCTTGAAGTCTTCAGCAAGCGGCAAAGCGACACCTGGCAGCCAAGTCATCAGTCAGGATGGACCCTCTGGATGTCATTTGGAGGGGGCTCTTCTACAATGCGACACGCGTACTCGTACCAGTCATCATCCTCTACTAACGTGCCGCGCGGGATGCCACCAACTGTTTGTATGCCTGCTGAGTTGCCCTCGGCTGCATGCTTGCCAGACGTGTCGCCCGGGTCGCCACCAGTTGCCTTCGTGCCACCCGCTCTGCCGTCGGTGGCATGCCTACTTCCAGCCAGCTCCTCGCCATGCAGAGTGCCAATTTTCTCTACCATCTGCTGCTTGCCTAGGTCTCGATCTTCCCTGTTCCGCTGAGCGTCCCTTTGTTGCTCGCTGTTGCTCCTTGTTTGAGCTTTCTGCGGGTAGATTTCCTCACTGTAGGTAATGGTAACAGTGGCAATGACGACTGGCCGAGGCAGAGAACTATGAAAGCGGAATTGGCCGTATGTTGAGAGGGATGAGGGGGGAGGGGAAGATTGGCGGTTTGGGTAGCAGCATTCACTCTGCGGGCACCATGGGCCTGTGACCGTCCTCTGCCACTGCGAGTAGCGGGGTATCTTCCAGAGAAGGGACCATGGGAGTGAGTAATAGAAAAGGAAGAGGAAGGAGAAGTAGGTTCAGGGCTGGGCGTAGCGGGGGGGGGGAGTGCTTCCGCCACGACTACCCCCTCTTCTGCTATGCATTCGGTGGCGAGTGCGTGCCATGACTGTGTTAATATCAGAGTTATCAATTGGGGAAGCAGAGGTATTTATAGGACTGGAGTGGTTGTTCCGAAGGAAAACAAGGGGATTCTGAGCGCAATTCAACTCACTATGTGTCGTTTGGGAAAAGTGATAACCATTTCCCAAATCCACACAACAGAGTAACCAACAACGTCTACCAGTGATGGTGCGAGAGCTTGGCTCCGTAGCTTGAGGGGGGCATGAGTAGTTTATCAGGGGAGGGAAGGATGAATTGTGGCTTGAGGAGGCCATAGCCTTATGCTTGCTACAGATTTCTCGACTTGAGCACCAAAGTAATGATGCCTGCAAGTCGACAGTTATTTGCCATAAATTGGCCTGGAAGGGGATATGGGTGGCCATGTGGCCAAGCCGCCTGCCGTCTTTCAATCTAATCATCATTAATTGCATCATGATCACCCGCATCCGGGTTTTAACTACCAACAATTAATTTAACTACCCATAATTAATAAGTGACTAGTATGGATCACAAAATATTGTAGTAATAGTGAGGATAAAAGGTTGATATTTATGTCAAACCTAGTTATGCTCTTTTACTTTCAATTTAATTAAAAACTAACCCTACCATATAAATTAAATGATTGGTAAACTTCGATCAATCCATAAGTTATAGATGTTTTTTTTACGTTTACCAATAATTTCTACAACTACCCTAATTATGTTAGTTATCCACAAATAAACTCCAATGAACATAGAATGGTATAATAAATGAGATAAAAAAATATGATATTAGTTTCAGAGTAAATATAAAATCTTATATATATGCTTTTTTTCAATAAAAAATATTTTAGTGATTGGAACAATGGTGATATAAAAAGTTAGATTTCTTATCAATCTAGAACTTTAATACAATGTGTGATAATTTGGATTATTTTAAATTGAACAAAATTTCTAAAAACATTATTTGATCATGCATTACATTTAGAATTAAGGTAAAACTTTCATGCATTACATTTAGAATTACGGTAAAACTTTCATTATCTTTAAAAATTGTAAGAATTTGTTAACAATTTTTTATTTTTTCTATTTGTTTGTTGCCCGATAAACTTTCATATTAAAAATGTGAATAACTTTCGTATAAAGATTTTAGATATCACTTTTATTGAAAACTTTCCATATAAGAAACACTAAAACCATATATATTACACTTATTTTATTATTATTATAATATATATATATATATATATATATATATAAATTGTATTTTAACTTAAATTCCAAACTTCATAGATTCTTTTAACTATTCTAGGATACTGCCGGACGTATTGACCTACTAAGAAAGCAAATTTACATGACATAAATTCTCATTGGGTTTATGGCTTGTTAACTGAGTATTCTTGGGCTGCTTCAGTCATGTTGTTGTTGTTAATTGACTTTTCTCCTTCTGCTCATAGTGTTTCTCTTGTAGTATTCTACTTCTTCCTCCGGATGCTTACACTTGGTTTTCAGCTCCTTTATCTCTTGTTGTTGCCCTGCCATATTTTGCTTCTGAAGGTTGTACTCCATTCTCATTTCACTTCTTAGATCTTTGAGAGACTTTTGCAACCAATGTATCGTGACCTTGTTTCCTTTGCATGCTAGGCATGAGTCTTTCCTGGCTACCTTCTCAATGGGGTTAAATTCCATCTGACTACTGTTTCCCCTTGCTTTGCTTGGCTGCCTGCGCTCCCTTGATCTTTCGTTGCTTTGATTTGATGGCCTCTGTTCTAAACTTTTTGTGTAGCTGGATTTGTTGGTCTCTGTCCTGGGCCTTTTGATTTGTTGTGGAAATTATCACTGAGTAAATAGCGGTGGCGAGAGGCCTGCGAATTAGGATAGGTGGGCAATAGGCATAAATTAATGGAGCAATTTGCGAGGAGGATTGAAAGCTGATAAGCGAAGGCTGGTCGTATAGAGACAGAGGGCAGTTAAGAAGAGATCACGGAGACAAAGACCGGTTCCACTGAGATAGAGAGCAGAGAATTTGATAGATAAGGAACTGATGAGTAGAGACAGGTCGATGAGTGCCGGAGGGTGCGATACCTGATAGATAGAGAATAAGACGGGCTGATAGCTGATCGCTCCTTATGGGCTGCGATATGATCTGCGGTGAATAGCAAATGATTAATGCGCAAAGAGCAATGACTGCGCTGTAGGAAAGGTGAGCTGAGAGGATTATAGCGAAGAGTTGGAGGCTAGTCACAGATCTCGAGAAATTTAAGGCTTCAGTGCGCGTTCTGCAAATCACAATTCGACTGATCCTTTGATGCAAATACTCTGCGAGCTTACCTCTATTCTTATAGTTATGTCGATCGACCCATGCATTGGTTTTGGAAGCTGCTACTTGAGCGCTCTTGTCCTGAGAGTCTCGAGAATCTTCTGAGCTAAGATTTGCTTGCTCGTGGGCCTTATTACTTAGATTGCCTTCTCTGCCAACTATCTTGTGCTTATCCTTGTTTCCCTGCTTTTTCTTCTGCCTACCTGTGCTTTCCTGAGATTTCTTTGGGCTGTATGATTTTTGGCTTGCTGTGATTTTTGTTTTTTGTTTTTCTCCTTGATTTATCTTGATTCGACCCTTTATTTTCCAGAATTTTATTCTTATCATATTTGTTTTGATATTATGGCACAAAGAGGTAGTATTCTTCGTTGTTCTCCCTGACTCTTCCTTCATTCTTTTCCACCGCTTTATTTGCATACTGATCTGCTTGCTGATTGTGGTGTCTCAGGATGTGTTTGAAGGTTACATTGCCTGAGTCATCCAAATTCCTTCTAATTCTTTTGATGATTCTGCTCATAAACTCGTTGCTTGGACTTTTGGTTTGGACCATTGCCTGGATTATGATGGCTGAGTCTCCCAGGATTATTGGGTTTTGGATTCCTCTTTTTTTAATTATTTTTACCCCCATGAGCAGACTGTAGGCTTCAACCCTATTGTTGGAGATTTGTCCCAATACCCATTCATATGTGACTATTTTTTCCCACTTGGGTCATATATTATCCCCCCTGCTCCTGCCTTTCCAAGATTATTCTTGGAGGCCCCATCAAAGTGCATACATATCTGTTTTGAATTCTTTTCCAGCTTTCAGTTTCTTCTTCAGTCAATCTTAACTTCCAATTTTTTCCTGAGCTTTCTTTTCTCTATTCTTTTTTACCATTGTTGTTCATTATGGCTTTGCTAAGCCAATCTCTTTCTTCCTGCTAAAGGATATTATTATCTGTTGGGGCAGTTCCTTTTTCATTGAGAATTTCTAATGTTAGTCTCCATGCTTTTAATAGTGTTTTCCCAATTCTAGGATTTTGGTTTTTGAAGATACATTTATTCCGAGTCAGCCAAATTTACCAACATAGGACTGTTGGAATGCATTTCCATATTCTTATAATTGTGGATTTCTTCTTTGTTGCGTATGGATAGGATTTCTCTAGATTTTTGAGGAATTCCGGCATTGGTTTCCCATACTCTATATTCACTTCTAGCGGGCTCAAGAGTTGCTCCCAGCATTCTCTTGAGAATTTACAATCCTGAAATAAATGTTGTATGTTTTCTTCTGCCTGCTGACATAATGGGCATCTTGATGGCCCTTGGAAGCCTCTTTATTAAGATTTTCACTTGTTAATATCTTTCCTTTTAATAAGGTCCAGATATTTTTTTTTTATCTTGGGCAAACTTTCAGATTTCCATGCTATCTTCCATGGTTCCCAATCTTGCTGGTTGGTTTGTTCTTGGAGAATTTTATAGCCAATTTTGACTATATATTGCCCATTACTTGGGTCCCAAAGATAATTGTCTTCCTCATCCTAATGAGTTGGTGCTGCCCCTTTTAAATGCTGCTTTATTTTTTCCCTTTGTCTTTCCAGGTTTGCTGGTATTGCTGGCCTTCTCCATTCCTGCTATTGTTTCAGATTCCACAAAGAAATTGAATGTAAATTTTTAAGGCCTTTCCCTCTCATCCATTCTTGAATGCCATCCATTTCCGGGTGCTCCTGAAATGGTTCTTTTCCCATAATTCAGTCCTCCCAAATTGATATTTTTTTTTCCATTCCCTGGGTTTTGGAAATGTATATGCTCATTGTTGGGATGACTCTTTTAACTAGCTTCCATACTTGGGTGCTTTGCCTTATTGGGGTGTTTTCAGTTAGCAATTTCTCCTTGGAACCATTCAGGTATTTGTTTATGAGGGCTTTTTTCGACTAGCTCTCTTTACCTGTTATGAGTCTCCAAACTATTTTCATTCCCAAAGCTGCATTCATGAGCCCAGGTAACCGAATGGACAGGCCTCCCTGTTCATATGGTAGCACTACTTGTCCCACCTAACCAAACTGAAATTTTTATTTTCCTGCTTTCCACCCTGCCATAGAAAGCTTCTTAGTATTAGTTCCATTTGTTTGTGGGCACTTGCTGGTGCCATGATTAGTGCATATTGATATATTGGCAATGCAGCAAGAAGAGCTTTAATTAATATCACCCTTCCAGCCATATTTAGCCACATCATTCCCCAATTCTTTATCATGTCTTGAATTTTCCCAATTTGTTTTGTCCATATTTCTGCCTTCATGCTCTCTTTTGTAGAAATTTTGAATAATAAACACTTATTCAACAGAGATTATCCTGATTATACACTATTGCGAAATACATGCACAATACATAACCTCCTCTACGTTGATCATCAATTTAGCAGAATTAAAAACAATGAAACATCAATCGTATGCACACATTAACACAGTATGTAACCCGGGGAAAGCTTACAGCTGAAAACCCCACACTATCTGTATATTAATGATTGAGAACATGTAACAATACATAGTACAATACTCCTCTCAAGTATCCAGCACTATCTCCACCTGTTACACACAAAACTAGCTTAGATCCGAACAAGTCACAGGTTCAAATCTCCTCCGCTGCTTTGCCTGCCTCTATTGCACACAATACCATGTGAAAATCACCCACACTGAAAATCACGTGAGCACAGGCTATTTCACTGGGCATATACTATGAAATTCTCATGGGCATACTCAATCCTTTGATTGTGCAAGATCTCATGCACAACTATAGTCACAACTGATAGCAATCTCAACCTCTAACACCTGTCTCCACTGAACTGTACATGCACTGAGTTAACTGATGTATTCTTCAGTTGCATTATGAGTTAATAATTAGTGAGTTAATTTAATCAATTAATTCACATGACTCATCACTAGTCTATTTGCAGTTAGACTATTTACAACTAGTTTAACCAAGTCAAACTGAACACAACTCCATCAACTCCACATCCAACTCCACAGAACTCACATGCATGAGTTCTAACTGATGTCTTGCATGCAATAGCTCAACTGACTCATAAGAAAAGCGCATTTCCTGCTAACAGCTGCATGTGCCACATCTGTAGCTCAAACTGAAGTGCTCCAAGAGGATAAGATAAAGTTTATAGTCTAAATATTATTATGAGACAATAATATTTGACTTTTCTATTTTTTAACTTGGCAGTCTAAAAATAGACTTTGATCACTCCTGATGTGAACCAGAAATGGAAGTCCATCTATTTTTCCCAACATGACCAATCATCCATAAACAACATCCTGCAACTCATAGACCATGATCCATATGTCTAAAAATAGACTTTGCGCCAAAAACACCTTGCAGGCCCACTTAGTGAAGGCGACTACTTTCCACTAAGCTCCATCATCTTGTTGCATTCTCAACATCTTTTGATATTGGTAGTCGCATATATAGGAAGTGGCTCCAGTTTTCTTGTGTTGGGATTTCCATGATTTGAGAAATTCTTTGCATGGTTCTAGGCGGAACATTCCACCCATATATCTTGCATTTTGTATTATTCAATAGCCCACTTGACACCTGTAGAAATGCATCCAGTATTTTTTTGAATCTTCTTGCTATTATAGTTGATGCTCCTCCCAACAACAGTCTATCATCTGCAAACAAGAAATGATTTATGGTTTTTATTCCTTTTGCTATTCTCAGTCCTGTGATGGTTTTTTCTTTCCTATGAGTTTCCAATGCTCTACTTAATGTTTCTGCCATTATTATGTATAAAAAGGGGGATAGGGGGCAGCCTTACCTGAGGCCTCTTGAACTTTGGAAGAATTCATTGGGTCTTTCATTGATGAGGGGGGCGATCCAAGGAGTGGAGTTGCATTCTTGAATCACTTCTATTATTTCTTTTGAGAAGCCCAACTTTTAGAGTACAACCATTAGATATGGATGGCTGACCTTGTCGAAAGCATTTTCCATATCCAATTTGACTATCATACCTTTTTCTTGCTTTAGTATACTGGAGTGGACAACTTCCTGAACTATAATGACATTGTCTATGATTTGTCTGTTTGGGACAAACCCTCCTTGGTTTTCTGAGATAATAAGATGCAACACTTTCTTGATTCTATTTGCCATTATTTTAGTTACTATCTTGTAAGAGGAATTGTACAAAGAAATGGGCCGGAACCTGTTGAAGGTAGAGGGGTTTGCTTCCTTTGGGACTAGAGCAAGATAGGATGATCTTGTGTTGCTTCCAATTTTTTTTTAAACATTCTTTGCCATTCTTACAAAGTCTTTCCTGATTGTGTGCCAATGGTTCCTGTAAAAAGCTATTGTGAATTCGTCTGGCCCGGGCTTTATCCAGATGCAGGCTCCAGATGGCCTCCAGAATCTCTTCTTTTGTGAGATCCTTGCACATATCTTTGTTTTGTTCTTTTTTTATTTTTCTTTTTGTATGCTGCAATATTTCTTCATATTCAGCCATTTCTTCTGTTGCTGACAGTAAGTTTTTCAAGTGTTTGTATGCTGCTTTTTTTATTTCTTCCGCTCCTTTTACTTCTTGGTTTTCCACTTATATTTTTTCTATCTGGTTTCTGGCCCTTATTATTTTCATATTGTTGTGGAGGAATGACGTATTCTTATCCCTTGCCTTGAGCCAGAGGCTTCTGGATTTTAGCTTTGCTTCTTCCTCTTCTTTCCTGTTTTCCCTATATATCTCCCATAATATTTCTTTCTCTTTTAGGTAGTCTTGCTTGCTTTCTTCCTTACCTTCTTTTTCTACCTGCATGCTGTCCATTTTTTGTTGTAGTTTTTTTTTTTTTTTTTCATTTCATTTATTCTTGCCCATTCCTTTAGCTTTACTCTTACATTTTTTAATTTTGTCTCCCATATGTACTGTGGTGAGCCTGATATTCTTGGTTCCCAAGCTGATTTAACTAAATCGTTGATTTCTTTGCTACTGTCCCAGGTTGAGCTGTACTTGAACAAGAGTGGGCCTTGGTTTTCCATTTTTCCCAATGCTATCATTACTGGTTTATGATATGAGGCTGTGGTGTGGATGATTTTTGATTTGATTGAGCTGTACATTGCTGCTATATTTTCTTGGATCAGAATTTTATCCAGTCTTTCTTTTATGTTACTTTTTCCCACTCTCTTATTATTCCAGGTATATTTTCCATTATTTGGAGGAATATCCAGGAGGCTGTGTTTTTCCATTATTTCTTCTAGAGATTCCCTGGATGGATCTGCTTGATAGTTTCCTCCAAACGTTTCCTCCATACTTCTCACCAGATTTAGGTCTCCTCCTAAAATTATTTTTCCGGCTTGCATTTCCTGTAATACATCCTTCATTGTTGCCCATCACTGTTCTTTCTCCTTATAGTGATTAGGAGCATATATATTTATCACCCTACATTTTTCTTCTGTGCTTATCCTCCTTAGGTCTATTAAAATCTAGTGCTGCCTTATTCTTTTTCCCATTAATTCCCATTTTCCTTTTTTCTAGATTGTGCATATACCTCTTGATGCTCTTGTTGCCTGAATTGGTTCCCCTTCATATTGCCTGAACTTTTTTTTAAGATTTTAAGATTCTTGTTGGTTTTCTTTTGTCTTTTGGATCATAAGGATATCTGGGTTTTCTTTTGTCAGAATATCTCTTGTTGCATTTTCCTTAAAAGGAGTCCCCATTCCTCTGCAGTTCCAGGAGACTATTATCATTATTTACTTGTTCGGTGGTGCATGGTACTCTTCCCCTTTTGCTGACTTTTCTCCATATTTCCTGTGCTTTTCCCTAGGTAAGTATCCATAGGTTGTTGCGTTCCTAGAGCCATTTCTTTTGCTGCTGCTTCATCCCTTATTTCTTTATTTGTTTTTCTTCCTACTTTTTTTTGGTTTTCTGCATTTGGGAATGCTTCTTTTGCTTGTTTTCTTGTTAATATCATGTCCACTGAAGGAGGAGGAGAGAGGTGAGTTGATCCTCTGGGGGAGGTAGGGGACTGAGGGGGGTTTGGGGAGTGAGGGGTTCTAGATCTAGATCTAGATTTGGGTCCAGGGGATGGGGGGGCTGATGAGAGCAGTGGATCAAAGGGATTGTGGCTAACTAAGTTTGCCTTTGGCGAGAGATGAGCTTCAGCAGATGATGATGGCTGGGAGGAGGGCTGGACTGGTTGTTTGTTAGCTATCTTCTTTCTCTTAACATGTTCCCATTTATTTTCCAGATCTTCAATCTTTTTCACTGTCATTTTCCTTATTTTTTGTACATCTATTTGCGAAATGACTGTATTCATGACATACCTTGCATTTGAAGGGTATTTGCTCATAGTCCAGCTGTTATATGTGCATCCATTGATCCACTTTGATTTTGATAGCTTCTGGGAGACCTTTCCCTAGATCCACTTTCACGCAGATTCGGGCACATGCATGCATGTTTTCTTTTGGCTCGCATCTGTCTATGTATTTCCCTACTGCGTTTCCTATGGCTTTAAATGAATCATCTCCCCAGCAGTGGAGAGGAAGGTGCGACAATCTTACCCAAACTGGAACGACATTTGGGACATCCATTTCTGGATCAAAGTCTGGTGTCCATCTATTCAAATACAATCCCCTTGTATCCATAAAATACGAACCATTCCCAAATATCAGATCGCGGTCCTCTTTGGTTTCAAGATGAAAGGTATAATAACCTCTTCGACAGAACCTGATTGAGATCTTCCCATGTATTCATGCAGCCCAGTTTCTCTCTACCCACTTTTGCACAGTCTTGGGTGATGGCCACAACCCAGTAAATTGCCCTACTAACCCTCTTTCTGCTAGAGAGAGTGCTGCTTTTCTTGGAAGTGCTGGTGGAAGGGATATTTCTGGTATTTCTTCCATTCTTTTAACAAACTTTAAAACTGACGGTCTGTTCTTTGCCGGACCCATTGCAGAGATAAGGGAGGCAAAAGCTTTTTCTGTTACTTCTATTTCTTGTTGATCTGTATGGTGATCTTCATCCTCTGATAGATCCATGATGCTCAAACCTCAGCAGCAGGAGGCTGCTGAGGGCCAATCCGATCTAAAAGTAGTAGCTACCTGACAAATGTTGTAGCCGATCTCTTCGTCCAATGCCTGTCAAGCAGACCTCAGCAGCTGGGCCGCTGAGGCACAGCAGCGCTACTTCGCACTGGTGCTGCAGTAGCTGTGGCTGCACGCGGTCCTCCTCTGCTGCTCTCCATCCACTCAGTTAATCCTTTTTTAATGGTTAATATAATTCAGTGTCATTTAAAAAAACAAATTAATACTATTGTCATTGATAAACCATTATCAATGTCATTTTCATTGACTTGATTTTTATAAAATAAAATTTCAAAAATCAATTATCCAAACATAAATATAATAAAGAAAAGTTTAAATTTTATAATAAATTTTATTTTATTTTAATTAAAAAAATATAATAACACAGAAATATATTTTATTTTATTTTAATTAAGAGAATTTGTAAAGATTTCAGTTTGAGTTGAAAAGACTATCCATATGCTCCTGAGTCTAACCCAACTAGACAAGACATATTAATCAAATTTCAAACCAAACAAAGTCTAAATTTTAGTAATAAAAAAACAAATGAAAATAAATATATTCCATAATCAAAAAATACTTTTTAGTAATAAAAAAGCAAATGGAAATAAATATATTCAATAAATAAACGATACATGAACTGCTGACTAAAATTACCCTTACCTGGACATGTACGTTTTGCACATCATTCACCTTTCACTTTTTTGCACATTATGCATGTGTCAAGGTTTCTACCATCGAAGGCGACAACTTATCCTTTTGACTAAGATGTGATTTGAACATATCATGCTCATAATTATTCAACCTCTCAGTGTTTTGTCTTTACATTTTAAATAAATTAACCATGGTGTCAAATGAGATGAGAATGGTGTTTTTAGTAAATTAGCAAAAGTGTTAAATGAATTGGGAATGGTGTTAGGAAAAGTTTAATGGGTTGTGCAGTGAAATTCATAAAATTATAATTTTTATTATTTAAAATTTTTTTTTAATATATAAATAAGTTAGATTTTAGATTTTTGTGATTTATATGGTAAATGAGAATGTTTTTTTGGATATTATTAGGATTTGGTGGATGTTTTGAACCAATTAATGTAATTTATCTTCAAAAACAAAAATTAAATATATGAATAAGTTTAATATTTTTGAACATCTGATGATGATGACGATTATGATGGTGGTTAACTTCCACTGAGACCAAACTTTGGTCTATTGGACATAACGAAACTAATTATTTAGTTTGATTTAAGATTTTATTCCTATGCTCAAAAAGTTTGGAGAGAAGCCTCCCGAGCTCACTGTAATTTTGACAACGTAAAAGGCTAGGAAGGTCAGTATTACAACAAAGATTTTGAAACTGACATCTAATGTGGTTGTAGGCGGGGCACTCTAAGAGGAAGTGATTTTCATCCCCGATGTTCGTATTTTCACAGAGATGGCAGAACCTTTCCATCCATGGTGTTATAGGAACTGCCCAATGACCTGTTTCACTATGGAGCTCATGAGAGTTCGTTCTAATCTTGGCTATTAATTTTCTTCTTTGAGCTAGTTAAAACAGAGAGATACTTTTGATCTTCTAAGGTGGGGTGGATGACCTCCTTATAATATCTTAATTTTCTTTTAGCTGCTAAATCTTTCTCACACCACATTTTTCTTTGAACTTAGAAGTAACAATATTTTTAATGTTAATGCAACATTCTCGTGGATCACCAAATGGTTTAACCAGGCCCTGTTGTCTTTATACCAACCTCGTTTGAGCCTTAAAAAATCAATTATTCAAATATATAATTATTCTAGAATTTCTAATTGAATTTAAAATTGATTTAGTTAAAAAATATTAAAAAAAAAACAAATATAAAACATTTAAACTATTTTTTATTATTTATATTAATAAAAATTTAAAGTAGTATAAATTTATCTTAATTCTGTATTTACAATGTGCCTAGAGGAATCAAATTTCCTTTTGAATGAAAAACTTGAAGAAATATTTACACCTCGAGAGATCCGATTCTTATCTTAGTAGATTTAGAGCTAAGATGAATCTATGTTAGTTTTGAACAAAACACTAATAATATATTCAAATTCAGACTTTTGTGATCTATATCTTGAATATTGAGAAACACTTTCCGCGGAAATCACATCAGGAATGTTTGGTTGAGGCCATTTACTGTGGTTATCTTCAAAACTAGATGTTTTAACTACATAGTTGACTTTGTAATATTTTATTTATGATTAGCATTTTCCACATTAAAATGTTAATACATGCCCCTTCATATTTAGAAATAGAAAACGTTTCTCTCTCTAGATATAAAGTTGATATAAAATTATATTATTTAATATAGATATCTAACTTTTTGTTTTAATATGTTTTTGATTTAAATATTAGATGTCAATGTATTACACTATATATTATCAATAATATTATTTTTACATGTCATTTATAACTCATATTAATTAGCGAAGAAATTATGTATCTACTTCATACTAAAAAGTAATTTTTTATTTTTTTTTTCCAATTTTTTTTATCTCTATCTTTGATGTCAAATTAATGTAGAAATTGAAGTATTTTATTTATGGCTAACATTGAATTTTTTTGTTATTAATATTTTTTTATTTGTTATTCTAAGTATTATTTTATTATTTTTAAATGTAACTTGACAACACGTCCCTCATGTTGAATTTTAGGACTTCTCAATGAAATAATAAAATAATGAGTGGAAGCCAGTGGGTAATTTATGATGAAGTGGTTTCTCTCAAATAACAATGACGATTCAACTTGCATTGACAAATAGTACTTAGTTATGATTGTCCCACTACTGATTTGACAATTAAATTATGATAGATTCTTATTTTTTAAAAATAAATATATTTATTAAACTTTTCAATTTAACATTTTAATTAAACTTTATATTTATAAATTAATTCTATAGAGTATACCTAAGTAATGCTTAATATGATTTTATGGCTCCCTTTATTTTGTTGTTCTTCAACTTCCTATATCATAATTATCTAATATTTTCTAGTAATAATCTTCTTTATTTGTAATAATCTTCTTTATTTGGTTGCTATCCAACTTTTTATATTATAATTATCTAATATTTTTGAGTTATAATCTAACAATTTAGCACTAATTTAATTTAATACTAACAATTTAGCTTTTAGGTTACTTTCAAATTAAATTTTTGTTTGAGACTATATTATTTATGGAATAAAGGATGTTCCTTGGCATAAAAATGTAATTACTAATGTTTACCAAAGTATACATACTCTACCCCTTTAGATTTAAACCAGTGACCTTCTTTAAACAAATGCATATTCTTAATCATTATATAATTGTTGTTTTTTTAAATAATTATAAAAATAATATATTTTTGTTGTAAGCTCAATGTTTCAAAATATTGCATCATGTCGGAACAATAGACTTGAGACAAAAGAGTATAGACGGTAGCGAACCAAAATTGAAAAGAAAAAACCATGACTTGTCCAAAGAACTGTGAACTGTATTGTTGCCCCATAGTGGAGGAAACCAACCACTGAATATAGTTAAAAAGGTGATACCAAAAGTCCACAAGTTCAAGGAGGACTGCCTAATACTAGAGAAAATTAAAATTGCTTCATATATGGGGGGGAGATTCCCCAATAGAACTAACATAACTTCCCATAAATAAAACATCAGAAATAATAAGAGAAATATGTCCCTCAAGAGGACATAGAAGTATCCAAATGGATATGATACTCCTTGAACTTGCATGGCGATTGTTTGACAGGCAAATAGCTCTTGCAAGCAAGAGCAATCTCCCTAGGTTTAGAAAGTAAACTCTAGAACAAAACAATCTAACACTCCCTAGATTACCATCAAATCATAGATGTAGTATTGGATGAATGGTTCATACCTTTATTGAAATGTTTGTCCTTGTTGTTGTTTGCTATAGCTTTCGATCTCATTCTTGATGCTCCAAGAAAATATTTGCAAAGACACAAACATACAAATCATCAAAGCATGTGTTACATAAATGATTTAACATAATTTATACAAGTGATCAAGGAATCTCATAACAATCATCATAACAATGAATGTAGGAAAGAAATATGAATTTGTATTAAGTATAGAAAAGGAGATAGTTACAACCAAGCCTTGATGTTGATGGCTTCCTCCCAATATCCCTCAATTCCAACCTTGCAATCAAAACCTTTGAACACTTCAGTGGAGTGGAATAATAGTTTGAAGAGTCAAAAGCCAACCCCTTTTCCTTCGAGTGCATTGTACTTGTAGCTAAGGATGGAAGTTTGAGATCCACTTAGGTAGGAATTAGATCCACAATGGAGGGGATGGGTTCCATTATGGTAGGAATAAGATCCAAGATAAGAGGAATGCGAGCCAAATCCCCACCATTTGTAGTAGATACCATTACAAACCTTCTAGAATGGAAGCATTGTAACCCTTTTATTTTTTACCCATGTTAAAAGACCATCACACTTTTTATGAAGGCAAGTTGCGACGACGACGCAATATGTTTATTATGCAAGGTGCGATGTCACAGGTTGCAATGTAGAGTACTTGTACAATCTCCAAAAATATGGTTATTAAGGTATGTAATTCAGGATTCTTATACTTCATGGAGAGGTATTTATTCCATCTTTCTCGGAGATTAACGACAATAGTTCTTAGGATGGAAAAATATCTAGATTTGGTATCATTTGCATGGATGTGACAAATTAATGTGTAACAATGGTGGAATGAGAAAACTTGGAGGTGATCCCATCTCAAGCTTAACTAGTCATCCTTTTACATCCAAAGATAAATTCTTCGGCTCATCTAGCATGTGCATTAGATTGTCCTAAGTTTGGCACATGTCCATCAAAACCTTACCAAGAAGTAGCATAACATGCTAGTAGAGATGCACCATGAGTAGTTAGTGGTTTTAATATCTACATGAGTTACTCGTGTCCAGTACCCATGGAGCAACCCATGCCATAACCTTTGAGTCCAGAATTTCCTAATGGATTTCCTCTTCAACATCCCAATTTTCCTCTTGTATCTTAGACAAAGTGTATACCTAGTAGCTTCATGTTGAGGATTTGGCCTTGAAGCAGGCCTCAGAAAATCCCATCATTCTACAACCTCCTCCTCCCCTGTGTCAGCATGTTCATTGTCACGTCATGGGTGCTGGAGGCAGTGATACATAGGGTAAACTGAGTTGGTTCGAGGTGAAGAAACGGAGAAGATGTTGGTAAAAGGAAATAGAGAGATTAGCCTGCTAGGAGGAAGATGTGTCTAAGGTGGGCTAAGTAAACTCCTCTCCTTTAGTAAAGGCTAGCAAAGGAAGAGGGAAAGCCAATGGAGAGAGACTAAATAGTAATTCCTAAGACGCGGAGCCTTAGCCAAAAGTCATGGCGGGAACAAGGAACATCATAGTGATATGGCAGAGGAATAAAAATAAGGATAGGAGATTTTCAAGGAGGAAGGACAAAGTTGTGAAGGCTTTGGACACATTGTTCTGCATAGGGAGTAAATATTTCAGTGCACTCTACCACATTCCTTGATAGGCGAGGTACATTAAAGTTTAACATGTGCGATGGTATGCAGAAGGGTGGGGTGGTGGGAAGCTCCATCCTATCATCCTGTGCCCTCAATTCATTGTTAACACCCCCATCGGGGTAATTATAAAATAAATATTATTATTAATGAAAATGGAAATATTTATCTAATTTTTAAATAATAAATATAATGTAAACACTTTCTTAATGGGCTTCAAGTTTCCAAAGCAACTTACTAACAAGTGAGACACTTATGATTCTTATTGATATTGATCTTCAAGTGATTAGATGGAATAAGGTCGCCTTGACTGATAGTCAACGCTCTTTCATATCATAGGAATTCATATGTTAGAATAAATGTATGTATGTTTGTTTGTTTTTTTTTTTCTTTTAATTAGATTTTAGGATAAAAGTGTTTTAGTATAAGCTAACTTTAATCGTTTAGTTTTGAACCTTTTCTATATAGTAGGAAAACCTATCATAACTTAGTTGTCAAACTAGCAGTAGGGACAATCGTCACTAGTTACTATTAGCGGATGCAAGTTGAATCATTACTGTTATTCAAGGAAAACCACACCACATGGAATTACTCATTGGTGGTCCATAAGGGGGCAAACTTTCACTCTCACTAGATGCCTCTAGATCTTGGGTTGTTAACATGCTTCCTTATATTCAAAGAAAACCAACTCTTAACCAAACAAAAGCAATTTTAAAACATACTTATTTTTAAATATAGTATTGAATAATAATAATAAAACTTACACATTATATTGATTAATAAAACTTTGAAACAATAAAATAAAATAAAATTATCAATATTAAAAATACATTGACTCGGAAGAAATAATTTGGTAAAGGATATTTCTCCCTATATTATAACATTGATTATAATTATTTTTCAATTTATTGAAGTGCATATTTTGAAATGTACATATTAGATTTGGTTATGTTATACTTATATTTCGTTGTGTGTATAGTTAAATGATTTTAAAGAGTTAGTTTAACTTCTTGTTGCTAATAATTTTAGTTTCTTAGTTAGTTCTCTGTTAAAAGGCATCTAATTTGAATTCCTTAAATTTATTATGAAGTCCATATGACACAACTTAAGTTTCTTTGCATCTCACGAACGGACCTAATCAACATATATGAAACTGACCGCGCTGTGTTCTAGGGTTGGCGACTGCTGATCCGCCGCCTCGGCCCTCTGCGCGCAGTCTCCTTCCTTCCTTTGGTGATCCGGATCCATCCTTGTCCGATCTGAGCTGCTCTGGGGGCTATGCCCGCTGCTCAAGGTTGAGCTCGGCTGGATCGAGCAAAATTTTGATCCAATGGAGCCTCCTGCGGCCCCCTCTGAAGCCGAGGCTTTTGTCAGCCTGCTGAGATCTCTTCCCAAAAAGAAAACGACTGAGGCAGCGAAATTTGTCAAACGCTTGGATGACATCCCTGAGATCTCGCTTCCTCCCGAGAAGCCGATCCAGGTTGCCCTCTCTCTTGCTGAGCGTGCATTAGTTGGACAGTTCACTGGGCTCTGGCCCTCCCCCAAATCCACAGAGAGTTGGGTCGCAAGGAACTGGGTGCCACTCATCAAGAGCAGAGTTACCTCGTATTTCCTGGGGAAGGGTTTCTTCCTGTTTGAATTCGCTGAAAAAGAAGACAAGGAGCTGATATTTCGCAATGGACCTTACTTCATGGGCCCTCAAGGGCTGTATCTGAACAAATGGACGCCTGATTTTGACCCAACAGTGGACGTTCCCTCAGCCGTCCCCGTGTGGGTTCGTTTTCCTAATCTGCCAATGCATTGCTGGAACTAGGAATCCCTCATGCACATCGGAAATACCCTAGGTAAATTCATTGACCGCGCCAACATCAAAGATCAATTTGACTGCGCTAGAATCTGTGTTGAAGTTGATCTGGAGATCGGTCTGCCGGAGGCGATAAATATTAAAGTGGGCAGCTGGTCGCATGTCCAAAAACTAGACTATGAGCAGCTCCCGTTTAAGTGCAGGAAATGCCACGTCTACGACCACTTTGCTAGAGACTGTCCGAAAAACAGTCATGTAGAGAAGGGTAAGGAGGAAGGATGGACTCAAGTTAAAAGAGCCAAAAACAAAGCTCCAAGATCCGGCAATAACAATACTAAAGCCCCACAGGCCGGCTCAGGGTTTCAAACCCCTCACATGGAGGATCAAGGAAACAAATTTATTTAGTTAAGTTCAGCAACAGAAAACTCCCAAGGAACAGAGATACAAAATGAAGGACCATCTCACAACGAGCCCCAGCCGGAGTCAAAGCAAGCCGATAAAAATACAGTCATAACGGAAGAGATACCCTCAGAAGAGACTGAGGATGGGCAAAGCTCGGAGGATTCAGAAGAGGAAGGAGAAATAGCAAGTGCACAGGCTTCGCCCAGACGGTCAATGAGAGGCCGAAAATCCGCCCGAGAAAAGAGAGAGCAGGAGACATACAAAGACAAAGTGCAAGGAAGTCATCCCACCCTTGAGAAACTCCTGGCTAAGACTCCGAAGATGACTAGAAACCAGATCCATAGCTCCAAAGGAGCTCCCCACTCCAAAAGCAAATAATGAAGATCGTCTCATGGAACTGCAGGGGTATGGGGAGAAAAATAAAAGAAGAAGCCATTAAAAGTCTGATAAGATCCGATTCTCCTGACATACTCCTCATCCAGGAGACTAAAATGGAGGATAAGGCCTTCCTCCACATAGGCAAAAATCTATGGAAAATAAGTGAAGGGCAAGCAGTCTCAGCCCAGGGTGCCTCAGGAGGCCTGGGAACTCTATGGAACACAAACAAATTCATGAAGGTTCAAGAAATCGCCAACTCTCATTGGATGTTCACAAAGATGAAGCATGTGGGATCAGATGAGACCCTTTGCCTTATTAACGTGTATGCTCCAGTCAACGCTGTAGAGAAAAAGGTCTGCTGGGAATCCATTCGAGGATTGGAAGATTCTGAAATTCTGGAAAACATCATCATCGCCGGAGATCTAAACCTCACCTTATCCTTGGCCGAAAAACGCGGAGGAAGCATAGTAAGGGACCCGACGCGCGAATGGGTGGAGGACTTGCTTCAGGATTGGGACATGATCGACATCAAACCCTCATCAGGAAAATATACCTGGTCCAACAAAACACTCGGCCCGGATCACATTGCTGCAAGGTTAGACAGATTTTTTGTTCAAAGTTCTTTTCTTCTTCTTGGTTTATAATCTAGAATGCACATTCTTCCATGCAGTGTGTCTGATCACAGACCGATCAAGCTAGATCTCGTGGCCCATATGGACCAAGGCTCCATTCCTTTTAAATTCAGCCCCCTGTGGGTCAAGGAGCAGACCTTCATGCAGCTAGTAAAAAATACATTGAAGCAGCCTGTCAACGGCTCAGTCTTCTACGTTTGGGAAGAAAAGCTCAAGAGAGAGAAGGCTGCTCTGAAAACATGGGCTAAACTCCTACCCAATCCAGCAATGGAAAGGAAAAAGATTCAAAAATACCTAGAGATCCATCAGTTGAAGGCGGAAAATGAAGTGATCACAAAGGAAGTCTTGGATAAGGAAGCTGAGCTTCAGCAAAAGCTTCTAAAAGCAAGCTTGGCCGAGGAAGAGTATTGGAGGGTCAAATCTCGTAGACTCTGGCTCAAGGCAGGAGATAGGAATTCTGCTTTCTTTCACAAGCAATCCCAGGCTCGGAAAAACTTTAACTCCATCTCTGAAATTAAGGAAGGGAATAACACCCATAGAGATATCCAAAGCATAAAAAATGCCGCCTTCTGTCATTTCAAAAGCCTGTATAGTGAAAAAGAGGACCAGGGACAGATGTCATCCTTAGTGGATGAGGTTCCAGTTCTGATTTCGGCCAGAAAGAATCAATTATTGGAAGCAGATGTCACTAATGAGGAAATTAAAGCCGCCCTCTTCGCCATGGAGCCCGACAAGGCTCCGGGCCCAGATGGTTTCACCGCCAGATTCTTGCAAACTTGCTGGCAGATAGTGGAAAAAGATTTAGGCAGAATGGTTCGAAAATCTCAAGCTTGCCAGAAAATAGGAGGAGGTACCAACTCGGCTTTCTTAGCCCTTATCCCTAAGGAAAAAGGAGCCAACACTTTCTCCAGATTTCGCCCTATCTCCCTTTGTAACATAGGTTACAAGCTGATAACAAAAGTGATCGCCAATAGGTTGAAAGCTATCCTTCCATCCATCATTCCAGAGAACCAGGGAGGCTTCATCCAGGGAAGAAAGATTGTGGACAACTTTATCCTGGTCCAGGAGGCGATACACTCAAGCTTGACCCGAAAAGAGAAAGGCATGGTGGTCAAATTAGACCTTGAAAGTGCATTTGATAGAGTAAGGCACAGGTTTCTGTTGGATGTCATGCACAAATTTGGGTTTAGTCCCAGGTTCATCAACTGGATCAAGGCTTGTATCAGTGAACCTTGGATCGCCCCTTTGGTGAATGGAAGGGCCACAGACTTTTTCAAGGCCTCCAGAGGGCTGAGGCAAGGGTGCCCTTTATCACCCTTGCTCTTCGTGATCCAAGCCTCCGTCCTTAGTTTCCTCTTGAACAAAAAGCAAGATGAACAACAAATAATGGGAATAAACATTGCAAGAGGTGTCAAAAGTATAAATCATGCCCTGTTCGCAGATGATACTCTTATTCTGGGCGCTGCCTCCCTTCCTTCAGCAAAAAATTTCAAGGAAGTGTTGGATGACTTTTGTGAGGACTCAGGAAGTAATCTCAACAAAGGCAAATGCCACATCTACTGCTGGAATATAAAGGCCAGAACGATTCAAGCCATTTCTAACTGTTTTGGTTTTGCAGCCTCCTCTGCCTGGTCATCCTTCAAGTACCTGGGACTCCCTATCTTCCAAAAAAGAGCCCTCAGTAAAGACTGGTTGCCTTTGCTGGATAAAATCAAGTCAAAAATCTGTTCCTGGGGATACAACTGGCTCAACCTAGCAGGTAAAACAGTGCTAATAAAAGCTGTACTAAATAGTCTTCCTATCTATCAGGCTGCAGTGATGATGGCTCCTCTTGGCATCACAAGGAAAATTGAGGAGTATATCAGGAATTTTTTCTGGAAAGGAGGGAAAGCCAATGAGAAGAGAATACCCTTAATAAACTGGGATACAATCTCCCTGCCCAGAATGGAAGGGGGTCTGCATTTCAAGAACATTAACAATCAAAATATTGCCTTGGGTGCAAAGCTGCTATGGAGGATAATCGCGTCAAAGCCAGGTTGGGCTCAACTTGTGTTGTGGAAAAAGTACTTCCGTGGGCAGAGAACCCGCTGTCTTGATAATCCTATCACCACCTCTAGAACTATGATCCATAAACTGTGTGACAGAGCCTCTGCTTTAATCAAACAACACTTGCATTGGATCCCTGGGAACGGGAAACGTATTAAAATATGGGAAGACCGCATTATGGGCAGCGACCCCATTGTGGATGACTGCTCTCTGTCCCTGCTAAAACACTGGATGGACAATGCTGGAGTCAAAACACTGTGGGATTTATCACAGTGGGAAAATAACAATTGGCAGCGCTGTAGAAACATTGAGGTGCCTTCGCACCTGGCTAAAGACTACTCCAATCTCCTTAATCAACTAAAAGGCAAAGCTCCTCTAAATATCAGCAAGGCAGATACACGAGGTTGGGGATCGATCCCAGGCAAGTATACTGTCTCACAGGGACATAAGCAGCTCATTCAGAAACCATACGCGTCGCCTGACCCGAGACCCTGGCAGGGGATTTGGTCTCATCCTACGATCCCCAAGATTGATGTTTTCTGTTGGCTTCTTGGTCACCACCGGATCCTGACGGAAGACAGATTGCGCAAAAGAGGATTCAATGGCCCCTCGCGCTGCTCTCTATGTGGAAACGCTGAGGAATCAGTCGCCCATCTGATGCTATCATGCACTTTCGCATTTGTTCTCTGGGAAGAGGCGTTAAGTCCACCGAACGCTGAATTCGTCACGCCCAACCACCGCTCAGATCTGTTTGCTAACTAGTTATACAGGTATCTTGGTGGCACTCAAAACCAGCAGATTAAAACAACCTGGATCGCTCTACCAAAAATCATCTGTTGGCACATTTGGTTGGAACGAAACAACAGGATATTTAATGACAAAAAGAGTGACCCTGCAATGATCTAGATCAAAATCAAAAGTCATCTGAAGGACTGTATGGGAGATCAGTTGGACAGAGAAGGCCTCAGTGATCAAGACGCAACTTGGGGAAATTCTCTGGGCCTTCAATTCATTGACAAAATCAGGCCCCCCTCTCCCCTAAAGCAATGACAAGTCCACCTCAATACTGAAGATCTAGATGAATTATGCAAAATAAAGGCAAGAAAAACTCTGTTCTTTGACGGAGCCACAAAGGGCAATCCCGACAATTCTGGAGCTGGTGGGGTCATTAAAAATGCAGATGGCAGAATCGAATCTAGATATGCCTGGGGAGTGGGCTTCAACTCCAGCATTCAAGCTGAAGCCTTGGCTCTCCTTCAGGGACTCAAGATGCTCACCTATCTGGGCATCAAAGATGCAATCATCTTTGGAGACTCTCAGTCCATAATTAAGCTCATGGTGGATAAAACCACTCCATCAGATGTAAGACTAGCAAGACTCCTCAGCAGAATTAGAGTTCTGATTAACACTTTCCAGAATCTGGAGTTCCTGCATGTTAAGAGAGAAAACAATAAAGAAGCCGATGCAGAAGCCAACAAAGCAGTGTTTCTCCCTCCTGGAACGCTCCTAAGAGATGGAGAGGAAAGCTGGGACCCCATACCTTAAATCAGTCTGTTTAAAATGTTTTATAGTCTTTTAATGAAGCAGTTTGTCTGTATTAGCAGTCTAGGAAAGATAGATAAAGTTGTAAGAACTACAGCTAGTAAAAAATGCAAGCTCAGTGGAGGGGAAATCAAATGGAATCGGATAGAAGAGAAACCTGATCACTGTGCATCTCTATGTAAACCGAATTACGGCTTTCCAACCAAGAATTAATACAACCTACTCGTTTATGTAAAAAAAAACTTAAGTTTCTTTGTAATTTTTTAAATAATAGTTGGGTAAAATTATATTAATAAAAATTATAATTTTTTTAATAATAATTAAGTAAAATTATATTAATAAAAATTATAATTTTTTAAAATAATAATTAGATAAAATTATATTAATATAAATTATAATTGATTTGATAAGGAGATTACATTTGAGTATTGTTTTACATGTTTTTAATTTGGTTTTTAAACAATATGTTTGTTTTTTAATTGTAATCTCAAAGGAAAATTTGGCTTTGTCCTCAAACAAAATTACACAATTATTTAGTTGTTTTTAACACTATATTCTATAATAAACTATATATTAGTGAGTATTTTCTGTCTAGTTTAAATATAGTTAAATTAAACTAAAAGACTATAAATATTTGAAAAAATGGAAGTCTATATAAGTTCATGCATAAACGAAACCAAAACTAGAAAAAAAGGGTAAAATTGGAAAACAAAAACTTAGTAAAAAAGAGAGTTATTCCGTTGTTCATAAATATTCATCAACTAATTATTAAATTGTTACTAGATTATTAACTATAAAATCTAATAAATAGTGGTAATACAAATTGAATAAATAGTCATGAAATTTGTAATATGAATATATGTGATATACATATTTTTCTTAATTTTATAAATTAAAACTCAAAACAAAAGAGGTTTCTTTTTTTTGTTGAAGCAAGAGTAGGACCTTCTATCTCATTAATAATTTACAAAAAAATACAACTAACCACATGGAAATGTGGCTCAAGGGAGAGACCCCCCAAAGGACCCGAGATCGGGCCCGAGGCCAAAGTTTCTACCCCAAAAAACTAGCCATTCAGCAACTAAAAGCTAAACAAGAATAGGCCAAAAGCTGAACCTAAGCAGCGAACTAAACAGAGAAAAATACCACAAGGCCCCACCAACCCTCCAAAAAGTGGAGCGAACCGTGCCCAAAAGAAGCCAGCGAACAAAAAAGGGCAAACACTTTTCCCGCCGACGAAACAACCTGTCTCCTTAATCTACACCGTTGATCCGTCGGGCCCAAACCAACGACAGCGGACAATATCACGTAGAAAAGAAGCACGACTCTTAACCAACACTACCACCAACCTACTCAACCCGTCTCAGCCGTTGATCAGCTTCAAATGATCTGACGGTCATGGATCATATTGCACCCACCTAAATTGCCGAACATTAGCGTGCGATGGGGGGTGGTATTCAAACCAGCCCCACCACCACGTGTCATCCTCTAAATGGAATCGTTGCCAAAACGAAAATACCGCTTTTCGCCTGCAAGGCATGCGATCGCCAGAAAACCGCTCCCATGCCGGTTAGCCGATTCTAGACGGAAAAATCCCGATAATGCGGCCGTCGAGAGTGCTTGTCGAGCCGCCATTCCTTTCCAAGCTACTGAAAGAGGATCCATTCGCCAAAAAGCTAGTCGAATGGGAATCAATGGTCGAATCAACTTGATTCCAGGGCCATGGCTCTGCCACGGAACACCAACCTATCATCTTCTGCATGTTCATGTAAAATCGCTTTTAGCTTGCTCTGAGGCAACTCATGCCATTTTGACGCTACTCCATTCTTTGTACTAATCACACCTTGATTGGCTAGCAGATCTGCCAATTTGTTCACCGATCTTCGAACATGATGAAAGCTAACTGTACGCAGGCTCTGTAGGTGATGCTGAATCCATTGAAATCCCTGAATCAGTCTCTAGTTCTTTGAGACTTTTTCTGGCTTTGTTCCCCCGTTGATTTTCTTGACCGAATTGATAATAAGCTCAGAGTCAGCCTCCACTATCACATTTTGTTGGTTTTCCTGATTCAGTAAATCCAAACACTGCTCCATAGCCATCAATTCCGCCATGTTATTAGTAGCTTTTCCCAAATGATAGTGGAAGATGAAAAGGACACTTCCATTCTCATCCCTTAACACACCTCCATAACCAGCGGTGCCCGGGTTGCCTTTTGAAGCCCCATCAATGTTGAATTTCAGATAACCCTTAGGAGGAGGATGCCAGAAATTTTTCTCAGACTTCAGGGAGATAAAATTTCCATCCAGCCCCTGAGGGGAAATACCCTGCAAGCCCAGCTCACAAAGAATTCTCAGTTCAGCAGCCGAAGGAGGGTTCTTAGGGAGATTTCGCACTATGGTACCGACCGTTTCCTTGAGCTGTTTTAAGATCAGCTCAAAAATGCATTGGGAAATCCTCTTTTCATCTTTGAAGATTCGATTGTTCCTTTCTTTCCATACATTCTAGACGATGAAGCTTGGAAAGATGGTCCATGCAGTGGCAAGTACCTCATTATCTGAAAAATTTCTTCTCCAGTTGGATAGGGTGTTGTAGATATTCCTTTTGTCCCTGTCTGTATGGTGGAAAATGTAGGCAAAAGAATCCCACAAACTAGAGGAGAACATACAATTGTTGAGAAGGTGCTTGTTGGGACTCAAAAATGTCATATTTTCATCCACATTTTTCTTCACTATTCCCTACATTTCATCATCCCATTAACCTTTTATCATATCATTTTCATACATACATTTGGGTTTCACCTTCTTATTTTCCATTTTATTCATTTTTGTATTACAAGTGAATTTATGATGAAATATTAGAAAATATAAATATTTTTATATATATCTCAAGAATATTTGAGTTTTGTGATGTGTAGGAAATATGTGAAGAATTAATATCTCCTCCACCATATTAAGGAGATAATTATGCAAGCCTATTCCTAAGGAGAAAATCATGGAGGATTTTGTTGGCATATCTTATCCAATTCCTAAGGAGAAAATCATGGAGGATTTGGTTGGCATATCTTATCCAATTCCTAAGGAGAAAATCATGGAGGATTTGGTTGGCATATCTTATCCAAGATATGTGAGAGATTTATGGAGGATTCAAAGGGATCATATTTTGTAATAATGGGAAAGTAGTTAAAAATGCTTGAGAGATTTGTGGGATCATATCTTGTAATAATGGGAAATTAGTTGAGAGTGCTTGAGAGAATATTGGATATGTAATTATGAGAAGGTTATCTTCCTCATGTATATAAGAGAGTGCTCTCTCTTCATTTTAATAAGGAAGAATGAATAATGGAAATGAATTCTTAGTTTTTCATCTTTATGCTTTCATGATTTATAATTTGATTCTTGTAATATAATTTGAGATAGTTTTATTGTTGTGAGCTCACATATGTTGTTTGTCATTCAATTCTTCACATGTTGTATTGATTTTCCTTTATGCAATTTCCTGCTTTCATAGTTAATGTTTCAATGCCTTCTTAGATTAATTTGATTCCAGTAATTTAGATTAGAGTAGATTAGTTCCACTTCAGTCCTGCATATATAGTGCATGTGTCTCGTAAGTCTACGAACCTCGGATTGACAAATTAAATAGTTGGGCAAGTACTACAACAGAATTAAACAATAATATTTCCACCCAACAGTGCTCCATAGTTTCCTCTTGAGCTTCACAGAGCTGACATCTAGATGGCCCTAAAATGCCCCTCTTCCTAATATTATCCCAGGTCAGAATTTTCCTATGCTGGACTAGCCACATGAATAGTTTAATTTTCATCTAGCCTTGATGTCTCCAAAGGTTAAGCCAAACCTTATCCAGAGTTTGAGAGTTGAGGTCAAGGAGAATGAGCTTTGCTTCCTTGAGATTAAAAACCCCCTTATTATTGTTGCCCCATCTTAGCTGATCGTGGCCCTCAGATTTCAGAATCTTTCTATGATCTAACATATCTTTTAGAGTTTATGCTTTAGCCTTCAGGGTGTTATTATCCCTAAAATCAAAATTCCTCCAAGTTCTCCATTTACCATTGCTATTGGTTTGATCCCAAAAGTCTTGCACCTTAGAAAGTCTTTTGCTATCTGTTTCTTCCTTGAGATCCCTTAAGTCCTCGTTTAATAAAATAGGCTCTTGTTGCCATCTATCTTCCTATAATAGGCTAAGATTTCCTTCTCTGATTTCCCAGAAGTTGTTTCCTTGGACCAAGCTCTGGTTATCCCAGGCCTTATTCCAAATGTGCGAGCCCTTTCTGTGTCCTGACATTCTTATTAGATCATTGTTATGCCAGGTGCTAGCATATTTTTCTTTCCAAATTGTTGCCCACTGTGCCTCTGGCTCTTTAACCCATCGCCACCATAATTTAGCTCCTAAAACCTTGCTAAGAATCTCAGGATCATCCAAACCTAGCCCACCAAAGTTCTTAGGTTTTGAGATTTTTTCCTAGGCTACCAAGGCCCATTTCTTACGATCCTCCCCCTTACCCCAAAGGAAGTCTCTTTGAATAGATCTGAGCTGATGCAGGACTCCTTGTGGAGCTGGGAGAGCAAATAGCATAAAGACTGGGATAGATTGAAGGACAGCTTTGGTTAGCACTAACCTACCAACGAAATTTAGAGATCTAATAGTCCATTTCCTGACTTTGTATTGCAATTTGTTAATTACTGGCTCCCATATGCTCTTGTGTAATGGTTTGGCAGTGAGAGGAACTCCCAAATATTTTGAGGGGAGGAGCTCCATTTGAAATCCCAAAATTATGTCTATATTTTTCTGAATAGCAATGTGAGTGTTAAAGAAAAAAATCTTAGATTTTGAGAGATTTACTTCCATACCTAAAGCCATGGAAAAGTCTCTCAGGATTTGCTTATAGGCTAGAGCTTCTTTGACTGTGAGGATACCCTGCAGCATGGTATCATCAACAAATTGTTGATGTGTTAAAGCCTGACCATCTTCAAAAAGTTAGAGACCTTTGACTTTACCCACGACATTAGCATGTCTGATCATTCGACCCAATCCTTCCATCATGAGTATGAAGAGAAAGGGAGAGAGTGGATCTCCCTACCTTAAGCCTCTTGAAGGAGTAAAAGTCTCCGAGGGTGAGCCATTAACAAGGATTGAAAAACTGGGAGAAGTAACAAGGGCCATAACCCATCTGATCCAGTTGTGATCAAACCCAAAAGCATTGAGAACTTTTCTGATGTAAGTCCAATTTAGCTTATCATAGGCTTTAGCTATGTCCAGTTGCATGATCATTCCGTCTTTCTTATTGCTTGTCAATGAGTGTACCACCTCATGAGCTTGAATGATGTTGTCAAGGATTTGTCTACCTTCCACATATCCTGATTGTTCAGCTGACACCAAGGTAGGAAGAAGAGGTTTGAGTCTATTGGCCACCACTTTGTAAATAATATTATAGACAACATTGCACAAGGAAATGGGTCTAAACCTCTCAGGGGTTAGAGCCAAATCCTGTTTAGGGATCAGGGAGATAAGGGTTGTATTAAGCACCTTCAAGATGGTTTTATCCCTTATGGAGTCTTCCACTACGTTCAGAATGTCTTGTTTTACTATATTCCAACAGGCTTTGAAGAAGTCTACATTGAAACCATCTAGACCTGGTGCCTTACCATTTTGCATTTCTTTTAAGACCTCACTAACCTCCTCTTCTGACACTAGTTTGTTGAGGTTGAAGTTGTCCTCTCTGGAAACCAGCTTAGGTATATGGCTAGAAATAGCCCTGATGTATTGATCTCTGTCATAGCATGTTTCAAGTGCTATGCCACGAAAGTGCTGAACCAGTACTGCTTCGATTTCTTCATGCGTGCTGAGCATGTTACCTCCCTTGTCCTTGATTGAAGAAATCCTGTTGTGAGCTTTGTTCGCCATAGTGGATCTGTGGAAGAATCTAGTGTTGCGTTCTCCTTATTTTAGCCACTGCACTCTGGATTTTTGCCTCCAAAAAATCTCCTCTTGTTTACATAAGTTCTCCCAATCTTGATGGTATTTAGTTGCCAGTTCATTTTTCTCTTTATCAAAACCCTCTATAATCAGGGTTTGGTTGAGTTTCTGCAATTTTCCTTCCACAATTTTTTTTGCTTCAAAAATATTGCCATATTCCTTCTTATTCCACTCCTTGAGTCGGATTTTGATATGCTTGAGTCTTTTTTGAAGCAGGAACATTCTTGTACCCTAAATTTCCAAATCTTTTGCCCACTAGATAGCTATGTTATTGTGGAAGTCTGGGTGGGAGAGCCAGATGTTCTCAAATCTAAAAGGTCTATTCCTAGGTTTTCCAATGCCCTGAATATCCAGTTGTACCGGCCAGTGATCCGAGCCTCCAAAGGGAAGAATGCTAGCAACTATGTCCTTGTCCTTGATCATAAGATCTTCTGAAATTATAAATCTATCCAATTTGGAGGCCACTTGAGAATCTCCTCCTCTTTTATTGTTCCAAGTAAAAGTACCATTGTTTATACCAATATCCACGAGCTTCATACTGTCTATGAAGGTTTGAAAAGTGCAAGAATCTTTGTTTAGAATTCTGGTTCCTCCTTTTTTCCCCGACAACGATTTAATCATATTGAAATCACCCCCTAAAATCCAAGGGATTTTTGCATAACGTTCCCTAAGCTTCTGCAGGGAATCAAGAAACATGAGTTTACCATCCATTCTTTGGGGACCATACACATTCGTGACCAGGTACAATTCCTTATCTCCCACTGGTTGAATGACCACTGAAAGATAATCTCTAGATGCTTCAGCATCTATAATGTCAATCTTTTGGGGATTCCAAAGTGTGAGAATTCCTCCTGCTGTATTCTCTTCTTTGACTTCCAGAAACTCAAATTTATTGAGCCATTTACTATGACTCTCTTTTACTTTTTGAATGGAACATTTAGTTTCATGAATGAAGATCACATCCGGGGCTGCTTGTTTCATTCTATTACTTAGTAATCTTTGTTTTCTTTTACTACCTAGACCTCTTATATTCCAAAAAGTGAACTTCATTATTAAGGATTTGTAAAGGAGTAACTGGATAGGTCTTTCATTTTACCTGAATCTATCATTAGCTTTCCACATTCCATCAACAGTTCGTTCTGCTTTTTTCGGCCCCTTTTCTTTCCTGGGATTCTTAGTGCTAATCCTGGTGTGGTTTTCATAGCTTTCACTCCTTCGTTACCCTGTTTTTCATTTTTCCTTTGCTTTTCTGATCCTTTGTTCTGAGTTTTCCAGATGAACATCTGCTGCACTCTGTAGAACTCCTCTTGAGGTAACGAATCCACTCCCTCTTTGGTTCCTTGTTTCAAGAAACCTTCTATATCTAGATTCTCTTTCTCAAGAATTTCCTGTAGTTCGTGATCGTCCATTTCCATATCACTTTGGGTCATTTCCTAGTCCATTTCCAGATCTGTGTCACTCATCATGTCTTCTTTCTGTTTTGTGTTTTCCCAACATTATCTTGTTTCTCTTCCTCCACTGGATTGCCTTCCTTGACCTGATCTGTTTGCATCGTCACTTCTTCCTCTTCTAGGGCTTGAAACCTATTTTGACTGGCCTGATGCTTGTCTGCCTGAGGTAGTTTCGGTCCCCGTTTGCTCCCTTTTCCTTTCTGGACCACCTTATGAAAGCTTTCGATATCTTTCATGTTATTAGTTTTACTTTTGTTTTCTATTTTACTCAGAGGGCAATCTCTGAATAGGTGCCCATGCTCATGGCACCTACGACATCTGAAATGGATGTGTTGATAATCCACTGTTTGCACCCATTCTTCATCAAACACTTCCAATATTACCTCATCCGACAGAGCTCCAGAGAGGTCCATCTCCACACATATCCTTGCAAAGGATGTGTATTTTCCTTTTCTGGTGGCCTCAGAGGCTTTGACAAAATGCCCTAGCTTATTTCCTATGGCAACTAATGATTCCAGTTGCCAATAATCCAAAGGTAAAGAGTAGAGTCTTACCCAAACCAGAACCGAGGTGAAAGTTTCGCATTCTGGGACAAAATTCATCACCCATGGTCGCATATACAGGCCTGCAGCTGCGTAAAAGTAGGGCCCTCCTTCAAACACTCTGTCCTTGTCTTCAATATTTGCAAAGACTACAGTAAAGAATCCTTTTGACCCCAGATGAATTTCTATGCTTCCTAACGGTTTCCAGTTGTATTTAATCCACGTTTGTAAAGCTTTTTCTGTGGGCCATAAGCCCATGAATTTACAAATGATTGCATACGTCTGCATGTGGTCCCTATGCGCCTGCAGCGCAGGGTCATTCAACACCACTCTGGGCGCTATTGAGGTTTTGGGCTTGCATGGTCCCTTTTGTGCTTTGCCTTTTATATTTTGTTCCTTGTCTTCTTCCTCGTTGTCTTTAGTGTTGTGGCTTTCCCTGGTTTTAGAGCCATTCTGCTCCTCTTCCTTATTTTTTTTCCTTACATCATCAGAAGGACCTCTGTCCTCCTCAACTAGTTTTTTACCTCTGCCTGCAACTGCCTGCTTATAGGAGGGAGTGGAGCTCCCTCCTTTGCGTCCCTCCATGGAGAACCAGCTCTGAAATTTCGTAACCCTAGTTCACAGGTCCGCTCGCCCCTCCAATTCGAAGACCGACCCCCAAAAAAGTTCCTCCTTAACCCCATGGTAAGTTTTTTCCAAAACAAAAGAGGTTTCAATTTTAGCAAATTTTTTAATTATATTAGATTTAATTTTTTGTTGTTATATGAAGATTAAGTAAATTTTAAATAGTTATTCGCTGTGAAAATTTAAAACCTAACACATTTTTCAAAGTTTATATTCCAAGTTGTAATTTGTGCATTCTCTTTCACTGTAATAGTAATTTTTATATGTATCTTTTCTATTTCTTATTTATTAAATTTGGATATACATTTTTAGTCATTTTTGTCAAAATTTTAGTAATAATTTGTTGAAATTGTAAATTTAATTTATATGGTTATAATAAGCTAATTTAAATTAAAACCATAATATTTCATAGTTTAATGTTTAGAATTAGTGAATAAAAACATAAAATCTTAATGCTTAGGATTCTCTCTCTCAATTAAGTTATAAAATATAAAATATATCAAAACACACACACACATATTTTTTCCACTATCGTCGTCCATACATTGACCACAAAATGTAAGGGCCGAGAGGGCATGTTTACATGTTTTTTGAGTGACAACAAGTACATGTTTCACTGAACAGTTTATGTTTTTATTATTTTTGATATGTAATTATGCACATACTATCAGTATACCCTACGAGGTTTTTTGTACAATGTATATCTACAACTTGTAATTTTCAAATATTAATGGAAATTACGATTTTTCCTTAAAGGTATATATACATAAAATAAAAAAATTAATATATCATATAAATATATTAGCATTTTATAAAATTTGATTTATAACAAATAATTAAAATAAATATATACTAATTATATATTAAACATTTGAAAAAATCTTATTCATTTTCTTAATTAAAAAAAAAAAAACATTATATATAAAATAAATTTTAAAACTGACTTTTTGAGATTTTAATGAGAATGACCTTAAACTTATTTATATATTATTTGGAAAACTCTATTTATTAATTATTTTAGGTTAAGGAAAAATAATTAAAACTTTATTGTTTAAATGTTACTTATGTAGTACAAATTTAATTATATATATATATATCATTTTCTTATTTAAAAAATAATAATTATATAAAAATTGTTTAATATTTTATATCAATAAATTGTAAGTTACTTAAATTATCACCAAAATAATAAAATTAATATATATATATATATATATATATAAATTTGAATGGTAATAAAATTGCTTATAACAACATTCTCGTCATATTTAAATAAATCGAAAGTTCAAATAAACCCAAACTTCAAATAAACCTGCACTTATTAATATAGCGTTAGTTTGCATTTATGTACTTTGTTATTTATTATTACTTATAATGCTAAAAACATGGAATGCAAATATAACTTAATTAAATAGTATAAGTGTATCTTCCAAGACAGTGTAATGTTGTATTGAACGATTTGTAGATTTATATTTGGAGATGCGAGACACTTCTCTGTCATAATTAGATGTCGTGCTCAAGCAACAAAGTTTGTTCTCTCAAAATATCATTTGATGCCTTAAAATGTTCTTGCAAGGTTTGAGACCCCATTTTGTCAAATTGAGTCTCACCGATAAAAATGTTCCTATGAGATGATTCCTCCAATTTTTCTACTCTAAAAGCATCCAGATGGATGAAAAATAATATAATGATCCACTTTGAATCATTATCTAAAATATATTAGACACCCTTTTTGATTTTTATTTCTTATTGTTTTAAGATGCACTGCTTTACTAATAAACTAACTCTTAACCCACACTTCATGTTTCCTAAATGAGCTTAATTGACCTATTTTAAAAATGTGAGAACATTTCCCTTTAAGTGAATCAAAGACTAAAAAAATTAGAATGAAAAACCAAGAAGACTCTGTGTGCCATGGTATTGAAATAAATGATAGTTTGAGACTCCCATATGGACTTACAACAAGCCAACAAAAAAACCAAACACCAACTATGATAAATCAATGTGACAACGAGATACTTGACTTTTACTTGGTGCATCATGAGCAACAAGACCATTAAGCCACCATAAACAAACATCCTAGAGATAAATGTGTGCATTCATGGCTTGATTCATGCAAAGGAGGCACTTACATCCCTTCTCGCAACTATTTGAGTCATGTAATTTATTAGTAGCTAAATATGTGCCCCCACACCCATGGTTAATGGTTTATTAAGGGTGCCATTACCCATAAGCTTCCCATCTTTTAGAGAAGAAGCATGATTTGCTCACAAATCTACTTCACAATTCTTCTCCCGTATAACCGGATAATATTTGATTGGTTGTAAGTGCTCACTTTTAATTACTTCATGTAATTATTTAAAGTAAAGAATTATCTACTATTTTTTTTCCTTATATTTTTAAAGAAATTGGTAAATAATTGTATTAGGCAAAACTATGTGACAAGAGCACACAACAAGGGGTATTATAAAAATCATTGGCTTTGAATTTCAAGCAATATTGTGAGTTCCTTATTTGCCAAAAACTTGGAATACTTATGATCACAAAAACTTCATATGTATATTTCTCACACATGTAAATTCAAACAAATTGTTTACACAATAAATAACAAAATAATTGCATAACTAAGTTGAATTATGAGCTCGACTCATCGTCATGATTGGTTGTGCCATTGGAGGGGATTTTTCTTCTTTACCATTGTTGTCCAAATTTCCATTGTCTTTGATGAGGACCTTGCTATTCTCATGTTTCACATTTTGTTTGGATCTAGGGGTTCTAATTTCTCTTGTATCTCATCTTTTTAGCCTAATTTAGCTAACTTGCCTTAAGAGGTTTTACATTCTAAGATTCCATTGAGCCTAGTTGCACTAATTTATTTATTTATTTTTTGAATATAATTTTGTTTCTTCTATAAGAGGGTCTAGTTCAAGCGGATCTTCCTTGGAAATTAGTTGATGTTATTTCTTGGCTCCAACCCTCTAGGCCAGCTTTCATTATTTCTTCTTAGTTGTCCAAGACTGTTTTGGGCAATTTGCTACTAGGTGCCCTATTTTAAAGCATGATTTACAACAAAAAGAAGCATTTTTGTAAACTAGTTTTTGGGTCAAGAGTCATTCTCACATTGCAAAATTATGTTTGTTGGAAACCCTTTGTTGATGTCCATATAAACATGTATGCAAGCATATGAGTGGTGCTCTATCTCTTTGTTCCAGTACGTCAATGGTAATATTTTCCAAGAGCTTTGCAACTGACTCAAAGAGAGGAAAAACCCTAGAAATCAAGAGGTATATTTGGAATTCTAACCCACATAGGATTTGAGGAGAGAGAATCAGTTAGAGAATCAAAGGAAGGAGTCCAAGGTTTCATACATAAACCATAGTTTCTCTGAAACCAAGGACCAAAGTTTAAATTCAAATCCCTATCTTCAATATGATCAAACTAAAAAAATGAAGTAACCCTTTGCACGAGGATAATTAAAGACTTATTCTTTTAATTGAGGTTTCCATGAGATTGAAATTAATTTATGCAAGTCAACTAAACAAGGCTAGATATCATTGGAATGGAAAAAAATCCCATTTGAATGGTAAATGAGCTCATGAAAACAAACGTCTTCAACTATGGGAATAATGATTACAGGAACTTCATTAATAAGAAGACGAGGAGAATAAGGAACATTCTTCACAATATAATTGACATAAGATTTACCCAGACTACAATTAGGAGGAAAAGAACTAGATATGCAATCATTAGAAATATCGGTAACTAGATAACAAGATATGTGTAAATTTTTCTCCCATAGAATTCCCAAAGTCACCACATTAGGCTTCCAGGTGGGAATTAGATGAACCAAAGGAGAGTGATGCTGAGTAAATAGAGGTAGCCATTTCCATGCTTGTAATAGAAACACTGGGGAGGAAAGACTCCTATGGAACCAAAGCACAAGAAGAAGAAGAAGATGGGAAAGTAGACTTAGAGAAGAGAGAGAGAGGTCATACAAGGCTAGATTAGAGCACACGAAGGACTACTTGTATGGCAAGGGAAAAACCCTAGCCAAAATGAATATAACCATGCACTGACATTCTTCAACTCATATCTATTCAATTACAAATGCAACTATTCTTCTTCTTTTTTAATCGTAACAAGAATTTTGTATTAAACTAAATTCTACATTTGGAGTGCAACATTACATCAAAATAGGGCATTAATGATCCAGGTGGATATTGGTGGCCACCCGCCTATTCCACCTAGACCTTTAGTTGGTTTCATGAGTTTCCTTGATTAAAGTAACATTTACTATTTTTAGCATTTTTTCGGGTCTTGAACTTCCAAAGTTGTTTTGACCCCCTAAATGATGTTTTTTTGAGGTATGCAGCAACCCAGTAGCCATAGGCAAGGGCTTGCTGCAAATCTTATATTGCTCGGGGATATATTTCTAAGGTATCGTATGTGCCAAACAAAGATCATATGACCAAGTTATGACCTCGGGAAGTTAGTTGCCCAACTAACCCCAATGGGGCCCACAAAATCTTGGTGTTCCATCTCCCAGGGTTAGGGTTTTCCCTTTGTTGTTCAATAATAAAAAGGCCCTTGAGCCTCATTATAACACATTTCAAAGGCATGTAGCCACCACATCTATTCTTAGAGATAAGCTACAATCACCTGAGCTATTTTATTTCCATTATGTGTGTAAGCATATTTCAATTCTTTGATATTAATGAAACAAAGATTTATTTATGCTTTATCTCTATGTTTATGTTTATATCTATATTTTTTTGTGTTCTCGCATAAGTCCAGATCAATGGTATCAGAGTGGTCTGCTCTTTCTCTGTTTTTCTTTGCATGTCGCCAATGAGGTCAGGGTATAAGGAGTTAGGGCTTGAACTGGTTGAAACTTTGCAAGACCAACCTCGCAAACCCCGAGACCTCCCATGGCAGAAGAAAATAAAGATGAGGGAGTAGGAGGTCCTTTCAAAATATTTCTCGAGGAAGCCCTCAAGTGACAAAGGAACACGGTGATGGATAATTTTGCCGAAATCCTTCGGCGGCCACCCATAGGTGATACATCTTCATCCAATAACCACTTTGGAGGCATCACTCCCTTTAAGGTACAAGTTAACTTTGACATTCCCATATTTGAAGGCAAAATAAATGTAGATGGCCTAAATAGATGGTTAAATATGTTGGAAGGATATTTTTGGTTCATGACTTTTCCAATCAGGAAAATAATACTTTTTCACTCGTCAAAGCCACCGCCCATGTCAAGGACTGGTGGGAAACCTAATGTGAATAGAAGGATGAGAGAGAACCCTCACTGTTTTCAGCCACACCCACTTGGAATTCTTTCCAAGATGCCATTAAGGAACAATATTACCCTATCAGGAGCTATGAAGATAAATACATAAAGTGGACCACGTTACAATAGGGAAGGGACCAAGATGTGCCAGAGTTCACAAATATTTTTCATACTCTTCGTAAGAAGTTGGGTATTAAGGATTATGGTGTGAGTTCCATATGAGCCCCACTCACAACACAAGTGAGTGTCGAGCCAAGAAGTCTTTGGTGGTCGAGCTGAAGGCTTTTGAATCAAACACATGTTCTTACTCTGAGTTAGAACTTGACAAGGGGAATGACAAAGGGAAGCAAATTATTGATGCAGAGCCTAATGCCACCATTTTCACCACCAAGATCTAGAATATTGAGCCCGAAGATCCCGAGGAGGGGGAGCGACTCTTCCACTCACATATGTGGGTGAAGGGTTCTTTGCTGGAGTTCATTGTTGACAACGGAAGCCAAAAGAACCTCATTTTAGTAGAGGCCGTGAAGAGGTTGGGCCCACCAACCACACCACACCCACAACCGTACACCATATGATAGCTTCACCAAGGACGAGATCTCCGCGTCAGCCAACAGTGTCACCTTCCCTACAACATCAAGCCCTTCACATATGAGGTATTGTGTGATGTTTCTCCGCTTGACGTGTGTGATGTATTATTAGCCAACCATACTTGTGAAAGCATCATGCTGTGTATGAGTCTAGGCCTCGAATTGTTAGTATTTATTTGGGAAATAAGTTATATATGATACCAGAGGTAGCATCACCTACCACCATCTCTCTTTGATCTCTATGAAGCAATGCAATAAGATCATTTCCCAGACCAAGAAATTTTTCTTCCTTATGATTTTCCCTCAAGGCAAGAAGAAGACTGTGGCCACATCCATAGCCTCCATAAAAGGCTCCTTCGCATGAGAACAATAGATAGAAGGTCGTGGAGGAGTACAGGGACATATTCACCTCGTACCCCTGCACTACTATGTCAAGCACTCCATCGATCTGACCCTAGGCATGCCGCTACCCAACAGACCGATCTACCGATCTACCCTGTGGGCACATTAGGCCAAGTTCATCACCTTATGGGAGCCCTATCGTGTTGGTACAGAAGAAATATGGCACTTGGAGGCTCTGTATTGACTATCGAGCGGTGAATAATATTACTGTCTGGAATAGGTATCCAATCCCACAGATTGATGAAATTTTGGACTAGGTCAAGGGTGCTAAATATTTCAGCAAGATTGATGTGAAGTTTGGTTACCACTTGGTTCCAATCGAACCCTCCGATGTGTTGAATACAACTATCAAATCCAAGGAGGGCCTTTTAGAATGGCTAGTCATTCCTTTCGGGTTAACGAATGCACCCGCAATGTTCATGAGGCTAATGGGCGACATCTTCCAACCCTTCACCAACTCATTCATGGTAATGTACGTGGATGACATCTTGATCTTTAAATAGAGTTGGTAAAAGCACCTACATCATATTCGATAGGTCCTCTAAACCCTGCGTCAACACACGTTGTGTGCCAATTTGGAGAAATGCACTTTTGATATGACCCAAGTTCAATATTTAGGGTACATGATTGATGAGTGAGGTGTGCATGTGGACCCAACCAAGATACAATTTATTCGATATTTTCCAGCCCAAATCACCATAACAGAGCTATGTAGATTTCTAGATCTTGCCAATTTCTACCATAGGTTCGTGTTGGGTTTCTCTCATATCACTTGGCGTTTGAGTCAAGTCACCAAGGGCAGAGCGAAAGAAATTTTCTTCTGGTCTGAATCCCAACAAAAGGCATTTGCTAAGTTGAAGCATTAGCTCTGCTCTGCACCAATTCTCACATTACCAGACTTGTAGCAACCATTTGAGTTTGAGACAAATGCCTACGACTCTGCTATCAAGGTAGCTCTTACTTAGTATGGGAATCCGATGGCATATCACAGTGAGACACTTTTAGACACAGTCCAAAAGTATCCCACCTACGATAAAGAGATTCATTCCATTATACATGCCTGCTGACAATGGAAGCATTACATTATGGGGAAGGAAACGATCATCCACATAGACCACCGACCCCGCAGTTCATATAAACATAAGGAAAGTTGCAGAACGATCACCATCAGAAATGGTTGACATATTTGCAACAATTCCATTTGAGCATTAAGTAAAATAAGGGAAACACCAATAATGCTACAAAATGTCTCAACCAACCAAATATTATGGCACTAACCACTGTGCTCGACTCTTGTGGACACGAGACTTCGGGGTGGCTGCATCTTTACAAGAGTGATCCAAAATTTGACAACACATACCAGATGCTCCTGCAAGGCAAGCGAGTTCCAGATTTTCACCTCTGGGGCACACTGCTATTCCACTTAGGATAACTCTATGTTCCTTCAAGTGAGCGTGCGAATATGATTTGGGAGGTGCACTACAGTCGGGTCGCTAGACATTTTAGAGTAGAGAAAACAATGGCAGTGTTGCAGAAATATTTTAATTGACCGAACCTTCGACATGATGTTGGGAAGTACATTAGATCCTGCATTATCTACACCATTTCCAAACGGACAATCAAGAAGCAAGGTCTATATACTTCTCTCCCTTCTCCTTGTTGGCCTTGTGAATCCATCTCCATGGATTACATGTCAGACCTTCCTTTTACTAAGCATGGAAACCACTGCGTTTTCATGGTTGTCGACATATTCTCTAAGATGGCCATTTTGGAAGCTTGCAAGAAGAATACCACAATATAAGCCACTACTAAGCTCTTCTGTGAATGAGTGTGGGTACACTTTGGGATCCCACAGTCCATCATCTCTGATTAGGACAACAGATTCCTGAGTACATTTTGGTCAAGCCTCTGGTCGATGCTGGATACTAATCTCACTAAGTCCACGACCTTTCACTAAGCTCACTAAGCATGAATCAATTTCTTTTTTTTTCTAGGTTAAGACTAAACTAAGTACCCACGGGGAATTGAACCAGTGACCTATCGCAAGGAGTGCCTTAACAGCGCACCCATTCACCATCAATCCAAAGCCTCGTGGGCGAGCATGAATCAATTTCATATTTATATGGCATTTCAATTTTCTTGGGGCCTCCCCCCAAGATCCAAATCATTGGTATCAGAGCAAGTTACGGCTCCATGGGAATGAAGGTTTGAAGCACAATGATGGATGAAACGCAAAGCAACAATATTAAAAAAAAATCATACAAGTGATATGACCTCCACAAAGCATTTCAAAAGGGGAAAAATAGCTCATTTGAAAGTATTTTCTGTTAGCTCAAATGGTTTTTTTACAAAATTTGATTTTCTTTCCCGGTATGACAAATATGAGCAATTGAAGTTACATATATATGGACCGTTGCGTGGATGCGTACCATAAGTTTTTGGAGTTGGGGGTGTATCCCCAAGGGTAGTAAAAGGAGCTAATAGGGCAGGGATCAGAGTTGAAGAGGAAGGTTGCCATGGGTGTAGTTCCAGGGTGTTGTGTGAGTATGAGCTGATGATATAGATTAGCCCCCACCCCCGGAAAACTATAGTTGGCCGCATTTCTTTATCAAAAACGGCTATGTCAAGATGTATTGGTGTACATAGGTCGTAGAATCAATCATGTATATTTCTCATATCAATATAAATATCTCTTCAATACCTCAAATGGTTCTTTGACATAATTTGATTTCATCACCTGTAGCAAAAGTTATCAACAAAGTTCTAATAAGAGGTCTATAATGTGAAAGAAGCCTTTACAACATCTCATTGGATAGGAGAATCTACTAGACAAGCCACCATGCTTTTACCAAGCAGACTGACAAGCATCATGGTTATGGGTCACCCACAAACCCAAGGTTATGATTCAACCACACAAAAACCTTGTCATCGAAGTCCATTTGCTAGGCCGCACATTGTTAGTATCACAGTTGGTCATAAGCATTACATAGTATCTCTATCCTTGAATCTTCATTAGTCATGGTTATGGGTCATCCACAAACCCACGCTTCATTGAAGTCCAATGGCTATGCCACACACTGTCAATATCACAATTGGTCACAAGCATTGCAGGGTATCTCTATCCTCCGACCTTCATTCATCAAGGTTTGGTTTAACCACACAAAACCCTTCTCTTCAATGACTCTTCATATTCAACAAAGGCTTCTCAGGAGGGAACTTCATGCAATGGGGAGCATTGCTTCTTAAGGGGGAATGAATGATCTGAATGGATAGTGGCATCCACCCATGGTATTCATCCACCCATGGTATTTATCCACCCATGGTAATTACCCATGGTATTGTAAGTGACATTTACCGATGGTATTCATTCACCCATGGTATTTACCCACCCATGGTATTGTAACTAAAAAAGGCTATAAGTAACAAATCACATTTTGTAAAAGGACGGATTGTCCACCACAATGTAGCTTTTACAATTATTCTCTATTTTAATTGATTTTTTTGTGGTTTTTGTTTATCGTGTTTTCTCCTCTTTTCTTCTGGCATTTCAATTTTTTAGATCTTGGGGGCCTCCCCCCAAGATCTGGATCAGTGGTATCAGAGTAGGTTATGGCTCCATGAGAATGAGGGTTTGAGAAAGAATGATGGATGAAATGTAAAGCAAAAATATTTAGCCAACTTCATGCAAGTGCACTGATACAGACTTATGTAGGAACACAACAAAATACATATATAACTAGCAATTGCCCCAAAAGGTGCAAAGAGAGGCCGATAGGATTGTTAAATTGGAATTGTTGAATTGGAAAAGTTGTACTTTGATTTGAAATAATTTTTGTATTAGATTTAGGTTCTTTAGCATGTTTGTGTTAAGTTAACAATACACAATTAAAATATTGAGATGATGAAAGTTGACTGAGATATAATTTGCCACTTATTTTACCAATGAAAGATTTCAAACCATTGTGAAAAATGATTGATTTTCTAGAATGGGCAAATTCTAGTATCTACTAAGAGGAAACAACAAGTACAAATTATCTTTGCCTCATTTTAGACGTTCTATGTCGTTTTATGAAGGCCATTTAATAATTTTTTTGCCTATGTCTAATATGGTGGCATTCAAAATGTATGTTGTATTCTTATTGCCATTGATATTTCCTATTATTGATGATTATCTCATTTAGGAAATTATCTATAATTGTTGTAAATCAAGACAATGTATTATTAGTCTGCATCAAGTTGAACTGGACCCAAAGGATGACAAATTAGAAGAATCCTATTATTGTTTTATATTGATTGCTTCAATAGTAGGTTTTGGATGACAGTGTTTTCTTAAAGAGATATTTGCTTAATGGACCACAACCAATTGCCATAGGTTCTTTCATAGTGCATACTATTCTACATATGCATTTGTGGAGTAACTCAGAAACAATACATTGCCCCATCTCCATGGATTCCCAAGCTCTCCATACTTGTCTCATAGGCATTTGGGTTAAAGAATGGCTGAGGCACATCGTGGATGGTGAAGATGCCTCGGTTGTAGATATTGGGGAGAACGAAGGGCACTCCGTTGATGACCACGGCCCCATTCACGTTTCTCGTGACCATGAGGTTCTTGCCGTGGAGTAGCGTGGGTATGTAGAAGCCGAGTTGCATGGCGAACAACGTTTTCCATAGAATATTGTGGGTGGAGGTGTGGTAGTGGAGGAGGTCCATCATGAGCCATGATGGGAGCGACAAATTATTAAGGGTGTCATCGCTGAGGGCGAAGAACATGCAGCATGTGGGCAACAAGATTTAGTTTTCTAGGATTTCCAAAGACGTGGCAATGATGTTGTAACCACTCGCCTCTCACTGAGCTCTGCTCACGTTCATCACCATCTCATTCATGGTTGCATTCTCCTTTGTGCCTGAAACATTGCTTGAAAATATGATCACCGCAAAAGCCAACAATATGCTCCACAACCTCATCCTGCAATAGAAGAACTAGAAATGAAATACCGAAGGAAAAAAAAACACCATCAACAAGTTAGAGGGTTATCAAATAACCTGAGCAACAGATCTTTGAAGAAATGCAACAACTTTGTCTGTAAACAAGAAATGCTCAACAACAATAATTACCAAGAGAGTAGAATGAGATGCTCAAAAGCTTTTTTTACAAACCCTCCAAGCGCTCTTTACAAACCCTAGTTTATTTATGTAGCCAAAACTAAGAGTGTGGTGGAATATATATAGAGGGGATAGAGTATGTATGCCTTTATAGACTTTAACAACCAAATCGTTGGAGGGGATCTCATGCACCAATCTAGTATAAATAAACCATGGTATTAAGAATTGCTAGAGGGGATCTCATACACCAATCTAGTATAAATAAACCATGGTACTAAGATTTTTCATTATAAAGTGAGAGTGTATCTCCAAGTTACCAATCTTGTTACATTTTTTTGGAATCTTATACAATTTTTTTTAAAGAAGTATATTCTTTACTTCTATACTAATTCTTTTTATCAATAGTAATTATCATTATTATTTTTAATAAAATTTAAATTTAAATAATTTATGATTATTTTAATTTTAACAAATTGAGATATATGATAGAGCATTTTGATATTTATTATGGATTAATACTATTTAATTTATATATTTACCCTAATTTTATTAACAGTGCACTAATTTTATTACAATTTTAAAATTGTAACATTCAAATTATTAATTTCATTTTTAATTTTAAAATAAAATAAATTTGAAAATCGTAATATCATAATCTTTAAGAATATATGTACATGCCAAAAACCTTTAAGAATATATGTACATGCCAAAAAAGAGAATAATTCAATTTATTCACAAATATACTCTCAAGCCCATGAAACTATCCTATTTGACTGTCAAAATATCCCATGTCCCATGCCAAGTTCAATTACTTCCTAACAGTCTCATAATTGTTTGAGGGCAGGTAAGACAAGACACCATATTTAAACCCTCAGTCCAACTATAAACAATAAAATTGCCCAAGTTTTCGAATTTGCCTAACCTTTTGAGAAATACATTCATATCTGGACATAAATGGAGAAACACATTTATAATTGGACATAATATATAGTTTTCAGATTATAATTTCTTCGAAAACGATGTAAAAATTACATTCATATCTGGACATAAATGGAGAAACACATTTATAATTGGACATAATATATAGTTTTCAGATTATAATTTCTTCGAAAACGATGTAAAAATTCATGGAAGCATGAGTAAAAATGAGAATATCATAGAGAACATATTTAAGAGATTGAGACCATATTTCAAAATGATCACATCTGTTTCTACAACCCATGTGGTTACAATTTTTTTATTGCAATTTTTCATAGAAATTGTTGACAGGAATCCCAATGCCTAATCTAGTCAGAAAATTTGAAGGGAAACTGATTTAATGGGCAATTGCTAGTAACCAACATGGTTTTGTAAAATTGCAACAGGGCAGAGAGCAAGCACCTAAATAACTTCCATCTTGAGTGGTTACTAGGCCATGGTGAATTTGTAGCAAAAGACATTATAGAGACTCAGAATTTCTGGCCCCTGAGATTTTGCGATTCTCTTGCATTTTTAGATTTGTGTATATTTGAATACAAATTTCTCATCTGGAAGCTCAAAAGAAAATCCAAGCTGAAACCCAGAAGACAAACTCCTTCCATGACCAAGAAGACCAATTTATAGCAATGGGCACCAACATAGTTGTTGCTGTTGTCCAACTCTGCCGAATAAATGCCACTTAAGAGACCGTGGAGCGGCCTTGCATTAATTTTATGGTTCTTGGCCATCTCAATATCGTACAAAATTCTAGTCAATAGGCCAAAAAAGAGGAAAAATCCAATGGACAAGTTATAACAAACCCCCACTACAATGGTCCCAAGGTACAACAATCCTGGCATACCGATGGACATAAATATGTATCCTACAATCACAAATAATTGCGAGGATGCCATACATATAGGTGTCGGAATGTCTGCCTTCTTGAAAAACAAGAAAAGAAAAATACACAAACCCTGAGAAATGGGATAATCTCAAAGGAAAATACACAAACCCTGAGAAGAAGATATTAAATGTGATATTCTCAGTATGCAAGAACATTTGTAAATGGAAAAATTTGCAGAAACCTTATAAAATGTTAGAGATGGACCCTGCTCCAATCCTTCCAAAGAATCCCCAGATTCTAATTAAAGAAACAAACATGGACACATCAATGTAGCCCATGTCCGGAACAATTTGGCCCATGTTATTGATGAAAACCATGCTTGTCCACACACCATAAAGAAACACTAAAAACATAACCATAAGTTAAAATTTTGTATCCCCTGAAATATTATGTGGTCCTGGCCTATGCGAGGAGGATTAGGATTGCATACAATCTGGTTCTCAGTGCTTTCGCTTTGTGAAGGCAGTGGTTATGTAGCACGACTTCTAGCTTTAGCTTGCAGAAATATCTCAGGGTTTTCTCCACCCTTTGCTTCCTCCATGTTCATTAATAAGGGCTCTCTGGCTTATTGTTTTTCTATATCTTGTGATTTCTTGTTCCCGGAATTCCCTTTCCAAAAAGATGTAATTAATTTCTCGCCTCTAGAATACCTTTCTCTAATGTAAAGCTTCAGAGGAACAACCAGAGGTGTTGTGAGAAGAACAAGCAAGAAGCAAAGTGACTTCCATGCTCAAACCATCCCCATAAGGTTTGAGCCTGTAACCTGACTGAGACTAAACCCCAAAGAAAGAAACTAATCTACACCTCATGGGTTTTCCATATGTAATTTCAAAATCACTCATGAAAATGTAATTGACTAACTTTACTCATTGAATATTTCACAACATTAATGGAAACTCAACTTTATCATCTAGATCTTCAGATGTCCTCCCAAAACATTTTCATTTACTTTACTCATTGAATACATCCTCAAACATTTTCATCGACTTTACTCATTGAATATTTTCACAACATTAATGGAAACTGAGCTTTCTTCTTTAGATCCTCAGATGTCCTCCCTAAACATTTTCATTGACTTTACTCATTGAATATTTTCACAACATTAATGGAAACTGAGATTTATGCTTTAGATCCCCAGATGTCCTCCCCAAACATTTTCATTGGCCTTATTCATTAAATATTTTCACATTTTCACAACATTAATGGAAAATGAGCTTTATCATTTATATCTTCAAATGTCCTCCCCGAACATTTTCAGGCCTTGTTAAGATGCCTTGAGATACATTCTCTTTTGTTAATTTCTACAGTGTGGTATCTTTTTCATTTTCTCCGTATATCATGCCACATGTACATTCTTATCTTAGTTTTCATGTTCAATATCTATGTTTTAAATTAGGAGGTTGAGAGTAAGCTTTCAAACAATGGTCTTCCTTAAAATTATGTTGCTAATACATCATTCAAGCTAACCAATATTAGGGTAAGTTGAGCTTGGTTTGGCAGTAAATATTGGAGCGCACTTATTGCAGAGAGATTAAAGTGAAGGACATAGGATTGAAACTCATTTATCCTCTCACAAGAAATAGTCTCCCCTTATTCGCACCAATGACATGCAATGAAGATGTTATGCTCCATATATTTAACTGAAAAATAGTGAAAATGAGCATATTTAATTTTCTTGAAGGCTCAAGATGTTTCACTGGGAAACTAAATAATAACCAAGTCAGACCAACTCAGGTGGAAAATATAATTCAAACTACAGATGATCTGCACATAGTGTAATCAAGATCAGTAACTGACATGACAACATGATTTCACTTTTACAGGTCAATTGAATGCTAAGTATCATGCAAAATGATAAAAACAGGGGAAAACAGAATAAAGGTTTTTTTCATGAAAATTTCAAAATCAATCACTATAAAATGAATAAAAAACAATTGGTATTTTTTCCTCTTGATTGATATCACAAACTACCATCTCCTACTTACAACAGAACCTGTTGGTACAAACAACCCAACCCACTCATTATTACTTTGACAGATTAAAGTAATGTTTGATAAAGATGTAATTGGAAACCATGGTGGTCATAAGAGAGAAGAACTGAATATTCACATGTATATGCATGCATGCAATGCAATAACAACAACTAATTGTAACTAACTATTGCAACTTCTTCAATGAGGTGGTTGTGTTGGAATAGGCTTTCTGCTTCTTCGAAATCAAAACTTTGTAGTAAACAAACATGAAATTTCCCTCTGCTCCATACTTGGATAGAGATGAATAAGCATATTCATCTTGTGGGGCAGTAGAAAGCAACACAACCATAAATATAATAAAAATGGAGTGTGAAACCTACCTTTTACGAACAACATCATAGAGAGTTATGTAAAACATTTGCTAGAAATCCTCCTCACTTTGTTCTACAACAACATAGAGGCACTGATAAGATCCATTGTCATGCAACCATTTCTCCATGCTTTTGGTGGCTTCAACCCCATCCCAGACTTGATTTCTCAGCACTAGAAGCAACACTTTCCATATTGCAACATTGGTCCACATCTGAGCATCTTTTGTGTCTCCTAGCTGCATGTCTTTCTCATACTTTGGCTCGTAGTCCAGCATGGTGCCCATCCTCTTCTTGGGCAGCCGATGAGGGCAGAGCCACAAAGGATATATCTGCTCCTAAGGGTAGAGCCATGAACCCAACCCACTTGATCACGACCCTAGATGTCGATGGAGGAGAATGTGCCAGATATTAGAAAATCAAGTCGTTGTGGATTGTTGGAAAATCTAGGGAGGACGTCTGTTCAATGACCCAACACGAACTTTGTGGTTTTCATACAACAACAGGACATTGTGGTGCACAAATGTCAGGCATAAATGTGGTCATATGGTGCACACTTGTCATGTGCAGAGGAAAAAAGTAGACAAAATTCTGAGGTGATCTAATTTAAAAGAAAGGCCTATCGGCCTAAACATAAACATAAAGATGCAGTAGAAATAAAACTTCATTTTAGAAAGAATGGCCCTCCTTGCATTTGAAGGCAGTCTTCCACACATCAGAGGGTTCGATTGGCACCACAACCTTCATGAGGATGATGGACGAAATCTTTCGCCCTTCACCAACTCATTCGTTGTAGTTTACTTGGATGACATCCCAATCTTCAACTAGAGTTGGGAATAGTATCTACACCATATTCAGCAGGTCCTCCAAACCTTCCGACAACGCAAGTTGTGTGCCAATTTGGAGAAATTCACTTTTGGTATGACCCAGGTTCAATATTTGGGGTACATCATTGACGATCAAGGTGTGCATGTGGACCCAGCCAAGATACAATTTATTTGAAATTGGTCAGCCCCAACCAATCTAACAGAGCTACGCAACTTTCTAGGTCCTGCCAATTTCTACCGCAGGTTCATGTGGGGTTTCTCTCATATCACTTGGCCTTTGAGTCAAGTCACCAAGGGTGGAGTGAAAGAAAAGTTCTTCTAGTTTGAATCCCAACACAAGGAATTTTCAGAGTTGTTGTAGTGGCTACAGCCACCCTCCAAAATTTTGCCTTAGCCTCGTTTTGGAGCCTCCCTTCCAACCTTCACAGAAGCTTGCCTTGCTTCATCAAGTTCACAAGCTTTAGTGTCTTTCTTGCACAAAGGCAGCCTGTCGGTCACAACTTGATCCACTTCCCTCACAGGATGTTCATCCAGACTTTGTCTAACTGCAGGCTGAGTAGCTTCCCCTTGAAAATTGTGTATTTCTGGAGGGCAACCAGCCTTCCCTCAAGAAATTGTGCAATCCTCTCTGGCAGCCTGCTAGGCTCCAGGATTGCGCAATCCTGCATGCCAACACTCCCAACAGGATTTCCGCAAATTTCCCCAGCAAGGCTACTCAACCTGGAATTTGCTTAAATTTGGGCAGCAGTCAGTTGCTCTGCCCAGAAATTGTGTAAATCTCCTGGGCAGCCAGCCCAACTCCCAGCCAGAAATGCGTATTTTTTCTCTAGCAGTCGAGCAGTCTCTTGCATGTGCAACTGAGTTGACCGGTTCTCTCCGTGACTAAGAAAAACAGACTTGCATGCATGGGCTGCTTCTCCCAAGGTATCATGCAAAGGCATCCATTGTTTTAGGGATCTATGTTTAGCATTTGGAGGTTACATGAAAGGAGCAATTCCAAAACCTCCCACTAAGTGGCGCTTCCCCTAGATTTGTGGAGTGTGCATCACAACCTTGATATTATCAAAACTCATCAACCGGATGCTGCAGAGCTCATTCCTCACATCAACCTTGCAGCTCTGACATCCCACATCACATCTAGGAGCAGTTGGCACATTCAGCTTAGCTGTTTTAGGGTAAGCCTGCTTCCCATGCCTTGTGCTGCATTTCTATCTTTTTTTTGTGTTTTTGCTTGTGGGAGTACTCTTTTCTTGATTTGTTTAAGCGCTTATTGTCATTTACATATATACTAGCTTGTCCTAGCTCTATTTCAGTTTTCGTTCTATCTCACAGCTGTCGCATGCATGAAACTGTTTTGTACGGACGTTCGCCCAACCGGCGAGCTGCCTCACCCACATCCATGTTGATCTGTTTGCTGAAAATTTCATTCATGTTTTTCATGCACTATCAATCGCTTCTGCTATCACTTAGTGTCACCATGCATTACTATCTTAGTTGCTTTCAGTTGCTCATCGGCGAGTCAGGCCAACCTTGGCTCGGACTCTACCTTCACCAAGGATGCATTGCACAATATAGGGAGGGAAGGCTCACCTTACTCTCCATATTTGTGCATTCCTGCCCAACACTAGACTCTAGGAATATTTTGCACATTTCTGGAGGACAGTGGCTACTTGGCCCAAGAAATTGCGCAAATTTGTCCCTAGGCCAGTAGTCCTTCCCAGCTGGAATTGCGCATTGCGCAATCCCAACAGTCATCAGCCAGACTAAACTGTGCATTGCATAGTTCCAACAGTCAACCAGTCTCCCAACAACCCAGACTGTGCCTTGTGCAGTCTTGGCAGTTGGTCTCCCGACCTCTCGGCCAAAATTACGCAACCTTCATGATCACGCACCCAAGTATGTTGCAAATAAGTTCTCATGTTCATTTTGGCTTTCGACTGATAGATTGCTTGCCATGAGTGTTGCCATGTCTCCAGGTATCCCAGGTGTTCATCTACCTCTTATTAGTACAGGTACAATGGTTTCCAGGAGATCAGAGATGAAGACACCGTACAAAGCACACTTGGGGATGCAGTCGATCAAGTGTCGATGGACTTGCCTACCCACAAAGACATCAAGTTGTTCATAGATAAGGACATCAAGGTATGACAACAATAGCATCACAGTGAGTAGCATCATGAATAACAACTGATGACAACATACCAAATGCAATGAATGCAAGAGGAGGGTTGTTGAAAACACAGAGTGATCTGAATTGGATCCTTGAAAATTATCAGAGTTTCTATGACTGTTTCAAATTATGACAGACTCCAAAATCTTGTGAACAATGAGCTACCAGGAAGGACCTCTGGACAGTGGCAGTTGTAACCAGCACAGAACAACGAGGACCCTTGGTCAAAGCACGTTGACCATTGGCCCATGGAGATTGCGCAGTGGCGCAAACTAGCAAATAGGGAGTCCTGAAAACAGAGGCCGTTTCTGATACGCAATTAGCGCAATCGCGTATCGCAGGATAAAAACCTCAGAGAAGGAAAAGCCCGACACCTGGTCATGTGAAAAACAGGTAAAACCGTGCGGAAACACCCGAAACGTTAGAAGGCGGGTTTCGCGCTCAAAACCGGCGGAATATCACAAGCCCCTCAAGCAGTAAGCGGGTTTGGCAGAGGACCAAGCAATGCCATACATTGAATGACGCCTGTTCGACGGATGAGAGAGAAAATTTCTCTCATCACAGGGTAACGATTGAGCAACTCGCCCGTGCGATAAAAGTGATAACCGTAGGATTTGGAGGCCCTGGATTAAAGGCGGAGATTGCACCCGATGGGAGACCGGATTTGACGAAAGAATAGGCTAAGGCATATGACATTTGGGGTCCAACATGACCGATGAGCTGGCGGATGAATCATTTCATGGAATAACTGAAATAACAAATGTTCAAGGGAAAGTTGGCACCCAGTTTGTAAGGAGACAAGTGGCCACCTCTCTGTGAAACATTACAGAGTGGCGGTGGCACAGAAGCAGGGAATTCCAACGGACAGAGGCAGGCGATCTGAAGAGATGGAAGAGGAACCAAAAAATCAAGGGACGGATTGGCTTTCAGCGACGAATAGACAGAGAACAGAGGGGAGACAGAACAAAGAGCAAAGCAAGAAGCAGAGAATAGAGAAGTCGAGTTGACTTGCAGAGCTAAGGCAGCATTGAGCAGATAGGACCGAGAAGGCTTGAGAGGTTCAAGCAATCCCTGTGAGGATATCTGTCGGGAACTGAGTACAAAATTTTTCTCATCCCATTAAGACCAGTTGAGGTTGAGACTTGGTAAGGGGGAGCCAGTGTACTCTAGTGGCTTGGGGAATCCAAGTACCACCCTACTAAGCATCATTTGTTACAGGAGACTCAAATTTAGCTCCTCATTGTAAAAAATTTGCTTAAAGACACAATAAAAAAAGGCCACCACTGAAAGCTGGACCAGGAGACGTAGCCCAGGAGGATTGGGTGAACTCCTTATTAAATTCTATTGTGTTTCTGTTTTGCTTACTGTGATCTCTCATTGTTTCAAGTGTCCGTTTATTTTGCAATCTTATCAATCCATTGCCTAAGATAATATAGACACACACACTAGCACATGAGTATGTAATACCTTCATTAATTTCCTGAGGTCACCTAGGGGTGATTTCAGACCTCAGATCAAGTGGTATCAGAGCTCTAGGTTGTTAAGGTTAGACAAGCTTGTGCTGAATTTAGCTGTTGAATGCTAACTAGATCAAAGCTCAAATTAGGAGAAGGAGAGTTGTTCGAAACTAATCCTGAAATTGGAAGAGTCTATCCTCAGAGGACAATGTCGGAGGAAGGTTCTGTGGGGCCAGACCCTCAATTTATAAATAATTTCCTGGCCATAAGGTCCATGGTAGAGGAAATGTATAAGGACTTTAGAAAACATAAAGATGAAAATTCATTAGGCTCCAAACAAGATAAAGGAGAAGAAGAGTCTCTCCTCCATGACCACTGAAAATGCAAAGGGAAAGAAGAAAGCTTTCTCACACCTCCTAATAGCCCTGAACATAAAAAGAAGACATCTTTGATTAAAATAGATGTTAAATTTTATTTACCAATATATGATGGAGATTTGAATGCAGAAAAGCTAGACAATTGGATTAGACAATTTGATGTTTATTGCAGAGTGCAGAGTATCGATTCAGACAAGAACAAGATTCAGTTGGCCAGCATACGCCTTGGAGGCACTGCCTTGGTTTGTTGGGAAGGCAGGACCCAAGATGACATGAAGAGACATGGTAAGACTCTTTCTGTCTGGAGTGAATTTGTCTCTGCAATCAAAAAGCAGTTCTATCCACTGGCCTACATGCAGCAATCCATGATGAGCTGGCAAACTCTTCGATAATTGAAAGGAAAAAGTGTGCAAGGTTACACCCAAGAATTTAGGAAGAGAGATTTGATTCTAGGAATCTCATTAGACTCACCTGAGACTCTGTTGAAGTACATCGGTGGTTTACATAGCTACATGAGGCACACTATTCTTATGTTTAATCCCACTAGTATAGATGAGGTGTCTGTTCAAGCTACGCATCTAGAAGCTAGAGGAAAGAAAACCTAGAAATTGGGGGATCATCCCAACCCACTGCAAGCAAGAATAAGGAGAAAAGAAAACAGAAATGGAAAGCAAGGAAGGCCAACACTGCACAGAAAAGCAAGTCTTCATGCACTCACTGTAATAAGGATGGGCATGATGATGAGGACTATTGGATTCTACATTCGGAGCTGAGACCTAAGAAGTTCGAGGGCAAGAAGAAGAAGACTGTTGTAGCTATTCAGAAAGATTTGGGGTCGGAATCAGGAGATGAAACAACCATTGTAGCCACATGTATAAAAGGTAAGAATTCGGAAACATCTACTAGTAATTCTGCACAATCTACTATTGATGAATAAAATGAGAGAAAAAGACATGAGCTTTTCCATATTCGAGTTATTTCCAAACATCAAAAGATTGATACTTTGTTTGATAGTGGCTCACAAGTAAATTTAATTTTTGAAGCAGTTGTAAAGAAGTTGGGATTACTGACTACACCTCACAAGAAACCATACCAATTAGGATGGTTAAGTGATAAATCACAACTACAAGTGACTAGACAATGCAAACTCAAGTTTTCTTTTGGGTCAACATTTGTAGATGAGGTTGAGTTAGACATAATTCCTTTGGATATATGTGGAATCGTTTTAGGAAGTCCTTACTTGTATGACAGAAAAGCTATTTTCTATAGAGCTGAGAACAAGTATCTACTCGTTAAAGATGGAATCAAATACTTTGTAAGAGCTCATAATCTCAAGAATAATTACACTCTCATAAACTCAGGGCTGATGAAACGAATTATAAATTCATGCAAACAATTTTTACTGATGGTTGTAAAGGAAAAGAAACTTGATAAAACCTATGTATTTGAGGGTTGTGATGCTAAACAACAAGCTGATTTAGAAAAATTTGTTTCAGAGTATGATATCTTGTTTCAAGAACCTAAAGCTCCGCCACCCAAAAAGGAAATAGTGCATGATATTAATTTGCAGCAAGATGCTCCATTGCCTAACATTGGAATGTACAGGTTGTCCACTTTAGAGAATGCAGAAATCAAGAAGCAGGTGCAGGAGTTGCTCAAGAAGGGGTTCATCAGACCTAGCACATCACCATGTGGATCTCCAATCATTTTGGTGAGAAAGAAAGATGGATCATGGAGAATGTGCATTGATTACCGAGCACTGAATAAGATAATAATCAAAAATTGTTATCCCGTTCCTCGCATAGATGATCTATTAGATCAATTGAAAGAAGCTGTTTATTTTTCCAAGTTAGACTTGCATAGTGGATATCATCAGGTCATAGTTGCAAAACAAGATGCATGGAAGACTGCTTTCAAGACAAAGCAGGGATTGTATGAGTGGTTGGTTATGCATTTTGGCTTAACTAATGCTCCTGCTACTTTCATGAGAATAATGAATGATGTACTTATACCTTTTCTTGATGACTTTGTTATTGTATATCTGGATGACATTTTGATATTTAGCAAAAAGTGGGAAGAACATTTAAAGCATGTTAAGCAGACACTAGATGTTTTGAAAAGAGAAAAACTTTATGTTAAACTTCAAAATGTGAATTTGGAAAAACATCTTTGAATTATTTGGGACATATAGTAGGGGGTGGTGAACTGAAGATAGATCCCTCTAAGGTGGCAGTCATTGTAAACTGGCCTAAACCCAAATCTGCTACAGAAGTTAGGAGCTTCTTAGGAGCAGCACAATATTGGAGAAAGTTCATTTCTAACTTTTCCTTAATTGCAGATCCCTTACATGCTTTAACATGATTGAACAAGGTGTTTTAGTGGGGAGGCAAATAGTAGAAAGCCTTCGACACCTTGAAAGAAAAGATTAGTACAACACCTGTACTAGCACTACCAGATTGTTATAGACATATTTGGGCACTGCAACCCCAATCACATATTTCCATAAAACCAAGGGCTTCTAAGTCCCTAAAAGTGTTGTTTCATACCCTAAAGAAGCAAGGTCAGTTGATTACATCATCTCCCAGAAGTTCTCCATGAAAAACTACTCAAAATTGGTCAAAACTGGACCATACAGACTGTTCAGTGCTAAGGGTGTGATGCATCTCACCTGCCACATGCAAAAAGTGTGATGCATAATGGAAAGCCCTTTTGTAGGGTGCGATGAGTGAGAGCAGACAAATGGCAGAGGTTGTTGGCTAGGTGGAAACCCAGAGAATCTTCTAGAAACTCCCCATTTGACACTTGCCTCTCTGAATTCGCCCAGGGATGAGTAAGAGATCATGAATCTCCAAGTGGAACCAAGTACTATTAGAGAGAGGACACTAATCAAAATCCTAGAAGCTGACTCACCCACCTGCAAACATCTATATATGGATCCCTCATCCTAGAGATCCAAAGGCTAGAATTTGGTATTTTGTAAATAAGTGTTGTTGGTTTCTCTGTGCAACATTGTTGGGTGATCTAAGCTTTTCATGAGGTGAAGGGGGCTTTCATGCTGTGAGGATGGTGCTGGGTCAGACCTATGGGTTGTAATCCTCTCTTCTACTACTTCTATCAATAAAGATATTTGAGTTTTCCTCCATATGTTTGTGTATCTATGAATCTTGTCTTTATATATGCATTTGTATGGTTAATATATATCTGATCCTATATTGTTTATGGTTATAGATCTCTATGCTTTGTTGGTATCATGCTGCTTTGACTCCACAGGTGTTCTTTGAAGCGGGACAAGTGAGGAAAGAGTGGTGAATTTCTGTCAAAGGGGAAAGGAAACAAGCAAGGAGCCAAGCGAAAGACTGAGGTTGGTACTCTCTGCTTCTTTCTCATCTATCTCTCATAAAGGAAAACACAAGTAGCTTTAGTTTGTTTGTTTCTAAGATAGCTACCCATCTTATTGGGACTATAAGCTCTGAATGGACACTAGTTTTCCCGATAACAAAATGGTGACTTCGCTGGGGACCGAATAGTTTGTTTGTTTGTCTATATTTGTTTGCTTTATAAACTACAGACAAAGCCTAAAGTTAAGCCAGCTAGCCTTTGAACTGCATTTGCTATGCAAGTGAAAAGTAGATCAATGTTGCTTCAGTCCATCTTCGGGTTTTGTTTATAAACTGAACAACCAACTTGCAAACATCCTAAGTGCCCTGGTGGTAGCTCAAGTAACCTCATTAGATCGGCCCCTATGCTTTGTATTTACTTACTGTCATTAGCTCAGCCTGAATCCCTGAACTAAGCTACAAACTGTGACCAAAAACCAAGTTAAAGTCTCATCCCTGTACCATCGCACTGTCTCCTTTTGACAGTCTGGATTCATCGCACCTCTGGCGTGCTGTAGGTGAGATGCATCCCTGTTTCCTTGTGTTACGGGTGCGATGATCAGATAAGACTGTTTCTGCCTCCAGATTTTGGTTTTTTCTTCATTGTCTTCAGCTTTATTCAGGAGTTTTGCTGTCTGTGATCAGTATACCACTGTTGAAACCCCTTTCCTTTTCATTATTCAGCCTCCATTTTACAAATAATTGTGAATGTTTTCATGTATTTTTTTCCATTTACAGTTCTCCTTTACAAAAAGTAGCTTAATCGAACTGTCGTCTTTTGATTTGGAAGTGTCGCAAGTGTCGTTTTCAGTCAAAGAAAAGAATCCTACTCTTTTTGATAGTCGATTACACTGTTACTCTTGTATTTGATTTGAATTAATAGTATTTCAAGTGTCGAAAGCAGTTTTCAAATTGAAGTTGAAAATGTCGCTCTTAGCCTTCCTTTCATTTTTTAAATTTGAAATCGCAAAGTGTCGTCTTAACCTTCCTTTCGTTTTTTGAATTCAAAATCACAAAGTAGTCTTCCTTTCATTTTTTGAATTCAAAATCGCAAAGTATCGTCTTAGTCTTCCTTTCGTTTTTTGAATTTGAAATTGCAAAGTGTCGTCTTCGTCTTCCTTTCCTCTTTCGAAGAGAAAATTGTTAGCACTGTCGCTTTGAAAGGAAAGATAGTTCAGATTTTTACTTAGCATTCTTTTTGTCATCCACACATTAAGAAAGCGAAAAACAAATACATGCATGTGCATTTTCATTTAGACTGCTCGTTGATTTTGATTTAAGACAGTGCATCTAGTGTGTGCTCTCTGCTCTATGTTGAAAGAATTTCGCTTCTCTTTCCTTAGTAGCTAGGATTTTCATTGCAAAAAGAAGAGTAAACCACTGTTTATCATCTTAGATTGCATATTTATGAATTGTATATTTACATCATGCAGTGAACCTTAAAGGAAAACTTCTTAAGAAAGATCAACTGTAAAATAAATTCAATGAACATAAAAATGCTTTGGAACCTAACGCACAACATTTAGAAGTCTAGGCTAGAGACGTATTCCAGCGTCATAAAACCTGGTAACTATCACTTTCATCATAGGTTGGGTGATTCCTCCTCTTTGAGATGACAAGTGCCAATACGAACTTGTGCTCCCATGTATCGTCGAGTATATATTGGGAGACCACAATAGTCTACATCCTTTATCCTTAGGAATCCGTGTCTGTTGTCATATCGATTGCAATGCATTGAACACAACATTCGGGAAGATTGACTGCCGTACCATAAAAAGTATTCTGCAGTTTTGTGATTGGTTTGGTAATCCCTCTGTCTACATTTCCAGAGTAGTCACTTTCATTCCTTTTCGAACTCTTTAAAAGAAAAGGTCCATCTGAGCACTTGTCACTTCAGGCTCATTAAAAATCGAAGGTGACTAGAGTCATCTTTAGCTTTTTCTCAACTGTTAAAAATTGAAAAAGCAAGTTGTGTCAAAGCGTCATAAAATTTATTTTAATTGGAATAACGTCATTGTTCCCTCATTGGTCTTAGGTTGAGAAAATGGAGTCCACCAATCAAGGATTTCCCCTTCGGGGAAATCCTAGTCCCTTCTCCTCTTGGGGAGATGTTGGTGCACCTCATATGGCCACATTGTCCCTTCCTGGACTGACAATTGGCCTGCCAGTATGGCTTTTCTTGACCTTCGTCATTCAAAGCACCGTGATTCTTGAGCAATCAAAGCAGCAACCAGATGATACTAGAGTTGCCCCCCAACCTTCTACTTCGTTTGTTTCTCCCTCTTCTTCTTCCTCTTCACTTGGTGAAGCTAGTAAAACTAAAAACCAAGTAACTGAGAAGAAGAAGAAAGGGAAGGAGAAGAAGAAGAAGGAGCCAACGACAAAAAGGGGCAACCATACATCGTCTAGCTAAAATCCACACACTGCACCATCCAAACCTAAATCTCCATATGTCATTTGCAAAGGGGACCACTATCATTGAGATTGTCCTTGCATCCCGCGGATCTTAAGGGATTGGTCTCCTTGTTTGCACAATCCGGTGTCGTCAACCTTTGACGATCATGTTGAGAGTACACCGTCAACTAGTGAAAACGAAGTCAATGGACAGAAAGGAAGATATAAATTTCCTTATAGACTGTGTGAAGGCAATCATGCCATCCACCATTGTCCCTTCCTAGACGAGGCTAAAAGAGTCTTGGATAACCGTCCTGCTTCACCGCTACGACTTCCTCCTGGATACAAGAAACTCTTTCCGAGTCCATCACTAGTTGAAAATACAACTGACACACCTTTGTGGTCGGTCGAAGCATCTATCATTGAAGATAAACCCTTTGAGTCCACACCGGACCAAAGTCAACAGGTCGAGACGACAGTCGACCCAGTCTTGTCTTCAGAAGGTCTACCTTCAGATGATACAATCACCAAAGAGAATGAGAACGACACCATTCAAATTATTTTCGTAAACACAGACTCTGATGAACATGGGGACAATCTACCCATTCCTTTACCACAGGAAGGAAGTTCGTCAGAGATGTATCTGGCCGTTTATTCGGTCCCACCTCCAAGCAACCTAGTCGTTTCCTTCGACTAGAATCTACTAGGCAGACCCCGCTTACCATCTAATGTACCATTCCGAATCATAGTACAAGCTTACATAATGATCATGGTTGGTACTATCATAGATGAAGGGGCTTCTGTGAGTATCCTTTCCTCAACTGCTTAGAAAGCGCTTGGTTCGCCATCGCTTCGACCTGAGATGTGAAATCTGACAGGGTTCGACAAAGGAACCAATCGACCGTTAGGGATCCTTCCAAATTTGCCTATAACTTTGAGAAGGAAAATCGTTTATCTGAACGTAATGGTAGTCCAAGGACCTTTAGATTGCAATCTACTCCTTGGGCGTGACTACATTTATAGCATGGGAGCTATGGTTTCCTCACTCTTCCGCATGAAGGTAGAGTGGTCCAGCTCATAGACCAGCTTTCATTCCCCGGTTCACACATAGATAATAGTCAAGTGCCATCCCTAACTGGTCTTTTTACACAAGGAATGTCTCATCAATCTCCAGTCTGTCCACCTAATGAGCACGAGTTATTCGGTGATTGTGACTGAAACCTAGGGGGGCATGCACCCTGGTCTGCTTCGGTAGGAAAACTTTAGGTATAGGGTAGGTTTTCGAGGAGGATATATGACTAGTCTGACACACTCGTCCGTTTAGGAAAATGGGATTAGACTGGAATAAGTTTCCCTCGTCAAGGTTAGGTGATTGGAGCTAGAATCACCTTTGTCCATTTCGATGGACTAAGCCGAGGAAGTGTTTCTGGCTGCTACGCAGGTGGAACCATCTTGTGGATGCAAGAACTTTCATATGGTAACCTGGAAACTCTACTTCGCTATACCTGGGGGCATGCAAACCTTTTGTATGCAAGTGAAAAGTGACCAGCGTAACTCTAACCCCATAGTTCTCACTGACTTCAACTGCTTAAGTTAGGTGATTGGTTTGATCGACCATTCACCTTTGCAAGGGCCAAATGGCACCGGCAAAGTAAAGGAAGAGTTTTCCTACCTAACCCCGGTAGTTAATTAACCCTTAGGACAGTAGTTGGTCGTTCCTAACTTGTATACAAAAGGCTCTGAAGCAAAGTTTTGAATGGGGCAAGCTCCCTAAAAATGAACCTATCAATGAGACATCCTTATTATACGACTGACATGAGCAGTTTTACGTGAAGTTCAAGCTCGTTAAAAAATAAACCTAGCAATGAGCATATGTTCCACCAGAGTTTAAGCTTATTAAAAAATGAACCCACCTCCGGTAAATAACCATTGCGATCGCATAATTATCAGCTTTTGAACCTTGGTCGTGTTCTTGCCATCACCTCCACTCTTTTTAGCTGATCATACGCCTCCATTTGATTGTTTACCGCTTTTGAGGAACATATGCGACAATCGATTCTGTTAGCCATCTTCTTTACACTATCATGATTGAAAAGTCCCAAACCTCACCTGGAACCAGCCGCTACCCGAAAATATCACTCGTTCCTCAAAAAATGAGTCTCATTTAAGATCTTTTCATCTGACTCGTAAAATATGAAAATATTGTTGAGCAATTGGCCTCTCTAGCTCGTTAAAGCGATCGGAAGTGTTATCCCTCCTCTAGATTTTAATCTTTTTGGACCTGAGGGATCATTACACTAAAAGATCGAGCGCTTGTCTTGTTTGGCTCGTTAAAACTATCGAAAATTCATCCCTTTCGTATTATTTTATACTTTTTCGAACTTAAGGGATTATACTACGAAAAAGGGATACTAGAGTTTCCTTTCTGTCTCTTTTCAGACTCTCAAAAATGGAAAAGAACCGAGTTATCTTTGTCGTTAAACTCATTAAAACAATAGCGACAAAATTGTCCATGCAGGCAAGGGCGAGTTTCACTGTCGCTAGCTCGTTAAAACATAGCGACGGGTTTGCCCAAAGGGAAAATTATAGAACAAGCATATGTTATCCTCCTCAAGCTTGACAAAAATAAAGAGGTACTGGTCAGAAATGACTGGGGAAAAATTGGGAAGAAAACTTGAAGAAACTTTATTGGTAGCAGGTCGCTCTTGAACATGACACTTTCACTCCATCACCATGATTGAGTCGGGTTGGGTTATCTCATTCATCGTTCATATCACCATTGGTCCACCGTACTAGCCATTTTTGGGGTTAACGCTACCAATCCATTTCAGTGTCGTCGATATGTTCAAGAGAAGTCGCTCAGAGAATTCACCGACCCAACTTGTGTCTCATCTGCTGCAATACCTTCACGCTTCATTCTTTCATGACTGCCACCCTGAACCCTGTATCATCAGATCGTTTTCACCTCCACAAAATCATTTGCTTCGTTCCGTGTTGTAGATGTGGGATTCATTAATGCCCTCCTATGACAGGTCACTTCTTGTCGACATCAGCTCATTATCGAAGAAGTTGACCTAGGAACAACCCTTTCAGTACTTTGAAGCTTGCATGCCTCAATGGCAAGTTTCTCACTTCCGGCAACAGGTTTACATCAATGACCTTCGACCGAAAGATTTTGCGTGGATTTCAACATCAACTCAAGTATTCACACCACGTGAATCGTACTGCAGTACCTTGAGGGTCATTATCACTATCAGTGATTCGTCTCGCGCCTGTTAACAACTTACATCATTGGCTGGTAATCAGGCGATGTCTTTCCATGTTCGATGCCAGAACATCTTTTCACATGGATCGACTTGTACCTTGGGTGAAGATTGAACGAGTTTTGAAGACCCCGAATCTAGTTTCATCCATCCGGGCTGCGATATATTCGGGAAAATAAAATCATCAAATTTTAATCATTGCTACACAGATAATCATCCAAGCCAAAGGATGATGACTCTACCAGAATCTTCAGTCTGCCATACAGACGATTGTCTGTCCTATGCACATGAAAATGAATTTATAAATCTGAGCATGGGAATGCCCGCCTCAGCTAGATCGTGAAAATATTATGAAGATAATGTATTGTATTGTATCTTATTACAGGTCACCTTCCGGTTCGAAAAACCTCGGATCCTCATGATAAAGAATTTCACCCGACATCAAAAGATTTACGACCTCATGCGTTAGGGGGCAACTATTATAGACATATTTGGGCACTACAACCCCAATCACATATGTCCATAAAACCAAGGGCTTCTAAGTCCCTAAAAGTGTTGTTTCATACCCTAAAGAAGCAAGGTTAGCTGATTACATCATCTCCCAGAAGTTATCCATGAAAAACTACTCAGAACTAGTCAAAACTGGACCATACAGACTGGTAAGTGCTAAGGGTGTGATGCATCTCACTTGCCACATGCAAAAAGTGTGATGCATACTGGAAATCCCTTCTGTAGGGTGCGATGAGTGAGAGCAGACAAATGGTAGAGGCAGTTGGCTAGGTGGAAACCTAGAGAATCTTCTAGAAACTGCCCATTTGACACTTGCCTCTTTGAATTTGCCCAAGGATGAGTAAGATATCATGAATCTCCAAGTGGAACCAAGAACTATCAGAGAGAGGACACTAATAAAAATCCCATAAGCTGACTCACCCACCTGCAAACATCTATATATGGATCCGTCATCCTAGAGATCCAAAGGCTGGAATTTGGTATTTTGTAAAGAAGTGTTGTTGGTTTCTCTGTGCAACATTGTTGGGTGATCTAAACTTTTCATGAGGTGAAGGGGGCTTTCATGCTGGGAGGATGGTGATGGGTTAGACCAATGGGTTGTAATCCTCTCTTCTACTACTTCTATCAATAAATCTATTTGAGTTTTCCTCCATATGTTTGTGTATCTATGAATCTTGTCCTGATATATGCATTTGTATGGTTAATATACATCTGATCCTATATTGTTTATGGTTATAGATATCTATGCTTTGATGGTATCATGCTGCTTTGACTACACAGGTGTTCTTTGAAGCGGGACAAGTGAGGAAAGAGTTGTGAATTTCTGTCAAAGGGGAAAGGAAACAAGCAAGGAGCCAAGCGAAAGACTGAGGTTGGTACTCTCTGCTTCTTTCTCATCTATCTCTCATAAAGGAAAACACAAGTAACTTTAGTTTTTTTGTTTCTAAGATAGCTACCCGTCTTAGTGGGACTAGCAGCTCTGAATGGACACTAGTTTTCCCGATAACACAAATCTTCAAAGACTGTTTGGGATCCAAACGAATGCCAGTGACTATGCCAGGGAGCAGTGTTGATACAACACGGTAAGCCCATATGTTATCATTCTGAGACATTTAATTCTGCAGTAGTTAACTATCCCACATATGATAAAGAATTGTATGCATTAGTACAGAGTGTGAAAAAGTGGAATCATTACTTAATGGGCAAAGAAATAGTTATACATACTGACCATCAACCACTTCAATATCTACACTCCCAAACAAAGTTGCAACAATAAAGACACTATAGATGGATGGGTTTTCTACAATAGTTTCATTTAGTCATCAGATATAAAAAGGGCATACACAATAAAGTTGCATATATGTTATCTAGACCCATTATAAATTCATCTACTATACTTAAGCATAATTATGTGTTACATGAGAGCTACATTGAACAATATGCTCAAGATATAGACATTAAAGATGTATATGCAACATTAAGTCAAGGCAAATGAGTATAAGAATTGGATTATCATATTAAGGACCGACTCCTATATCATTGTGGGAAGCTATGCATTCCACAAACTGAAAGAGTAAAGATAATTCGAGAAGCACACACTTCTCGAATATCATGTCACTTTGGGGTAAGTAAAACAGTTGCACAGCTGCAGAGATTTTTTTATTGGCAAAAAATGAACGAGACAGTTTCTAGATATGTAAGAGGGTGTACTATGTGTGCTAAAAGCAAGCCCAACAATAGAAAACTAGGCTTGTACACTCCATTACCAGTTCTTTCTCATCCTTGGGAAAGTGTTTACATGGACTTTGTTGGAGGACTGCCTAAATCTAGGAAAGGTCATGATGATCTGTATGTTTTGGTGGATAGGTTTAGAAAATGTGTATTTTGATACCTTGTAATAAATAGATTACAGCTAAACAAACTGCAACATTGTTCTTTCAACATGTATGGGTTCATTTTGGATTATCCACTTCCATTATATCTGATCGAGACATCGGATTTGTGGGAAAGTTTTGGTCAAGTCTTTGGGAACTGATGGACACCAACCTGGAGAAAAGCACAGCCACAAATTGATGGCCAGACAGAAGTAGTCAATAGGACAGTGATCCAGTTGCTCAGGGGATATTGCAGCAAGCATCCTAAGCTTTGGGATGAACATTTGTTTTATGTGCAACATGTTTACAACCAAGCCAAACATTCTTCCTCACAGAGATCTCCTTTTGAGACCTGTTTTGGTTTCACACCAAGGTCTCCCTTGGATTTTGTCTTTGGTAAGGACACAACAGTTGAGGGACACAGCGATGTGGACAAGGCAACTAGGTTCATTGAACAAATCCAAGAGATCCATCAGGCAGTACAGGAATAATTGGAAAAGAGCTAGGCCAAATACAAGGCAAGGCATGACAAGCATCGGATGGAGCATAGTTTCCAAGTTGGTGATCAAGTCTGGCTATATATCAGCAAGGATAAGATGCAAGGTGAAGGTAAAAAGCTGAAACCAATAAGGTATGGACCTTTCAGGATCCTTGAGAAAATTGGTGAGAATGCTTTTCACCTTGATTTGCCAGCTTATATGCACATCTACTCAGTCGTCAATGCAGACAGCTTGAGACTATTTGAACCTTCGTTAATTGAAGATCCTGAAGAACAGAGTCAATTGCCTTCTATTGATGACCTGCTACCTGAATATCTTAATGAATTGCAGGAAGACACAGTTTTGGACAGGAAGGTGAGAACGACGCGCAGGGGAGATGTTGAGTACCTCAGAATTGGGCTCAGGGGTTCAAAGCCAAGCAATGCAAAATGGATAGAGATTGGACATGTGAGAAAGTTGTATCCTCACTTAGTCGATGCTTGAAAACCAACTTTTGGTGGTCCAAAATCTTTTTTAGTGGGAAGGTCGTGATCCGAATTGGATCCTTGAAAATTATCAGAGTTTGTATGACTATTTCAAATTATGTCAGACTCCAAAATCTTGTGAACAACGACTTATAAGGAAGGACCTCTGGGTAGTGGCAGTTGTAGCCAGCACGGAACAACGAGGACCCTCGATCAAAGTGCGTTGACCGTTGTCCCATGGAGACCGCGCAGTGGCGCATACTAGCAAATAGGGAGTCCAAATCCAAAAACAAAGGTTGTTTCTAAAGCACTAATCACGTATCGCAGGATAAAAACCTCAAAGAAGGAAAAGTCCAGCACCTGGTCATGTGAAAAACAGGTAAAACCTTGCAGAAATACCCGAAATGTTATAAGGCGGGTCTTGCGCTCAAAACCGAGGGAAAATCACAAGCTCCTCAAGCGGTAAGCGGGTTTGGCAGAGGACCAAGCGATGCCATACACTGAATGACGCGTGTCCGGCGGATGAGAGAGAAAACCACTCTCATCATAGGGTAACGATCGAGCAACTCACCCATGCGATAAAAGCAATAACTCTAGGATCTGGAGGCCCCAGATCAACGACAGAGATTGCACCTGATGGGAGACCGGATTTGACAGAAGAATAGGCTAAGGCATATGACATTTGGGGTCCGACATGAACGATGAGCTGGTGGATGAATCATTTCACAGAATAACTGAAATAACAACCGTTCAAGGGAAAGCTGGTGCCCAGTTTGTAAGGAGACAAGTGGCCACCTCTCTGTGAAATTTTACACAATGGCGGTGACATAGAAGCAGGGAATTCCAGTAGACAGAGGCAGGCGATCCGAAGAGATGGAAGAGGAAGCGAATAGTCAAGGGACAGATTGGCTTTAAGCCATCAACAGAGAAGAATAGAGAGGGGAGATAGAATAGAGAGTAAAGCAAGAAGCAGAGAACAGAGAAGTCGAGCTGACCTGCAGAGCTAAGGCAACATCGAGCAGACAGGACCGAGAGGGCTTGAGAGGTTCAAGCAATCCCTGTGAGGATATTTTTCGAGAACTGAGTACCAAATTGGACTCATCCCATTAAGACCAGTTGAGGTTGAGACTTGGTAAGGGGGAGTCTGTGTACTCTAATGGCTTGGGGAATCCAAGTACCACCCCACTAAGCATCATCTGTTACAGGAGACTCAAATTGAGCTCCTCATTGTAAAAACTCTGCTTTAAGACACAATAAAAAAATCCCACCATTGAAAGCTGGACCAGGAGACGTAGCCCAGGAGGATTGGGTGAACTCCTTATTAAATTCTGTTGTGTTTCTTTTTTTCTTACTGTGATCTCTCACCTTTTCAAGTGTCTTTTTATTTTGCAATCTTATCGATCCGTTGCCTAAGATAATATAGACACACACACCAGCACATGAGTCTGTAATACCTTCATTAATTTCCTGAGGTCACCTAGGGGTGATTTCAGATCACAGAGGCGGAACAAGGTTGCAAGCTCAAACAACTCCATCGATGATGAAAGCAACTTTGGAGACTCTAGCTATGAAGTGACGGCGCGACATGAAGATCGCGCAAAGGCAGAAGATGGAACAAAGAAGGAGTTGCATGTGCTGAAGCAACAACTCATGAAGAACATGACGCTGCACGGACAAACAAATGAGTTGTAACAGGAACAAGAATAATAGTGGGTGCAACATGCACTCATGGATGAAATTGCGCCCGTACAAGTTAAGGATCCATCCCAGCAGTTGACACAGAGCAGACATGGTGAGTAGTGTTGTTGATCGCATGTATGGGATTGAGTGTACACATGCAATCATGTAACTCGGTATCTTTTTCATGTTTAGAGAGTTTGAAAAAGACACGTAAAAGAAAACTCCATATGGTCCCTTTTCGTACGTTTGTGTCTCTCGAGCCCGAAAAGGTAGAAAAAGATACTTGAGAGAACCGCTTGACCATTTCAGTCAAGGAGCACCTTTTTCGTAAATAGTGCCTCCCAACCCAAAAAAGGGGTAAAGTTATACTGGGCACATGATGTTTTGTATCTGTTAACCAGTTCGAAATGACATGGGCTCGACTATCTTTTCACTTTTAAAGGGTTGGAAAAGAGCTTGAAAGCAGACCCCCCATTTTATTCTCTTTTACGAGTCAAAAGGGAAAAATACTCAGCAATCTTTTCATATGAGTTTTACGAGCCGAGAAAAGAGCTCAAAGGTGACTCATCCTGGAGGAACGAGTGGTATAAAGGGTAGCGGCTGGTTCCAACAATGGTGGAACTGCTCAAAACATGTAATGGTCAAGAGACTGGCTATTAAAACCACTCATCGCTGCAGTTCCTCAGGAAAGGAAAAACAACCAAGTGAAAGCATATGATTTGCCTGTAGAAATTTTGAATAATTTAACACATATTCAACAGAGATTATCCTGATCATGTAATATTGCGGAATTCATACACAATACATAAGCTCTTCTACGTTGATCATCAATATAGCAGCATCAATAACAATAAAACATCAAGCGCATTCACACATTAACACAGTATGTATCTCGGGGAAAGCATCTCGCTAAAAGCCCCACACTATCTGTATATTAATGATTGAGACCATGTAACATTACAAAGTACAGTGCTTATCACAAGCAATCCAGTACCAGCTCCACCTGTTACACACAATACAGCTCAGATCTGATCTCCAAATCTATTCCACTGCTTGCCTGCCTCTCCATCTCAATACCTGCTCAAGAACTGATGAGAATGGCTTACCAAAATCGTATTTCACCTGCAAAGAATCACTCACACTGTGTTGGACGTGAGCACAGGCTATAATTCTTGATATTTTCCAATTCATTGGCATACTCAATCCCTCTGATTGTGCAAATTATCATGCACAGCTATAGTCACAACTGATAGCAATCTGATCCTCTAACACCTATCCCTGCTGAACTGAACATGCACTGACATGCAACTGAGTTAACTGATGTATTCTATAGTTGCATTATGAGTTAATAACTTGTGAATTAATTAATAACTAATTCACCCAACTCATCTCTAGTCTATTTGCCAGTTAGACTAAATACAACCAGTTTAACAAAGCTAAACTGAACACAACTCCATCAACTGCACCTCGAGTCCACTAAACTCAACTCACTTGAGTTCTAATTGAAGTCCTGCATGCAAATATTAGTCATCCCATAGGTAACCACGTATTTCCCTCTGGGATCTGCATGTACCACATCCGTAGCTCATCCTGAAGTGCTCCAAGAGAATAAGATCAAGTTTATAGTCCAAATATTATTATGAGACAATAATATTTGACTTTTCTATTTTTGACAGTTAGTCTAAAAATAGACTTTGATCACTCACACTGTGATCACTCACACTGTGGTCACCCACACTGTGATCACTCATACTGTGGTCACCCACACTGTGATCATCCATACTGTGATCACCCATACTGTGATCATCCCTGCTGGGATCAAAAATAGAACTTGCGCCATAATTTGCATGCGGGCCCACTTAGTGAAGGCGACTCTTTTCACTGAGCTCCATCATCTTGTTGCAATCTCAACACTGCCAAAGAGGTGGTGGCGATGGAATGAAACAACCAAGGCTCATCTAACATAAATTAGTTGATAAAAATGACAATCATGAGATGTAAATTGGGCATGGGTTCATTTTTACACAAGTTTTAACCATGGAGAACTCTGCTTGGATTTGGTTTCATGTTTACACAAGATTGAAATGAAAAACTATGCTTGCTATAAGTTTGCATGCCCCCAGCATAATGACTCAATCGAGGTACATACCCCCCAAACTTCATTTTTATCAACAAGGTGGATGGAATGAGGGTTCACTTACGAGATCTTGGAAAGACTCAACTGGGATTTTACGAGATCTTAATCAAAGACTCGATTTGGAAAGGGGAGGTGCTTCATTTTTTTAATGAGGTTGATACAGGAACAAACTATCCTCGTACATCTGTTTCATTTTTTAACGAGGTGGATACAGGAAGAAACTGTCCTCGGGACCCTTGTTTCATTTTTAACGAGCTTGACACAAGACAAAGAACTATGCTCGCCTCTTGTTTCATTTTTAAATGAGGTTGACACAAGACGAAGAACTATCCTCATGACATTAGATATCATTTTTGGGATTCAACTGCGTTAAGTAAGTCATTCAAACGTATGACCATTTCCATGAGAGGTAGTCGTAACTGACTAATTTCTCATGATTTTTGAATAGTTCACTTAGCACTCATTGCATCGGGTGATGCTCACAGGGGTGAAGAAGTGGGATTGAAACTATTGAAATGTGGAGAACGAATCACATAGCATCAATCATCACTTCCGGGGCTTGCACCCGGTAACCAGGACTTCCTAGGAGGTCACCCATCCCAGAACTCCTCTGGCTCAAGCGCGCTTAACTGTTGAGTTTTTCCCCACAATCAAGCCCACTTAGCTTGCTACCCCATTTGCAAAACATTAGCAAGTATTGTGCCTCATGAACCATTCAAGTAGAGATCCCTTGACTCTTTTTGAATTTAAGTATGGGGGATTTACGCAGTGCATTATATTAGATATCATTTTTGGGATTCAACTGCGTTAAGTAAGTCATTCAAACGTATGACCATTTCCATGAGAGGTAGTCGTAACTGACTAATTTCTCATGATTTTTGAATAGTTCACTTAGCACTCATTGCATCGGGTGATGCTCACAGGGGTGAAGAAGTGGGATTGAAACTAGTGAAATGTGGAGAACGAATCACATAGCATCAATCATCACTTCCGGGGCTTGCACCCGGTAACCAGGACTTCCCAGGAGGTCACCCATCCCAGAACTCCTCTGGCTCAAGCGCGCTTAACTGTGGAGTTTTTCCCCACATTCAAGCCCACTTAGCTTGCTACCCCATTTGCAAAATCTTAGCAAGTATTGTGCCTCATGAACCATTCAAGTAGAGATCCCTTGACTCTTTTTGAATTTAAGTATGGGGGATTTAAGTGGGCTTGATTGTGGGGAAAAACTCCACAGTTAAGCGCGCTTGAACCAGAGGAGTTATGGGATGGGTGACCTCCTGGGAAGTCCTGGTTACTGGGTGCAAGCCCCGGAAGTGATGATTGATGCTATGTGATTCGTTCTCCACATTTCACTAGTTTCAATCCCACTTCTTCACCCCTGTGAGCATCACCCGATGCAATGAGTGCTAAGTGAACTATTCAAAAATCATGAGAAATTAGTCAGTTACGACTACCTCTCATGGAAATGGTCATACGTTTGAATGAGTTACTTAACGCAGTTGAATCCCAAAAATGATATCTAATATAATGCACTGCGTAAATCCCCCATACTTAAATTCAAAAAGAGTCAAGGGATCTCTACTTGAATGGTTCATGAGGCACAATACTTGCTAAGGTTTTGCAAATGGGGTAGCAAGCTAAGTGGGCTTGATTGTGGGGAAAAACTCCACAGTTAAGCGCGCTTGAGCCAGAGGAGTTCTGGGATGGGTGACCTCCTGGGAAGTCCTGGTTACCGGGTGCAAGCCCCGGAAGTGATGATTGATGCTATGCGATTCGTTCTCCACATTTCACTAGTTCCAATCCCACTTCTTCACCCCTGTGAGCATCACCCGATGCAATGAGTGCTAAGTGAACTATTCAAAAATCATGAGAAATTAGTCAGTTACGACTACCTCTCATGGAAATGGTCATACGTTTGAATGACTTACTTAACGCAGTTGAATCCCAAAAATGATATCTAATATAATGCACTGCGTAAATCCCCCATACTTATATCCTCATGACCTTTGTTTCATTTTTTAACGAGCTTGACATGAGACAGGGAACTATGCTCACACATCTGTTCATGAACCATATGAGAACATGGCTGTGAAGAGGTCTTCATTAGACGAAAGAACCACGCTCTAGGAGGAATACATGTCATTTGGTACCAAAGATAGATCGAGTTCCAGTGCCCCCAGCACATAATGTACAATACCATATGTGTGATCTTCAGCAGATGCAGAGACAGAACGGGTAGCCACATAATTGACCTGTGGCAGGGAAGGTATTTATTGCAAGCAAGAGTTGATAGGGGATGATGGTTGCAAAGTAGCTGCCTGGTGACCAATGAACGACAATTGATCAATGGTCACTATTCTCCCTTCATGTAGAAAACAAACCACATGGAAAAGTGAAGAAACATGAGCCCCCATGACATAAACATAGTCACGTCCAAGGCGAAGATTGAAATCTAAGGGACCTTGGACTACCATCACGTCTATATTGATGGTCTTCCCTTCCAAAGTAATAGGGAACTTCAGAAGGACCCCTAAGGGTTGACTAGTTCCTCTATTGAAAGCCAATAGATTCTGAGTGACAGGCACAAGCCGTGGGGAGCCCAAAGCTTGCCAAGTAGTAGAAGAAATGATGCTAACAGACAAGCCTTCATCTAATATAGTTCCATGTACTACCATATTATAGGCTTGTACTGTAACTTGGAAAGGCACATAAGATGGAAGGCGGAAAGAAATCAATGGACCCCAATTGAAAGAGACGACAAAACTGCTTGGTGGGGGTATCATATGATTGCCCCCATGCCCTACAGAAGAATGAGAAGGACTCTCCTAAAAAAATAGGATGGGAGGCTCACTCTTCGATTCATGAGAATATGAAGAGATCAGAAGAACATGAGCAGTATGATCACCACTCCCTTTCGGAACAGAATGATCAACGGAAGGTGGAGACAAGCTGACACTCTCTTCGACCAATGGTTGGTCAGGAATATACACAAGAGAGTCACGCTCAGGAAGAGCAGGATGGGCAAGAGATGAATCCAAGTCAATCTCTTTACCAATCGGGAGAGGGTTAGAAGAAAGCCTCTGCTAACCAATAGGGAGTTGGGGTTGAGGAGCTATAAGGTTTTCCAAAACTTTGGAAGCTTTATCCATAATAGAACAAAGGTGAAGAAGATGCATCCCTTCAAATAACCTATAGGGGAATCTAATATTTCCCTTCTTCTTACCATCATTAGCTAAAGGTGTAGCATTGACATGATCTCCAGAGGTTGATGGGGATGGTCGGTTCAGGTCTTGAGACCATACCTCTAAGACTCTGGGAATGCCCAGACAGTCTCGAAGGAGATGGTCACCCTTACACAGCCTGCAAGGGAATTTTACCTTACGCGAAGGATCAGAAGGTTTGTCGACGGGGGGTTCATTTGGAGTAATAGCTGCATGGTTGGCCTCTCGCTTATTTGACTTCTTCTTCTTCTTAGCCTCCTAGTTACTGGATTTCAAACTTTCACCAAGCGAAGTAGAAGAGGAGGGTGAAGAAATAGGGGAAGAAGGTGAGGGGTCAACCTTAGAATCATCATGACGTGATTCGAATGAAGGAGATGGTGGGGTAGAAGTTGGGACACTCGGGACCACCGAGGTCAAAAATAACCAGACAGGTAAACTAATGGTTAACCTAGGGAGGGACAACGTTGCCATATAAGGAGCACCAACATTTCCAAAAGAAGGAAAAGGACCAGGATTCTCATCCGAGGGGAATCCTTGACTGGAAGACTCTGGAAATGTTGCCATTGGAATCGACCCTAAAGTATTACTAAAGAAGATAACTTTTACTAGGAATATTTCATGGGAAGTTAATTCTAAAACACTGAAACAAAATTTTTCCTTTTCATATTTTAAGAGTCAAGAAAAGGACGAAAGGTGACTCTAGTCTCTTTCGGAATTAACGAGCTCGAAAGGACAAGTGCTCGATGATCTTTTCAAATTTAAAGAGTTAGTAAAGATAAAAAATGACTACTCAGGGTACTCTATGCATGAAGGATTACCAGGTAACCTTGAATTGCAGAATACCTCCCAGCGAACCGAGAAGTACGTGCAGGAAATTTCCCCGAATGCTGTGTTCGGTGTATCACGTTTACTAGGTGTCAGACTCGGCTTTCTACGGATAAAGAATTACAGTCCTTGTGGGGTCTCCCTTTATATACATGACGGTACGGGGAGCACAAGTCCATACTAGCGCTGTCTAATGCCGAAGCGAATGACAACTGCTAGGTTTAAAGACGTCGGAACACGTCTCTAGCCTAGACCACTAAATGTGAGCGTTAAGTTTCAATGCTTCCTTAGGTTAATTCAATAAATTTTAACGATTGATATTGAATTAGGTTTCTATTACAAGACCCTACCGTTGTCATCTGAAAACTCCTATATGCAGCTATATGAGAAAAGAGATCTTTGCCTTCGATGAAAGTTATCACTAATTGAGAGATAGAGAACACAAGATTAATGCAACAATCGAAGAATGAAATCTTTCACTAAAAAATCTCCTAAATGCACTTAATATTCCTATAACAACATAAGAAGTTTTATTTCATTTCCAATGCTTATGATGATGCAATTATAGCTTCTCAATAACGCTACTAATGCAATATTTTTTCTTAAGTAAACTAGAATGATGTTCTCCTTTTCATAAAATGCAAAATGAATCTTTCACATAAAGCACTTTAAATGAAAATTTTCACAATTCCGGACAAACAAGCATCAATCAAATCCAATGGATTATAAATGAAACTAAAAACAACTTCTTCCTTGAATCGAACAAACCAAACACATAAATAATTCAATTGACAAACCAAGTAATGTAATCTATGCTTGGAAAGAGAAAAGAGACACTTGAAATAAGAGAACAAACGAGCTCTTTCACTCATTCATTTGAAAACAAAGCATCCTAGTCACTTCTAGGTGGAAGAAGAGAGTCTGAGGGTCAAGACACATTGGCACTGGAATGGGAGAAATTCTATTTTTTTTTTAACTCAGAGACCGGAGCGACTTTTGGGCTAAAAGTAGCGCCGATCGACATGACCGACATGAATTTCAGGCTAAAACTAGCGCTGATAGGCTTCATCGGCGTGACTATTTGGCCAAAAATAGCGTTGATCGAGGGATTCAAAGAAAAAATCAAAAATCAAAAATCAAAAAGGAACTTCACACAGGGCCAGACTTAACACATCAGAGGGTGGGCTAAAGCAAGCAATCACACAAACCAAGCTCAATGAATCTCTCTAGTCAGGGTGAAGACGGTCTAAAAGGTTTCCAGGGTCGAAATCATGAGAGAAAAGCATACTGGCCAAGATTTGGGACAAACCCTAATCTTCACTTACAAGCTTCACTGCGACTGCCTAATTGAAAACAAGCACGAGAGGCTGGTCGACGAGACTATTTATCAGCAAATCGTGCTGATCGATGTGACTGTCAGTGGATTAAACGCGCTGATTGAGCGAGCCAAGAATTTTTATTTTATTTTTATTTATTTATTTATTTTATTATTATTATTATTATTATTTTATTTTTATTTTTTTAAGCTGGGACTAGATTTGCTACTATGAATTTCAAACTCAGACTAGTAAGTAGAGGAAAAGAAACAGAACCAAAGGGAAAAAGTGGAACTAGAAAAGTTCACATGAAATCATGAAATTTCAAGCAAGCAAATAGAAGGATTGGTTCCCGAGCGGAGTAGCCAATTTGTGGTGAAGTAAAATTATAAGTGCGGACACAAACAAATTCCTCTAGCCCGATAACGGGTCTAGCCACAACATATACATTCTATGGAAGGTTTCCTTAGTTTAGAACCAATTAAGAGGGTCTACCTCTTAGTCCGCTTATCCCGTTTGATGATGTCCTTGCTTGCTCACTCCAGCGATCTCTCGCTTCCTTCTTCAAGCACCTGAAACAAGTAAACAACATCAAACAACAACCATGATTATAGACAAATTGCAATTCAACCTACTTAACAAGTAAAGAAACATTAAGCCATGAATATGTAAGATGACAAATCATGTAGGAAACCAATCGATAGTTGCATATATTAATATCAAAGAGAGATTACAACCATTGCCTTGACGTTGTAGTCCTCCTCTGACAAGACCAGGTTCCCACACACTTCTGCTAGCATTCCATGATGGCCTCAATCCACAATAGTCTTAAGGCTCTTCCCTTTAGGCTTCACTCCAAACCAAATCACACTTCCCCCTTACACAACTAGATAGCTACAACTAGTAATAACTTGCTGTCTACTCCAAACCAAAATAGCACTAGCACACCAACATTAACACTAACACTGGCTTGTGCTTGGGAAGAAGGGAGGTTTATATAGGATGAATGGATGGGAGATGGATCTTCTTCTCATGGGGGAAGGGCTTATCTATTGAGGTAGTTCCATCATTATAGGGGAAAGGATCCCAAACTGACATCCTCGACCCCATTTGACCAAACCATTTACCAAACTTCTGTTACAAAGCTTCTAGAGCTGGAAGCTTCGGCTCCTAATTTAAAAAACTTTCCATAATAGGATCGAAGTGAATGTAACATAGCTCAGTCGCTTCGGTTGGTGCTAGGGATAGTGCTAATCTCTACTCATCGGTGCAGGGGATACAAATTTCATTAGCGTCGGTCTTGTAAACTGGGCAAAACAGAAGTTTAAGAAGAAATGGTGCAAAATGGAATTGATCTGCTCATGAAGAGGGACACAATGGGGGTTTCTTCATGAAGGGAAAGCATGTGGGGTTCACTGTAGAGTTCCTCCAGGATCAAGGAACAGGGAGTATAGGGACAGTGAAAAAATGTTGTGTAACAAAGGCATTACCTTATGACCCACTGCTGGGACTCCTACACCAAACGGTCTGAGGTTTAATTAGGACTTCTTACCAGGGAGATCCCCTTGACATGTTGGCAGGAATAGCACTGTCAACATTTCTAGTGCTAGAAGGAGGGTCTGATGACAAGCTGTGTCCTCTCATCCAGTTTTGAACCTTTGCATATCTTTCATGGAGTCTTTCACTCTTCTTCCTCCGAGGTGTTTTTTGAATCGTGAAGATGTCTCCATCTCGGGGAATATTTTCGATCTCTTGTCCACTCACATGTATGATGGTGAAGGCGAAGTGGCCTGGCCTGAGCATTTACATAACTTTCTTTCCATGATTCATGAGGAAGATGAGTTTTCTGACGAACAAGCCAGTTTGCTGCTTGCATACACACTTCGTGAATCTCCATTTCGTTGGGTGCTCAGCCTACTGACTGACACCGTGCACTCATTTGAGCACTTTTGTGATCTTATTGAAGACACGTTCTATAATTTTGATCCTGACCATCTTGACTGGAAACTATTACAACAACAGAGCGCTCCACATGAATCTGTTATTGATTTTTGGCAACGCTTCTGTGACTTGCAGTTTCAGCTCTGAGGAGCTAGATAAAATTTGCTTATCTTTTGGACCAATTCGAGTACTGCTTAAGAAATCTACATGTCCTAAGAGAAATTTTGAGATCAAGCCTCGCTCAACATTCTTCGTCAATGGAGCTGTGCAATCTCATGTGGAAGCGGGCACTGTCTCAACTGACTATCTACCTTCCTCTTATTCAACAACTCCACCACTACCCAGTGATGTTGAGGATCATGCCCACACACTTATTCATCCTTCACACCCTCCCAACATCACTTCACTCAATTTTCGTGCAGATTTGGTTGTGAGTCCTTCGAGCCTTCATATGCATTCTTTTCTACGACCTCCACCTTCGCACCCGGGTGTTCCTCCGGATGATGATGTCTTGTGTTTGTCCATTCCAAACTCTTCACTTGTTGTGGACGAGGAAAAAACCACTGACGGAGTTGGTGTTGCACAACCAACATGCGCTGTCATTCATAAAGAGTATGAGTGGGATCTTGAGCATCAACACTTGGTGAAGCATGACTCCCTTCCGCCGAGCCCCGTCCGTTCTTTCCTAACATCGTTGGTGAACCTGCCATCCATGATTTCGCATGTGTGTCTTCATCCACAGATGCACCTATTGTTGATCTTTCCTAGGACACACCATATGTTAGGCCATCATCCAACAACGAAGAGAACCAATCATTCATTGGAAATCATTTTGATATTTCATATGCTTTTTCCGAAAATGTAGAGGGTGAACGTCCTTCCTCCTCATCTACCCCTTTGTGTGATTCATCAAACCATGAGGATGCTGACCAACATCCTGAATTTTCTGATCTTGGTTGTCGTGATCTCTTCACCTCATCATTCGATCACGATGTTGATTCACTCATTGTTAATCCGTCTAAGCCACTAGTCCACGAAGATCCATTTATCAATGAAGTCGAAACCCCACAGACCGTCGAGACACTTCAGCCCAAGCTAATGGTTATGTTAGGCCCTCGTTGTCTTGAGGTTGGTTTCGCTTCTGATCAGGAAATTGTTCAAACACTCAAGGCTCCTCATCACTCATCTATATGCACTCAAGATCAATCTAATACTCAGATTTTATTCCCCCCACTCGAACTGCACGATCCCATTGCTCATGTATTGGAGGAGCCTTACATTGCAAGCACTTGTGTGCGACGCAAGTTATCTTTGTTTCTTTTGTTTTCTTGCATGTCACAGTCAAGAGTGTGCTTATGCTTCAAAGTTTCACATAGTGGCACACAACACCATGATAAGTTTGCAGGCTGCCCGTCATGCACATGCACTCACTTATGTCCCGTGGGCACTTTGAATCATGAAGTGTGGTTTTCTTCATTGTCATATCTTTCTTGCTTGCTGGTTCGCACAACTGGGTTGCTCACGGACCAAGCCTTCACCAACATGGGTCTACCAATGTGCCGGTGGTTGCATTGGAAGTATCACTTCACGTGATTAGGCCCGTGTACCATTAGTGTAGGAGTAGGAGTAGTGTTTGCTTTCAGTGGTTTTCTTGTATGCTTGTTTTCTTACATGCTTTCTTTGCTTATTGGTTTGCTTGCTTGTTTGTTTACCTGCTTCACTTTTATTTTTTGTTCTGCTCTTGCTTTGCTTTGTTGATTGTTAGTTCGTTCACTTTTTTCGTTCATAGTTTAGTTTTGCATGAAACCATGTATGACTCTTGAAACAAGCTGGTTAAAGTACAAGAGGGCTTGTACATCCATCACTACTTTGTTATCTGTCATCTTGCCTCTGTATGCTGAGCTTGTTACATTTAGTCCATGATACGTCGAAGGAAAATACATATTGTTCGAAGTGAACCTTGGTGTAATCACAACGCTTGCGCGCTAACTAGTGTCACCTTCTCTAATCGATTGTTTTTGAGTTAACCCTTGTCAGCTCAATCTAGTAGAGTAAGGTAAGGGGGAAAACCTTAACAGGCACGTCAGAGATATAATTAACTACTTCTCTATTGGAACAACCTCTTTTTCTCTCAAGAATTCAGGATCCCTCTTCTGCCTATGAAATGAATAAGTGCTATGCACAGTGAAAAATAAAAAAAATTAAAAGTCAAAAATTCAAAATGAAAAATGAATAAGGCAAAAGAAGAGAAAGGCTTCTTGCGCAGGGAGGTGGTGCAAGTAACTCTGTCGGGGTACTAACCAGGCTCGCTGGAAGCAGAGCCATGCTTGTGTTCCTATGTGACTCCACCGGGGTACTGTCCAAGCCTGCTGTCAGTGGAGCAACACCAAAGATGAAACTAAGACTCTGATGACTATACTGCTTGCACACCTATATACCCCTTAACCCCAATCAAAATAACTGTGTTTCCTTGGCTTGGAATGTGTGTCAATCGACCAAGGTTTTGGAAGATGCTACATCTTACAATCAAGTTATTGTGAAACCAAGATGAGCTGAAAAATGAACAATACTTTTGGAGGCGTTAGACTTGCTTTTCATGAACAAGGTCCATTCAGAGAGCTAGAGTTCTACCATTGTGTTGCCAAGTGTTTTAGTGGCTACAACCACCCTCCAAAATTTTGCCTTAGCCTCGTTTTGGAGCCTCCCTTCCAACCTTCACAATAGCTTGCCTTGCTTCGTCAAGTTCACAAGCTTCAGTGTCTTTCTTGCACAAAGACAACCTATCGGTCACAACTTGATCCATTCCCCTCACAGGTTGTTCACTCGGACTTGGTCCAGCTGCAGGCTGAGCAACTTCCCCTTGAAAATTGCGCATTTCTGGAGGGCAACCAGCCTTCCCTCCAGAAATTGTGCAATCCTCTCTGGAAGCTTGCTGGGCTCCAGGATTGCACAATCTTGCCTGCCAACACTCCCAGCATGATTTGCGCAAATTTCCCCAGCAAGGCTGCTCAACCCAGAATTTGCGCAAATCTGGGTAGTATTCATCTACTCTGCCTAGAAATTGTGCAAATCTCTTGGGCATCCAGCCTAGCTCCCAGCTAAAAATGCACATTTTCTCTCCAGCAGTCGAGTAGTCTCTTGCATGTGCAAATGAGTTGACTGGTTCCCTCTGAGACTAAGAAAAATAGACTTGCATGCATGGGTTGCTTCTCCCAAGGCAACATGCAAAGGCATCCCTTGTTTAAGGGATCCATGTTTAGCAGTTGGAGGTTACATGCAAGGAGAAATTCCGAAACCTCCCACCAAGTATCACTTCCCCTAGATTCATGGCATGTGCGTCACAACCTTGATGTTATCAAGACTCATCAAACGGACGCTGCAGAGCTCATTCCTCACATCAAACTTGTAGCTCTGACATCCCACATCACATCTAGGAGCAGTTGGCACATTCAACTCAGTTGTTTTGGGGTAAGCCCGCTTCCCATGCCTTGTGCTGCATTTCTGTCGCTTTTTGTGTTTTCACTTGTGGGAGTATTGTTTGCTTGATTTCTTTGAGCACTTGCTGTCATTTACATATATACTAGCTTGTCCTAGATCTGTTTCAGTTTTCATTGTTATCTCACTGTTGTCGCATACATGAAACTGTTTTGCACGAACGTTCACCCAACCGACGAACTGCCTCACCCACATGCATGTTGATATGTTTGTTGAATATTTCATTCATGTTTTGCATGCACTATCAATCACTTCTGCTATCACTTAGTGTCACCATACATTTACTGTCTTAGTTTCTTTCAGTTTCCCGTCGACGAGTCAGGGCAACCTTGGCCCGGACTCTGCCTTCACCAAGGTTGCATTGCGCAATCTGGGGAAGAAAAGCTCACCTTCCTCTCCAGATTTGTGCATTCCTACTCAGCAATGGCCTCAAGGATTCTTTTGCTCATTTCTGGAGGACAGTGGCTACTTGGCCCAAGAAATTGCGCAAATTTGTCCCTAGGCCAACAGTCCTTCCCAGCTGGAATTACGCATTGTGCAAACCCAACAGTCAACAACCAGAATGAACTATGCATTGTGTAGTTCCAACAGTCAGCCAGTATCCCAACAAACCAGACTGTGCCTTGTGTAGTCTTGGCGGTTGGTCTCCTGACCTCTCGGTCGAAATTGCGCAACCTTCATGATCACGCATCGAGGTTTGTTGCAAATCAGTTCTCATGTTCATTTTGCCTTTCTACCGACTATTTCTTTCCATGAGTGTTGCCATGTCTCCAGGTATCCCAAGTGTTCATCTTCCTCTTAGTATTAAAGATACAATTGTTTCCAGGAGAGCAGAGACGAAGACACCATTCAGAGCCCACTTGGGGATGCAGCCAATCAAGTATCCATGGAATTGCCTACCCACGAAGACATCAAGTTGTTCATAGACAAGGACATCAAGATATGACAACATCAACATCACAATGAGAAGCATCATGAACAACAGATGAAGACAACATATCAAATGCAACGAATGCAAGAGGAGGGTGTTGACAACATGGAGGCGGAACAAGGTTGCAATCTTAAGTAGGTCCATTGATGATGAAATCAACTTTGGAGACTCCGACTATGAAGTGACGGTGCGACATGAAGATCGCACGAAGGTAGAAGATGGAACAAAGGAGGAGTTTCATGTGCTGAAGCAGCAACTTAGGAAGAACATGAAGCTGCACAGACATATGCATGAGTTGCAACAGGAACATGAAAAACAGTGGGCGCAACATTTACTCATGGATAAAACTTCGCTCGTACAAGTTAAGGATCCATCCCAGCAGCTGACACAAAGCAGACATGGTGAGCAGTGTTTTTGATCTCATGTAAGGGATTTAGTAGCATGCATGTCATTGAGTGCACGAATGCAATCCAACCCATTCAACACACTCAGCAAGGGGAAGACAAGAAGCAAGTCCAACTGGGGCTAAACATGTACTTCGGCAAGTTGATGCGCATGACCACCAACACACATTTGAAGATCTTCACGGACGCTATGCATCAGTGTGTTGCCGGTTCAGCCACACCCAAGAAGACCATGCACATGATAGCAGATGAGTTGGATGAAGGGGTCGAACCAATGCACCAGTTGTAATGGAGACAAGAGTTTGCTTCAGCAAGATGTCACCATGAGGTGCATTAACACCATCACGGATGACCAAGCTTGGCATTAGCTCACCACCTTCACCATCACAAGCATGTCAAAGAGTTGGTCTCACCACAACGGACCGAGTGTCAGTGATGTTTTGCTTGGCTTGCTCAAGCCATGTTGTCTCACATGAGTACATGTGCATTGTAACGTTGAGTCATGTCAAGTGTAATTCAAGTGTCAATAGTTAGACGTAACAGTCATAGAGTAGGTGAAGAGTCATGAGGGTAGTTGAATTGTCACAAAGGTGAATGTCAAGGGTCACCCCACCCTTTGCTATAAATAGTCCCTCATAACTCATTGTATAGGATTTTGGTTAGCCAAGCTTCTACTAAGATTATCTTAAAGAAGGCTTGGACAACATTGTAATGTGCCTTAGCTTCTCCACTGCAGAAAGCTAATACATCTCTTTGGAGGAGGAGGCAGATGTGGCTGTAACGTTCCACTGTTGGGGCTAGCAAGTTTACATGGATGTATTATATGATTGAGACTTACACTTCTTTATATAATAAGAGCCTACACATTTTCATGCATATGTTGTTATTGTAGTTGGACTGCTTTGGTTTCCTTGATGATATATGTTGTTTAACTTATGTACTTGTGTATAAACTGATTTGTATGCAATTATATGAATATTGTTGTTAATGTGTTGCATACGTTGTTAATGTTGTCATCACCTGTGTCAACTGCTCTACCGGACATCAGACAGACCTTTCACATGAACCTTGCTGTAACAACCATCACACTCGTCTTAGACTGATCTGTGAGTGTTGTACGTGTTATATTACCTTGTATGATGTGACTGTTGCATCCGAGTGGACTGCTCCACCGGAAGCTGTGCATGTCCTTTTGTGTTGTGTGTTCCTAGCCAAGTTGGGACTGATCCCTTTCAACCTAGAACTCACCTTCACCTCCTTCCCCCTTTGAAGTGTTAGAACCTCTCATACACCTTCCTTGACTCACTGCATCAGTCACACCCTTGCTACTGACAGAGTTATCTTACTTGCCTCTGTGCGACATCGAGGTCGAGGCATTATCTTAGGACCCACTACTGGGACTCCTACACCAAACGGTTTGAGGTCTAATTGGGACTTCTTACCGGGGAGATCCCCTTGACATGTTGGCGGGTCCAATACCATCAACAAGAGTTGAAGCAACACCTCTGCTCCACACCACTGCTCACATTACCAGGCCTAAAACAACCATTTGAGATTGAGATGGATGGCTCCGACTATGCTATACGATTGTTATTACTCAGCAAGGGCATGCAGTGGAATATCACAATGAGACACTTTCAGACATAGTCTGAAAGTATCCCACATACGAAAAAGAAATGTATGCCATTGTTCAGGCCTATCGAAAATTGAAGCATTACATTCTAGGGAAGGAAACAATCATCCACATAGACCATCGACCCCTGCAGTTCATATAGACACAAGGGAAGTTTGTAAAATGATCGCCATCAGAAATGGTCCACATATCTGTAACAGTTCCATTTGAAAAATAAGTGCAAGAAGGGTGACATCAATAATTTTTCAGACTATCTCAACCAACCACCGGTTATGGCGCTAACCACTATGCTTGACTCTTGTGGACATGAGACTTCGGGATGGCCGCATCTTTACAAGAATGATCCAGAATTCGACATCACATACTAGATGCTTTTGGAAGGAAAGTAAGTTCCATATTTTCACCTCAAGGGCAAACTATTATGCCAGCTGGGACACCTCTGTGTTCCTTCAAGTGAGCTTGCCAAGATGATATGAGAGGCACACTACAGTCGGGTCGTTGCACATTTCAGAGTAAAGAAATTAGTGGCAGTGCTGCAGAAGTATTTTTATTGGCTGAACCTTCCATAAGATGTTGGTAAGTGTTAGCTCTGCTATAGTTTCATTGTTTAAAGTTCAATATCAGATTGGACAATGTTATTTTGGTTGTTATGGTGCTCGCAGTGTTGGCTTCCTTTGCCCCTCATTCTCCTTTTAAACTCTGTTTAATCCTGTGTGGTCTCTGAGCCCCGATTTCTTCGCTTTGTTTCCAAAATTTCTTCTTTCCCCCGCGGCCTTTGTTTTTCTTTTCAAACTCTGTATAGCTCCTTTTCTTTAGGCCCCGGGCGCTAAACTTTTGAGCCTGCGCTCATGTGACCCACCCCTCCGTAACCCTTCGTAGCCCTTTTCCTGGAAATCAAACATTGTGCATTTTCCCTTTCATCTGACCATCCATTGTCAGATCGACGGTAGTCGCAAGCCCTCTTCCCGTAACTTGCGCATCCGTTAGGCAGCGGGGAAGGTGGTTTCCCACCGAACCTGCTTGCCACGCGTCGTAGCCTTATTCAATCGTGCCTCTGTGTACGTAAACCACCCAGCGCCGATAGGCGGTGCGGGGAATACCGCCCGCCTCCCTAAACCGCTCTCCCACTGTTTAAACTTCGTGCATCTTCCGTCTGCAATGACTGTCGGATCTACCACGTCTAGATCCGACAGCCCTCGTTAACTCCAATCATCCGCCTCCCGATAGCTCTTCCTGATGCGATCTCCACCATTCACTTTCGCGATCCGACGGCCCACATTCGCCCATCCGCTAATTTTCGATAGCCTCTGTCAATTGATCGCAATCGTTGATCTTTGCGATCCAACGATTGTTATTTACTCCGTCTGTTGTTCCCGATTCCTCCCGCCAGCAATCTCCGTTGTTGATCTCTGCGATCCAACGGCTGAGATTTATCCTCGGCCTGCTCTTACTCCTGCCATGAAATCTCATTTCCTTTTGACTGTCTCGAGCTCGCGAAGGAGGGAGGAAGCCATCATCCGGTGCCTGCACAGTTAATGGCTCCAACAACCACATTAAACAACAGATGGACGAAGGACAAAACGGACGACCTCGAGCAGTGAAGAGCATTTATCAGGCATGGAGTTTAATCCATAATTCATTCCAGCTGCCAAAGAAGGACATCAGATAATCTAAACAGGCCGATTTTTCCATTAAAGCTTTGAGAATTGCAATAGAGGTCCATTTCATATTGTAAATGTGGTTGGTGGTCATTTATTGACACCTCCACGCAAATCCTAGTAGAGAAACTTTGTAAACAGGTTCTATATATATCCAGAGACACAATGTAATCAAGTGGATGAGTGTTGGATGAGTGTTATTTTGATGTAAGGTTAAACTTCTGGAGATTGTAACTGTTGTGATACCTGCAACGTCTGGTCTTCATTTTTAGCTAATGCAAGCTTCTTTTGTTGTTAATTGCTCATCGTCCACTTCTTCTTCTTTTTCTAGGCTGTGCCTGTCTTGCATTTATTCATGTGCTATTAATGTTATCATTAGAGGGGCTGTCATCCCACCTCTGTGTTAGGATTTAGCATGTATCATTGAATTTGTATGCAGGTTTCTGTTCTTTTAGTGCCAGAGAGCTGTCATCCTGTATGTGTATTAGAAAACAGATTTACAGACCTTTTAACTGGTTGCAACCAGCCATCACAGGATCTTGTGCATTTGCTGGTGTGGCCAGTCTTCTCCATTATCACCTTATCCTCAAACTGTGAGTAATTGGCGGTCTAAAGCTTTGTATTCTGGGGGTGTTCACCCATGTCTGGGGTCAATCACAGTAGAAGTGGTTATCTGGCTTAAATATGCAACATTTATTTCATTCATCCACCATTTTCCAACATTTTTGTTGAGTTTGTAATGTTCCCGAGCATCTCTGATATACAACCTAGGAGAGTTTCTTGGGGTGATAACATTAATTGGCGTTGTTGCTGGGGAGAGGAGAATTGAAGCTCAGCTTCCCTGGGAAAATGACACGGCTTCAAAATTTGATGATAGACAAGGTTTGAACACAGTTTTTGGTTGTAATCATCTATCTGGCGACTCCATTGGAGGAAGACCATCATTTGGCGACTCCACATTGCAGTTCTGGCGCAGTTGGTGAAGCATGCTCGCAGAAATCCTTAGAAATCATCAGCTGAACCAGTGCCTGATTCTGAGAAGACTGTTAAGCAGAAGAAAATATCGCAGTAAGGAGCATTAGGATCAGGTAAGCCTTAGAAATTCCATGTATCTCTGCTAGTGAAAGTCACCTTCAGAGATTCATAAAGCTCCTTATTCATTCATTTCCCTTTCGGCCCTCAGTTGAAAGAAACATCCATGTTGTCCATTATATTCCTCTATTTCTGCTATTCCATTCATTGATTCATTCCACTCAGCCCACCAGTATCCTTTTGCCCTACCTCAGTCATGGCAAGCCAGCAAGCTCTCACAAAGATAGAAAGAATAGTTGCTGCTAGGCATGGACCCTTAGTCTTGCCTACCCCTTTGAATGCCATGCATGCAGGAGATTATGAAGAGTTTATGCCTAAGTTTACTCGTGAAGAAGGAGTATTAGCTGAAGAGCATTTAGAATATTTTTATTGCTATGCTGATAACTTGGATATCAATGAGGAGGATGTCTGGATGAGGGTTTTTGTTCAAAGCCTAAGGCTAGAAAATGGTTCAGAAATTTACCCCCTAGGTTTATTGCAGACATTGATGTTTTAGATGATGTATTTTTATAACACTGGGGAAATAATAAAGATTTTCTGTTTTATCATGATGAATTTGGGAACTTGCAGAGAGAAGATGGTGAGCTACTGTTTGATTTCAACAAAATATTTAATCATATGTATAGCAGAATGCCAGCTGAAATAAAACCCACCCCTACTTCTGCCATGATTACTTATTATAATGCTTTCGATTCTCAGTTCTACCTGCTGTTAAGAGAAAGAAGATGCACTTCTTTGGCTGATATGCAAGCTACAACCTTTGAAGTAGAAGCAAATATCATTGTTGCAGAGAGTCTTGAAGGTGATAATGAAAGTAGAAGACAGGAAGGTGAAGTCTCTTCATCCTATGACTCTGAAGTAGATGAATTGGCTAGGATGATTGAGCTTTTGGCCTCTGAAGTTTCCAAGTTAAAAGCTGAGCAGTATTTTGATGAAGCAAGAGCTCATTGTTCCATTTCTTTTCCAACTCCAAAACCACATACATGGACACATGAGCATTTGCAGAATTTGCTGAGAAATAGAGATGCAAACGAAGATCAAGGGGTGAGGCCCCTTCTACAGAATATATTCATGGAAGAGTTGCACCATGAGGAGGAGGTCCATGTTTTGGAAGGTGCTCCTTTCTTAACAAGGGCTGCTTATGAGAAAGAAATATCCAAGGGCATTGCTCAGCAATTTGTTGTAGATGCAGAACAACAAGTTGGCCAGCAGTGCCAAACAGCAGCAGATCCCTTCCTCCAAGAATATGAGCTTGAAGCCTACCCATATTCCCATGATTATGCAGATCTGCCAATTTTCCAGCCTGCTATCATCCCCAATCCAGTGATAAAGAAGGGAGAAGAAAGCTCCCCATCATATTTTATTTCTCTTTCTGCTCAAATGACAATCCCTCACAATTTCCCCTTGAACACTGAAGCAGAACAAAATCCAATGCTCAAGGTTGAAGCTGATCATCTCAGTCTTGATATTTTGAAACCTCCTCAGGTGGCCTCTACACAGATTGAAAGGGCAGGTTTTCAGATGACAGAAGAAGCAGATGTGCAGTATTGGAATCCCTCCTTGGATGAGGATTGTTCAAAGCAAGATGAAGGAGCAGAAAAAGTCTCTGTCTCCCCTGCACAGAAATACAATGGTGCATCTTTCATATTAGTTGTGCAGACCACAGATGACACAAATAAGTACACAGAAACACTGATTATGTAGAAATTTTGAATAATTTAACACATATTCAACAGAGATTATCCTGATCATACAATTTAAGCGGAACATGTATAATACATAATCTCCTCTACGTTGATCAAGAATATAGCAGCATCAATAACAATAAAACATCAAGAGCATTCACACATTAACACAGTATGTATCACGGGGAAAGCATCTCACTAAAAACCCCACACTATCTGTATATTAATGATTGAGTCATGTAACATTACACAGCATAATACTTCTCACAAGTATCTCCACCTCTGTTACACACAATACAGCTCAGATCTGATCTCCAAATCTCTTCCACTGCTTGCCTGCCTCCACTGCTCAATACCTGCTCAAGAACTGATGAGAATTGCTTCCCAAACTCGATTTTCACCTGCAAAATAGTCACTCACTCTTTGTGGACGTGAGCAAAGGCTAAAATGCGGGCCAAATACGTGAGCAAACTCATTGGCATACTCAATCCTTTGATTGTGCAAGATCTGGTGCACAACTATAGTCACAACTGATAGCAATCTGATTCTCTACCACCTGTCCCTGTTGAACTGAACATGCACTGACATGCAACTGTGTTAACTGATGTATTCTTTAGTTGTATTATGAGTTAATAATTAGTTTAACAACTCATCATTAGTCTATCTGCAGTTAGACTAACTACAACCAGTTTAACTAAGTTAAACTGAACACAACTCCATCAACTGTACCTCCAGTCCACTAAACTCAACTCACTTGAGTTCTAACTGAAGTCATGCATGCAACGACTCAACTGACTCATAAGAAAAACGAATTTCCTTCTGACAGCTGCATGTGCCACTTCCGTAGCTCAAACTGAAGTGCTCCAAGAGAATAAGATTAAGTTTATAGTCCAAATATTATTGTGAGATAATAATATTTGACTTTTCTATTTTTGACAGCCAGTCTAAAAATAGACTTGATCACTCACACTGTGATCACTCACACTTTCATAAAAAATAGAAGTCCATCTATTTTTCCCAACTTGATCAATCATCCATAAACATAGACATGATCCATATGTCTAAAAATAGACATAGTCTAAAAATAGACTTGCGCCAAAAATAGCCTGCGGGCCCACTTAGTGAAGGCGACTCTTTTCACTAAGCTCCATCATCTTGTTGCAATCTCAACACTCCCTCTCGACAAGATATGGATTATCAGTAACCCCTATCCTGCCTCGGTGGTACTCGAATTTTCTCTTGGTGAGAGCCTTCGTCAAAATATCAGCATCCTGATCCTCCGTTGGAATGTACGAAAGTAACATGATCCTCCGCTGCACACAATCTCTGATATGATGGTACATGATGTCAATATGTTTAGATCTATCATGAAATACAGGATTAGCCGAGAGTTTAATGCAACTCTGGTTATCACAGTAAATCACAGTAGGATCCAAATGAGAACCGAACAAACCAACCAGGATCTTCCTCATCCATATAGCCTCGCATGCAGCCAAACTTGCTGCCATATACTCGGCCTCCGCTGAACTGAGTGCCACGGATCTCTGCTTCCTGCTGTACCAAGAAACTGCTGTCGATCCGATACTGAAGACCCCTCCTGATGTGCTCTTTCTGTCTGTTGGGCTCCCTGCCCAATCTGCATCCGTGAAGCCACATAGCTTCACCTCATCCTCCTGTCTGTACCACAAACCATATCCCGATGTGCCTCTCAAGTAGCGCAATACATGCTTGCCCGCCTTCCAGAAGAGCTTGGTAGGCTTAACCATAGCTTGTGAAAGTTGGTTAACTGCATAGCATATATCAGGTCGTGTATTGACCAAATACATCAGTGACCCCACCAATTGTCGATAAACAGTGGCATCCACTTCTTCTCCCGAAGTGGCATCCTCCTTCCTCCAACCTCCAGGAAGAGGAGTATCAACAGGCTTGCAGCCATGCATGTTGAACTTCTTCAGTATCTCCCGAGCATACTTGCCCTAAGAAACAAACAGTCCACCACTGCGCTGCCATATTTCCAATCCTAGGAAATAGTGAAGGAGGCCCAAGTCCTTCATCTCAAACTCTGTAGCAAGATCCTTCTTGCATGACAGTATCAACAGCTCATCACCCGTTAGAATCAAATCATCAACATACAGTACAATGATAAGCAACTTACCCTCCACCACAATCTGGTATAGGTTCGGATCCGCCTCGCTCTTGGAGAATCCAAGTCCTGTGAAATAGCTGTCTATCTGTGTGTACCAAGCACATGGTGCTTGCTTCAACCCATACAGCGCTCTCTTGAGCCTGCACACATGCGACTCGCTGCTGAAGACTTCAAAGCCTTCGGGTTGCTCAATGTACACCTCCTCCTCAATGACTCCGTTGAGGAACGTAGTCTTCACATCCATCTGATGAATGTGCCATCCCATCTACGCTGAGAGAGCAAGAATCGTCCGTATGGAAGAATACCTTGCGACAGGTGCAAAGGTCTCCTCATAATTGATCCCCTCAATCTGTGAAAAGCCTCGGGCAACAAATCTTGCCTTGTACTTCTCCACACTCCCGTCAGCTGTCTGCTTAACTTTGTAGATCCATCTCGAACCCACCACTGATTTCCCTTCCGGTCTAGGAACAATCTCCCATGCACTGTTTCTGACAATAGAATCATACTCTTCCACCATGGCGTCTACCCATGCGGGATCCTCCACAGCTTCCTCGAAAGAGGATGGCTCAGTCACAACACACTTGCTCATAAGAGCCATGTATCCAGTGTACCGATCAGGTGACTGTCTCTGCCTGCGTTGGGCTGTAGGTGGTCCTACAACTTTCTCTGCATCTTGAGCCAGTCGCTCAGCTTCTGTCAAGCGCTTTCGCCCTCTGATGGTTGGCGCTGCATGAGTGGTCTCTTCCACTCCATGAACCTCGTCCTGTGGCTGATCCACGTCCTGAAGCTCATCCTTAGGAACTAATAGCTCCTCATCTGCATGCAAGTGTAGCTCCCTCTCAAGCGAACACTTCATGGCTTTCTCCTCCTGAAATTTTATATCCCGTCGCACAACAGTTTTACCACTGTCTGGCAAATACACACGATAGTTGTGGGGCGTATCAGTGTACCCCACAAATATCCCAACCTCTGCAGTCGGCTCCAACTTCTTTCTGGCATCCTTCGTCACATGCATGTAAACGTTAGCACCAAAAATCCTCAAATGAGAAAGATCAGGCTTCTTACCAGAATAAGCCTCCTCGGGTGTACTCATGCCAAGTATCCTATGAGGACAACGGTTCTGCACATAAACTGCTGTATTGCATGCTTCCGCCCACAAGTGAAGTGGTAGGCCCTGATCATGCAACATTGCCCGTGCAACACCCACAATCGTTCTGTTCTTCCGCTCAGCTACCCCGTTCTGCTGTGGGTTATGGGGAGCTATGAGCTCTCTACGAATCCCTTCTGCCTTGCAGAAATCCTTGAACTCGTCTGAGATGTATTCACCACCATTATCGCTCCTAAGAGCCTTCACCTTCTTCCCCGACTCCTTCTCAACCAGTGCTTTGAATTCACAGAACTTTGAATATGTCTCGCTCTTCTTCTGCATGAAGAAGATCCAGCACTTACGAGAGAAATCATCAACAAAAATCACATAATACCTGTGTTTTGCTGTCGAAGCAACTGAGAAAGGTCCACACACGTCTGTGTGAATTCTCTCAAGGATCGTCGTGGCGCGACTATCCTTCTCGTGAAAGGTGGCTTTCACAAACTTCCCCAAAGAACACCCCTTGCACTGATCTGACTGCGCAAGTGTGCCTTTAGGAAGCCCTGTAGTGATCTGCTGCAGTATCTTCAAGGCTCCATGGTGAAGGTGACCCAATCTCCCGTGCCACAACTCGCCATCATCCCGGCTCACCAATCCTTCTGCCTTGCCTGCCATTGTTGCGCATCCATCTACATGCAACTGATAAAGGTTCCTCACTCGAACCCCTATCTTCCGGGTCTCACCAGTTGTCTTGCTGCGCAGGAAGGCCTTTCCCTCGCTGAAAACAACATCATACCCCTTGTCTTCTAACATCGCCACTGAGATGAGATTCTTCTTCAATCCTGGAACATGCATGACTTCCTTCAATACAAAGGGTTTACCAGACTCCCTCTCAAAGGAAATGGTACCGATACCGGTCGCACTGTATCTACCATCATCGCCCATCTCGATGTGCACTCCAAGATCTTTGTCCTCCAGATCAGAGAACAAATCTCTATCTCCCGTCATGTGAAAAGACGCACCACTGTCCAGGAACCACACTGATCCCATCACACTTGAAACCAAGCATGCGATCAATGAAAAATCAAGCTCAAACTGAGAAGCTAAAGCCTCTCCCCCTGCAGATCCAGCAGCTTGCTTGTTCTTCTTCTTCTGCAGACAATTTGTGGCATAGTGTCCATGCTGGTGACAGTGAAAACACTTCACCTTGGACATATCCTGCTTCTTGCCTTTCGCACCAGACTGAGAAGCTTTCTTGCTCTTCCCTTTCTTTGCTTTGGCAGCCAAAGCACAATTCTCTTCATCAGCTCCCTTTGACGAAGATCCGTCCCTGGTACTCCGCCTGATCTCCTCCTGCACAAGATCTGACCATAGTCTTTCCCATCCTGGCAACTTCTCCCGACCATTGACAGAGTCCTGATAGGAATGCCAACTCTTCGGAAGACCAAGGAGAGCCAAGCTCACCAAGTCCTCATCATCGACAGTAACCCCCACACTTCCCAGCTCATCTCGACACTGAGTGAACTTCGTGAGATACTTGGGAATACTGTCTCCCTTCTCGCATTTGATGTTTCTGAGTTTATCTTTGAGTGCCAGCTTCCTCTGATCGCTCTTGCTTTGGAATAATTCTGTTAATGATTTCCACATCAAATATGGAGTAGCCTTTCCATGGAGGCTGGACACAATGTGATCCTTCACGCCCTCCAACAGAATTCTTCGACATTTTGCAATCTTCTTTTGCCAAGCATCAGCTTGAGTAGCATCAGTAGGCTTTGGGATATCCGTATCTATGAATTCCTTCAGCCCGTTATCATCCAATACTGCCTCCATCCTGTCCTTCCATGCAATATAGTTTGAGCTGCCCTCAAGAGCATACTCCAATCGCAATCTGTTGAAAGACATTGCTGCGTTGTCACCAAGAAAACACTGCTGCAAATTCGAATTCCACCAGCAACCAACTCAACTGCTTCCGATCAACCCTCGCTTGATATCCTGTAAAAATCTCTTCTACAAATCAAGCTGCTCCGATACCATGTAGAAACTTTTTCTACAATTATCTAGCTCTGATACCATGTAGAAATTTTGAATAATTTAATACATATTCAACAGAGATTATCTTGATCATACAATTTAAGCGGAACATGTATAATACATAATCTCCTCTACGTTGATCAAGAATATAGCAGCATCAATAACAATAAAACATCAAGAGCATTCACACATTAACACAGTATGTATCACGGGGAAAGCATCTCACTAAAAACCCCACACTATCTGTATATTAATGATTGAGTCATGTAACATTACACAGCATAATACTTCTCACAAGTATCTCTACCTCTGTTACACACAATACAGCTCAGATCTGATCTCCAAATCTCTTCCACTGCTTGCCTGCCTCCACTGCTCAATACCTGCTCAAGAACTGATGAGAATTGCTTCCCAAACTCGATTTTCACCTGCAAAATAGTCACTCACTCTTTGTGGACGTGAGCAAAGGCTAAAATGCGGGCCAAATACGTGAGCAAACTCATTGGCATACTCAATCCTTTGATTGTGCAAGATCTGGTGCACAACTATAGTCACAACTGATAGCAATCTGATTCTCTACCACCTGTCCCTGTTGAACTGAACATGCACTGACATGCAACTGAGTTAACTGATGTATTCTTTAGTTGTATTATGAGTTAATAATTAGTTTAACAACTCATCATTAGTCTATCTGCAGTTAGACTAACTACAACCAGTTTAACTAAGTTAAACTGAACACAACTCCATCAACTGTACCTCCAGTCCACTAAACTCAACTCACTTGAGTTCTAACTGAAGTCATGCATGCAACAACTCAACTGACTCATAAGAAAAACGAATTTCCTTCTGACAGCTGCATATGCCACTTCCGTAGCTCAAACTGAAGTGCTCCAAGAGAATAAGATTAAGTTTATAATCCAAATATTATTGTGAGATAATAATATTTGACTTTTCTATTTTTGACAGCCAGTCTAAAAATAGACTTGATCACTCACACTTTCATCAAAAATAGAAGTCCATCTATTTTTCCCAACTTGATCAATCATCCATAAACATAGACATGATCCATATGTCTAAAAATAGACATAGTCTAAAAATAGACTTGCGCCAAAAATAGCCTGCGGGCCCACTTAGTGAAGGCGACTCTTTTCACTAAGCTCCATCATCTTGTTGCAATCTCAACAGATTATTCAACAGATGTACAAAGGCTCCTCTAAAGAACATTCAAGGAGGAAAATACACAGAAGGGAAATGAAATTTGATCCCTATCTACCCATCAAGCTCAAATGTCCTAAGCTATTTGAGGTGGAGGATCAAATAAATCTTGTCTTGCTGATCTATGATGAACCGGACAGGCAACAATTTTGATGGCCCAGCAAATGGGCAATTTTTGAAGTGTTAAGTTTTTTGGACTTAATGATTGTAATCATGTTCTTTTACAGGTTTCTATTGTATGCTTAGTTGACTCCATGCCCAATGGATACTAGGCAAATGTTTTTAAAGCTGAGTTTTGCATGAAGGCATTGGCCTACAGTTCTTGAGACTTCACAGGGAGGATCTCATCCCCAGAAGGAGCCAGTGTTAGCTCTGTTATAGTTTCATTGTTTAAAGGTCAATATCAGATTGGACAATGTTGTTTTGGTTGCTATGGTGCTCGCAGCTGTTGGCTTCCTTTGCCCCTCGTTCTCCTTTTAAACTCTGTTTAATCCTGTGTGGTCTCTGAGCCCCGATTTCTCCGCTTTGTTTCCAAAATTTCTTCTTTCCCCCGCAGCCTTTGTTTTTCTTTTCAAACTCTATATAGCTCTTTTTCTTTAGGCCACGAGCGCTAAACTTTTGAGCCCGCGCTCATGTGACCCACCCCTCCATAACCCTTCGCAGCCCTTTTCCCGCACATTAAACATTGTGCATTTTCCCTTTCATCTGACCATCCATCGCCAGATCGATGGTAGTCGAAAGCCCTCTTCCTGTAACTTGCAAGTCCGTTAGGTAGCGGGGAAGGTGGTTTCCCGCTGGACCTACTTGCCACGCGTCGCAGCCTTATTCGATCGCGCCTCCGTGTATGTAAACCGCCCAGCGTCGATAGGTGGTGCGTGGAATACCGCTCGCCTCCCTAAACCGCTCTCCCACTGTTTAAACTTCATGCATCTTCCATCTGCGATGACCGTCGGATCTGCCGCGTCTAGATCCTACGGCCCTCGTTAACTCCGATCGTCCGCCTCCCAATAGCTCTTCCCAATGCGATCTCCATCATTCACTTTCGCGATCCAACGGCCCACATTCACCCGTCTGCTAATTTCTGATAGCCTCTGTCAATTGATCGTAGCCATTGATCTCTGCGATCCGACGGTTGTTATTTACTCCGTCTGTTCTTCCCGATTCCTCCCGCCAGCGATCTCCACCATTGATCTCTGCGATCCAACGGCTGAGATTTATCCCCGGCCTGCTCTTACTCCCGCCATGAAATCTCATTTCCTTTTGACTGTCTCGAGCTCGCGAAGGAGGGAGGAAGCCATCATCTGGTGCCTGCACAGTTAATGGCTCCAACAACCACATTAAACAATAGAATGGCCGAAGGACAAACAGGACGACCTCGAGCAGTGAAGAGAATTTATCAGGCATGGAGTTTAATCCATAATTCATTCCAGCTACCAGAGAAGGACATCAGACAATCTAAACAGGCCGATTTGTCCATTAAAGCTCTGAGAATTGCAACAGAGGCCCATTTCATATTGTAAATGTGGTTGGTGGTCATTTATTGACACCTCCACGCATAGCCTAACAGAGCAACTTTGTAAACAGATTCTATATATATCTAGAGACACAATGTAATCAGGTTGATGAGTGTTGGATGAGTGTTATTTTGCTGCAAGGTTCAACTTCTGGAGATTGTAACTGTTGTGATACCTGCAGCGTCTGGTCTTCATTTTCAGCTAATGCAAGCTTCTTTTGCTGTTAATTGCTCACTGTCCACTTCTTCTTCTTTTTCCAGGTTGTGCCTGTCTTGCATTTATTCATGTGCTGTTAATGTTAGCATTAGAGGGGCTACCATCCCACCTCCGTGTTAGGATTTAGCATGTATCATTGAATTTGGATGCAGGTTTCTGTTCTTTTAGTGCCAGAGGGTTGTCATCCTGTCTGTGTATTAGAAAACAGATTTACATACCTTTTAATTGGTTGCAGCCGGCCATCACAGGATCTTGTTCATCTGCTGGTGTGGTCAGTCTTCTCCATTATCACCTTATCCTCAAACTATGAGTAATTGGTGGTCTAAAGCCTTGTAGTCTGGGGGTGTTCACCCATGTCTGGGGTTAAGCACAGTAGAAGTGGTTATCTGGCTTGGATATGCAACATTTCTTTCATTCATCCACCATTTTCCAACATTTTTGTTAAGTTTGTAATGTTCCCGAGCATCTCTGATATACAACCTATGAGAGTTTCTTGGGGTGATAACAGGAAGTACATCATATCTTGCACTGCCCAGCTTGTGAAGGAAATGCATCAAGGCTTGATCGACAAGCTGTCTCTCTGCAAGAAAATCACTGGAGCTTGTGTACTTGACGAAGCAAGATATTTTGCTGTGAAGGTTGGTAGGGAGGCTCCAAAATGAAGCTAAGGCAAAAGTTTGGAGGGTGGTTGTAGCCGCTACAACATTACCACTGGTACGCATGGCTTACTAGGTTTCATAATAGATCTCAAATGCATTCCTAATGGAGGCACATTTTTTGTTTTTGATATTTCTCATTGCTACTTGATTCTCCTATCCTTGCTAGCCTCTCCCAAGAGTAAGTAAATTTGATCTAGCCTTCATATCTAGGACTTGGAAACCCCTGCCAACATTATATCATTCCTTCAATTCATGTCCCATTTTTAGATTCATCCAAGGGTGTGGTGCAGTCCACAAAGGAGATTATGGAGCTCTTGAAATTTGGGAATCGATCTGTACGTTCATAGCCACATCTTCAACTCTATGCTAGGGTGTAAAGAATGTCTATATGTCTCACAAATCCCATAATAATTTCCTTCAATCTTCCTCTTCTCACCACTTCTATAGGATGTAGAACCACAAATTTATCTTTGTGCCATCACTCAACTGTTGGAAATAACACTGAGAGGGGGAGGGGTGAATCAGTATTATCACATCAATAAAACTTTTTCATTTCCATATTCAGATCCATATATGCTACTTCCACAACTTCTTATGATTCAGTTAGTTGATCCTTAATGAGTGCATTAGAACATTATTAACCATATTCACAGTAAACAGGTGCAGTAAAATAGAACAAATCATCACACATGAACACCATGATATAAGGTGGAAACCCAATGTGGGAGAAAACCACCTACTGCAAGTCATCTCAATATTCTTCTTAATAAGAAAATCCTCTTACAATATTTCTGTATTGGTGCAGTCTTATACCAGTACGCAGGCTTCTACCTGCAGAGAGCTACAACCCCCATAGTTCTTGTACTAGCCGATCCATTTACTAGTACGCAGGCTGCTACCTGCTACAATGCTCCAAAGTTTTCAACTGCTACTGGAAGGGAGCTAGCACCCCCGTAGCTCTTGTACTAGCTAAGATACTAGTACGTAGGCGCCGGCCTACAATCTTCTCTCCTCTGGGTACCACGTTTCATACATTTTCAGACTGGATATACCTGAAGCACAACACATAATCTGAAAGGCCACGTTTCATCCAATTTTCATACTGGACCCATAAATATCATTGAAGCACATAATCAATCAATCTTCTGAATCACCCAATCACCAGATCAATACATATACAAGGATAATATGAGTGTTAGCAACCCGATCTAGTCCATTAGATCCATTACTAGATCTCATCCATCAACACAATCAATCAAACTAAATATGTAGAATACTGACAGTCATCAGAACACATCAACAACCTGAACCACCTGTAACATTAAACATCATAGCTCAAATGGTATATGCTACTACAATGAACCAAACCTGTGTACATACGTGCTTTCACCAAAGCCAACCCGCATACAGATCTATAAATATTCAATCATGACTTGCAGCGATTTCAAACTTAAGTTATACCCAGTTCAGATCATTACAAGCGTCAGTATACAGATCTAGAATAAGCATAATCAACTATATAGAGATAGTTCATTTCAAACCATTTGATCCTGATCTATCCTTAGATCTTGTTCTCCATCAACCGGTGAGATCCCTCTTTAGCTCAGATCCATATCTGCACCATAACCCAATCACAGTATTCCAGATCTAGATATTCAATAATTCAGATGATGCTTTGCCAAATGATCTCCTTCCTCTTTTATAGCCTTAGTCCTTTCTCAATACCACGGTCCAAAACCATAGGATCAAAAAATTGTTGGACTAATACCATGAACCAACCATGAAAGTGCGTGAGATCAACACTTTTGGATGCAATACCACGGACCAAAACCATAGGATCAAAAACTGTCGGACTAATACCATGAACCAACCATGAAAGTGCGTGAGATCAACACTTTTAGATGCAATACCATGGGCCAAAACCATAGGATCAAAAACTGTCGGACTAATACCATGAACCAACCATGAAAGTGCATGAACTTTTCTCTTGCATGAAGGGAACTTTTCTCTGCATGAAAGTGCGTAAAATTTTCTCTACATGAAATAAACTTTTTTCTGCATAAAAGTGCGTGAACATTTCTCTACATGAAATAAATTCTTCTCTGCATAAAAGTGCGTGAACTTTTCTCTACATGAAATAAACGTTTCTCTGCATAAAAGTGCGTGAACTTTTCTCTACATGGAATAAACTTTTCTCTGCATAAAAGTGCGTGAACTTTTCTCTACATGGAATAAACTTTTATCTGCATAAAAGTGCGTGAACTTTTCTCTACATGGAATAAACTTTTCTCTGCATAAAAGTGCGTGAACTTTTTTCTACATGGAATAAACTTTTCTCTGCATAAAAGTGCGTGAACTTTTCTCTACATGGAATAAACTTTTCTCTGCATAAAAGTGCGTGAACTTTTCTCTACATGAAGGAAACTTTGTTGCACTATAATTTATCAAATAAATTTGCTGCACTATAATTTATCATTTGTGTGATTTTCCATCAAGGACAACACTTGTCTCATAATGCCAACAATCTCCCCCTTTGGACTTGTCATACTGAGAATTGTCATCTGATATCTCTTCCGTAGATTCATCTAGATATATATAAGTGAGTTGATCTTCTATGAGTTGTTTGCCATCAAGTACAACACATGCATCATAATGCCAACATCAACAATCTACACCATGCACCTTAGTGGCTCGACGACTTCTTATTCACCTTCATCAAATGGATTAAAAAATAGATAGGTCACTCTCACTAGAGAGTTCAACCCAACTTGGATTTGATATCATGTTAAAAACAAATAAAATGTGAGAGAAAATAATTATAGAAATAGTACATAAAACACATGAGTTTTATCTCAAAAATCCAAAATTGGGAAAAACCAACTAATGGGTCAATTAGTCACTTGGCCAAACCCGACCAAACCATCCAAGTGATTCTTCACTACTCACTCCCCTGGCACAATATAATGAAGTACTCCAAGCCTTTTAAAGTCTTCATTACATGTAATCCATGGGAACAAAACCTTAGGCTACCAAATCCATGTGCTTGACACCGTTGTCATTGACCAAACAAATTTGACTCTTTCAATGAGTCAAGGTTAACCTAACAGTTATGATGTAAGAATGCATTGACAAGTGCATTGAGAGCAATGGGAAATTTGGCTTAAGGGTGTGATGGTAATGTGAAAGAGCATTATTAATGGTGCCATTATACATTTATAAGGTCACCATCAAGTTTAGGAAGATGCATAATTTAAAATTGCCTACAAAATGCACTTGGTATGTATAAATACACTAATAACATTTTATTTATACATTTCCTAACTCGTTAATAAGCTTGTGGTTTTTTATACAAAAAAAGTGCTTGTTGGCACGTAGAGGGCAAATTCGGGTTTAGAATGAAATAGCCAACAAAACCCCTTAGGCACTGGCCCTTTTGGAATCACTTGCAAGCAAGTGAATTCTCACCAAGGCATTTATGAGGGACTGTAAGAACCTGGATAGTTCTATAGTGAAGAAAGAGAGATAGATTCTACAATTGTCATCAATCCTTATCTAACACTTGGGTTTTAAATAGAAATTTTTGAAGTATACCCCTATTCTGTGTAGTAAATCCATTATATTCAACAAAACCATAAAAGATAAATATAAATAAGTCAACACATTATGCGTATACACATGAAATACTCAAAACATATCTTTATTAATATTGTAAAGTCTCTATTACATTCCAACTATCGCAACTCACCAATATAATAGATCTGTTGTTACAACACGAAACTTTTATAGAACATCAACTACATCTAAAAAGTCAGAACCAACTGTCTAAAATCTACTCGATCACACCTATCACATTGTGGCTTTTTCTATTTATAGATTTACATTAGGCGGCAAAGCTAACAAACATTACCCAATTTTACTATGGGTGGTAATTATTACCATGGGAAAAACACCCATGACCTGAGCCTCACGCTTTCCTTACTTCTCGTGTTCCATGAGAAAATTGTCAGCCAATTTTCTACATGGTGCTCCTCTACACAGATCCCAAAGTCTTTTCTTAAGATGCTTCTCCAACAGGACCACAACACTCACATATGGCTTGTCTCGAGCCACTCAATCCTTCTGCTATTCCATCTAGCTTCCATGGTCAAAATCATTCTATCACCCAATCTTTGCAATAGTTCAAAATCAGGTGCACTACTCCTACCTCTTCCGCTTTTTTTCTTTCCAACACTTGCCCTCAAGATTGCAGGTACAAGTTCTTTCCTTTTGTGTTGAACATTTCCATAAATATATACATGCTACCTCTCAACACATGCATAGATGATTCCTTTTGAATGTTGTAATCCACACAACTTCATCCAACTCCACACTTCTTGTTGGTATCAATACTCCACAGGTTAGGTGCAGCTTCCCCATTAACTTTATGAACTATTGTTATGTTTGGCTTCCTTGGTGGTACGTATACTTTTGAAAACTTCCTCTATGCTGCATTTTTTGGTCCTAGTAACTTTATTGGATTTTCCACAAACTAAAAAATCTATGACTTCCCTTGATGGCTTAGTTTTGGCCTTCTTCTTTGATACTCCTCTTCTGATGGTTGATTCCTAAACTTTCCAATGCTCTCTCACTCTGCAATTTTTAACCATTCTAACTTGCTTGTGTCACTCTCTACTCTCCATCTCTCTCAAACACAATGGACTTACTTGAATACCTCTATGAAATTTATATGTTATTTCCATTTTCCATCATAATTTAGAAATATGTTGAACCTGATCTCATCTATGGTTATATTTAATTCTCTTGTTGTGTATTGACTTAGTGTGTCTACTGTCTAGTCAATTTAGTGTGTCCTAAATTGGTACATAAGTTATCAATTCGGGAGTCATAAACTGATGAAGTGTAGTGCACTATATGTGATTACATACCAAATCAGAGAGCCATTATAGGCCCCACAGGTGAAATTTTGTTTTCAATTACCCCTCAGTCCATCCAACAAATGATGCACATTCCTCAAAATAGTGCCTCCACCCCTTTTCAATAGAAGCCCTAAATGAATTATACCAAAAGCTAGATTTTTCCCGAAGGGCTAGAATTTTTGAGATTTTCCTACCTGAAGATACACAGTTTCCCAAGAAAAACCCTCCCTATCCCTCTTCAATGTTTCCATAAAGAGCCAAACAAATCATATCAATGCTCTCCTATTTATTAGGTTACTATTCTGATGGGTGGGTAAATGAACCCATCTTAGGTTTTCTATCAATATTTTCCATTGAAGATAATCCCTTAGTTGTGTTTGATTTTGGATATTTTCTTGTTGATAGGATCCATCAACAATGCCTTAAACTCCCAAGTGAAGGAATGTTTAGATATTCTTTTGTTATTATGTATCTATTCTCATTTTTCTAAGCAAATAAATTCCCATTTGCAGTGCAGAAACTCAATGAGCAGGGGGAGCCACAATTAGTTATATTTTGGACCTCTATTTTAAGAAGGAATTCAGAAGAGTATGCTTTCAAAGACTTCATAGATCAGTTTGTGCATCCAACTACTTGTTTGTTGACCAGTCAGATAGAACCCAGGGTCAGTCAAGAAATCCAGAAGATTTTACACCTCAGTGAGCAAGCAAAGACAGGTGACTGGTACTTGTACTATAATTACACCAAAATCAGAGTATATGGGTGTGAATTTCCACCCTATAAGATACCCAGATACCTTCCCATGAGGATTTTTTCCTTGGAATACATTAGGCAAATGATTAATTCTGATGAAATCCATTTTGTTGCAGCCAAGAAAAAATCACAATTCAAGATAAAAACACAGGTGGGGCCTTTTATTTGTAATAGCAGAACAATAGGGCAGGAAGCAGATGAAATTCTAAAACAAATGAAATTTCCCCTAAGCTTTACCTGGTCATATGACCCATTTCAAATAATTTCAAAGCTTAGGATGGAGCAGAAGACTACACCATATGTGCATACTCAGAGACCAGAAATTGAAAAATATATGAACCAAGATCAGTGGGAAGAGAACACTTTACAAGAGGCAGAGGAGTAGCTTCTGCAGAGGACCACTTCACATACTCTTGTTCCTCAGGAGAAGACAAATAAAAGACCAAGAGAAGAGGACTCACCTTCAATTATAGAAGTCTCATCCAAGGAGTTCAAGATTTACACAAAGAAAGCCAAGAAGAATCCTACAACATGGTTTGTAGAAGAAGAAGAACAAGGACCAACTACAATAGTTATGAAAGGTCTACAGTTTCAGACACATTCAGAGGATATATCTACAGGGTCCCCAACTTCATCATTTTCACAGGGCAATCCAAAAAGCACTCCAGCATCAAAAATTGTCCAAAGGCAGAAAGAATTAAAAAAAATTGACAAATACAAAGAGATCAAGCAAAGAAATGAAGCCCTCAAGCACATCACCTACACATAGTTTTGGAAGCAAACTTCCACCACTCAGCATAGGCTTATGTCAGCATTTGATACAGAAAAGGGGAGAATGCAGATGGCATTCTTGCAAGCACAAGTCCCCCATCCACAATCAGCAATAGATTACAAGAAAAGCACATTTGAGTTTGAGGTAAAGGATGTACATCCTTTGGACTAGATGGATATGCATAGGTAAACTGGAGAGATGGTTTACTCCACATTCACACAGACTGCAATAATTGCTTCCAAATTGCAGGTATCCTTAAGTAACATTCAATCACAGCTAAAGATTGAGAAGTTTTCTTCTTTGGCTAAGGATAATAAAATAAAATCCTTATAAGATCCGGCTATTAAAGATGGGTATGATCCAAGCAACATAAAGGCAGTGGAAGAAATCATAAAAAAGAAAAATGTTGAAATTGCTTCTCTCAGAAAACAATTAAAACTACCAGCTACTGAAGATACTCAAGCTAAGGATATGGAAGAATTGGAAGGTCATAAAGAAAATATGCTCATGCTCATCATGGACAAGAATGCTCAGTTAAAGGAAATGGAAGCAGAATTGAACAAACTCATCAAGGAAAAGGAGCAGAATTCTCAGCTCGCTTCGGTACCTCTTGAAGCAGTGCCTCTTGTATCAATACTTCAAAAAAGTATTTCTACATCAGATATAACAACATGAACATCACCCTCTACTTCAACTACAGATGATTCTATCAAACTGGCCCAATCAATGGAAAATATGTCAATACAAGGAGAAGAAATAAAAAATTTGCGAGAGGATGTAAAGGTCCTATAGGAACAAAACACCAGATATGAAAATTCTCTCCTAATAGCACTACATAAATCCTAGAGACTTACCCAAAGAATGCAACAGATAGAGAAGGAAACTATCATGGGTAATACCCTAGCCCAAGTTAAGGAGAACATTTGGAAAAGGATAAATGAAGCCATGATAGAAATCTGGCCATCTATACAGATCATATTTGAGCAGAAGGAATTAATTGAGAAATCTAATGAAGCTATTGAACAAATCAAAGAGCAGCTGGGTGATAAACCAAGTGAAGCTACAGAGCTCATTAAGTTCCAATTCCAAAAACAAGCAGGAGCTAGAAGAACTAGAGATTGAGGACAGGACTGAGACAATACTAGAGGTAAAAAAGGTGTTGACCAAAAGAAACTTAATCAAGCAACTGGAAGAAAAATGTCAAGTTATAGACATAGGTGTACAAAGGTTCTTCAGCAAATTGGAAGTCCTCTACAAAAAGGGACTTCCCAGTTTACTAGTGATAAATGACAAGCTCAACACATGGCCAGATTATAGCCATAAATTGATGACCATTGCTAAAGACAGTACTAAGTTTGCAGGAGTGAAAGGCAGCATAATAGGGAAAGAATTTTTAGAAGCATTGACATATGATTTAGACATCCAATATGAAATCAAGCACATCTTTATTTCCAAGCCAACTTTTGCCAAATATACTGAAGTGGACGAGGTCTACAGAAAGTTACTCAAGATGTCTATCCCTAGTGAACAACGTTGGGATAAATTGTGCGAGTTACTGGAGTGAGAAGATGATTTTTTTTTCCAACACAGGCCCAATAGCACAGCAAAAATTCAAGGGTCAGATATTTAGCAGTTCCACAAAGCTAGGGCCACCAATCTAAGCAGTTTTAATATATCTATATTTTTTAACAAATAGATAGAATTGGTTTTAGAAATTCCTAAAATACATCTTGATCAGGTTGACAAGATATTTTGTAAATAAACTTATAAATACTTCTCTTTTTGAAGTATGAAGGGTTGATTTTTGCGTTCCAAAAAGTTATTGTACTTTTTCATTTGATGGGTTGATCAGTAACAAAAAGGACACTCTTCACAGGGTTCATGTGTTGGACTATTTGGTGAAGTGCTTCTCTCACTGTCTATGTGTTTATTTCTTTGTTTCCATACGTAGGTGTTCTTAAATATGAATTATTTTATAGAAATTTCATGAACAAAATTTGTTGAAAGATACACTCTGATTCTAGTTGAGGATAATTTAAACTTCTGAGATTAAGTTAAAGAATTCTTAACTACTCTTTTGCTTAATTGAACCTATTTATGTTCTTCTATTACATTTCATTTAAATCTGAAAGATCCAGTTAGTTCAGTTACCTTTCCCTGTGAAACTCCTTTGAAAATAAGACATAGATCCACGTTAAGTTTGAAGACTCCATAGCCCAATGGAAGTTTCAAGCATTTAAACAACTAAACCAATTTTAAAATCAAACTCCAAACTCTAATAACTAGCCTAAAATTACAATTACAACAAAGTTAAATCTGACAAAGAGATCCCTCTCTGAGTTTAGGAAGGCTAGATCCTAAGCTCCAAAGTGGTTTTGTGGTTACCTCTGTGATTTCTTGTTTCCGGGAAAACTAGTGTCCACTCAGAGCTGCTAGTCCCACTAAGACAGCTAGCTATCTTAGAAACAAACAATTCAAAGCAACTTGTTTTTTCTTTTATGAGAGATAGATGAGAGAGAAGCAGAGAGTACCAACCTCAGTCTTTCGCTTGGCTCCTTGCTTGTTTCCTCCCTCCTTTGATAGAACTTTTCCACTCCTTCCTCACTTGTCCCGCTTCAAAGAACACCTGTAGAGTGAAAGCAACAAAATACCATCAAAGCATAGAGATCTATAACCATAAATAATATAGGATCAGATGTATATTAACCATACAAATGCATACACAAGAGATATAGGATTCAGAGATATACAAGTATATGCAGGAAAACTCAAATAGCTTTATTGATAGAAGTAATAGAAGAGAGGATTACAACCCAGCTATCTGATCCAGCACCATCCTCCCAGCATGAAAGCCCTCTTCACCTCATGAAGAGACTAGATCACCCAACAATACAATGTTTCACAGAGAAACCAACAACACTTCCTTACAAAATACAAAATTCCAACCTTTGGATCTCTAGGATGAGGGATCCATATATAGATATTTGCAGGGGGGTGAGTCAGCTTCTGGGATTTTGATTAGTTTCATTCCACTGATAGTTCTTGGTTCCACTTGGAGATTTCATGATCTCTTACTCATCCCTGGGCGAATTCAGAGAGGCAAGTGTCATATGAGCAGTTTCTAGAAGATTCTTTGGGTTTCCACCTAGAAAACTGCCTCTGCCATTTGTCTGCTCTCGCTCATGGCACCCTGCAGAAGGGCTTTTCAATATGCATCGCACCCTCTGTGTGTAGCAGGTGAGATGCATCGCACCCTTAGCATGGAGCAGTTTGTATGGTCCAGTTTTGACTAGTTCTGAGCAGTTTTTCAGAGAGAACTTCTGGGAAATGATGTAATCAGTTGACCTTGATCCTTTAGGGTATGAAACAACACTTTTAGGGGTTTAGAAGCCCTTGGTTTATGGACATATGTGATTGGGGTTGCAGCGCCCAAATATGTCTATAACATTTCTTTCACAACCTTAGAAATTACAAAGTACTAACATATGTAATGCTCCTACTACATTCATGTGTGTGATGAATGATGAGTTGAGACCATTTCTTGATGAGTTTGTTATAGTCTACTTAGATGACATCTTAATTTTCAATAAATCTCGTGATGAACATGTCATGGATGTGAGAAAAGTACTTGATGTCTTAAAGAATGAACAGTTGTATCTTAAGATGTCAAAGTGTGAGTTTGGAAAAACTTCTTTAGTTTACTTGGGTCATATTGTTGGAGGAGATGAGTTGAAAATAGATCCCTCCAAGGTTGATGTCATTTTGAATTGGCCAAGGCCCAAGACAGCTACTGAGGTAAGAAGTTTTTTGGGAGCAACCTAATATTGGAGGAAATTCATTGCTAGATTTTCTTCTATAGTAGCTCCTTTGCATGCATTGACAAGTGTGAAAAAGGCTTTTCAGTGGGGAGGAAAACAACAAAAGGCCTTTGATGCATTGAAGGAAAATATCACTTCAGCTCCAGTACTTGCACTTCCAGACTTGAGACATTCATTTGAGATTAAGACTGATTCTAGTGACTACGCCATGGGTGCAGTCCTCATGCAACATGGTAAGCCTATCTATTTTCATTTAGAAACTTTTAAAGGTGCAGTGCTTAAATATACTACATATGACAAGGAATTGTATGCATTGGTTCAATGTGTGAAAAGGTGGAAACGCTACTTGATGGGTAAGGAAACAATTATTCACATTGATCATCAACCATTGCAATACTTGCAATCTCAATTAAAGTTGCAGCAATCAAGGCACTTCCATTGGATGGGCTTTCTTCAACAATTCCACTTCGTAATCATGTATAAGAGAGGTATCTACAATAAAGTTGTTGATATGCTTTCTAGGCCTATTGTTAGTGAAACTACTTTACTCAAGCAAAATTCAAATTTGCATGAAGGTTATATTGAGCAATATGGATTAGACAATTACTTTGAAGATGTTTATGCAAGCTTGAGTCAAGGTAACCAAGTAGAGGAATTGGATTATCATTTGCATGATAACTTGTTGTACCATCTTGGCAACCTTTGTATTCCACGGGGAGAAAGAGTCAACATCTAAAGAGAGGCACATACTTGTCGTATTGCTGGTCATTTCAGTGTAAGTAAGACAGTGGCACATCTACATAGGTATTTTTATTGGCCTCGTATGCTTGAAAGTGTGTCACATTTTATTAAAGGATGTTCATTATGTGTAGTCGGTAAGCCTAGCAATAGGAAGTTAGGATTGTACGCACCACTTTTGGTTCCTTCACAACCGTGGGAGAGTGTTTTTATGGATGTTGTAGGAGATCTTCCATTGTCAAAAAGCGGTGATGATTATTTGTATGTAGTTGTGGATAGGTTAAACAAAATGTGTATTTTGATGCCATGTTTTATCGTAGGTATATTTGAGTATCAAGAAATCTGAAAATTTTTGTTGTAGTAGATGGCACTCCTTAAATATGGTAAAACCCTCATTTTTTCCTATACTATGTTTAACTAATATTTTTAGCATTATGCATATTTGAACAAGATATTAGGAGTAATAATGAGGCACAAGAAAGCATGAAAGATCGAAAATTCAAAATTTTCAAATTTCATAGCAACTCCCCATAGTTAAGCTAAAAATTTGCTATGAAACTGTTGTAGCTTTTCATGGAGGAGAAGGAAAACTAAAAACAAAGAAAATGGAGTTCTAAGGGCATGTATTTAGCTTAAAAACATCAAGGAGAACCTCAGATCTTGCAGAAAGAGCAGAAGGGTAGTAGAAATGTGTTTTTTGAAATTGCTACGAAATTGTTGTAGCTTTTCATGGAGGAGAATACAAGTAAAAATCTCAACTAATGGAGTTCTAATGGCATTTTTTTAGCTAAAAAACATCAGTGAAGACCTCAGAACTTTCAGAAAGATCAGAATGGTAGCATAAGGGTGTTTTTTGTAACTTGCTACCAATTTTTGCTACGGAAATTCTGGAAATGACTGTTTTAGTAGTCAACTTCAAGCTCACTTTCTAACCAAATGGAAAGGAATTTTGGAAATATGAAGGAGGTTTTTTTAGCACAAGCTCATATACAAAAGCTTCTATTATTTTTTACATAGCTACCAGGGTTTGAAAGATACACATTTATCTTTGAGGCCTATTTTACAGATTTTTTCCTAGCTAGATTTGTTGCAGAATTTTTGAAATTTGACTTGGTGGAGGTACAGCTCAGTAAGGTTGACTCCAAATTGATTTGGATAATGAAGATTAATTAATATTCTCTCAATTTCCATAATTTACTCTTCATTTTTGCATTTTTAGTGGTTCAAAAATCAAATCCTAGATAGTAGGATATGGACAGATCTTTCAAATATTTTATTCCTGAAGTATTATAATAGGACTTTATCTTCAACAAAGGATGGATTTCGACTCCCTATACTAGGATTTGATATTTAGGAAATCAAGAGATGGAAGCATGAGACAACCAATAGTTTGAAGACTTCTTTTTCAAATAGGATTTGTCAAGTATACTTAGCATTCCAGACTTTTATGAATAACAACTCAACTCAGCTAGATTATGTGGAAGCATAGTGTTAAGATATGTGTCAAGTATTGCTCAGTAGTTGATTTGTATTAGGAATTGGATTTTAAACTTATCATTGTATATATTCAAAGGGATAGATGAGAAAAGGTGGATGGATAATGTGAGAAGCTGACTCTATGTGAACTTTTGATCCTAGCTAATATATATTGCAACAACTATGTTTTTATACCTGAGACTCATGTTATGGCTTTATGTATTCTTATCATGTTTTCATTGTTGCTATCAGTGTTCATAATATTTTGATTACTTGGAATTCATGTCAAGTGCTCCAACTTCCTTCATTTTTTATCTATAACTGCGAATGTTTATTTGACATCAGTTTTTAAAGCTAGAAATGCCTCAGTTTTCATTAAACATTGTTGTTTGCCAATGATTTTCTTTTATTTGACTCCATGTCGAATGATGGCAACCATCACATTCTCCTTCACCTGTAAAACTACATAAAAAGAAATCATAGTTATCCATCTGTAGTTTTGAGTTGATTAAAGTGAATTTGACAATCTTTTTGAGAGAACCCTCTCGAATTGGAAGAGCTAACTTCCAATCAAAGTGGTTTGAAATAGTTATGATTGGTTGAAGGTTGACACAACCCAACCTTTTTTGGCTCAGTGATAACATTTTTGGTGCGTCTACTGGGAGCCAAAAAGCTCCTTTTCCTGGATTTTCTTTGAGTCTCTTCATTCTGATTCCTAAGGGTAACAGGAAATTAGAGTTTTCTGAAGGTTGTGATATTACCCTAACGACTCCAATATCAAAAGATACAAAAGATAAAAGCTTCATGGTGACTCCACTGCTTGAAGATCAGTAGCTTGAAGAAGTTCCAAGATGAGTTCTACTGCAAGAAGAAATGCCAAGTATGCTCCTATGGATCGGTCTCACATCTATGGTTTTCCAAATCCTATGCCTTGTGTTGATTGGTCAACCCATCTTCCCATGTTCAAAGATGAAAAGAAAGATGATGTTGGTATGCATTTGGTTAAATTCCATATACATGTATGTAGATTGAGGGTTGAGTTTCCTAAGGATTGTCTCATGAAGATGTTTATGGCTACCCTAGAAGACAAAGCTAGAGTATGGTATGAAGGGTTTCCATCAGGAAGCTTGTGTTCTCTTAAAGATTTCCATAGAATATTTTTTGGACATTATGGGAAGTCTCATCCTTCATCACCATTGTTTCAAGACTGTTGTAATTTTTGGAAAGGTTTCATTCAATATCTAAAAATTATTAATGATGGTGTGGAATGTATGGATGATGATGAGATATTAGAGGAACTTTATGAATTTTCTTTACAAGCTAGTTGTTATGATGATCAAGAAGTTTTCCAACAAGCATATGTCTCTTCTTCAATTGAAGATGAAATGGATCAGAAATTTGATAGTCAAGTCATAGTACATGAAATCCATGAGGATTTGCAACCTTGTCAATCTATATGCAGTCAAAGGTATGAGTCAAATCATTCAAATTGCTTTTCAGCCCATTCTTTTTTGAGATTTTATGTCAAGAAGAAACTCCTCAAGATCAGTATATTGAAAATACATGCATGAAAATTCTGAACAGTGAAGTAGCATGTGATGAAATTTGTCTACCTAGACAAGAACTTTTTTCCATTGAAAATCATAATGATGTTGTCCCAGTTAAAGTGCATGAAAGTTCACTTTTAGGTAAACCCTAGCTACATGACGAGCTGAATATACAGGTTTTACTTATTCTATTTGGGGATCATCAAAATGGCATGGATGATATGCATAAATTTGTTTGTATAGGAGTTGTTAGTGTTCAGAATCAAGATGACATTCCTCAAGAAAAACTACCAAAGGTTATATTTGATTTGTTTGTTAAGAAAAAGATTAGTTTTGATACACACAATATGTGTAGGTTTTAACCCCGTGTAGAAATTACTTGCATAAGAATTCTAAAACACAGAAAATAAGTAATGTGAGAGCATAACACATAAAACACATATACACAAAAATTTTCCCCTGGATCCCAAAATCGAGACTACCAGCTTGATTTTTTATTATGTTCCTTTCAATTTTACAATACATATTTATACATGTCGAAGCATCCAATACCATGGACAGAAAACCATCGCGTCCAAAACCACGGACCGAAAACCATCGCATCCAAAACCATGTGTGAAAACCATGCACAACCTAATATAGGGTCTGCCCAACCTAATATAGGGTCCAAAAAAAATTTCTTCCAACATTCTAGTCATGGAAAGAATATAACACAACCCAACATTCTCCCACTTGTTGTTTTCTTTCCACAAAAGGCCACAGGAGAGATTAGTCATTTATCTAGCCCTGCAATGCCCATTGTTTCTCTACACCAAGAGAACTTCTCAGAGCTCACAGATTTTGTCAATGCATCTACAGTATTCTTCAAAGTGTCCACCTTTACCAGCAACACCCTTTTGTCTTCTATCATATCCTTCACAAAGTGATACCGAACATCAATGTGCTTTGTCTTTGAATGGTAAGCAGGTTTCTTTGCCAAGAAAATTGCACTTTGGCTGTCACAATCTATCCTTATAGCTCCTTGTACTAACCCCATACGTGAACACAATCTCTGCAACCAAATTGCTTCCTTGCTTGCATGAGTGGCTGCCATGTATTTTGTCTTTGTAGTTAATAGTGCCACTACAGATTGTTTCTTACTCATCCAACTGACTGCACCTCCAAATAGGCTAAACACATACCCACTTGTAGATCTTCTCTGATCCAGATCTCCAGTCCAGTCCACATTAACAAAGCCACGGATATCCAAAACTCTGTCCAATCTCGATCTTCCTTGGTAGCACAAACCATAATCATTAGTGCCACACAAATACCTAAAAACTCGCTTCACTATTGTCTAATGTCCTTCCCTGGTTTTGACATAAGCCTGCTCAATACTTCCACTACATGTGCAATGTATGGTCTAGTACAGACCATTGCATACATCAGGCTACTAACTACACTTGTGTATGGAACACAGGACATATCCTCTTTCTCTTCTTGTGTCTTGGGACACTGTTCAGCAGATAACTTCACACCTACAGGAATAGGAAACTTCACCGGTTTACTATCCTGCATATTAAACCTCTGCAGTATTGTCTTGACATACTTCCTCTGGTTTAACCAGCGCTTCCTCTTTGCCCGATCTCTTTTAATTTCCATGCCCAAAATATAGTTTGCAACACCAAGATCTTTCATGTCGAATTTGGAGGACAATTGGGTCTTCAAATCCTGGATAATTTCTTTGTCATTTCCAACCAATAACATATCATCCACATACAAGACCAGATAAATAACACGGTCACCAATTAATTTAAAATACACACAGTGATCTGCTTTGCTTCTGGTGAAGCCAAGTCCCCGTATAAATGTATCAAATTTCTAATACCACATCCTTGGTGATTGTTTTAACCCATATAGAGACTTCTTTAACTTGCATACCAGTTCTTTCTTACCCTTCACCGCAAATCCTTCAAGTTGCTTCATGTAGATCTCCTCTTCTAGATCCCCGTGAAGAAATGTTTTCTCCACGTCTATCTATTCTACCCCAAAATCAAAAGCAGCAGCAATAGATGAAAGTAATCTAATAAAAGCTACCTTGGCAACAGGAGAAAAAATATCACCAAAATCAATTCCCGGCACCTGGGAATTACCTTTTGCTACAACCGAGCTTTGTATTTCTCAACCTTTCCTTCTGCATTTGTCTTCTTCTTGAACACGCATTTGCTGCCAATGGGTTTCCTTCCAGCCGGCAACTCCACCAGATCCCAAGCCTCATTTTTGTGCAATGATGCCATTTCATCAACCATGGCCTCTTTCCAGATTTTGCCATCCTTTGAATCTACTACTTCCTTCACAGTTCTGGGATCATCAGTAATAGATAAAGCAAAATTTGAACTGAAAGCAGATGGACTATACCTTTCTAGTTGCCTTCTTTCTCGAACTGATCTTCTCACACTCGGAGTTTCTGGCGCTTCATCTTCTAATTCCTCTTCTACTGTAGAGTCTAAAACCCAGCTCATGGATACATCATTGATTCAAGATTATCTATTGTCGCGTCCCCTGATGATGGACTCACTTGGCAGTCCGAAACGTTGGGTTCACAAAACTCCTCAACAGGTTATTCCTCCTCTATCTAAGAGTCTAATTCTTTTGTGTTAAGCTCAAACTCTATCTTCTCAGGTTCCTTTGATGGGACTTCATGTTTAATAACATCTTTCACCTCTCTGAACACCACATCTCAGTTGTACACAACCTTCCTTGTTACTGGGTTCCAAAGCTTATAAACCTTTAAACCATCCTTATACAAAGTCCCTAACTTGTCCCACAAAGCCTTCGTCGTAGCTTCCCCTAATACATTCAACAATACTGAATCTGAGACACACAATCATATTGTGCTCTTTGCCTTTCGATCCCACTTCTTCCACTCTTCATCAGACACTCCCATTGGTTTAGTACCCAGATCTACCATGATCCACTGATCTTTATCCACCAACAAATCCTCCATCTTGAGTTTCCGAAACTCAAAATTATGACCATTAAATTTCTCGATCTCTATCTTTCCACTGCTCGCCCTCTTCTTTCACCACCAGAATCGATCATGTAGATCTCCCACTGAGCAGGATCTGCCACAGGCTCGAGCGAAACCCCTCAGCAACAAAGGCGTCCCCTTCAAGCCAAAACAACTCTGATACCAAGTGTAGGTTTTAACCTCGTACATAAATTACCTGCATATGAATTCTAAAACATAGAAAATAAACAATAAGAGAGCATAACACATAAAACACATATACACAGAGATTTCCCCGAATCCCAAAACCGGGACTACCAGCTTGATTTTTTATTATGTCCTTTCAATGTTACAATACATATTTATACATGCCGAAGCATCCAACACCATGGACTGAAAACCATTGCATCCAAAACCATGGACTGAACACCATCGCGTCCAAAACCATGTGTGAAAACCATGCACAAAACCATAGGTAGGTCTACCCAACCTAATATAGGGTCCAAAAAAAATTTCTCCCAACATTCTAGTCGTCGAAAGAATACAACACAACCCAACAATATGGATGTCATGTTTGAAGATGTTCAAGGATGCATGGATGGTTTTGTTGATTTACATGAAAGGGAAGACAAATCTATTGTTGTCTTTTTATTTGATGATGTTCCTGGAATTGAAGACATAGGACAAAAGAAGCCATTAGTTATAAATAAATTTAGCCCCCATGGTTTTACATATCAAGAAGAGGTGATTTTTCATGATTATCGCGATCCTTTGGTAGATATTTTCGAGTCATTAGTGAAGGTGGAGTTTCTTTCATTTATAAGCTCAGGTGATGGATTCAGTTTTTATTCTGAGTTGCCAATAGATGGTCCACTTAAATATAGTCAAGGAGCCCAGGGATTAAATCAGCTCTTTGATTGGTTATACTGGAGGTTTCATATTGCTTGAATTAAGTAGGTGGATTTTTCAGATGTTAGAGTAGGGTTATTGGTACATAAATAATCTTGTTGGGAAAGCATTTCCTTAAGCTTTAGGCTACATTTTGCAGTTGTTAGTTTCAGTTTGTACAACAGTTTGATATCATATTGCAGCAGTAGTAGTTGGTTTCCAGTTGGTTTGCAGTTTGATTTTCAGTTTGGTGAGTGGGTTTGAATGTAGTCTTCAAATTGGGATCAACCCAATGGTCAAGCACTGGAGCTGCTTGTTCTTTGCTACCCCACAGGGGGGACAACATCCCCAGTTGGAGCCAATATTATCACATGAATATTTGAGTATCAAGAAATCTGAAAATTTTTGCTGTAGTAGATGGCACTCCTTAAATATGGTAAAACCATCATTTTTTCCTATACTATGTTTAATTAATATGTTCAGCATTATGCATAGTTGAACAAGATATTAGGAGTAATAAGGAGGCACAAGAAACCATGAAAAATCAAAAGCTCAAAAATTTCAAATTTCGTAGAAACTCCCCATAGTTAAGCTAAAAAATTGCTACGAAATTGCTGTAGCTTTTCATGGAGGAGAAGGAAAACTAAAAACACATCAAAGGGAGTTCTAAGGGTGTGTATTTAGCTTAAAAACATCAAGGAAAACCTCCAAACTTACAGAAAGAGCGGAGGAGTAGCAAAAAGGTGTTTTTTGAATTTGCTACTGAAATTTGCTACGGAATTGATGTAGCTTTTCATGGAGGGGAATACAAGTAAAAATCTCAGCTAAGGGAGTTCTAATGGAATTTGTTTAGCTAAAAAACATTAGTGAAGACCTTAGAACTTTCAAAAATATCAGAATGGTAGCATAAGGGTGTTTTTTGTAACTTGCTACCAATTTTTGCTACATAAATTCTGGAAAATATTGTTTTAGTAGTCAACTTCAAGCTCACTGTATAACCAAAAGGAAAGGAATTTTGGGAATATGAAGGTGGTTTTTGTTCAACACGAGCTCATATACAAAATCCTCTATCAGTTCTTACACAGCTATCGGGGTTTGAAATATATACATTTATCTTTTAGGCCTATTTTACAGAATTTTTCCTAACTAGATTTGTTGCAGAAATTTTGAAAATCGACTTGGTGGAGGTCTAGCTTAGAAAGGTTGACTCCAAATTGATTTGGATAATGAAGATTGATTAATATTCTCTCAAATCCCATTATTAATTTACTCTTTATTTTCCTCATTTTGTATGGGTCAAGAATCGAATCCTAGATAATAGTATATGGACAGATTTTTCAAATATTTTATTCCTGAAGTATTGTAATAAGACTATATCTTCAACAAAGGATGGATTTCGGCTCCCCATACTAGCATTTGATATTTGGGAAGTCAAGAGGTGGCAATATGAGACAATCAATAGTTTGAAGATTTCTTTTTAAAATATGTTTTTCCAAGTATACTCGGCATTCTAGACTTTTATGAATGACAACTCAACTCAGCTAGATTATGTGGAAGCATAGTGTTAAGATATATGTCAAGTATTTCTTAGTAGTTGATTTGTATTAGGAATTGGCTTTTAAACTTATCATTGTATATATTCATAGGGACAGATGAGAAAAGGTGGATGGATAATGTGAGAATTTGACTCTATGTAAAATTTTGATCCAGCTAATCTATATTGCAACAACTTTGTTTTTATACCTGAAACTCATGTTATGTCTTTATGTGTTCTTATCATGTTTTGATTGATGCTATCTGTGTTCGTAGTATTTTGATTCCTTGGAATTCACTTCAAGCACTCCAACTTCCTTCATTTGTTATGTATGACTGTGAATGTTTATTTGACATCAGTTTTTAAAGCCAGAAATGCCTCAGTTTCCATTAAACACTGTTGTTTGCCAATGATTTTAACTCCATGCCCAATGGTAGCAGCCATTACATTCTTCTTCACCTCTAAAAATATATAAAAATAAATTGGAGTTATCGAGCTATAGTTTTGGTCGATTAAAGTGAATTTGATAAGTGTTTTGAGAGAGCCCTCTCAGATTGGAAGGGCTAACTTCTAGTCAAAGTGGTTTGAAATAGTTATGCTGGGTTGAAGGTTGACACAACCCAACCCTTTTTAGCTTAGTGATAACACCATGTAAAAAGAAAGTTACAACTAAACAGACTGCTCAGTTTATCTTTCTGAATGTATAGGTGCATTTTGGATTGCCCACATCCATTGTTAGTGATCGAGTTTCTCGCTTTGTTGGGAATTTTTGGTAAAGCTTGTGGGGATTCATGGACACTAAATTGAAAAATATTTCAGCATTTCATCCACAAACAGATGGTCAACACAGAGGTGGTGAAAATGACAGTGATACATCTTCTTTGTGGGTATTGTAGCAAGCATCCTAAGTTGTGGGATGAACATTTGCACTATATTAAACATGCTTACAATCTGACCAAGCACTCTTCAACTCAAACATTGCCATTTGAGGCATGTTTGGGATGCTTGCCTAAATCTCCTTTGGATTTCATTTTTGGCAAAGATGTTACTATTGATGGTCATAGTGACATAGACAAAGCAAGAAGGTTCATTGAACAAATTCAATTGGTACACCAAAGAGTTCAAGAACAACTTGAAAATAGCCAAGGCAAGTACAAAGCACATGACAAGTATCATGTAGATCAGAAGTTCTAATTCGGTGATGAAGTTTGGCTTCACAGTAGCAAACAGAGGCTCCAAGGAGAAGGGAAAAGGCTAAAACCAATTAGATATGGTCCATTCAGAATTTTGGAAAAGATTGGTAACAATGCCTTCAGGTTGGATTTGCCTTCATATATGAAAATTTATGTTGTTGTTAATGTTGAGAACTTAAGGTTGTATGAGCCTCCTTTAATTGAAGATCAAGGAGAGAATGTTCAAATTCCATCTATTGAAGAATTTTCTCCAGAATTCCTTGCTGAGCTTCAGCAAGACACTATACTTGACACAAGAACAAGGACATCGAAAAGAGGAAGTGTCGACTATCTTCGAGTGGGACTCAAGGGAATAAATCCTTCAAAGGAAAAATGGATCGAGATTGGAAAGGTGAGAAAATTGTACACTCACCTGCAGGACAACTGAAAGTGACCTTTTGGGGTCCAAAAGGCTTCCAATGGGGATGAGTGATCAAGTCCTCAGAATTATGCTCAAAAATCAAAATCGTCAGAATGGTGTGGAACCTGGATGACCGCGTAGTGCTCATCGTCCTAAATCTGGTGCAACTTGTTTCTTGCGAAACAAACACCATATGCTCTGTCAGGCCAGGGTAACTCCACATTGAACGAGAGACAAAACTGATTGATTTAATTCATTAGGTAACTCATGCTTATATATACAAAAATGAAAACGGATCAGTTCATCTTCTAGATGACTGTCCAATTCACCCATCCGTTTCGGATTAGGTGTCAACATTCCCCCCCTTAATCTGAAGGGATGTTGGTGAGTCCAAGCATCGTTCTGAATCTTTCAAGCTTTTCTCTTCCAAGCGCTTTGGTGAAGATGTCTGCAATTTGCTCGTTTGTGGAACAATGACGAAGATGGATTGTTTTGGCCTCAACATGATGTCGGATCAGATGATATTTAGTATTGATGTGCTTAGTACGATCATGGAACTTTGGATTCTTGGCCAACTTTATTGCAGATGTGTTATCAATCATGAGTGGAGTAGATTGTATTTGTTTTACTTGCAAATCTTCAAGAATTTTCCTGAGCCACACAATTTCTTTCGTTGCTTCAGCTGCTGCCACGTATTCTGCTTCTGTTGTGGAATCTGCTGGTACTGATTGTTTGCGTGATCTCCAGGAGACAGCTCCTGATCCAAGACTCATAGCATATCCTGAAGTAGATACCCCAGTTTCTTTGTCTCCATCGAAGTCTGAATCAGAGTATCCAATCAAGTTGAAGTCGTCCACCTGTGTATACTTGATTCCAAGGTCTTGAGTTCCCTTCAAGTACCTTAGAACTCTTTTTGCAGCAGACCAATGTCCCTCACAAGGCTTTTGCATAAACCTGGAGAGGATTCCAACAACAAATGAAATGTCTGGTCTGGTAGTAGTGAGGTAGATGAGACTTCCTACAAGCTGTCTATACCTTGTTGCATCCTCAAATTCCTTTCCTTCAGTAGATGTGAGCTTCAAGTTTTGTTCCATTGGAGTAGAAAGGGGATTGCACTCTGTCATGCCAAATCTGTATAACAAATCTCCAATGTATTTCTTTTGAGAAAGAAATATGGACTTTGGATGTTGGGTTACTTCAATGCCAAGATAGTAATGAACATAGCCCAAATCAGTCATTTCAAAAAAATTTCCTAATTCTTTCTTTATGGATGCAATATAGCTTTCATTGTTCCCTGTCATTAAAAGATCATCTACATATACCACAAGATATACAACTGTTTTGCCAACTTTCTTGACAAATAAAGTTGCATCATCAAGATCAAAATGTTTGAAGTTGAGTTTCAGAAGATGCTCAGTTAGTTTTTCATACCAGGCTCGTGGTGCTTGTTTGAGGCCATACAAGGACTTCACAAGTTTGCATACTTTGTGTTCATGTCCTTTCACAGCAAATCCTTCAGGCTGGGACATAAAAACATTCTCTTTTAGATCTCCATTCAAGAATGCAGTTTTTACATCCATTTGATGGACTTTCCAACCGTTCTGAGCAGCTAGTGCAAAGAGTGTCCGGATGGTGGCCCATTTTGCTGTGGGAGCAAAAGTTTCCTCATAATCGACCCCTTTCTTCTGTGCAAAACCTTTTGCCACAAGCCTAGCTTTGTGCTTGTCAAGTGCGCCATCAGCTTTGTACTTGTTCTTGTAGACCCACTTGCAGCCAATTGGTTTGGTTCCAAATGGAGGATCAACCAGCTTCCAAGTGCCATTCTTTATGAGGGCATCATACTCCTTCTGCATCGCTTCTTTCCATTCATCATGAGAAGCAGCTCCTTTGAAGGAAGTTGGTTCAAAGTCTGTAGACAAATTCAATTCACAATCATAAGTAACATCCATATCAACAGGTGAATTAGAGTTATCTACATCACCTCCATCTTGTCGGTTTGTATTTCTGGTTCCTGTTTTTCCAATTTCATCAGGATGAACACTTTCAAGTGTCTTTGTCAGCCACTTTGGGGGACCTTTCTAAGATGGTCTAGGCTGCTCTGTTGATTGAGTTGGGTCTGAATCAAGATTGAGTCTCCCAATTCTATCAATTACATCACTTAAAGCATCATCTGTTGTTGGAGTGTCATGCAGGGGAGATTGTTCTTCAGAAGAAGATTCCACATGTTGATCTAGTATAGGAATCCCCCCTTCAAGATGTGGAATCTGATTATCAAACTCTTGAAATGATTTTGGTTTTGTGAATCTATCCAAGCGATCAAGTTGCCGCTCAACAACACTGTCAGATTTGGATGATTCAAGAAAAATGACATCTCTAGATAAAACAAACTTTTTATTTACTTCATCATAGAGGCGGTATGCTTTAGATGTGTTTGAATACCCCAGGAAGATACACTTACGACTTCTAGCACCAAGTTTGTTTCTATGTACCTTTGGTATTAAAGCATAACAGGTGGAACCAAAAATCCTGAGATGTTTTACCGAAGGAACATGTCCATACCACAATTCATAAGGAGTATTGTTTCTTATACCACTAGATGGACATCTATTCTTTATATATGCAGCACATAGAACAGCATCAGCCCAAAACATTGTCTTTACATTTTTGAAGAAAAGCATGGATCGTACCATATTCAAAATTGTTCTGTTCATTCTTTCAGCTACACCATTCTGTTGAGGATTATAAGGCACAGTTGTTTGATGTTTAATCCCATGTTGGCGAAGATAGTGTTCAAATTCATTTGATGTATATTCTTTTCCATTATCAGTGCGAATAGACCCAATATGAGATTGTGCATCATTTTCAATCCACTTATGAAAATTCTTAAATGTTTGAAAAGCATCAGATTTTTTCTTCAATAAGTAAACCCAACACATTCTGGTGTAATCATCAATAAATGTCATGATATATTTATTTCCATTTGCAGAAGGAACAGGCATTGGACCACATAAATCTGAATGAATAAGTTCAAGCTTCCTATGTGCTCTTGAATGTGAATCATGAAAGGACTGTTTGCTATGCTTTCCTAGAATGCAAGCATCACATTGTTTATGTTTTCTAGGAATTGTAGGCAAACCAGCAACACCATTTTTCTTCAACAAGCGGAGGCTATCATAGTTTAAATGTCCAAATCTAGCATGCCATAATAAACTTGATGGAAGTGTACCTTCTTCATGATGAGAAATATATGAAAAATGTTGTGCATGAGCAGAGGTTCCTTGCAGTTTAAGAAGTCTTTCTTCTTCTATACCTCTCATGACAAGTGAATGGTCAGATGCCTTTCTTACCTCAAGCTTTCCATCAAACATATGAATGGAGTGACCTTGCTGGCGGATGTGGACCAGGGACAACAAGTTTCTCTTGAGCTGTGGGAGGTATAGAACATGATCCAGAAGAAAGTCTGGAAGACCAGGCAGTTTAAGCCTGATTGTGCCAAGCCCTGATGGCTTGATTTTTGACTGATCTGCAAAGTATACTGCTCCATCAACATTGTCAGTGAAATCTTCAAAAAATTCTTTCCTATGAGTCATATGACAGGTTGCTCCTGAATCAAGCAACCAATCATTTTTTGAAGAAGCAAGTGAAGCATTAAACAAGTCTTCATTTACTCCAATGTTACATTGTGCCTCAATATAGTGAGCGGATTCAGGTGCTTTACCTTTGTCTGTGTCATCAGTTTTACCTTTCTGCTGATTTCTTCTCTGCTCAACCTTGTCCCATGGTAGCTTGCATGTAGAAGCATCATGTGATCCATTTCGTTTGCAGCGAATGCAATGCAAATCTGCCTTTTCTGCTTGAGAATGTCTGCCCCCCCTGCCTCTGAAGTATCTTCCTCTTCCTCTTCGTCCACCTCTTCCTCTTGTAGGATCTTGAGCAGGATGCTTTTCTTTGTGAGCAAGGCAAACAGTCTCTTCAGAAGATTCAGGGACTGTTTTCTTTCCAAAGGCTTTCTCTCTTTCAGCAAACTTTTTCACAAGAGAGTCAAAGGTTATATCTTTAAGATTTCCATTTGCTTGTAAAGACTCAAGATAATTGGAGTAGGTAGGATAGAGTGCTTTGAGAAAGGCAATAAGAGAGATATCCAACTCAACCTTAGTGGATTTAATATCATGCATTATAGACTTTATTTCAGATGCAAGAGCAAGAGGATCATTATTTTTCAGTTCAAGAGTGAAGAGTTTAATCATGAGCTGAACAACTTCAAGTGCAGAATGTGTATCATAGAGTTCTTTCAGCTTTTGTAAAGCTTCAAAAGCAGTGGAATAGGATGAAATATGACGACTTACTTCCTCATTTACAGATGCTGCGATCAATGCATAGGCTTTGCTGTTCTTGTTTTCCCAAATGGTGAGTTCTTTGTCTGATGTGGGCTGCACAGGGTCTCTGTCTTCTTCTCCGACACACACTCCTTTCCACAGCTCATTGTAGATGAGGGTGTGTTTTACCATCCGAGACCATTCTGAATAGTTCTCCTTGCCAGTGAGAACTATTCCGACCATAGAGATGATTGAATGCATTCTGTAAAAAAAAATATCTCTGCTGATAAAAAAACTTTCCTCACTTCAATATCACTTTAATGCTTTAACTTTTCAAAGCATTATCATTCAAATGATAAAAAATTGTGCAATATTACAACTTCTTTGAATGAACAAGACTGTGCATAGGCATTCAAATCAAAAAGCAGATGATTTTAAATCCTTTCATCAGCATCTCCAAGTCTTTAAAAGCTATAATCCTGTGAAACAAATGATTTGTAGACAGACTCAACCGCCTTAAACAATGTACATATATAAATGTCAGTCGTTGCCCATTACAATAATGTATGCACACATGTGCACATATTGTCCAACACCACATTCACTAAAAAATCACAATCAGAACAAGAAGAAGGCCAGAAAGCATACAAAACTCATGAACTGGGTCCTTATAAATCCACAAACTCTGCCCTTATAAATCCATTTTAAAAGGCATTACAGTTACAACATCTCTGAACGAGAGAGCGTTCGGTGGTCTCATCAACAAACAGGCCCGAAAGCATACAAAACTCAGGCCAAAAAGCATACAAAACTCGCATTACCCCGCATCTCCACAAACAGGCCCGATCTATGGGATTTGTTTTTCGACAGTTGTAGGTTATGCCACCACCATCACCGCCCGGTTTTTGTTCACCGCCTTTAATTATAACAAGGAAAACGTCGACAACAGCGAGGGGCCACGGTCTACTGCGTTTGAAGATGGACTGCGTTTTTTCTTGAAGTCAAAGTGAATATTATTGCCTCAACTCAAACCGCAACTCCATCCCATACCTCACTGCTGGAACTCGTGGACTCATAGCCATGACATTGCCGCAGCATTTATGGATTTAGGAAATGAAGCAGATAGGCTCGATTCTGAAAGAGACCAATTGTATTGTTTTTGAAATAATAAAAAATTGCGATGGCAGCAATACCAAGTTTTGGGGATTTAAAAAACCTGTGCAATCAAGGGCGATTGAAAGAAGCTATTTGAATTCTGGATTCCATGGGCCGCCCGGACTATTCTATTTATGCTACTTTGTTGCAGAGCTGTGTGGACAAGTCATATATTCAAACGTTAATGAATGGAGCGTGAATGAGCTTGATAGAAAATGCTCAGACAGCATACATCAATACACAGTAAAACGTGAATGAATGGAGCGTGAGCTTGATACAAAATGCTCAGGCAGCATAAACCAATACACACAGTAAAACGTGAATGAATGGAGCACGAAAGAAGGAAAACGAGTTCTCTCTGATAGTCGATGATACCAATGAAGTCTCAGCATTCATGCAAAGGACAGAGAACGTCAGGACGGAAGGAGAACGCTCAGGGAAATCAAAACTGATGCGTAGATAATGTCAGGGCAGAGAATGACAGGACAGAGGCGCTCAGGACAGGGCACAGTCTTCAGAAGTGGCAGCACTATATGCACAGAGAATCGCTCTCTGGCAGCACTATTTCAAGGGAATCGCTCAGGATGATGCAGCGCTCAGCAGGAGTTACACTATTTTGGGACCTGTGCTTTGATACCATGTCAGGCCAGTGTAACTCCACATTGAACGAGAGACAAAACTGATTGATTTAATTCATTAGGTAACTCATGCTTATATATACAAAAATGAAAACGGATCAATTCATCTTCTAGATGACTGTCCAGTTCACCCATCCGTTTCGGATTAGGTGTCAACATGCTCCCAGAAATGTGTTCTATCTATTTTCCCAAACAGACAAAAAAAATTTTAGAGTGTTGACTAGGTTGCTGACTCTGCATCCGTACAGCTGACTGTGTAAGTGACTAGGGTGAGTTGGCAAGCTGACTGTACATATCCGGTGAATTGGATGGTGCCAAGTGGCACCTTGTCAGTAGTCCAAGTTGTAGAAATTTCACCTGTAGAACAAACCGATATATGCAATGTCCTAAAGCATAATACTTGTTCTACTTCTACAAAACATTAAGCGGAAGCTTAATCGAATTCATGAGCAACATCAAGTAGAAACATGCATAACTGATCAAGATAAATAATCACACATAACACAAGATATATCCAGGGGAAAGCACCAGCATAAAACCCCAACCATGTATTATCAATCAAGTGTAGATCCTCAACAACATACAAAAAGAATCAACTCAATAGCTATCCTACTCTCTCTGTAATCAGAAGATCCTGATGATCTTCAATTAGAAGATGAAAATCATGGACTGTCTAGACCTCATTATATAGGCTAAAAATTGGCCTAATCATCCCTGTTGTCACCTCAGGTCCACCTACGTAGTCATAGAAGAAAATAGATTTCTTCCTCATGCAAGGAATATTTACTAGAAATATCCTAGCATCTGATAGTACATTGTCCCTCATCTGATCTCAACTAGGTCTTTGTCTGAACTGACATGCAACAATTATCCATGATTGAATCCTCGATTATCTAAAATAATAGTTGTCACATGCATGCAAACATTAACAAACTATATTTTATTATTTTAACAACTTGTTAAAATAATCTAACTGGACTTGACTAGTTAGAACTAAGTCAACTGATTCTCTCATTATAGAACTCATACTTATTCCCTCAATCAGTGGAGGAAATTAAGGATAAATTCCTCAACCAGTGGGACAACTCATGTGCATGCTCACAAAGACTTCAAATTCGAATTTCCTTAACTAACTCAACTAAATTAATTAATTAATATTTCCAACTGCTGTTATGACCATAATTAATTTTACTTCCTATAGATAGACTAGGGACTGCTATAAATAGGAAGGGACCCAAAAATGCTATTTTTAGAACTTTCTATTTTTAGTAGTTTCACCTCTCACCCAATGTGGCCAATGACCTCACTGGCCAAACTGCAATTTTTAGACATGCTATTTTTAGCAGGTCTATTTTAGCACATTCTAAATTTAACATTTCTTGTTGCACATTTTTCAACTCTCCCTCTCAACAAGAAAGGCTTCCTCTCGAACCCGATCCTGTAACTCTAGAATGTTCTGCATGCAACACATCTACCCGGTCCACTTGCTCCAACAACACTTGGAACAAGAACACTCCCAACTGACCACTCTGTTGGACTAGGAACATACTCTGATGTTGAAGCTATACCTGTTTCTGACAAGTGCTCCCTCTTTGACATCTGCTCTATTGCAACATCTCCATGCATCTCGCACCATTGCACACCTCTTTGTGCCAACTAGCACTGTGCAAAACACTTGTGCCTCTCGCATTGCTGCAACCTGCTAGCTATGCGCTATCCTAGGATTCCCTGCACTAGCGCTCTCTCTGCCACTCCATCCGCATCTGTCTCTACCCAATCGGTCAGTTCCTAGTACTCCACACCGAGGTTCCTGTAGCAAAGTCTCATCCAAGATGTTAGGTACCTCAAGGATCCTGCCCCTCCTCCTTGGGACGATCACTCTATACCGCCCCACCTTCTACCTGGAGGTATGGTTGCATGTGATCCCTCAACCCACTTGGCTCGAAGTTTCCCCCTACTGGAGGTCTCTAAATGAGTAGATGTCTCTCCTTGATCTCCACTCAGCTTCCCCTGTTGTGGCTGCTCCACAACCTCCTTAATCTGCTGCACCAATCGTGGCTCCTCCACAATCATCTGAGACTTCTTCTTGCTCTACATGTTGAGAGGTAATATACCCTCCCTCTCAACCACCAAGTCTCCATCAGTTGCCTTGTTGCTCAAGGCTTTGCATGCATTTTGAACCTCAAGAGCATACAGGTTCTTGACCCGTGAACCAATCTGCTTCACTTGTCTAGTGTTGATGTGTCTAAGGAAAACCTTTCCCTTACTGAAGACTACATCATAGCCTATGTCTTCTAGCATCGCGATCGACACCAAGTTTCTCTTCAGTCCTAGTACATACTTGACATCGGTCAAGGTAAGGCGAGCTCCATGCTCCCTCCGAAAAATAACCGTGCCTACACCTGAGACACTATACTTCTCATCATTACACATCGCTGTGAGTATCTAGAGATCTTTCTCCTCCAAAGTACTAAACAAACTCATGTCACCGGTCATGTGGAAAGAAGCTCCACTGTCAAGAAACCAACCATTTCCCACCATGGATGAAACCATGCATGCGAAGAGTGTGAAATCGAACTCAAACTGTGAAGCAAGTTCCTCACCTTCAGATCCTTCCCCGGATCCCTTCTTGGATTTCCTCCATGGACAATTTGCAGCATAATGGCCCACCTCATGACAGCGAAAGCATCACAATTTTGATTTGTTAACCTTCTTCCCATCATTGGAAGAACTGGATTCGGAAGGAGAAACCTTCTCCTTCCCCTTATTCGCCTTACTCGCTAAGGCACAGTTCTCCTCATCATGCATGGATGAAGAACTGTCTCTGGTGCTCTGTCTGATCTCCTCCTGCATCAAATCTGACCATAGTCGTTCCCAATCTCGCAGTTTCTCCCTTCCATTCACCGAGTCCTGGTAGCTATGCCAGCTCTTAGGAAGGCCAAGGTGTGCTAGATTCACCATATCCTCATCCGATGTCACGACCCCTACACTTGCAAGCTCATCCCTGCATGTGATGAGCTTGGTCAGATACATAGAGACCGTCTCATCCCTTTCACACTTGATCTTTCGAAGTTTGTCCTTCAGTGCCAGCTTCCTCTGATCACTACTATTCTGATATAAATCTTTCAATGTTTTCCACATTGCATGCGGAGTCTCCTTCCCATGGAGGCTCGAGACAATGTGATCTCGCACTCCCTCCAAGAGAATTCTCCTAGCTCTAGCCACACACTTCCTCCATTCCACCTGCTCAGTCTTGTCAGTAGGCTTAGGAATTTCTTGATCAATGAAATCCTTAAGGCCATTATCTTCCAAAACTGCCTCCATGCAATCCTTCCAAGCTATATAGTTTGAGCTGCCATCAAGGGCATACCCAAGCCTCAAATCATAGAATGCCATCGATGAAATAGATGTGATAAGAACTTGAGATCTATATCCCGAATAATAAACTTCAAATTTCTCCTGCTAGTATATTGTTCTTTCTTGATCACCTGTGCTCTAATACCATGTAGAAATTTCACCTGTAGAACAAACTGATATATGCAATGTCCTAAAGCATAATACTTGTTCTACTTCTACAAAACGTTAAGCGGAAGCATAATCGAATTCATGAGCAACATCAAGTAGAAACATGCATAACTGATCAAGAAAAATAATCACACATAACACAAGATATATCCAGGGGAAAGCACCAACATAAAACCCCAACCATGTATTATCAATCAAGTGTAGATCCTCAACAACATACAAAAAGAACCAACTCAATAGCTATCATGCTTTCTCTGTAATCAGAAGATCTTGATGATCTTCAATCAAAAGATGAAAATCATGGACTACCTAGGCCTCATTATATAGGCCGAAAATTGGCCTAATCATACCTGCTGTCACCTTAGGTCCACCTACGTAGTCATAGAAGAAAATAGATTCTTCCTCATGCAAGGAATACTTACTAGAAATATCCTAGCATCTGATAGTACATTGTCCCTCATCTGATCTCAACTAGGTCTTTGTCTGAACTGACATGCAACAGTTATCCATGAGTGAATCCTAAGTTATCTAAAATAATAGTTGTCACATGCATACAAGCATTAACAAACTATATTTTATTATTTTAACAACTTGTTAAAATCATCTAACTGGACTTGACTAGTTAGAACTAAGTCAACTGATTCTCTCATTATAGAACTCGTACTTATTCCCTCAATCAATGGATCAAATTAAGGATAAATTCCTCAATCAGTGCGACAACTCATGTGCATGCTCACAAAGACTTCAAATTCGAATTTCCTTAACTAATTAACTCAACTAAATTAATTAATTAATATTTCCAACTGCTGTTAAGACCAAAATTAATTTTACTTCCTATAGATAGGCTAGGGACTGCTATAAATAGGAAGGGACGCAGAAATGTTATTTTTAGAACTTTCTATTTTTAGCAGTTTCACATCTCACCCAATGTGGCTAATGACCTCACTGGCCATGCTATATACATGCTATTTTTAGCAAGTCTATTTTTAGCACATTCTAAATTTAACATTTCTTGTTGCACATTTTCAACACAAGTGGCAAGTATTTGTGTGGTCCACATGTTTTTGTGGTGGCAAATCACAGGTCGCCACGTGGCAGGTCGAGGGCCACCAAAATGGTGTAAGGGTATGGACAGAGGCAGTCGAGGTCGAACCCACGACCTCCCAACACTTAACACAACAACTTTACCAAAATACCATGTCTGATGGATCTTAACATGCCAAGGACGCAGATTATATTTAAGGTGATGCCGAATTCGATTTAGGGGTGGGGGTCGGGGCCTAGCCCCAGCCCTTGGTCATTAGAGGAGGCAGGATCGTGGGCCAAAGGTTAGCCTCGACCCCCCCCCCCCCATATAACGATAACCACGATAATCCCAAATTGCCGCTTATGACCACGACTGTGGGTATTAGCTGCTAACGGTTCCAACGGGGGCAGGAGTTGGGGACCCATCCCCCAGTTCTACGATGCCTATGTGACCACACGCCAGCAAAGGGGGGCCAAGCCTGTAGGGGCAGGCCCAAGGCCTTAGCCCTGATGCATATGGCACCCCATATGGCCGCCCTTTTCCGAGATTTAAGGGCCTCATCTACAAAATTAACGGCTCGACAAATCCACCCTAATTCTGGCAGATTTGGTGACCCACTAGCGGAAATCCGGCAAAAATGGGGGTTCGTTGCCGGAAATTGGGAAATTTATGGAGCGAATAGTGGGGAAACTAGGAGAGGTCATAACATCTTCAGTTTTCGACCAAATTGGATGCAAAAAAAGGCTCGGTAGCCATTTTTGGGCATTCTTGACTCATTGGAGCAAGTTTTAGAAGCATTTGAGCATTGTAAACACATATTTTGGCACATTTGAGCATAATAGAGAGGCTCAAGCCATTGGAAGCTGGACTAAGGAGATGTAGCCCAGGAGGGGTGAACTCCTTCATCATGTTCATATTGTGATGTGTTTTTGGTGATTTTTTGTACATTTATATGTTGTTTTTCAGTTTCTATTTTATGTTAAAATTGCTCATAAAAAACTCATTTTTCAATTGCAAAACTCATGAATCCTTAACCACATGAATAACATTTTGTTTCTAATCTAAGGAGGATCTTAGCACAAAAAACTAATATTCTTAATCAGATCAACAGTCCAAGCTGGCTCCAACTACACACTACGTAGTTCCACAAGCCATCCTGTCATCTTGCCCACTAAGGTTGCGCAATGTGCAATCCTTCCCAGGCCTCTGCTCAAGCTAAAATGTGCATTTCGTAGTTTCAACCATCAAGCTTCCACCTTGGTTTTTGGCACTACACAGTGCACGGTTCCCATAGGCAGTCAATCCCTCTTGCGAGAGAAAATTATGCAATCCTCCCCATCTGATGACCAGTTTGCTACTTGAACTTACCTTGTAAGTTGATTTGCTTAAAGCTAAAATTTACTTGCCATGAGTGTCCTTTCTGTCCCACATGTACAAGAATTGTTGAGAACCTCTCTAACAGTCATTGTTACCATGGAATCCAAGAGAGTTGTATCAAAGGAAACCACTCAGAGTAGTATTGGGGAAGGAGTTGAGCAAACATTAGTTGATTTGCCAATATATGTAGATACTCAGTTGTTTCTAGAGAAGAGATCATCATTGACATGGCTTCAGATTAAAGATGCTTTTTCAAAGGACTTTGAGGCAGACTTAGAGGACTGACAGGTTTATCTCAACATTCGGTAGTCAGGGCTATAAAGGGTTGCATGCAGGGACCCCGCCTTCCTGCGTGTGGATATCATCAGATGTATTGTCTCACACATTGATGAGAAGACCATGACATTGAGCAGTGCCAACGAGCATAAGCTTGGCACCTTTTCGGCACAAGACTTTCAACAAATGTATCACTTTCCCGAGCTAGTAGAGCGCATGGACTCACTCTTCTATGCCACCCATAACTATGTGAACACAAGAGACATTTTCAAACTCTTGGTGAAAGATCCATCAAAGTTTTGATGGACACCCACCCATGTGTACAAGACAAAGTCCCTTAGGAAGGTTTGCCAGCTCTTGGTTATCTTTGCTTGCAGAATCCATGGTCAAGAGAGCATAGAAACCTTTCCTAAAGGGTGGACAGTCTTATTGGACCAGTTTGTGAATGATGGGATGTCATTCTACTAGTCAGATCTTTTGGCTCGACAATTGAAGGCCCATTTAGCAAATGCTTGAAATTCGCCCAAGGGTGAGTGGGCAAGGTTCTATATGTTTTCATACTTACTGGATGCAATCTGTGCACAACAATAGTTCCATGGCATGAACTGGACATGGACACCACGATAAATTGCCGTGCACATCTAGTGCAAGTTGCTTTTAGAATGCAATTATCAAGGAGTAATGGCACAACTAACTGACCACTCATCTCGCTTAACAAGCTTATCTTTGAAGAATATCCACCTTGCATGTCATGAGAACCAATGGAGGCGATAACAGACATCGCGGATTGGTATGCCTCACCATGTGGAACCTTCATTAGAGTGTTTGGTAGAGAGGAAGCCTCTGCATGTCTTATAAAGGTATGCCACTGACAAAATAATCATGCAAGAAGTATCATACCATCTCACCACAGGGTTGTCAGTAGCGTTGCACATGAAGAAGAAAGCACCATGGCCCACTCTTTCTTTGTCGATTGTATTATATGAGATAAAGAAATTGAAAGTCACAAATGTCGAGGCTAAGGAGATAGTGAAATTTGAATTCGGCATTAAGGACTTTAATCTGTATGATCCTCACGGTATTTGCAAGGAACATTGTATGGGAGTTTAATTTATGTGGATCAGCGAGGAATTTCATTGGCTAGAGGAGGATTTATGGAGGCACTACTATAATGCCTCCACTGATCTGAATTTGAAACTACTTGTAAATGGCTTGCAAGGTATTCAATTCAGTAATATACATGTTTAAAAGATGTCCATGTCTTGCAGGAAAAAAACAAATGAAATTTTCAGTTGTTCATGACCCATTTAAGTATAGCAGATTTATTTCCTTTTACTGTTTAACACACTAAAACGATTTTGTTCTGCAAAATAAATCAACCACAGATGCAAAAGAAGTTGAAAAAATAGTTCACCCCTCCTGGGCTACGTCTGCTGGGTCCAAGGCTGCCAAATGGGCTTGTCCACGTTTTAATTAAATGCTCAAAATGAATATACAGCTGAATAAAAGCCTCTACAGGTGGAATAGACTGTAAAAACGGATTCAGAACACTCGAATCCTTCAGGATTGACTACTGGTTCTCCTCCAATGGGTACCTGCAACCCTATACAGTGTTGGAAATAATACTGAGAGGGGGGGTGAATCAATATTATCAGATCAATAAAACCTTTTCAATTTCATACTCAGAAACATATACGCTACTTCAGTTAAGTGAACCAGCGTGTACACGCTACTGTGCCTAAAGCAACCAGCGTATAACCAGAAATCTTATGATTCAGTTAGTTTATCTTTAGTAAATGCATCAGGACATTAAAAGTAAACAGGTGCAGTATAACAGAACAGATCATCACACAAAAGCCACACACATGAACACCATGATATAAGGTGGAAACCTAATGTGGGTGAAAACTACCTGCTGCAAGTCGTCTCTATCTTTCTTTAATAAGAAACTTCAGTTTACAATCTTTTGTACTGGTGCAGCCTTATACCAGTACGCAGGCTACAACCTGCAGAAGGCTACAACCTTCTCTCGTTTTCCAGACTCTCCTGGAAGGGAGCTCCAACCCCCTTTGCTCTTGTACTAGCTAAGATACTAGTACGTAGGTGCTAGCCTACAATCTTCTTTCCTTCAGGAACCACTTTTCATACATTTTCAGACTGGATATTCCTGAAGCACAACATTACAATCTGAAGACCACAATTCATCAATTTTCATAACAGATCATACTAGCATCATCAATCTTTGAATCACTGAACCACTGAAACCCTGTCAACACCCAGTCACCAGAACACAGAGCAGACTACAGAACTTCTGCAATAACAGTCAGACCCAACTGCAACCCCAAAAATTAAGCTTCAAAAGATATACGCTACTTCAATGAAACCAACCCGCGTATACACGCGCTTTTACCAAAGACAACCTGCGTACAGATCTAAAAATAATTTCTCATAACTTGCAGTTGTACCAGACATCAGTCATACTCAGAACATAACATTGCGTCAGTATGCAGATCTAAAAATATGCATAATCAACCATATACAGATAGTTCATTTCAAACCATTTGATCCCGATCTATCCTTAGATCTAGTCTTCCATCAACCGGTTTGATCTCCCCTTAGCTTAGATCAAGCAACCCAGAACCTGCATACTAGATCTCTTTCGTTATCAGATATTCAAGACTTTTTCGGTGAATTTTCCTAATGATCTTCTTCTCCTTATATAGCCTTAGGCCCTTCACAATACCACGGTCCAAAACCATAGTAACACAATACCATCAACTTCAAAACTAGGGATCAACACGTCTGTCGAGATACCTTGGTCAAAAACATAGGCTCAATTACCGAGGACTAACTACCATGGACCAAAGGGAAGCTTCTCGACATGTACGCTATGTTCTGTTCATGAAACTGCGTGTATACGCGACTTCGTATATAGCGAGCATGCGTATCCGCGACTTAGTATATAGCGTACCAGCGTGTATACGCAACTTGGGCTTAATGAACCTGCGTATATGAAATTTCTCTTCATTCTTGTAGTCTGGACTGAGATCTGTCATCAAAGAGAGTTTCCATCAAGGACAACACCTGTACCGTAGCGCCACACCTGTGCCAAAATGCCAACAATCTCCCCCTTTGGACTTGATGGAAACCCCAAGATCCTTAGAATCATTCTCCCCCTTTGTCATCAAGGGCAAATGGCTGTGCTCCCCCTGAGAACATGCTGATATCTCTGCTCTGCTGTGCTGAACATGCTCCCCCTGACTGTAGGCAAGATCTGCAAAAGATGTTCTTCAAAAAGAACCAAGACTTATACATCATAAAGGACCTTCCTATCACCAAAAGACTCAATACATACATCCATACTCCCAACCAAGAGGGGATACATCAGAAATTTACATATAACAACCAATTACACTACATCATTCATCCCAGGCATAGTGGGAAAACCAACATAGGTCGTTACATGACCTTGACATCATAAAAGAGATATCACAAAAGAGATACATGACATAGAGATGAAAAATCTAGACCAAGACTTATGCAAGTCACCAGCAGCATCTGATAATCATCTTTTAGATCAGCAACCAAGATTTCCTTTTGTGCTCCTTCTCCTGAAACCAACAACAGTTGTGAACTAGAACCAAAAACATCTAAATGCCAACAATGCTTTATTAGACTTTAAGTTGCTCCCCTTGAAACTATGCCTGCTGCACCCCCTGAAACTGTGCCTGAAGGACTCTGGCATACCCATCTCAGACCTTCTCCAACCAGAGTCTGCCCTTGCTGTTCAGAACTCCATATACGCGACTTCACCTGCATAAATCAGCGTATGTACGCGGATATCCCTTATACAACATGCGTACACCAACTTTTCTTTAGAACAGACAAGCTTCAACAGCAGGATGAAGCATCAACTACTCCCAGCTTTTGTCTGAGATATTCAAAAGTCTCCCTGGGCAGTGGTTTTGTGAGAATATCAGCAACTTGTTCTTTAGAAGAAACATACTCCAACTTGACCTTTTGTTCAAGCACTTGTTCCCGGAGGAAGTGATACTTGATTGGTATGTGCTTGGTCTTTGAATGTATGACTGGATTCTTTGAAATGCTGATTGCACTTGTATTATCACATAAGATAGAGACAGGTGGAGTGCAAGTGATTTGAAAATCCTGCAAGGTCTGCATCATCCAAAGAAGTTGTGTGCAACAAGATGCCGCAGCCACATATTCTGCTTCAGCTGTAGATAAAGCAATCAAACTATGTTTCTTGCTGAACCAAGATACTAATCTGGAACCCATGAAGAATGCACCACCACTTGTGCTTTTCCTGTCATCCACACTTCCGGCCCAAGAGTGAGATTTGTGTAAGCATGAAGAGTGAGATCTGTATCTCTAGGATACCATAAGCCATAGTTTTGAGTCCCTTGAAGATACTTGAAGATTATTTTGACTGCTTGAAGATGAGTTTCCTTTGGGTTGGCTTGAAATCTTCCAACAATTCCCACTGCATGCATAATGTCTGGTCGGGTACCTGTCAAATAAAGCAAACTCCCAATCATGGATCTATAAGTTGGTTGATGAACTGCTGTTGATTCATCATTTGTACTGAGGCTGCATCCTGTAACCATGGGGGTACATACTGGCTTTGAATCTTCCATGCCATACTTCTTCAAGATCTGCTTGAGGTACTTGGTTTGAGACAAGAAAATACCTCCTTCATTTTGTTGGATTTGCAATCCAAGAAAGTATGTCAATTCTCCAAGTAATGACATTTCAAATTCTTTCTACATAACCAAGGCAAAGTTTTGACTCATAGCCTCTTCATTGCTGCCAAAGATAATATCATCTACATACACAACAAGTATTAGCAATTTGTTATTTTCAACTTTCATATAGAGATTGCTATCTGCTGATCCTTTTGAAAAACCTTGTTGGTGAAGATATTTGTCCAAACGATAGTACCACGCCCTTGGAGCTTGTTTGAGACCATAGAGAGCCTTTTTCAATCTGCATACAAGGTTTGGATCATTCCCAAGAATGAAACCATCTGGCTGCTCAATATATACTTCTTCTTCTAAGTCTCCATTCAGAAAGGTTGATTTCACGTCCATTTGAAATACCTTGAAGTTTTGAAAGCTTGAGAGAGCAAGGAACATTCGGATGGCCTCAAGTCTTGCAACAGGAGCAAAGGTCTCTTCAAAATCTATTCCTTCTTGTTGCGCATACCCTTTACAAACAAGTCTGGCCTTGTTTCTAATTACTTCTCCATTTTCATTCAATTTATTTTTAAAGACCCATTTTGTCCCTATGACATTCTTATCTTTTGGTCTAGGAACCAATTCCCAAGTGTTGTTCATCTGTTCAAGTTCTTCATCCATTGTTTTGACCCAACATTCATCTTTTCATGCCTCTTTCACATTTTGTGGTTCAGTGGAAGAGAGTAATGCCAAATAGCTTGAAGCTTCTGCAATTGTTCTTCTTGTTTGTACTCCTGCTTCTTTCTGCCCCACAATCTGAGATTCTGGATGATTCTTCTGAACATATCTGGATGGAGTCTTCTCTTCTATTCTTGTCTACTCCTTTGGTTCTTCTTGAGGTTCTTCTTCTTCTTGAGGTTCTTCTTCATCATTCTGTCTTTGAGGGTAGCCTTCATCTTCTTCGATGTCTTCATGATGAACTTGCCTAGGAATGTATCCCTTCTCATCAACCACAACATCAATGATGTCAACAATTCTACCAAGTCTTTTATTGTAGCACTTGTATGCTTTGCTATGTGGAGAATAACCAAGAAGAATGCCTTCATCTGCTCTTGGTTCAAGTTTGCCAAGTTTCTCATCAGTATTCTTAATATAACATTTGCTCCCAAAGATTTTGAAGTGCTTCACCGAAGGAGTCTTACCACACCAGAGGTCATGAGGAGTTTGAGTGTTGTTTACTCGGACATTTGTTTTGTTGAGAATAATAATTGCAGCATGTGCAGCTTCACCCCAGAAAGTTGCGGGAGTACCTGATTCATCAAGCATAGCATGAGCCATTTGTTGGACTGTTCTGTTCATTCTTTCCACAACTCCATTTTGCTGAGGAGTTCTAGCTGTAGAGAATTCTCTTCTTATCCCATGTTCTTCACAGAAATCGAAAAATTCATTCGAGGTAAACTCCCCACCTCTGTCAGATCTGAGGCACTTAATTTCGTGTCCTGATTCATTTTCAGCCAAGGCTTTGAAGGATTTGAATTTTTCGAATGATTCATCTTTGTGCTTCATAAGTCCTAACCAGACAAACCTGGAGAAATCGTCAATGAATAATATCAAATATTCTTCTCCTCGAGGTGTTCTTTTTCTGAATGGACCACATGTATCTGTATGTACTAGCTCAAGAGGCATGCTAGCTGATCCTTCCTTCTCAGGAAAATTAGTTCTGGTTTGCTTTCCAAATTGACATGATTTGCATATGGTGTTGTCTGGAATTTTGATATCTGGAAGATCACGAACTTCCTGATATTTGCATGCTTTCCTTATTTGTGGAAAGCTTAGATGCCCCAACCTCCGATGCCATAGCCAGTGTTCATCATCCTTGCTCAAATAGCATTGTTGTTGTCTTTCTTCAAATATGTATAGATTATTTGGAGTCCTTCTTCCTTTGATCACTGTTTCACCTGTATCAAGATCACGAACACAACATCCATTTGATCTAAATATTACCTATGTTCCTTGATCGCACATCTGACTGACACTCAGAAGATTATGCTTCAATCCATCAACATACAAAACATTTCTAGCTTTGACCTTCTCTTTCAACGGAGCAACGCCTTTTCCTTTTATGGCTGCAGAGATATCGTTTCCAAAAGAAACTTTCTTTCCCTTTTCTAATGCGGTATATGATTCAAGTTTTTCTTTGTCCCCTGTCATATGCTTCGAACATCCGCTGTCAATGTACCATAGACTTTCTTGACCTTCTGCATAAAAGGCTATCCCACATCTTTCTGGTTGCGGTTCCTTTATTCTCTATGTTCTGACATTTGAGGTTTGTTCCTTCTGAGTTGTCTTCCAAAACCTGCTCCTGCATTCAGAGTCTTCATGACCAAATTTATTACAAATAGAGCATTCAACTTCATTTTCAAGAACCGAAAAGTTGTTATAAGTCCTTTTCATGGATCCAGTCATACTTCTTTGCTTTTGAGCTTCTCTAGTCATGATTGTCTTGTAGGCAACACATTGAGCTGCTTTGTGACCGAAGTTATGGCAAGAAAAACATTGGCCATTAAAGAAATTTCTGCGATAATCAGATCTATCATCCAACCGATTGTAGCTTCTATTGACATCCATTCTTGGGGCAAATTGGGAAGATTTTACCTGTGGCTGATTGTAGCTTCTGTTTGTCCTTAAGGCATCTTGTCCCTGAATTTCTTGATAGTCTTTATTTGTTCTTGAGGTAAACTGTCCCTGATTCACCTGATGACTTTTATTTGGTCTTTGCTCGCTCCTCCTTGCTGCATCAAGATAACTTTCAGAGGTAGAAGCTTGATATGTTTCTCCATTATATCCCAGACCTGTCTTGATCAGAGGAGAATGCTGCACATTGATAATCTCATCCAAGGTTTCATATCCTTTAACAAATTTAATATTAATCGCTTTCGTTTTCTCAATCTCCTTTCTAAGACAAACAATCTCACATTCCAATTTTTCAAGATGTTTTTCCTTTTCCGCCAGTTGACATTGTAGAGAATCAATAATAGCACTTTTCTCTTCTAAGCAAACTTTGAGATTATTCATTTCTTCACAAAAGCCTTCTACATCTATAGCATCCATGTAGTCATCATCTTCAAAAGCCATTAAAAGTTTATATCTATTACCTTGTTCATCTTTGTCACTATTTGAAAGACCATCACTATCTTCATGAGTGTAATAGCTTTTCTTCTTTTCATTCTGTTTCTTGTTCCATTTAACAGGTTCCTTTCGCTTGTCATTCTTATCTTTGTGAGGACATTTGGCAGCATAATGACCTACTCTTCCACAAGCAAAGCATTTAAAAGGTAACTTACCTCTGAACCTTCCAGAACCCCTTTGAAGATTTCTGACAAAATTTGATTCTTCTTCTTCATCTTCTGGCACGTGACTTGCTTCATAATAATCTTCTTTGCCTGAAGCCTTGAAAGCAGCTTCTCTTCTGTCTGATGGACCTCCTTTCTCATTTCATAAGCAGTTAGAATTCCGTGAAGCTGAGACATAGTAAGAATTCGTAGATTTTCCTTTTCTTCCATAGCAGACACTTTAGATTCAAATTTGGGGGACAATGATCTTAGAACCTTTTCAACCACAATAGCCTCTTTTATTTCTTCACCCAATTTTTTCATGCAATTAACAATCTCATCTACCCTAAGGAAATGGTTAGCCACACTTTCATCATTATACATTCTGAGAGTCTCATAGTTAATCCTGAGAGTTTGAAGTTTAGCACGCTTTACCTGTTCATCTCCTTCATAGCTCCTGACAATTTTGTCCCATATTTCTTTTGCGGATTTATAGTGCATTACCTTCATGAATTCTGATTGGGATATACATCCTAATAGAGTACTGACTGCTTTCGCATTTGTTTCATATTTCTTTTTCTCGGCTGAATCTGTAGGAGTAGCTAAAGGAAAAGTGTAGCCTGTCTCTACGATGTCCCAAACTTCTGTACCAAGAGATTGAAGATAGGCAGTAACTCTTACCTTCCAATAATTGAAGTTTGTCCCATCAAAAACCGGTGGCCTGATTGATGCTTCTCTCTCGTAGTTGCTCATGATGAACGATCTACCTTCAAGCGATCAAGCTTCTCTGAAGGATCTGCTCTGATACCAATTGTTGGAAATAATACTGAGAGGGGGGGGTGAATCAGTATTATCATATCAATAAAACATTTTCAATTTCATACTCAGAAACATATACGCTACTTCAGTTAAGTGAACCAGTGTGTACACGCTACTATGTCTAAAGCAACCAGCGTATAACCAGAAATCTTATGATTCAGTTAGTTTATCTTCAGTAAATGCATCAGGACATTAAAAGTAAATAGGTGCAGTATAACATAACAGATCATCACACAAAAGCCACACACATGAACACCATGATATAAGGTGGAAACCCAATGTGGGTGAAAACCACCTGCTGCAAGTCGTCTCTATCTTTCTTTAATAAGAAACTTCAGTTTACAATCTTTTGTACTGGTGCAGCCTTATACCAGTACGCAGGCTACAACCTGCAGAAGGCTACAACCTTCTCTCGTTTTCCAGACTCTCCTGGAAGGGAGCTCCAACCCCCTTTGCTCTTGTACTAGCTAAGATACTAGTACGTAGGTGTTGGCCTACAATCTTCTTTCCTTCAGGAACCACTTTTCATACATTTTCAGACTGGATATTCCTGAAGCACAACATTACAATCTGAAGACCACAATTCATCAATTTTCATAACAGATCATACTAGCATCATCAATCTTTGAATCACTGAACCACTGAAACCCTGTCAACACCCAGTCACCAGAACACAGAGCAGACTACAGAACTTCTGCAATAACAGTCAGACCCAACTGCAACCCCAAAAATTAAGCTTCAAAAGATATACGCTACTTCAATGAAACCAACCCGTGTATACATGCGCTTTTACCAAAGACAACCTGCGTACAGATCTAAAAATAATTTCTCATAACTTGCAGTTGTACCAGACATCAGTCATACTCAGAACATAACATTGCGTCAGTATGCAGATCTAAAAATATGCGTAATCAACCATATACCGATAGGTCATTTCAAACTATTTGATCCCGATCTATCCTTAGATCTAGTCTTCCATCAACCGGTGTGATCTCTCCTTAGCTTAGATCAAGCAACCCAGAACCTGCATACTAGATCTCTTTCGTTATCAGATATTCAAGACTTTTTCGGTGAATTTTCCTAATGATCTTCTTCTCCTTATATAGCCTTAGGCCCTTCACACTACCACGGTCCAAAACCATAGTAACACAATACCATCAACTTCAAAACTAGGGATCAACACGTCTGTCGAGATACCTTGGTCAAAAACATAGGCTCAAGTACTGAGGACTAACTACCATGGACCAAAGGGAAGCTTCTCGACATGTACGCTCTTTTCTGTTCATGAAACTGCGTGTATACGCGACTTCGTATATAGCGAGCATGCGTATCCGTGACTTAGTATATAGCGTACCAGCGTGTATACGCAACTTGGGCTTAATGAACCTGCGTATATGAAATTTCTCTTCATTCTTGTAGGTTGGACTGAGATCTGTCATCAAAGAGAGTTGCCATCAAGGACAACATCTGTACCGTAGCGCCACACCTGTGCCAAAATGCCAACATACAGCTCCCACAATACTGGGCCCTAGTCGCTCCTTGAACTTCCACAGAGCAAAAACACCTGCAAATGACCTCTGATTGCTCTTTAACCTGTTCCAATGGCTTCAAAATCCTCTAAATAGTCGAAATTAAAAAAAAAATCATCCAAAAAGGACTTCCCTAGCCAAAGTTATGGCTCATTGAAGTTTTCCCCCAATTAAGCCTAAAATCACTCCAGCTAACTGTAGTTAGAGTCCATATAGGCCCGCAAAATATGGCGGGCCCGCCAATTTTGGCACTCCGCCAATTCCGCCGCTAACTGACCACGCATTAAACGGTTAGTTGCAACTGCATGTGAACGGATTTAACATCTGGCAGTTTTCCTTGGTTTTCGTGCTGACTGGTTGTTTAACGCATCGTTTAACCCGCATATGTGAACACGTTTAATGAATAAGCGGTGACCGTTGCCATTACCCGCGTGGTTTAAGGACTCAAGCCCACGGTTCTTCGGTGGTGGTCACATATATGAGGGGGCTGGCCCATTTCTTTTCCCGCCCAAATATTTTTAAACCTTAACTATACTTCATCTTGTTCACATAACAAGAACTGTTGCCGTGACTCAACGGTAAAACATATGCCTTGAAGCGGACAGGTCGTGGGTTCAAACCATAATTTGGCCCAAAATTTTAACATGCGCCCATATGCTGATGTCCTCCTGGGCCACGTGGCGGCCTCCAGGCCTGCCACGTGGCATCTTGCCATTCGCTGCCCAAAAGGAATATTCCCTGAAATATTCCAAGGAATATTCTGTGGAATATTTTTTTTTTTTTTTTTTTGAAAAAATTCAAAAATTAGGAGTCATTGGGCGATTTTGTTTTTGGCATAACTTTTGCATACGGAGACCGTTTTTCGAACCATTTGTAGCACCGGAATCAGGAGGATGAGCTCTATCCAATCGTTCAAGTTTGAACCAGTTCTGAGAACTTTCATTTTTGAGCATTTTACGACACTTGGGACATGAGCCCCTGATCACGCCTCCCCATTGGGAAGCTTTTGGACCCCAAAAGCCTTCAACTACCTATTAAAGAGGTGAGGGTACAGTTCCCTCACTCTGTCCACCTCCATCCACTTTTCCTTGTTTGGTTTGCTGCCTTTGAAACCAACCCGAACATAATCTACATTGCCCCTCCTTGAAGTGTGTGTCCTTCTGTCAAGGATTGTATCTTCTTTCAGCTCATCTAAGAATTCTGGCGAGAAATCTTCTATAGATGGCAGCTGAACAGCACTTTCATGATCAACGATCAAAGGAGGTTCATACAAACGTAAGTTCTCCACATTAACAACAGAATACATTTGCATGTAGGAAGGAAAATCTGATTGAAAAGCATTATTTCCAACCTTCTTGAGGATTTTGAATGGACCATAATGAATAGGCTTCAGCTTTTTACCTTCTCCTTGCATCCTTTCCTTACTAATGTACAGCCATACCTCATCCCCTTCTTGAAACGTGTGATCAACTCTATGTTTGTCGTGTCTTTCCTTGTACTTGCCTTGACTCTTCTCAAGTTGTTCTTGAATTTGCTGATGTATTTGCTGAATTCTTTCAATGAATGAACGAGCTTTGTCAATATCACTATGTCCCTCAATGGCGACATCTTTCTCAAGAATGAAATCAAGAGGTGATTTTGGCAAGTAACCAAAACAAGCTTCAAACGGTGAGGTGTTTGTGGAAGAGTGCTTGGCACGATTATAAGCATGTTGTATGTAGTGCAAATGTTCATCCCAAAGCTTGGGATGCTTGCTGCAATAACCTCTCAAGAGGTGCACAATGGTTCTGTTCAAAACTTCTGTTTGTCCATCTGTTTGCAGATGGAAAGCAGTACTTTTCTTTAACTTTGTGTCCATCATCTCCCATAGGTTGGACCAAAAATTCCCCACAAATCTGGAATCCCTGTCACTAATAATGGAAGTAGGCAAACCAAAGTGAATCCATACATGATGAAAAAATAATTCAGCAGTTTGTTCAGCAGTTATAGTTTTCTTACAAGGCATAAGTATGCACATTTTGTTGAAACAATCAACTACTACATATAATTAATCATGTTGCTTTCTAGATTTTGGCAAACCTCCTACAAAATCCATAGAGATGCTCTCCCATGGTCTAGAAGGTACCGGCAAAGGAGTATACAAGCCAAGCTTCCTATTACTAGGCTTGCTTGTAGCACATAATGAACAACCTCTTATGAACCTTGAAACAGAATCTACCATGCGAGGCCAATAGCAATACCTCTGTAGATGTGCAACTGTTTTGCTTACACCAAAATGGCCAGCAATAAGAGAAGAATGAGCTTCTCTTATGACATTTATTCTCTCCCCCTGTGGTATACACAACTTGCCCAAATGAAACAGCAAATTGTTATGCATGTGATAGTCATTTTCCTCTACATGATTCCCTTTACTCAAGTTAGCATACACATCTTTAAAGTCATCATCAGATGCATATTGTTCTATGTAATTATCATGTACAATGGAATCATTCTTAAGTAAAGTAACAGCACCAATAATAGGCCTTGAAAGCATATCAACAACTTTATTCAAAGTACCTTTCTTGTACCTTATTACCAAATGGAACTGTTGCAAGAAGCCCATCCATCTGAAGTGTCGTGACTGTTGTAACTTGCTTTGTGATTGCAAGTACTGTAAGGGCTGATGGTCGGTATGTATAACAGTTTCTTTGCCCATCAAATAGTGTTTCCACTTTTTGACGCTTTGTACCAACGCATACAACTCCTTATCATATGTAGGATAATTTACAACAGCACCATTAAAAGTTTCAAAATGAAAAGCAATAGGCTTACCATGTTGTAGAAGAACTGCACCCATGGCATAATCACTAGAATCGGTTTGTTTCTCAAATGGTTGTCTCAAATCCAGTAATGCAAGGACCGGAGCTGAACTAATCTTCTCTTTCAAAGATTCGAAAGCTTTTTTCTGCTTGCCTCCCCATTGGAAAGCATGCTTCACACTTGTCACTGCATGCATAGGAGCTGCTATAGAAGAGAAGTTAGAGATGAACTTCCTCCAATATTGAGCTGCACCCAAAAAACTTCTTACCTCTGTTATGGATTTGGGAGTAGGCCAATTCACAATAGCCTCTATTTCAGTAGGATCAATCCTCAGAGCGCCTCCTCCTACTATATGTCCCAAATAGACCAAAGAAGTTTTTCCAAATTCACACTTTGACATTTTAAGAAATAACTGATTCTTCTTCAAAACATCAAGTACTTTCCTAACATGCATGACATGATCTTCTCTAGACTTGCTGAAAATTAAGATGTCATCTAAGTAGACAATAATGAAATCATCAAGAAAAGGATGCAAGACATCATCCATTACCCGCATGAAATTTGCAGGTGCATTGCACAAACCAAACAGCATCACAAGCCATTCAAAGAGTCCTTGTTTGGTTTTAAACGTTGTCTTCCAAATGTCATTTTCTTCAATTCTTACTTGATGATATCCACTGCGCAAGTCTAACTTAGTGAAATATCAAGCATCTTTCAGCTGGTCTAGCAAATCATCTATCCTTGGGAGTGGGCAATGATTCTTTACCGTTATCTTGTTCAAGGCCCTGAAATCAACACACATACGCCAAGTGCCATCTTTCTTTGGAATCAGTACAATCGGTGACCCACATGGCGAAGTACTTGGCCTTATGAAACCCTTGTCCAACAAGTCCTTGATTTGCTTCTTTATTTCAGCATTCTCCATAATAGGCATGCGGTACATGCCTATGTTTGGAAGAGGACAATATGGATGCAAATGGATTTCATGTTGAATCTCCCTCTTAGGAGGCAAACCTATTGGCTCCTGAAATATCTCATGATATGCATCAACTACATCATATAGATCTGATTTAAGTTTTGGATCACAATTGTCAAATGACTCATGATTCACATCAACCTTAGGCTTAATCATAAGAAGAACAAAATTCTTACTTGAATTGACCAACCTTTTTACTTGTCCGGCATTCACTACACCATTAAACATAGGTCATTCGAATTTTACATCAAGCTTCAAAAAAGGACTTTTTCCAGAGGATCTATGCTTATGCACAGAAGAAGAAGATGAGGATGAAGAGGAAGAAGGTGACGATGGGGGTGGTGGATCACCATTACCTCCATGTCCTTTCTTGGAATGATCATCATCCTTCTTACCTCTTGAAGAGCCCTCTCCTTCATGTGGATGTTTGGACCCTTCTCCAGCCAATTTCTCATTTCTTTCTTGGTACAATATCCTCACCATTTTAGTGAGGTCCAAGAAAGCCTTTCTGAAGACTCTTTCTTCTTCTTTTGGATCCATGTCTGCAGGAATTTCTCCTTCCTGTTCAGACATTCTTGAAGCTTCTGCAGAGACTCTTGAGGGTGAAATTGAAGGTGGAGGTGATGGCTCTCTGGCCTTCCTTGACTGAGGATTCTCTCGTTCTCTAGTCAACTGTCCTTCCCCTGTTTTAAGTTTCAACCTGGTAAGCATCAATACTTGCAAGACAGTTAGAAGATTTTTGCACAAAAACAATCAAAATACAACTACACCAGAGATTGATTGAAAAGAGCATTTATCTACTTTGCAATTGTATAACAAGAGCATTTCGAAGGCTTCCTGGCTCTTTTCAGGCTCTGTCTATAGCTTTATTTGACTGCTTTTGATATAAAGAAGCAACAACTTGGCTCTGATACCAACTTGATCTGAATTTGAAACTACTTGTAAATGGTTTGCAAGGTATTCAATTCAGTAATATACATGTTTAAAAGATGTCCATGTCTTGCAGGAAAAAACAAATGAAATTTTCAGCTGTTCATGACCCATTTAAGTATAGCAGATTTATTTCCTTTTACTATTTAACACACTAAAATGAATTTGTTCTGCAAAATAAATCAACCACAGATGCAAAAGAATTTGATAAAGCAGTTCACCCCTCCTGGGCTACGTCTGCTGGGTCCAAGGCTCCCAAATGGGCCTATCCTCGTTTTAATTAAATGCTAAAAATGAATATATAGCTGAATAAAAGCCTCTACAGGTAGAATAGACTGTAAAAACAGATTCATAACACTCGAATCCTTCAAGATTGACTACTAGTTCTCCTCCAATGGGTACCTGCAACCCTATACAGCTCCCACAATACTGGGCCCAAGTGGCTCCTTGAACTTCCACGGAGCAAAAACACCTGCAAACGACCTCTGATTGCTCTTTAACCTATGCCAATGGCTTCAAAATCCTCTGAATAGTTGAAATCAAAAAAAAAAATCGTCCAAAAAGGACTTCCCTAGCCAAAGTTATGGCTCATTGAAGTTTTCCCCAATTAAGCCTAAAATCGCTCCAGCGAATTGTAGTTAGAGTCCAGATAGGCCCGCCAAATATGGCGGGCCCGCCAATTTTGGCGCTCCGCCAATTCCGCGCTAACTGACCACGCATTAAACGGTTAGTCTCAACTGCATGTGAACGGATTTAACATCTGGCAGTTTTCCTTGGTTTTCGTGCTAACTGGTTGTTTAACACACCGTTTAACCCGCATATGTGAACACGTTTAATGAATAACTGGTGACCGTTGCAATTACCCGCGCGGTTTAAGGACTCAAGCCCACGGTTCTTCGGCGGTGGTCACATATATGAGGGGGCTAGCCCATTTCTTTTCCTGCCCAAATATTTTTAAACCTTAACTATACTTCATCTTGTTCACATAACAAGAACTGCTGCTGTGACTCAACAGTAAAGCATATGCCTTGAAGCGGACAGGTCGTGGGTTCAAACCATAATTTGGCCCAAAATTTTAACATGTGCCCATATGCTGATGTCCTCCTGGGCCACGTGGTGGCCTCCAGGCCTGCCACGTGGCATCCTACCATTCGCTGCCCAAAAGGAATATTTTGTGGAATATTCTTTTTTAATTTTTTTGAAAAAATTCAAAAATTAGGAGTCATTGGGCGATTTTGTTTTTGGCATAACGTTTGCATACGGAGACCGTTTTTCGAACCGTTTGCGGCGCCAGCATCAGGAGGACGAGCTTTATCCAGTCATTCAAGTTTGAACTAGTTCTGAGCACTTTCATTTTTGAGCATTTTACGACACTTGGGACATGAGCCCCTAATCATCCACACTTAATGAGTTGGTAAATTTAGCAAGGACTTCACAGGTTGTTCCACATACGGCAGCAACTTCGGAAGAAGCAGCAGAAGGCAGTAATATTGTGCAGGACAAGGGAAAGAGGAATATTTCTCACAATCCAGAGGGAGAACAAAGCTGCAAGACGAAAGCAAGTCCTCTTCTCATGAAAGCATATTTGGCAGAAGAATTAAAGAGCAAGCAAAGGATGCAAAGAGAAGAGTGGAGGAAGAGAGAAAAGCATAGGTTGTAGAAAGCATAACTAATGTTGCAAGAGACAGAGGAAAAGTTGAAGGAAGAATAGGAGTTGAGGAGGAAGGAATGAGAAGAGAAGCAGAAGCAGGGAGAAGAATAGAGGAAAGACATGATGACATAGGAAACAACATCGATACAAGTTGAAGAACAGGAACAGGAACAACCAAAAACTGAGGAGGAAGGTGAACATATGCATGATCGGGAGCTTGCTCAGCAGATTGAGCAATTGATCAAGACATGGAGATGGAACAAGAGTCACATATATCGAGATCACCACAGGTCATCCCTCAGTCTCCACCACCTTCAGTAAAAGAGACAACCCCGAGCGAGCAAGGGGATGTTGTTCTCCTTGATGATGGTCTGGTAATGGATGTGTACAATCTATCATTTTATGAGTTCTAAAGGAGGATTTTAAAAGCATGAAGAAAGAACTTTTGGATGATCACACATCACCTACATTCATTAGAGAAAGGGTGATAATTTCAGACACCATGAAGCATCCAAATGTCATTGTTGAAGCTAACTTGGACGTTGCAGAAGCAACAAAATAAGTGTCTAGTATTTTACAATCGAGAATGAGCAACTAGCACAAAACTTGCAGGTTGCTAGGCAAGAGGAAAAACAACTCCAAGCAGCAACGCATAATGTAGTTTCTTCACAGGTTTACTTGTAGGAGATGAGAGCAACGATACTTGTTGAAGTATCAACACTTGGAGAAACCATGTGGAAGCTTTATGATAGGTTTGTAACCGTACATAAAGCAGTTGTCTGTTTGCATGGCTTACAATAGTAGAGCAAAGAGTTTGTTAAAGCTGTCAACAACATACAAGCTACCATTGCTTATGTGCAAGAGTGGACAATGCGGTACAAAGGGGCCCCGCTTGACCTAGTGAAGAAAATGAAGCCACAGGCGGAGATAGAGAAAGCGAAGATTCGAATGTTGATTCAGAACAACAAGCAACTCACCTCATTCATTGGCAGCATTTAGGGGAATCATATGTACGATTGTACAATAGTTTGGATGTCTTGGTGGGAACACACCAACTCCCATCAGTTGGTTCCCTCACCAAAGATAAACCCAAGAACCAAGTCCGACTGGAGGTCAAAGAGTACTTGGAGCAACTGAGACAAAATGCCACCAGGGAAGACTTGGAGTTGAACAAACAGAACATGCAAAATTTCATCGGTGGTTTTGTCAAAGTCAAAACAATGTTGCTCATGCTTTAGAACTAGTTGGACACAAGTTCCGAGACAATGTACCCGGATGCCATGGAGGCTAGAGTGTGCTTCTAGCAAGACACCATTACGCGATTTGGGGCATCATCACACAATATCAATCTTGGCACCAATATGTGATCGGAAGCATCATGTGGAGGTTATTGAGCTAGACTTTTCCCAAACTCCAACATCATAGTGTTGTGTCTTGTTAGGTCTCTACCCTATTTTGTCTTATATGGGTACAAGTGTAAAATGTGATATTATTTGTAATTATGTTATAAGTGAAATTCCAAGTGTCAATATTGGAATATGAAAAGTCATCATGTAATGTAATGGTTATTTTGTAAAGAAGTTGAAGAGTCATGAGAGTAGTCCAAAGGTCACAAAGGGGAGCTGAAGAGTCACCCCCTCTTGTTAGAAATAGAACCTCATAACTCGTGTAAAGTGCTTTTGGGAGCCAAGATTTTGGCTAGGCTTAGGATTCGAAAGAGCTTGGGAGTATTGTGAAGAGCTTTGGCTTATCCATAGAATAGAGCAAGTATACTTCTTTGGGGGAGCAGGTGTTCTTAACTGTAATGTTCCACTATTGGGGCTAGTGGTCGCAAATTGTGTATGTATGTATGAATGTAAATTTCACTTATAATAATAAAATCAGAGCCAACACACTTTCATGCATATGTTGTGAATATAGTAGGACTATCCTTGTTGTATTGTCAATGTATGTTATTTAAATTATATATATGCTTATGAACTATTTCATTTGCATTTGTAAGAATCTTGTTGAATGCATGTTGTTGGATTAACTCGTCACTTTAACTTATGGAGTATTATGCATCTTAGCTTGTGATGTCATTTCGCTCGTGTGTTCCTTTCAAGTTGCATACTATTACAGGCTTCCAAGGGGTGCACTTCCTTTTCCCTTCATGTGTTGGAATCTTCATGCATCGCACTTGACTCTTCACAGGGTCACACACTTTCTCTCACCCAAAGTTATCATACTTCCCTCTGTGTGTTTTCATGGTCAAGGCATAACATTACCACCCACTGCTGGGACTCCTACTCCAAATGGTGTGAGGTCTAGTTGGGACTTCACATCAAGGAGATACCCTGAATGTTGGCGGGTCTAGCACCATTAATAGAAACTGCAGTTCAAGGACCTAGAGTCCCAATCGCTTCCTTTCCAAGCCCTCCAAGAGACTGAGGGTCCCAGTCGCTCCCATGAGCCTGCCTAAGTGTGATTGTAGCCTTTTTTTGGTAGTGTTATACCAGCGACTATGAGATTTAAGGCTAAATTCCAAGACTAAGGCCCAGTCACTGCCTAGAACTTCATGGAGTTTACAGAAATAAAATGAAACACAGAGACAATGATACTAATGCAAATTCTTGAACAAAGACTTAACTGGACCCCAACTTAACGTGACAAGCATTTCATCAAACATGTCACAAATATACATCTACAGGTCATAATGACAAATCTAAGCATAGGGGTCTTATAATTATCTAAGAATCACTAAGAAACATTAGTGCCTTATCACATTAGTTGCATTATCATCTATTAGGTCATAGATTCATTGCTCAATCATTTACAAATCAAAACATGATGAGAACCATACATTTTCACTGTCATAAAAGATATTCATAACCAACATATAAACAACATAAATAATGAGGATACAACAACCATCAGTGCCACATATGAACTAGTACACTTTCTCATAAAATACCAAGGAAGGGTACTCTTATTAATGAATGCAAAAGTCAACCTAGTATGGGACTACCATGTTCCACCCGACCATAGATTGGCTGAGCCAAATCTCTCTTCAGCCAATCAACCCCGTGCCATTTTCCAAGCATGAATGTGGGACTCATAACCAAAAGAATAACCGAATGAGTATGTATTCCAATGTATTTCTCCACCTACATGATTAATTTTACTGCCTCCTAGTCCATAGGCTTTACCGCAACCTACAGTTTGATTCAGGGGTCACTCGTCGTGATCGAGACACCACCCTCCAGGCTTTATCGTATATCTCAACATTCACCGGCAAGGATTCCTAGGCCTAAAAAAGGGTAACCTCTTGGCTTTACCGTATATCCTGCCATTCATCGGTCGAGAATTCCTAGGCCCACTGAGGCACACAATACCTGTCTTTACCACAATCCACAGTCTGGTTCAGGGGTTACTATGTCAGTGGCTTTACCATAATCCACAGTCCGGTTTAGAGATCACTAGGCCATGTGTTTTTCCTTTCATAGATCTACCTCACGCAGCTTTGAATCCATCCAGTAATACAGATCTACCAAAACATGAGAACCCATCACCTCAAGGCTATCCAAAAATGGTAAGGCAAGTATGAAGAACACTGTCACACCTGACAAAACCCATGCCAATGATAATAAGAGAACCAAGAACACACATGCATAACCATGCATGCCAAATCTAGCAAGGAAATCACCCATGTAAATCGATACTTGCGAGTAAACCCGTTGTAGATGCTTAATCATGCTCTTCCTTGCTTGATCTTTGCTTCCTCTTTGCCTTCCTTGCCTTCTTTTCCTTTCTTGAACCAATGTTGAAGTGATCCAAGAAAATTCTATGTGTCCAAGAGTGTGAGAGAGAGAATAGAGAGAGAGAGCTCCAAAACTAAACTAACAAAAGGTACCAACTGATCCTCGGAAGCCTTTTTATTAATTTGGCCTCTATTATCTTCATTTTTCGATTATTTTCCTTCATTTTCATCCTCACATGCAACCTTTGACCATTCACCTTCCTTTTCTCCTAATTTCCATTATTTTCGTAAATAAATTGCCAAAAATGCCATTTTTCCTTTCCAAAGCCTTTGTCATTGCCTTTGCCAATTTCCTTAACCATAATAAACCAAATGAACACTGACACTAGGATTTTTTGCCCAAAACTCACTTTGGAATAAGTGTCCCATAATTGTGGTTATTATTTTATTTAACATGGAATTTTCACCAGGGTTGTTACAAAACCCTCCCCATTGGGGGAAAACCATATCGATGTTCAATGACACCTACAACCAAAAAGACTGTTGAAAGTAAAACATAATGCCCATGGAGCTTTATAACTAAGCTCGTTGCAATATTTACAATGATCAATCTACTGCGAAGCAAACCAACATGATAACATAATAACATGAAAACCATAATGACATGACACCCATACCGCTTATTGGATCTTTATAACACAAATCATGGCGGTATTTGCATCCATATACATATGGGCATATACCAAAACATCATACCAAAGCATATACCAAAACACATATCAAGGACATTCGCTTAACCAACGAATAAAGAAGGACACATAACCTACATCTGATCCGCCATCTCCCATGTAGCTTCATCGGGTCCAAAGTGCTTCCACTGCACTTTAACCTGCTCGATTGCTCGGTTCCAGAGCATGAGCACCTTTCTCTACAATATACATTGAGGTTCCGACTGGAATTCTCCATCTTACTCCACCTGCAATACAAACCAGTTAATCACATGATCAACATCTTTAACATACTTCTTAAGCAATGAAACATGGAAAACATCATGGACTTTTACTGTCGGAGGAAGTGCAATTCGATAGCCATTGGCCCAATCCATTCAAGAATCTTGAAAGGTCCACAAAAATAATGTGCCAACATGGGACATGAACCAATCCACAAGGAGCTCTTCTTGGGATTGACACACAAGTACACCTATTCCCCAAATTGAAACTCGTTAAACAACTTGTTCCGATTTGCATAGATTGTTTTTCTGCCTTTTGTTGCCTTTAGATTCTTTTTGATCACCTACATTTCCTATTCCATTTTTGCTAACATGTCTGGTCCAATCAATACCCTGTTCACCGGCTCACTCCAAATGATGGGAGTATTACAACTTCGCCCATACAATGCCTCAAACAAAATCATCCTCAGTGACTCTTGGTAACCATTGTTATAAGCAAACTCAACCAATGGAAGGTACTCCTCCCATCTCCTCTGTCGATGTATCACATACATTCTCAACATGTCCTCCAATATCTTTTTGACCCTCTCTGTCTGTCCATATGTCTGTAGATGATAAGCTATGTTGAAGGCCAACTCTATACCTAAACCTGCAAACAGCTCCTTCTAAAACTTGGAAGTGAACTTTGCATCCCTGTCTAACACAATCTTCTTCGGAACACCATGTAACCTGACCACGTCTCATATGAACACTTGTCCCACATCACTAGTTGAATACATTGTCTTCACTGGAATGAAGTGTGCTACCTTAGTCAACCTGTCTGCCACAACAATGATGGAATCATGTTATTTAGATTTCCTCAGCAAACATGTAATGAAATCCATGGAAATATGATCAAGCCATCTATTTAGAGATGATAGTCCACATCCCGTGCACCTGTACATATACTTGTACATGTACCTATACTTTGTTGATCTGTTGTTGAATGCTAGTTTTGTTGTGCTAATTTCAACTTCATATTTATAAACAAATGGTTGTCAACTAATTCATGTGCATGGTTCTCTTATGGTGTTTGTGATTGGAAACAGGTAGATTTGATCAAGTTTTATGTGAAATACATCAGCAAAATAACATCAAAAACAAGTGTTGAACAACAGCAATGAAAAGTACAACAAACCATCAACATGAACACTTAACACAATGTTTTGATGAAGGAGTTCACCCCTCCTGGGCTACATCTCCTTGGTCCAGCTTCCATGGCTTGGGCCTCTGTATTAGCTCAATATGGAAAAATGTTGTTTACAAAGCTCTACTACTCCTTAAACCTACTTCAATGTGTTCATAATGTCGAAATCAACTAGGAACACCTTTTCCTGAGCTCCATTTGGTTGAAATTTGCTCCAGTTATGACCAAAACAGTTTCCCTAGGAAAACTCCTCTAAAACTAGAGGAACTCCAGTTAACTTCACTAAACTTGGAGTTGGCGTCAATTTTGGAGGTCCACTGGAATTCCCGCCAAGTTAAACTGGAGTTTAATTAGTGTTAATCGTGCTTAATTAACCACTAAACGTGATTAGCGCAAACCGTGGTTTTACTAACCGTTAACTCCGACAATGTTGGTGGAGGCAGACACATGCAATGTATAACGCTAACGGTTATGGTCTTTAATCCGTGCAATTTCCAAACAATTGGCTCAACGGTTATGCGAAAGTGAGGTCACATGCAACATGTTGGAGTTTTTTGGTTATGGTTTCTTGTGTTGTCCTCCATCTAGATAACGGTTTGATGTTACCACCGGGGTGTTCACATGGGAGGGCTAGCCCTCCTAACCCCCAACCACAAATACACAAAACTTTAAATATATGTGAAACCCATAACGATTAAGAACCACTAGCGCAACTCAACGGTAAGTCATGAAATTTTTTGGGAGCAGGTCTCGGGTTCGACCCCCCGGCCTGCCACAAAATTTTGTCACACTGCACGCCGAGCCGACCTTTGGGGAGGGACACGTTGCAGCCTTCGGGCTTGCCACTTGTCCCCTCCTCATTGGTCTACCATTAACCAACCAAAACCTTCCAAATCACCGCACTTGTGAACCAATAAAAACATGCCACTTGGCAAACCATGATTGAGCATTGACCATCGTTGACCTTGCACAGTCACCTACCACGTCAACAGTACAGAGTTCTGATTGTGCATTTTTTTCAAAAATTTCTTCTATTTGGCAAAGCAGACAGAATGCGATATCTTCCTCATACAAACTTTGTTTTCATTTAAATGAGTTGTGTTAGGATCGTTTTTCCGAGACGGACGCGGTCGTTTAGGTTTTGTGCCATTCTGAGAACTTTGATTTTTGAGCTAAATACTGAGCATCTGATCATTCGTCCCCACTAGAAGCCTTTTGGACCCAAAAGATACTATCAATTCTTCAACAGGTGAGAGTACAACTCCCTCACATTTTTGATATGCAACCATTTGGCTTTAGAAGGCTTTTGTCCCTTGAGTCCCACTCTAAGGTATTCAACATTCCCTCTCTTCGAAGTTCTGGTTCTTCTGTCAAGTATGAGATCCTGCTGAAGTTCATCAAGATATTATGGTGATAAATCATCTATTGATGGCAGATGAACATGCTCTCCTTTATCATCAATCAAAGGAGGCTAAAACAATCTCAAATTCTCAAAATTAACAACAGAGTATATTTGCATATAAGGAGGCAAATCTAGCTTAAATGCATTGTTACCAATCTTTTCCAAATTTTAAAAGGACCATAACAGATTGGCTTAATCTTTTTACCTTCCCCTTGAAGTCTCGCTTTGCTAATATATAACCAAAATTTGTCTCCAACTTGAAATTTGTTATTAAATTGATGTTTGTCATGCCTTGCCTTGTAGCTGCTTTGACTTCTTTGAAGTTGTTCTTGCATTGTGTGATGTATCAACTGGATCTGCTCTATGAACTTCCTTGCCTTATCGATGTCAATGTGACCGTCGATGACCACATCTTTCTCAAAGATGAAGTCCAATGGCGATCTTGGCAAGTACCCAAAACATGCCTTAATGGTGATCCGTTTGTGGAAGAATGATTTGCCTTGTTGTATGCATGTTATATGTAATGCAACTGTTCATCCCACAACTTGGGATGTTTACTACAATATCCTCTAAGAAGATGAATGATTGTCCTGTTGACCACCTCGGTTTGTCCATCTGTTTGCGGATGAAAGGTTGTTGTTTTCTTCAACTTTGTGTCCATCATGCCCCACAAATTTCACCAAAAATTCCAAACAAATAGAGAATCTCGATCACTTACAATGGAAGTAGGAAGACCAAAATGAACCCAAATATTTTGGAAGAAAATATGAGTTGTTTGTTAAGTTGTAATTTGCTTTTTACATGGTGTTAGTATACACATTTTTTTGAACCTGTCTATAATTATATACAAGTAATCATGACCTTTCCTTGACAATGGAAGACCTCCTACAAAATCCATTGAGATACTCTCCCATGGACATGAAGGTACCGGAAGTGAACTGTATAATCCTAGTTTCCTATTGCTAGGCTTACTTGTTGCACACAAAGAACATCCTCTAATAAAACGAGATACATTATCAAACATGTGTGACCAATAACAATACCTTTGGAGATTCGCTACTATCTTGCCTACACCAAAGTGTCCAACAATCAACGAAGTGTGCACGTCCATTATGATACTATTTATTTCTCCCTGTGGAATACATAACTTGCCCAAGTGATACAACAAACTGTTATGTACATGGTAATCCAACTCTTCAATTTGGTGTCCTTGACTCAAGCTTGCATACACATCTCGAAAGTCATTATCATATGCATGTTGCTCAATGTAACTTTCATGCAAAATAGAATTATGCTTGAGTATAATAGATGAATTTGGCCTTGAAAGCATATCAACTACCTTATTGTAGATTCCCTTTTTGTACTTGATAACAAAATGAAAATGTTGTAGAAAACCCATCCGTTTGAAGTGTCATGACTGTTGCAACTTTGATTGTGCCTATAAGTACTGCAATGGTTTATGGTCGGTATGGATAATGGTCTCCTTCCCCATCAAGTAGTGTTTCCATTTTTTGATACTTTGTGGCAATGCGTAAAGTTCTTTGTCATAAATGGGATAGTTAGTTACAGCTCCATTAAAAATTTCATAATGAAATGAAATGGGCTTACCATGCTGCATAAGAACTGCTCCCATGGCATAATCACTAGCATCCGTTTGAATCTCAAATGGCTGTCTAAGATCTGGAAGAGCCAATACCTATGTTGAACTAATCTTTTTCTTTAAAGCATCAAATGTTTTTTGTTGTACACCTCCCTAATAGAAGACTTTCTTGACACTAGTCAATGCATGTAATGGAGCTGCAATGGAAGAAAAAATAGCAATAAATTTCCTCCAATATTGTGTTGCCCCAAGAAAGCTTCTTACCTCTGTAATTGTATTGGGCTTGGGCCAATTCAGAATGACCTCAACCTTAGAGGGGTCTATCTTCATATCACCTCCTCCAACAATGTGTCCCAAATACACTAAATAAGTCTTGCCAAATTCACACTTCGGCATCTTTAAAAACGATTGTTCTTTTCTCAAGACATCAAGTACTTTGTTTACATGCATGACATGTTCATCTATGGATTTGCTGAATATGAGATTATCATCTAAGTACACAATGACAAATTCATATAGAAATGGTGTCAATACATCGTTCATAACTCTCATGAAAGTAGTTGGAGCATTTGTAAGACCGAAAGTCATAACAAGCCACTCAAACAATCCTTGTTTAGTTTTAAATGCGGTTTTCCAAATGTCTTCTTCAGCTATTCTAACTTGATGATAATGAATTCTTAAGTCTAACTTAGTGAAATATTTTTCATACCTAAACTGATCAAGAAAATCATCAATTCTTGGGAGTGGATAATGATTTTTTACCGTGATTTTGTTCAATGCACAGAAATTTGCACACATGCGCCAAGTCCCATCCTTATTTGGTACCAAGACAATAGGTGAACCACATGGTGAAGTAGATGGGCATATGATACCATTTTTCAACAATTATTGAATTTGCTTTTTGATTTCCATGCTCTCCATAATCAACATGTGATACATGCCAATGTTTGGAAGTGGAACATCTTGTTGCAGTTGTATCTCATGCTCAATTCCCCTCTTCGGAGGTAACCCCTTTGGTTCCTAAAACTTCTCGCCATGCTTGCTTACCACATCAAACAAATCAGATTTCAATTTGTCATCACAACCTTCAAAATATTCATAATCAATATCATTCTTTTTCTTGATCATGAGAAGTACAAAAATTTGACTTGCATTTACTAGTCTCTTCATCTGCCCTACATTAACCAAAGAAATGTTCAACATTTTTGTGATGGGCTCTCACAATGTACTCCACCCCATTCTTGAGCAATAGGTATTTGTTCTCATGGCAATAAAATGCTGCTTTCCTATCATACAAATAAGGAATACCCAAAATGATTCTTGAGATGTCAAGTGGAACTACATCTAACTCAACTTCATCAATGAAATTTTAAGTAATGGCAAACTTGAATAAGCATTTCCTTTTAACCTATAAATTTGCATTATTGACTATCCAACCCAATGGATATGGCTTATGATAAGGTACAGTTTCAAGGTTAAGCTTTTTGACTAATTAAGTTTGATTGTGACCCACTATCAAATAATGCATCAATTTTTGTATGATTTCAAATTACCCTTACATGGAACAATTATATTCTTGATTCTTCATTTGGAGTGTTGTTATGACTATGTGAGGAACTAGTGCTTGCAACAGCTTATTTTCCTTTTGTGACCATGGCTGAAATCTTGGTCTCATCACTAGAATCTGATCCAAGATCATGTTGTGTGGTATCGTCGTCTTTTGTTTTCCCTTATTGTTTTGTTTCTTAGACCTTAGTTCGGGATGTAATTTTCAACAATGGGCTTCATCATGCCCATATTTGGAAAAATGTTGGCATATGGTTTTCTCCCCTTCTTTCTTCACACTTGCATTATTCTTTCCCTTTCATTTTCCTCCTTTCTCTTTCTCCTTACCCTTGAATGGCTTCTTCTTACTACCCTCTTCCTGAATGTTCTTTCCCCTTGCTTCAAGGTGTGTGTCTTGCACACATACCTCATCCAAATTGCTTGGATTAAACATAAGGATAGTATGTTTTAATTAGGAATGTAAACCTCCAATATATTTCAATAGTGTATCTTGGGAATTTGAGTTTACTCCTAACAACAAAGCCCTCTTTCTAAACTCGTGGATATAGTCTTGGACTGTTTGGCCTTTAAGCTGCCTAATATTTTGCTAACTCATAATCGATTTTTTCATATAGGCTAAAGGATAAAACTGTCTTTTAATTGCAGATGTTGGCATTATGAGACAAGTGTTGTCCTTGATGGCAAATCACACAGATGATAAATTATAGTGCAGAAAAGTTATTTTCAAGTTCACGCACTTTCATGCAGAGAAAAGTTTCTTTCATATGGTGAAAAGTTCACGCACTTTCATGCAGAGAAAAGTTTCTTTCATGTAGAGAAAATTTCACGCACTTTCATGCAGAGAAAAGTTTCTTTCATGTGGAGAAAAGTTCACACACTTTCATGCAGAGAAAAGTTTCTTTCATGTAGAGAAAAGATCACGCACTTTCATGATTGGTTCATGGTATCAGTCCAACAGTTTTTGATCCTATGGTTTTGGTCCGTGGTTTTGCATCCAAAAGTGTTGATCCCAAGTATTGGGTCCATGGTATTGAATTGTTATGGTTTTTGGTCTGTGGTATTGTGAAAGGCCTAAGGCTATAAAAATAAAGGAGATCATTTGGCTGCACACTTACGGGTTGAATATCTTAAGGTGAGCTAGATCTGAAATACTTTTGATCGGTAGGTGAGTGATAGCTAGATCTGAATGGGTTGAGATCTCCATGGCGCATGATCAGATCTGTAGATCTGATAGTCTAGGGTATGCTTGAAGACTGAAAAACTATCTATACCTGCAGGACCGCAGGTGCGACGCAGTGCAGGTGCAGATACCCGCAGAGCAGAAGAGTGCGCAGGTGCGGATGTAGCCGCAGGACCGCAGGTGCGACATGGTGCAGGTGCGGATACCCGCAGAGCAGAAGAGTGCGTAGGTGCGGATACCCGCAGATAAGAAGACTGTGCAGGTGCGGATACCCGCATATCAGAAAGCAACATAGGCGTGGATGTTCGCAGATGTCTTTTGGTGAAGTTGCGGACCCTGCTTGAAATTTGTTTTAACTGCCTTTGACTATTCTGCAGGGTTTTGGGTGCATAATTGATGTCTGGTTACTGGTATTGAGTTCTGATAACAGCATGATTATGTTTAGCTTCAGTATTGATGGTTGAATGGATCAAGTTCTTAATGACTTATCTTTATGTGATCTGATGGACAAGATCTGGTTTCTAACTCACATATTATCCTTGTATATGTATTGATCTGGTGATTCAGAAGATTGATTGATTATGTGCTTCAATGATATTAATGGGTCCAGTATGAAAATTGGATGAAACGTGGCCTTTCAGATTATGTGTTGTGCTTTAGGAGTATCCAGTATGAAAATGTATGAAACGTGGTACCTGGAGGAGAGAAGATTGTAGGCCAGCGCCTACGTACTAGTATCTTAGCTAGTACAAGAGCTAAGGGGGTGGTAGCTCCATTCCAGTAGCAGTTGAAAACATTGGAGCATTGTAGCAGGTAGCAACCTGCGTACTAGTAAATGGATCGGCTAGTACAAGAGCTATGGGGGTTGTAGCTCCCTTCCATGAGAGACTGGAAAACGAGAGAGGGTTGTAGCTCTCTGTAGGTAGAAGCCTGCGTACTGGTACAAGACTGCACCAGTATAGAAATATTGTAAAAGGATTTTCTTATTAAGAAGAAGATTGAGATGACTTGCAGCAAGTGGTTTTCTCCCACATTGGGTTTCCACCTTATATCATGGTGTTCATGTGTGTGGCTTATGTGTGATGATTTGTTCTATTTTACCACACCTGTTTACTATTAATATGGTTGATAATGTTCTAATGCACTCATTGAAGATCAATTAACTGAATCATAAGTTTACTGAATATACGTGGGTATTCTTAACTGAAGCAACATATATGACTCAGACTATGGAAATGAAAAAGTTATATTGATTTGATAATACTGATTCACCCCCCCATCTCAGTATTATTTCCAACAGCAGAAACAAATTCATCCCAAGAAATGGATATCTTACCATGAATTCACATTTCCTCTTGAGCCTTCGCTTCCCACCAGACTAATGCTACTCCTTCTAGCCTCAGTGAAGCCAACTAAATCTTTATGTCATCTTATTGAAGGTTTTGAATTATGCAGTAAACCTCCAATGGTCAAATCCAATTGCCTAAATTTTATGCATTAACCTCACCATTATACATGGAATTTCAAACTTAATGTCCAATTTGAGTAAGGGAGTTTTTCCTTTTGGGGTTTGGGAATGAGAATGAGCAGTTTTTGTGGGGGAAGTGGAAGATGTTGTTGTTTGAGATGTTGAGGACGATGAAGATGATGAGGAAGATGAATTTGGTGGAGATGGAGGAGGCTTTCTTCCATTACCCTTTGAATCATTCTTATCATCTTTTTTATCTCTTGAGATTCCCTCTCCATGTGGAGGCTTAGAACTCTCTCCAACCATTCTAGTGTTCCTCTCTTCGTATGGGAATCTAACCATGTCAGTCAAGTCATAGAAAGCTTTCTTGAAGGCTTCCTCTTTTGAAAGACCTTCAGTCTCTCTTGCTACATACATGGTGGCTTTGGATTCAAGCTCAGCTTCTGGTACTGCTTGTACCTCCTCAATCTCAATTGAAGGTAAAACTTGAGGTGTTTCAAGTGCAGTTGGAACTGAAACTTTTGGTAGACATTGTGGCCTTGTGGCTCTCCTTCTTCTGGGTATTACCTCGGGAGTTGCAACCAACAGTTTCCCTTCTCCTCTCTACAACTTTAACCTTGTAAGCATCACAATTTTGCAACCATTAAAACCCTACTTGCACAAAGCTCAAGCAATCAAGAAAATAAACCTTTGCTCTGATACCAACCTTATATGTTGTTGAATGTTAGTTTTGTTGTGTTAATTTCAACTTCAGATTTATAAACAAATGCTTGTCAACTGCTTCATGTGCATGGTTATCTTATGGTGTTTGTGATTGGAAATAGGTAAATTTTATCAAGTTTTATGTGAAATACATGAGCAAAATATCATAAAAAACAAGTGTTGAACAACAACAATGAAAAGTACAACAAACCATCTACATGAACACTTAACACAGTGTTTTGATGAAGGATTTCACCCCTCCTAGGCGACATCTCCTTGGTCCAGCTTTCATGGCTTAGGCCTCAGTATTAGGTCAATATGGAAAGATGTTGTTTACAAAGCTCTACTGCTCCTGAAACCTGCTTAAATGTGCTCAGAAGGTCGAAATAGGCTAGGAACACCTTTTCCTGAGCTCCATTTGGTCGAAATTTGCTACAATTTTGACCAAAATAATTTTCCCTAGGAAAACTCCTCTAAAACTGGAGGAACTCCAGTTAAATTCACTAAACTTGGAGTTGGCTGATTTCGGAGGTTTGTTGGAATTCTCGCCAAGTTAAACTGGAGTTTAATTAGTGTTAACCGCACTTAATTAACCACTAAATGTGATTAATGCAAACTGTGATTTTAATAATTGTTAACTACGACAGTGTTGGTGGAGGTGGACACATGCAATGGATAACGGTAATGGTTATGGTCTTTAATCCATGTAGTTTCCAAGCGGTTGGCTCGACGGTTATGCGGAGGCAAGGTCACATGCAACATGTTGGATTTTTGCGATTATGGTTTGTTGCGTTGTCCACCATTTGGATAATGTTTTTATGTTACCGTCGGGGTGTTCACATGGGAGGGCTAGCCCGCGAGCTGGCCCTCCTAACCCCAAACCAACACACAAAACTTTAAATATATGTGAAACCCATAATGGTTAAGAACCACTAGTGCGACTCAACGGTAAGTCACAAAGTTTGTTGGGAGAAAGTTTCGGGTTCGACCCCCCAGCCTGCCACACAATTTTGTCACACTACACGCCGAGCCAACCTTTGGGGAGTGACACGAGGTGGCCTCCGGGCTTTCCACTTGTCCCCTCCTTATTGGTCTACCATTAACCAACTAAAACTTGCCAAATAACTGCACTTGTGAACCAATAAAAACCTGCCACTTGGCGAAGCATGATTGAGCACTGACAATCATTGACCTTGCACAGTGACTTGCCAAGTCAACAGTACAGACTGTTGACTGTACAGTTTTTTTTTCCAAAAATTTTTTCTATTTAGTAAAGCAGACAAAATGCGATATCTTCCTCATACGAACTCGGTTTTCAGTTAAACGAGTTGTGTTAGGATCCTTTTGCCGAGATGGATAGGGTCATTTAGGTTTCAAGTCATTTTGAGAAGTTTGATTTTTGAGCTAAATAATGAGTGCTTGATCATCTATTGTAACTTATGCCTAAGCTCTCTACACATGCCATCATATTGATCTGCTTATAAAATCTGATCCTGCAAGTTTGTACCATAAGAGCTCATAACTGCTATATGATTCACTTGTATCCCTCATCAGCTAAAAGCATATGCAACCCTATTTTATTTACCCTTGATGTACATGATCTTGAAGTCAAACTTGTTGATCATGGCCAACCATCTAGCTTGCTTTAAATTCAGATTTAGCTTATCAAATAGATATCTCAACCCACTGTGATCACTCATTAGTACAAACCTTATTCCAAGAATATAGTGCCTGCACATCTTCAATGCATGAATGATTGTTGCCAACTCAAGATCATATATCAGATAGTTATGCTCGGCACATTCAGTTTTCGTGACTCATAGCATACTACCTGCCTTTCTTGCATAAGAACTCCACCAATTCCTCTCTTGTAAGCATCTGTACACACTAGAAACTCTTTGTCTGGATCTGCAATCTTTAACATTGAAGCATTTGTCAACAACTTCTTTAACTGCTCAAAACTTGTTGCACATCCCTCTGTCCATTCAAATTTCTTATCTTTCCTCTGTAATGACATAATAGGATATGCAATCCAAGAGAAGTTCCTGATGAACCTCCTATAATAGCTTGTTAGCCCCATGAAGTATCTTACCTCATCCACATTTCTAGGAGTTCCCCACTACATTATAACTCTTATCTTCTCTGGATCCAATTTTATGCCTTCCTTAGAGACCACATGCCCCAAGTAATGTACCTTTGTCTGAAAGAAACTACATTTACTGAGCTTAGCATACAATTGATTCTCTCTCAACAATCTCAACACTACTGCTAAATGCTCGACATGTTCTTCCTCATTCTTAGAATATATCAAGATGTCATCAATGAATACAATAGCAAACTTGTCCAGATACGGACATAACACATTATTCATCAAGCACATAAAGGTAGTTGGAGCATTAGTCAAACCAAATGGAACTACAATAAACTCATAATGCCCATAATTGGTCTGGAAAGTTGTCTTGTATAAAATCCTCTTCCTTGATGCGTACTTGGTGATATCCGGATCCCAAATAAATCTTTGAGAATACTACGGCTCCCTTAAACCGATCAATTAAGTCATCAATCCTTGACAACAGATACTTGTTCTTGATGGTCACTTTGTTCAACAGTCTATAATCAATGCATAACCAAAGAGTACCATCCTTATTCTTCACAAAAAACACTGGTGCACCCCACAATGATACACTTGTCCTAATGTATCCTTTGTCCAACATTTAATTCAACTACCACTTCAAATCTACTAACTCTGGAGTGCTCACCCTGTATGATGCCTTTGATGTTGGTGCTGCCCCTAGTACCAATTTAATAGAAAAGTCTACTTCCTTGTGAGTCGAAAATTCTGAAATATTTGTTGGAAACACATCCTGAAACCACTGCAAGATTAGGTACTAGCTCAATATCTTTGCGTCCTCATCCTCCTTACCTTTATCACTTGAAATGTCTAATACAAATAACACACACCCATTTCTGCCACTGCGTTTTTCCTGCATAATTGTCACCATCCTAATTGATGTTGCTTTCTTCTTTCCCTGTAAGATTATTTGTTCTTCGTTGTCATCCAAGCACTCAATGGCTTTGTCATAATAGTCCACTTTAGTCCTATGAATATATAGCTAGTCCATACCCAAAAGCATACTATATGACCCCAACGGTAATACATTCAGGTGTGTTGAAGTAGGCATACCATTCAACTCAAATGCACAAGCTCTTACCCAATGATGAACTCTCTTCTTGGTACTTGTAGCCAACTGCACTAACCAAGATTTTGCATGCACTTATTTATTCAAACCACACTTATCCACCAAGTCAAGGTTAACATAACTATAATTAGATCCAGGGTCAATCAAAATAGAAAAAACTTGATCACAAAGCTTACCGTCCATCTCAATGATAGATCCTTGATGATATGCCTGCCTATTATCCAGCGCTGCACAAATACAAGGAATACTCTGCCCGACATCCTTAATAGTTTATGCCTCATGTGCACTATAGATTTGAGGCCTAACACCTTGAGTCTATGAACAATCCTTCCTAATAAGCTCCTTACCACATGTCCAACATTCCAATCGTCCTGTACCATTACCTCTATTATGTTGTTGTGACCCATGTCACTGTCTAGCTGCATTGAACTTATTATGCAGTGCAACATTCTCTTTCTCTTCTGCATTATGAGATCTTGCTCTTTTCATCTGCCATTTACCTTTACCTTTATCTTTCCCTTTCCATCCTTCCTGAGATTAATTCTTACGCTTTGACTGCTCATAACAGTGCTTCAATTTCCCAATAACTTCCTGAAGTGTCTGAGGCTCATCGTACTCAATCTAATCTTTAAATGCTAATGGAAATCCACTAAAAAATCTCTACAATTTAGCTTTTCATCCTTAAGATACGGTACATACCTCAACAGCTCCAGTGACTTGGTCGTATACTCCTCATCTGTCATCGACCCCATTTTAAGCTCATAGAGTTCCTTGGATTTGTTATCATAGTACCTTTCTAAAGAGTCTTTTGAATTTATGCCAAATCAACTCCTTGGTCCTAATGTCTCTGACCCATTTCACATCTTCTCACTAGATATTTGCTTTCCCTTTGAGGTTGAAGATAACCACTTTGACCTTCATATTCTTTGTATACTTATGTAGTTCAAATAACTTATGCATGCCAAGTAACCAAGCCTTTGCATCCTTATACTTCTTCAACTCCCCATCAAAAGTAGGTGGCTTCACTTTCTTAAACTCATTGGAAAGTATCCCCTATCACTCCTCCTGTAAGGGTGATAACAATGATGATCATAGTGCTTGTCAAAACTAGAACTAGAATAATACATGTGTCCATCACGTCTCCTATTTGGAGTATCAAAAAACTACCATCTATGATTATGTCATCTCTATATGAACTGTAATTAGTCCCATCCTCTTGTCCATAGTTGATCCGGAGTGGTCCATGTATCTGCAATTTTGATAAACTCTGAATAATTACTGCATTGGCTTCTGATTGTTTCTCTCATGCCTGCATGATTCTATCATTATCTGCTTTGCAACTCCTTATTTATTCCTTCAAACTCCTCAATGTGTCTTCTAAGTCATAAGAGTTCCCAAAACCACATTGCTCATATAATTCATAAGCATAATCTTTGTAGTCTACCATTTTGCTAGTCATATTGATCTCTTCCAGCAAGGCATACTATGTTAGCTAAATCAAATCATAAACAAACCAACGTACCTTAGTATAACTCGAGGAGGATATCTCACCTGCAAGACCAACCAGATTAGCATAATACATATATAAACATACTCATATCATCATTTAATCATCATCTCAACCATTATCCAGTCATCAATGCATGACCATACCCACCACATATCATGACCTCATGCATGGTAACTACAACCATATCATTGTATGCATAACAACATATGTATGACATGCACACATACACATTATATACAAACATTGACATGCATAACTACTGCATATCTGACATACATTCATAACAATTACATTCAACAACGACACCATCAACTTTCCCATGGAAACACAGCTAAAACCATACCCAACACAATTCACACACAACCAATACATAAAGCATAAACATAAGAACACATATGAAACTGACATGAATGCATGACCAACACACCGTTCATCTAGTGTAAAGGGTGAACCATCCTCTGATACCACTCTATAACACCCTCCTCCCACATCTAATCAAGTAACTGACCAACTAGGGTAAACATGTGACGAGAGGCTACTATGATATGATTCAACCTCCTAGGTCACCTTAAGGAAGTGGAACTGACAAAATACAACCAAACTGACCATCCACACATCCTAAAGAACCTCCAAGAGCTACCCCACCTTTCCAGGTGACCAACCATAGAGGAAACTCAACAGTTCAAGGACCTAGAGCCCCAATCGCTCCCTTGCCAAGCCCTCCAAGTGACTGAGGGTCCTAGTCGCTCCCATAAGCCTACCTGAGTGCAACTGTAGCCTTTTTCTACCAATTCTATGCCAGCTACTGCAAGATTTAAGTTTAAATTCTAGGGCTAGGACCCAATCGCTGCCGAAAACTTCATGGAAGTTAAAGAAATGAAAAAAAAGCATAGATACAATGATACAAATGTAAATGCTTGAACAACGACTTGACTTGACCCCTACTTGCCATGACATGCATTTCTTCAAACATGTCACAAATATACATTCTATAGGTCATAATAACATGTATGAGCATAGGGGTCTTATACTTATCTGAGAATCGCTAAGAAGCATTGGTGCCTTATCACATTAGTTGCATTATCATCTATTAGGTTATAGATTCATTGGTCAATCATTTACAAATCAAAACATGATGAGAACCATACATTTTCACTATCATAAAACATATTCATAAGTAGCATATAAACAACAGAAATAATGAGGATACAACAACCATAAGTGCCACATATGAACTAGTACATTTTCTCATAAAATACCAAGGAAAGGAACTCTTATTAATGAATGAAAAGGCCAACCTGGTATGGGACTACCATGTTCCACCTAACCATAGATTGGATGAGCCAAATCTCTCTTCATCCAATCACCCCCATGCCATATTCCAAGCATGAATGTGGGACTCATAACTGAAAGAAGAACCGAATGAGCATGGATGCCACCAGATTTCTCCACCTACACCGTGAGGAATTTTATTGCCTCCTAGTCCCTAGGCTTTACCGCAACCCACAATCTGATTCAGAGGTCACTAGGCCATGATCAAGACACCACCCTCCAAGCTTTACCGTATATCCTGCCATTCATCGGTAAGGATTCCTAGGTTTGATCAAGGGCAACCACCTCTAGGCTTTACCGTATATCTTGCCATTCACTGGCCGAAAATTCCTAGGCCCATCGAGGCACACAATACCTGGCTTTACCACAACCCACAGTCTACTTCAGGGGTTATAGGCCAGTGGCTTTACCGCAATCCACAATCTGGTTTAGGGATCACTAGGCCATGTGTTTTTCCCTTCAGGGATCCACCTCACTCAACTTCGAATCCATTTGACAATCCAGCTCCATCAAAACATGAGAATCCATCACCTCAAGGCTATCCAGAAATGGCAAGGCAAGGTTGAAGATCACTATTACACCTAGAAAAACCCATGCCAATGACAACAAGAGAACCAAGAACACACATGCATAACCATGCATGCCAAATATAACAAGGAAATCACACATGCAAATCGATACCTACAAGTAACCCCGTTGTAGCTACTTAATCTTGCTCTTCCTTGCTTGATCTTTGCTTCCTCTTTTCCTTCTTCACCTTTCTTGATCCAATGCTTAAGTGCTCCAAGAAAACTCTAAGTGTCCAACAGTGTGTGAGAGAGAATAGAGAGAGAGCTCTAAAACTAAACTGACCAAAAGGTACCAACTGATCCTCGGAAGCCTTTTTATTAATGTGGCCTATATTTTCTTCATTTTTCCATTATTTTCTTTTCCTCCTCACATGCAACATTTGACCTTTCACCTTCCTTTTCTCTTAATTTTCATTATTGTCATAAATAATTGCCAAAAATGCCATTTTGCGTTTCCAAATCCTTTGCCATTGCCTTTGCCAATTTCCTTAGCCATAATAAACCAAATGAATGCCTGAACTAGGATGTTTTTGCCCAACATTCAACTTGGAATAAGTGTCCCATAACCGTGGTTATTATTTTTCCTTTATTAACTTTATTTACATGGAATTTTCACCAAGGCTGTTACAATCAGATGGATGTGAAGAAAACATTTCTCAATGGAGTGATTGAGGATAATGTGTACATTTAACAACCATAAGGTTTGAGACCTTCGACAGAGAGTCACATGTGTGCAGACTCAAGTGAGCATTGTATGGATTGAAGCAAGCACCCTGTGCTCGGTACACTAGGATCGACAACTATCTCACTAGGTTGGGCTTCACCAAAAGTAAAGTAGATGCAAACCTTTATCATATTGTTGTTGAAGCTAAATTATTGATTATTGTGTTATATGTCGATGATTTAATTTTAGGCGACGATGAAAAGTTGATTAGTCCTTGCAAAGAGGATCTTACAAGAGAATTCAAGATGAAGGACATGGGTCTCATGCATTATTTCCCCGGTTTGGTAGTATGGCAAGGAGATGGGGAACTTTTTGTCTCTCAAGGCAAGTATGCCAATGAGATACTGAAGAAGTTTCGAATGGAGAGTAGCAAACCCATGGACACTCCTCTAGCATGCAGTGGGGGGAAGGAGGATGCCACTTCAGCTGAGGAAGTGGAGGCTACCATTTACAGACATCTTGTGGGTTCACTTATGTATTTGGTGAACACATGACCAGACATGTGTTACGCAATTAACCAACTTAGTCAAGCAATGTTAAGCCAACCAAACTGTATTGGAAGGCAACAAAGCATGTGTTGAGATACCTTGGCGGCACTACCCATTTTGGTCTTTGGCACAAACGAAAAGAGGGAGTGAAGCTTCAAGGCTTCACATATGCATATTGGGTAGGGAGTTCATCATACATGAAGAGCACATCAGGAGGAATTTTCAGTGTTGGGTCAGCAACAGTTTCTTGGTACAATAGGAAGCAGAGATATGTGGCACTCATCTCAACAGAAGCAGAGTACATGGCTACAAGTCAAGCAACATGTGAGGCAATATAGATGAGAAAGATTCTTGTTGGGTTATTTGGTTAGATGATGGATCCTACTATGATTTACTGTGATAATAAAAGTTGCATCAAACTCTTTGAGAATCCAGTATTTCATGATTGATCCAAGCATATTGACATCTGGTATCACCATTTACGGATTGTGTGCAAATGTGGATCATGTTGTTGGAATACATTCTTACAAAGGAACAATATGCATATATTTTGACAAAGGCTTTTCCAAGAGGCAAATTCAAGTTCCATAGAGGAGGGATCGGGGTATTAGATAATCCATATCTTATTGAGAGGGAGTGTGAAAATGCAACAAGAAAATCTAGTTTTGACTTTGCCTTAGTCAAACTAGAATAAAATTTGAATTTCAAATAATACTTGGAGGTAGCTAACTAAGGTGGCATGGAACTTGCCACTGAGTTAATTCGAGTTGGAGAAACTTGAGTTTAGTTCAGTATGATTGATTGCTAATTTGTAGCAATCTATTTCAGTTATTGTTAGTTAAAATAGTTCTAATTGCAAGAGGAACTAATGGAAGATCGAAGAGTGGAAGTGGAACTTCAACTCACTGTAGTGATCAACCAGTTAACTAATCAATCAAACCAAAATAACTGATGCATGCAGAGAACTCGAGTTACCCAGTTGAGATTGGAGGTCAAGGGTAGTGTACTATCAGTTGTAAACTAATCCAAGTTATATAGGTGGTGCATGAAGTCAGAGATAAACCTAAAGGAATTATGCAATCCAGACTAAGGAATTTCCTTATCAATAAGGCCCTAATTCCTCAAGGAACAATGAGGGGAAATATGAGCTTGGTAGGCTGAGAAATTGGTTAAGTATTGACCAAAGTCAGTAAGTGAAGCAACATGATAAATTATACAGGTGCAGGTTGTGCTCAAGATTGAGCAAACTGTTGTAGCGGTTGCAACATCCTCCAAAATTTTGGTTTGCATCAAATTTCGGAGCCTCCCTTGAGTTTTTATTTAATGTTTGCAAGCACTCAAGCTCACCCCATGGGCTCGTGTGAGTCTTTACACCCTCTTTGCTTGATCGTTCAACAAACAACTTTTTGCATGTTGGTCACAATGTCACGCTTGCAACCATGTTCTGGTCGTGCATAAAGTCTATGCTTCGTGCGTGCATGTTGTGTTTGCTATGTAAACATTTGTCGCACTCACACACGAAGTTGTATGCACCATCATGCAAGCGTCGTCTTGGTCATTCAACGATCCATCACAAACATCACACTTGTTTCTCACACCATCGGTCAATCATGTAAAACATATGTTGTCTTGATGGTCTGAGGCATCTTTTCGTCAAGTTATGTTAAGTGTGTGTTCGCAAGGTCGTGTAAGAACAAATTCACTCATTCACACACTTAGTCATTTTTTCTAAAGTTCCAATGACCGGACCACCCTTTAACAACCGAACCTCCACCTTACAATCGACTAAACCGACTGTCACGAGAACAACGCAAAAGTGTCCAACAAGCCATTTTAATCTGCACTGCCCACAAGCTGATCAACCAACCCTCCTGCTAGTCAACCAGAGAGTTTGATCGGACAGTGACCCCAAGACTCACTCCCCTAAAAAATTGCGCACAAGATGTATACCTTGCCTGCTCTGTTGACTGAGAAAACTATGCAGACAGGGCGGACAGACACTAAGTGTTTGTCCCTGCCTCCCCTCAAGAATTGCAGAGATTTCTAAGCTAGCCCATCGGTAGCCCAACACCCCACTCAGCTAAGAAATTGCACAGAGGTGTCAAGTAGGTTAACTTTCTAGCAATTGCATAGTTTTTGTCTCCAGCAACCCCGCAGGCTGCTGCCATCTCCCTCTAGCAATTGTGCAGTTTTTGCTGCCAAGCCATCTCGCTGCCAGCTCCCTCTAGGAATTGCCATTTTTTGCTGCCAAGCAGCACCGAAAGCTCGCATCCCATCTTGAAACTTGCCTCATGCAGTTTCATAGCCTTGTCCTCTCTCCCGGTCACCTGCATTCGAAAGCGAATGACCATGAATCATGGTAGACTAGGAGGTTTATGGATTTGATGTTGTCTCGTCATGAGTGATTGCAGATACAGGTACATGAATAGACATGACGTGACGACATATGGGATTAATAAGGAGAGTACATGTAAAAAGATGTGTTCACGAATGGACGAACGGACGAACAAACGATGCATGCAAGGAGATGTGTTCACGAACAGACGACCATGCGAAGATGTGTTTGCCAACAAACGAATGGACGAGCATGCAAGGATGTGTTCGCAGACGGATGAAAGAACAAACATGCAAGGAGATATTTTCACGAACGGACGGACATGTCAAGCATGACAAAGTACAAGCAAGGAGTAATGCGCACATGCAACATCAAGCGAACCCAATGATCATCGAGGACTCTACACACCTTGCCATGTGGAGGTGAAGATGTGATACACCAAGAGAACATCCATCACTCAACAACACTGCATCTCGACATGCACACCAACATCAACATGAACATACTAGCAATTTCATGTCAATTCATTTCATGAGTCAGGTCGGCCACATCACTATTATGGGCCATAATGCTGTCAATCAATGCAATGTAACGTGGAAGTCCAAGAGACCCACTTGTAATTTGAAGAGTCATGTAATCTGAAAAGTCATGAAATTCAAACAGTCATGAGGGAAGTCGAATAGTCACAAGGGCTAGTTTCACCCTTGGCTATAAATACCCCCTCATTTGTACATGCAAAGGACTTTTTCACCTTGGCTCCTCCCACATAGCCTTGAGAGTCCGTAATCTTTTCTTTGAGGAGCGACTAGTGGCTCCAACGCCCAGTCCACGAGGTTAGTGATGTATGGTGTATCGATATGTCTTGGAACTTTTGCTGAATTCAAAAGCATACTCACATACCAGCACGTTTTCACACATGTGTTGTAATTGTTTGTAAGAATTAATCTTGAACACTTTTAATGTTGCTTTAATCTGCGTTAGACAATTGAACTCATTCAATTGTTCTAATACATATATTTATGAAAATGTGTTGTATAAGTTGTTAACATTGTCCTGCCCGTGTTGGTTACTTGCTCGGGCATCAGACAGAACCTTTCACGTAAACTTGCTATACCGACCGTCGCACTCGGGCGGATTGCCCCGCTGGGTGTTGTACATGCTATCTTCCTATGTGTGTTGTGACTACTGCATCAGTGTGGATTACTCTTCCGAAATTTGTGCATGTCCTATTGTGTTGTGTGTCTCTGACAGAGTTGGGACTTCCCCCCTTCCGACTGGAGACTTACTCCCACCCTCTCTCTCTGTTGTGAAAGAACCTTGACACAAGTAACACTAGCACTCACCAGGCACGCAAACCTTGTTGTTCGAAGACAAAGTAGACCACTCTCTCGCGCTGACAAGAGCTAAGGAAAAGATTTAAGATAATGGCAACCAGGCCATCATATTGGATAAGACTCCTACACCAAACGGTGTGAGGTCTAGTTGGGACTTCATACCAGGGAGATCCCATGAATGTTGGCGGGCCCAACACCATCAACATTTCTGGCGCTAGAAGGAGGGCTTCCAGTTGTTTATGGCTAAATGTCCTCTCACACCCACTCATCAATCATCTGGTTAAGGCAGTAACTTGCACTCCCCCTTACCTATGCATGACTCTGCAGTTGGTTACTCCTCACCTCTCAGGATTGAACACGAAATTTCATATCAACACCTTCGCTCCGTCTATCCCATCACCTGCCAATTCGCCAAAGCAGTCAGACTGATCCCAGGAATCCAATATCTTCCATATAAATAAAAAAAAGCCAAAAACCACTCCCACAAGGGTTGTTGTATAATCAGTGGAAGAATCAGTTCTTATCACACTTGGAGGCCTGACATAAGTTGTTGAGAACGGAGAGGAATCTCTGTCTTCCAACAGGGAGAACGAGACACCCTCATGATCTTGGGCTCAGACTCTGGTACAAGAGGTGCAGGGGAAGGCAACAGAGGAGGCGGAGGCGGAGATGAACCAACAAACTCAGAGTCAGAAACATCAGATTCTAAAGAAGAGGAGGAGGACGAAGAGCAAGAAGACATGGCTGACCAAAATCTAGAATGGATGACTTAGGGACCATTGGCTCTCCCGGGTGTTTTTCACAAGGTGTCAAAGTGGTCGAAGAGGATGATCACAAAGTTCGACCTTGAGAGCACAGTGAAGGTAGAAGATCACTTAGACAACTTCTACCTACAACTACAGACACTTGAGGTACGTTATGATGAAGTTACATGTAGACTGTTCCCATGTACCTATTAGGATATTCTGACACATAGGAAATAATTAAGTACAACTTGGTCTAGTATAGAGTTAAGTAAAGTGTGTTTCTTTACTATGTACATTTTGTAACTTACAATCCGACGGTCACGATATGTAGTGATCTGATGGTTCATTCTCTCCTCGGTATTACCGACACTTGATCCGTGGCTTAACACCCGATTGGTCCAAGATCTCTATTTAAAGAGAATGGAGGGTCATTTGTAGGGTAATCCGTCTATGAGAGAAGCATATGTAAATTTTCATTCTTTTAATAATAAATTGCCTGAAGTGGCCGCGTTGGCTCAGGCCATGGACTGTTTCCCTCTTTGAGGGTTTTAACCACGTCAAAATACTGGTGTATTGATCTGTGATCTGTTTGTGAGCGGCGTCCTTTGGTGTTCTGTCTGAGGAACTTACCCTGTAAATTCCTACATGGTATCAGAGCTATTTGAGGGCCGCGTTCGTTGGTGATCCAAATCTGAAGCCGGTAAAACTGCATCCGACTACCGTTTCCTAGATCTACTGTTTCTGACTGCTTTCGGGCCGAGAGGACTGCTCTGCTGTGTTGGGAGCATATGTTCCAGTGAGGAACCCCTTTCGTTTCACGCGAAAAGGTTTCCGGTAGCCCTAGCTACGTCATTTTTAAGATCTGGAGGTATATAGTGTTTATTTGCAGTTTACAGTTATTTTCTCTCTGTTTATTTCGGTTTTCGGTTTATTTACCTTTTTTTTTACTGGATCTATACCTTTAATTTCTGCGTATGCTCTTTGCCCTGCAACTCTATGCGATCTGGGCAAATCAGAAACAGAAAGAAAGGATTTTTCTCATGCGTATGCTCTTTTCCGTTGCGCCTTAGTGTGACCTCGGAAAATCAGAAACATTGAGGAAAATATTTAGTTTCCGGCTAAAGCTAACTTTGAGCCGCAAGGTTCGTTTTTGAAAATATTTAGTTTTCGGGTAAAGCTAACTTCGAGCCGCAAGGTTCATTTTTTTTTTTAATGTCCGTGTTGGGTTTTGTGTTTTTTGTTTTGTAGGGAAAAAGAGCTTTCTTAAAGCAAGCACGCAACCCAAAGCATCAACCCCCCCCCCCCCCCCCCTCTCTCTCTCTCTCTCTCAAACTTTTTGTATAGCTCACTTGGTGCAAAGCTAATTTATGAGAGTAGAGGTCTTGGGTTCAAGTCTCCATTTTGTGGGGGCGGATTTTTCATTTCCGCACATTCCCCCACTTCGTCGGCGACTTCATCAAATTTTATTCAAAAAGCCATAACTTCTTCATCCGGAAGCTGTTTTCAGAACCGTTTTTTTTTAAACAGCCTAATTTTTCGAGATCTTTCCATTGCAACACTTAGTTTCAGCATCTATAGCTTCAGTTTTTTTAAAATGGAAAGTCCATGCCAAGTTATTCTTGACAGCACCAACTACTTCCAATGGTGGTCCTACATTGTGGATTTACTTAGAAGTAAAGGTCTTTACAGAATAGCCACAGGCCAAGAGACCAAATTGAAAGATGAAGACAAGGCAGCTAAATGGGAAAATAGACAAGACCAAGCACGTGGGTTGATAGGGATGTCTATTTCTCCAGATCTTAGATTCCATATTGCAGAACTTGATACTCCTAATGAAGCAATGAAACAAATTACTAAAGTCTTTGGAATTAAAAATGAACTTAAAGCCCATCAACTTGAAAATGAATTGCTTACATTGGACCCCAATAATTTTTCTTGCATTGAAGATTTTTTGTCCAAGTTCAAGACCCTTAGACTTCTCTTGGAAGGTTTTAAGGTTAAGAAAGAAGATAGTAGCCTTATCTACTCCATTCTTACTAAGTTGGGACCAGCCTATTCTGTGTTTGTTTCCACCTTCCATTCTACAAGAGAAGCCTTCATTTCTCAAGGACAAACCTACAAGTCCCCTTCCTTTGATTCCTTTTGTGATTCTTTAATAAGAGAAAACGAAAAACTCTTACACCTTGGTCTTCTTCATCTTGAAACTCTTCTAAGAAAGCGTTAGCCGCCCAGCAGCAACCAAATCCAAAGAATCCTAAGAAGTTGTATCCTAAAAAGAATGGTCCTAAACCAAACAAGGGTCCTAAGCAATTTCAGCCTCAAAATGAAAAATCATTTCAACAAAATGATAAGACAAATAAAAACAAAGGGAAGAAGACTGATAGACATCGCAACTTTTGTAATTGAGATGGCCACTTAGAATCCAAATGCTTTCAGGAGATGGAAGCCTTGGAAGCAGCAATGAAGAAGCATAACATCCATTTGGAGCAATCTTCAACTTCAACTTCATCTTCAGGAATGGCATTTTCTGCATGTGGTTGTCAAGCATCTCGGTCTGGCTATGCACTAAATGTATCTTCTTCTTCTCATTCTCATGAGTGGCTCATTGATTCTGGAGCTTCTTATCACATGGCCAAAAACAAAGCCATGTTTTCTTCTTTAAATGATTGTAACACCAAAAATATATATGTTGGTGATGATAGATCTCTTAGTGTTGTAGGGACTGGAACTGTTCATCTAAACAATGGTCAACTTAATGATGTATTATGTGTTCCAACCTTATCCTGCAACCTTCTATATGTATATCAGATAACCCATTCAGGTGAAGGTAAAATCATTGAATTTTCACCTCACGATGTTGTAATTAAGGACCTAAGAGATCCTAGACAGATTTTAACTACTGGCATTGTTGATGATTCTACAAGGTTGTATAAGTTTCACAACTTTGGGTCATCAAATCTTCCCTCAGTATTTGTTGCTCATAATGATGAAGTGAGCAAACTTTGGCATGAGCGATTTGGTCACTTAAACTATCGCTCTCTTCATAATCTATGTAAAGAAAATATGGTGACAGGTCTTCCAATGGTATCTTGCAAAGATTGTTGAGATTGCAACAAGATGATGGAGCTTAGTGAAAAGAGTCGCCTTCACTAAGTGGGCCTGCAGGCTATTTTTGGCGCAAGTCTATTTTTAGACATATGGATCATGTCTATGGATTGCAGGTTGTTGTTTATGGATGATTGGTCAAGTTGGGAAAAATAGATGGACTTCTATTTTTTATCAAAGTGTGAGTGATCACAGTGTGAGTGATCAAAGTCTATTTTTAGACTGGCTGTCAAAAATAGAAAAGTCAAATATTATTATCTCACAATAATATTTGGACTATAAACTTAATCTTATTCTCTTGGAGCACTTCAGTTTGAGCTACAAAGGTGGCACATGCAGCTGTCAGAAGGAAATACGCTTTTCTTATGAGTCCGTTGAGTTGTTGCATGCATGACTTCAGTTAGAAATCAATCAGTTGAGTTTGGTGGAGTTGATTTTGGAGTTGATGAAGTTGTGTTCAGTTTAGCTTTGTTAGACTAGAGATGAGTTGGGTGAATTAGTTATTAATTAATTCACAAGTTATTAACTCATAATACAAAAAATGAATACATCAGTTAACTCAGTTGCATGTCAGTGCATGTTCAGTTCAACAGGGACAGGTGGTAGAGAATCAGATTGCTATCAGTTGTGACTATAGTTGTGCACCAGATCTTGCACAATCAAGGGATTGAGTATGCCAATGAGTTTGCTCACGTATTTTCCCACATTATAGCTTGTGCTCATGTCCAAAAAAGTGTGAGTGACTATTTTGCAGGTGAAAAACGAGTTTGGTGAGCCATTCTCATCAGTTCTTGAGCAGGTATTGAGCAGTGGAGGCAGGCAAGCAGTGGAAGAGATTTGGAGATCAGATCTGAGTTGTATTGTGTGTAACAGAGGTGGAGATACTTGTGAGAAGTATTATGTTGTGTAATGTTACATGACTCAATCATTAATATACAGATAGTTGGGGTTTTTAGCGATATGCTTTCCCCGGGATACATACTGTGTTAATGTGTGAATGCTCTTGATGTTTTATTGTTATTGATGTTGCTATATTGATGATCAACGTAGAGGAGCTTATGTATTGTGTATGTATTCCACAATAGTACATGATCAGGATAATCTCTTTTGAATATGTGTTAAATTATTCAAAATTTCTACATGGTGTCAGAGCTGTTGATCATCAGATCTACTATTCAGGAAGTGTTTACATTCTATTTCTCTAGGCAGAGCCTGTAATCGGGCCAGGTAGCCTCTGGATTCATCCTTCCTTTGGAAGGTGAAATATCCGGTAAAAGCCCATACAGTCAATCTCTGTACGAGAAATATTTTGTTCTCACGAATTCTAGATCGGAAGCAGTTGAGTTGGTTGCTGGTGGAATTCGAATTGCAGCAGTGTTTTCTTGGTGACAACGCAGCAATGTCTTTCAACGGATTGCGATTGGAGTATGCTCTTGAGGGCAGCTCAAACTATATTGCATGGAAGGACAGGATGGAGGTAGTATTGGATGATAACGGGCTGAAGGAGTTCATAAATACAGATATCCCAAAGCCTACTGATGCTGCTGAGGCGGAAGTTTGGCAAAAGAAGACCGCAAAATGTCGAAGGATTCTGTTGGAGGGCGTGAAGGATCACATTGTGTCCAGCCTCCATGGAAAGGCTACTCCATATTTGATGTGGAAATCATTAACAGAATTATTCCAAAGTAAGAGCGATCAGAGGAAGTTGACGCTCAAAGATAAACTCAGAAACATCAAATGCGAGAAGGGTGACAGTATTCCCAAGTATCTCACGAATTTCACTCAGTGTCGAGATGAGCTGGGAAGTGTGGGGGTTACTGTCGATGATGAGAACTTGGTGAGCTTGGCTCTCCTTGGTCTTCCGAAGAGTTGGCATTCCTATCAGGACTCTGTCAATGGTCGGGAGAAGTTGCCAGGATGGGAAAGACTATGGTCAGATCTTGTGCAGGAGGAGATCAGGCGGAGTACCAGGGACAGATCTTCGTCAAAGGGAGTTGATGAAGAGAATTGTTCTTTGGTTGCCAAAGCAAAGAAAGGGAAGAGCAAGAAAGCTTCTCAGACTGGTGCGAAAGGCAAGAAGCAGGATATGTCCAAGGTGAAGTGTTTTCACTATCACCAGCACAGACACTATGCCACAAATTGTCCGCAAAAGAAGAAAAACAAGCAAGCTGTTGGATCTGCAGGGGGAGAGGCCTTAGCTTCTCAGTTTGAGCTTGATTTTTCATTGATCGCATGCTTGGTTTCAAGTGTGATGGGATCAGTGTGGTTCTTGGACAGTGGTGCGTCTTTTCACATGACGGGAGATAGAGATTTGTTCTCTGATCTGGAGGACAAAGATCTTGGAGTGCACATCGAGATGGGCGATGATGGTAGATACAGTGCGACCGGTATCGGTACCATTTCCTTTGAGAGGGAGTCTGGTAAACCCTTTGTATTGAAGGAATTCATGCATGTTCCAGGATTGAAGAAGAATATCATCTCAGTGGCGATGTTAGAAGACAAGGGGTATGATGTTGTTTTCAGCGAGGGAAAGGCCTTCCTGCGCAGCAAGACAACTGGTGAGACCCGGAAGATAGGGGTTCGAGTGAGGAACCTTTATCAGTTGCATGTAGATGGATGCGCAGCAATGGCAGGCAAGGCAGAAGGATTGGTGAGCCGGGATGATGGCGAGTTGTGGCACAGGAGATTGGGTCACCTTCACCATGGAGCCTTGAAGATACTGCAGCAGATCACTACAGGGCTTCCTAAAGGCACACTTGCGCAGTCAGATCAGTGCAAGGGGTGTACTTTGGGGAAGTTTGTGAAGGCCACCTTTCATGAGAAGGATAGTCGCGCCACGACGATCCTTGAGAGAATTCACACAGACGTGTGTGGACCTTTCTCAGTTGCTTCGACAGCAAAACACAGGTATTATGTGATTTTTGTTGATGATTTCTCTCGTAAGTGCTAGATCTTCTTCATGCAGAAGAAGAGCGAGACATATTCAAAGTTCTGTGAATTCAAAGCACTGGTCGAGAAGGAGTCGGGGAAGAAGGTGAAGGCTCTTAGGAGCGATAATGGTGGTGAATACATCTCGGACGAGTTCAAGGATTTCTGCAAGACAGAAGGGATTCGTAGAGAGCTCATAGCTCCCCATAACCCACAGCAGAACGGGGTAGCTGAGCGGAAGAACAGAACGATTGTGGGTGTTGCACGGGAAATGTTGCATGATCAGGGCCTACCCCTTCACTTGTGGGCGGAAGCATGCAATACAGCAGTTTATGTGCAGAACCGTTGTCCTCATAGGATACTTGGCATGAGTACACCTGAGGAGACTTATTCTGGTAAGAAGCCTGATCTTTCTCATTTGAGGATTTTTGGTGCTAACGTTTACATGCATGTGACGAAGGATGCCAGGAAGAAGTTGGAGCCGACTGCAGAGGTTGGGATATTTGTGGGGTACACTGATACGCCCCACAACTATCGTGTGTATTTGCCAGACAGTGGTAAAACTGTTGTGCGACGGGATATAAAATTTGAGGAGGAGAAAGCCATGAAGTGTTCACTTGAGAGGGAGCTACACTTGCATGCAGATGAGGAGCTATTAGTTCCTAAGGATGAGCTTCAGGACGTGGATCAGCCACAGGTCGAGGTTCATGGAGTGGAAGAGACCACTCATGCAGCGCCAACCATCAGAGGGCGAAAGCGCTTGACAGAAGCTGAGCGACTGGCTCAAGATGCAGAGAAAGTTGTAGGACCACCTACAGCCCAACGCAGGCAGAGACAGTCACCTGATCGGTACACTGGATACATGGCTCTTATGAGCAAGTGTGTTGTGACTGAGCCATCCTCTTTCGAGGAAGCTATGGAGGATCCCGCATGGGTAGACGCCATGGTGGAAGAGTATGATTCTATTGTCAGAAACAGTGCATGGGAGATTGTTCCTAGACCGGAAGGGAAATCAGTGGTGGGTTCGAGATGGATCTACAAAGTTAAGCAGGCAGCTGACGGGAGTGTGGAGAAGTACAAGGCAAGATTTGTTGCCCGAGGCTTTTCACAGATCGAGGGGATCGATTATGAGGAGACCTTTGCACCTGTCGCAAGGTATTCTTCCATACGGACGATTCTTTCTCTCTCAACGCAGATGGGATGGCACATTCATCAGATGGATGTGAAGACTGCGTTCCTCAACGGAGTCATTGAGGAGGAGGTGTACATTGAGAAACCCGAAGGCTTTGAAGTCTTCAGCAGCGAGTCGCATGTGTGCAGGCTCAAGAGAGCGCTATATGGGTTGAAGCAAGCACCACGTGCTTGGTACACACGGATAGACAGCTATTTCACAGGACTTGGATTCTCCAAGAGCGAGGCGGATCCGAACCTATACCAGATTGTGGTGGAGGGTAAGTTGCTTATCATTGTACTGTATGTTGATGATTTGATTCTAACGGGTGATGAGTTGTTGATACTGTCATGCAAGAAGGATCTTGCTACAGAGTTTGAGATGAAGGATTTGGGCCTCCTTCACTATTTCCTGGGATTGGAAATATGGCAGCGCAGTGGTGGACTGTTTGTTTCTCAGGGCAAGTATGCTCGGGAGATACTGGAGAAGTTCAACATGCATGGATGCAAGCCTGTTGATACTCCTCTTCCTGGAGGTTGGAGGAAGGAGGATGCCACTTCAGGAGAAGAAGTGGATGCCACTGTTTATCGACAGTTGGTGGGGTCGCTGATGTATTTGGTCAATACACGACCTGATATATGCTATGCAGTTAACCAGCTTTCACAAGCTATGGTTAAGCCTACCAAGCTCTTCTGGAAGGCAGGCAAGCATGTATTGCACTACTTGAGAGGCACATCAGGATATGGTTTGTGGTACAGACAGGAGGATGAGGTGAAGCTATGTGGCTTCACGGATGCAGATTGGGCAGGGAGCCCAACAGACAGAAAGAGCACATCAGGAGGGGTCTTCAGTATTGGATCAACAACAGTTTCTTGGTACAGCAGGAAACAGAGATCCGTGGCACTCAGTTCAGCAAAGGCTGAGTATATGGCAGCAAGTTTGGCTGCATGCGAGGCTATATGGATGAGGAAGATCCTAGTTGGTTTGTTCGGTTCTCATTTGGATCCTACTGTGATTTACTATGATAACCAGAGTTGCATTAAACTCTCGGCTAATCCTGTATTTCATGATAGATCTAAACATATTGACATCAGGTACCATCATATCAGAGATTGTGTGCAGCGGACGATCATGTTACTTTCGTACATTCCAACGGAGGATCAGGATGCTGATATTCTGACGAAGGCTCTCACCAGGAGCAAATTCGAGTACCACCGAGGCAGGATAGGGGTTGCTGATAATCCATATCTTGTCGAGAGGGAGTGTTGAGATTGCAACAAGATGATGGAGCTTAGTGAAAAGAGTCGCCTTCACTAAGTGGGCCTGCAGGCTATTTTTGGCGCAAGTCTATTTTTAGACTATGTCTATTTTTAGACATATGGATCATGTCTATGGATTGCAGGTTGTTGTTTATGGATGATTAGTCAAGTTGGGAAAAATAGATGGACTTCTATTTTTATCAAAGTGTGAGTGATCACAGTGTGAGTGATCAAAGTCTATTTTTAGACTCGCTGTCAAAAATAGAAAAGTCAAATATTATTATCTTACAATAATATTTGGACTATAAACTTAATCTTATTCTCTTGGAGCACTTCAGTTTGAGCTACAGAGGTGGCACATGCAGCTGTCAAAAGGAAATACGCTTTTCTTATGAGTCAGTTGAGTTGTTGCATGCATGACTTTAGTTAGAACTCAATCAGTTGAGTTTGGTGGAGTTGATGGAGTTGTGTTCAGTTTAGCTTTGTTAAACTGGTTGTATTTAGTCTAACTGGCAAATCGACTAGAGATGAGTTGGGTGAATTAGTTATTAATTAATTCAAAAGTTATTAACTCATAATACAACTAATGAATACATCAGTTAACTCAGTTGCATGTCAGTGCATGTTCAGTTCAACAGGGACAAGTGGTAGAGAATCAGATTGCTATCAGTTGTGACTATAGTTGTGCACCAGATCTTGCACAATCAAGGGATTGAGTATGCCAATGAGTTTGCTCACGTATTTTCCCACATTATAGCTTGTGCTCACGTCCAACAAAGTGTGAGTGACTATTTTGCAGGTGAAAAACGAGTTTGGTGAGCCATTCTCATCAGTTCTTGAGCAGGTATTGAGCAGTGGAGGCAGGCAAGCAGTGGAAGAGATTTGGAGATCAGATCTGAGCTGTATTGTGTGTAACAGAGGTGGAGATACTTGTGAGAAGTATTATGCTGTGTAATGTTACATGACTCAATCATTAATATACAGATAGTTGGGGTTTTTAGCGAGATGCTTTCCCCGGGATACATACTGTGTTAATGTGTGAATGCTCTTGATGTTTTATTGTTATTGATGCTGCTATATTGATGATCAACATAGAGGAGCTTATGTATTGTGTATGTATTCTGCAATAGTACATGATCAGGATAATCTCTGTTGAATATGTGTTAAATTATTCAAAATTTCTACAAAGATGGTGTTTGTTCCGGATGTGTACTCGGAAAACATCATGAGGACAGTTTTGAAAAACGTGCCTCTTGGCACGCCTCAGCCCCTTTACAGCCCGTGCATAGTGATTTATGTGGTCCACTTCCAGTGGCTACAATTATTTCTTAACTTTCATTGATTATTTCTCCAGACGCACTTGGGTCTACTTCTTAAAACTCAAGAGTGAAGTATTTAACATGTTCTTGGCCTTTAAGGCCTTTGCTGAAAACAATCTGGACATCTAATTCTTAAGCTAAGATCTGATAATGGTGGAGAATATGTTAAAAACACATTCATCAACTTTTGCACTGAGAATGGAATTCAAATGCAACATACTGTTCCATACACTCCACAACAAAATGGTGTAGCTGAAAGGAAGAATCGCACCTTAAAGGAAATGGCTAATTGTATGCTTCAATCTAAAGGACTTAGTCTTAATTATTGGGCAGAAGCAATTAACTGTGCAAATTACATAATAAATCGCACTCCTACTAAGGTTTTAAAGAATATCACTCCAGAAGAAGCATGGAGCTCAATCAAACCAGATGTAAGTCACTTTCGTGTTTTTGGAAGTGAAGCATGGGCCCATATTCCAGATGAGAAACATAAAGCTTTAGAACCTAAGAGTGAAAAATGTATTTTTGTTGGATATTCTGAAGATGTCAAAGGATATAGACTTATTCCACTTAAGTCCAAAAATGTTCTCATTAGAAGAGATGTAAAGTTTGTTGAAAATATATCGGCCTGCGAGCCTAGTTCGGCGGATGTGCCACCTCTCCCTATCTCTTCTACTTTTGAAAATATTTCTTCTTCAGATGATGAAAGCGAGGATGAAAATCCTCCCCCACCTTCTCAAGATCCTCCTTCAGCTCCTCAGCTTCCAAAATGGGTCCGTGCTACTCGGGATGCAGCAGGTGATCTTGCCGGTGATCCTACAGATCAGCGACGTACACGTTCTCAGTTCGAGAGAGCCTCTTCTTTACTGGCTCAAGCTTCAGTGAATTATGATCCTGACACCTTTGCAGAAGCTTCAGGCCATCCAGATTGAGAAGCCGCTATGAATGAAGAATATCATTCATTATTGGCAAATGATACATGGGATCTTGTTCCTCTACCAAAGGGACGAAAACTTGTTAGATGCAAATGGGTTTACAGAACCAAGTATGGACCAGATGGGAAAGTTGATAAACATAAAGCTCGTCTTGTTGCTAAGGGTTTTTCACAAGTTGAAGGCATTGACTACACTGAAACCCTCTCCCCTGTTGCCAAAATGAACTCTATCCGCCTTGTTCTTTCCCTTGCTGCTTCTTTCAAATGGGAAGTCCATCATATGGATGTTAAATCCGCCTTCTTGCATGGGGACTTGCATGAAGAAATATATATGGAACAACTTATTGGCTTTATACAAACAGACTCCAGCCTTGTATGTCGACTTAAGAAATCCCTTTATGGTCTCAAGCAAGCTCCTCGAGCTTGGTATGCCAAAATGGATAACTTTCTTTTAGAATTTGGCTTCTCTAGGTGTCATTCTGACACTACTGTCTACACCAAGAAAGTGGGCAAGTCTCTTATCATTCTTGTTCTTTATGTTGATGATCTTATCTTGGCTAGTAGTGATCCCAACCTTATAAACCATGTGAAGTCTAGCCTTAAAAGGAAGTTTGAAATGACAGACTTAGGACACTTACATTATTTTCTCGGTCTTCAAGTCTTGCAATCCAAGGAAGGTATTTCCCTTTCTCAGTCCAAGTATGCCTATGATATTCTACGCCATTTTCACATGGAAGACTGTAAGCTAGCCCCTTCTCCCTTTCAGTCTGGAGTCAAACTTTCAGTCACTTGTACTTCTCCTAAAGTTGATGCTACCTTATACCGTCAACTTGTAGGAAAACTTTAGTATCTAACCCATACTCGTCCTGACCTTTCCTTTGTTGTTGGCCTTGTTGCTCGGTTTATGCAAAACCCCAGTGAAAGTCATTGGAAAGTAGCTAAAAGAATACTTCGTTATGTTCGAGGTACAGTTCAGTTTGGGATTCATTGCAGTGCCGAAGCATCTCCTCTATTGGTTGGTTTCACTGATTCCGATTGGGCTGGTGACCCTGATGATCGGAAGTCCACTACAGGTTATGTGTTCACTCTTGGTTCAGGACCTATTACATTGGCTTGCAAGAAACAAGGTGCCATTTCTCTTTCTTCAACAGAAGCAGAGTATCGTGGTGCCGTAGAAGCTAGTAAGGAAGCCTTGTGGCTTCGTCAGATCCTGTCAGAGTTTGGCTTTCAGCAGCAGCATCCGACTACACTTTGGTGTGATAATCAAAGTGCCATTCAGCTATGCAAAGATCCAGTCCAACATCAGCGCAGCAAACACATTGAACTGCACATGCACTTCATCAGAAAGCTCATTCACGACCATGTTCTTGAAGTGCAATATTGTTCAACAGATGATCAAGTTGCAGAAATCTTTACAAAGGCTCTCACAGAGGCGAAGTTCACTAAAATTCGATTTATGGTTGGAGTTCAGGAAGTTGTCACTAAGGGGGGATAGGCTCTAGTGCCTCCTTCCTTCTCCTATTGTGTCATATTTGTAAATCCTTCAATCCTATCCCAAGTTGTTCTTAAGGGGGGATGTTAGGATATTCCGACACATAGGAAATAATTAAGTACAACTTGGTCTAGTATAGAGTTAGGTATAGAGTTAGGTAACGTGTGTTTCTTTACTATGTACATTTTGTAACTTACAATCCGACGGTCACGATATGTAGTGATCCGACGGTTCATTCTCTCCTCGGTATTACCGACACTTGATTCGTGGCTTAACACCCGATTGGTCCACGATCTCTATTTAAAGAGCATGGAGGGTCATTTGTAGGGTAATCCGTCTATGAGAGAAGCATATGTAAATTTTCATTCTTTTATTAATAAATTGCCTGAAGTGGCCGCGTTGGCTCAGGCTGTGGACTGTTTCCCTCTTTGAGGGTTTTAACCACGTCAAAATACTGGTGTATTGATCTGTGATCTGTTTGTGAGCGGTGTCCTTTGGTGTTCTGTCTGAGGAACTTACCCTGTAAATTCCTACGATACCTTGGATGGTCGCGCAACTGCATGGTATTACAGCCTTCCTGTCAACTCCAGACAAAACTAGGGTATGTTCAAATGTATGTTTCTGGAAAAGTTTGTTGATGAAAAGACCCCAGCCATGTTACTCAAAGAATTGGGAAGCCTGAAGGTAGTGGGGAAAGAAAAGCTAAAAGATTTCATAAAGAGGTTTCTGCGAATATTGAATAAGTTCATAGCGGACACAAAACCTCATGACTCCATCACCATCAATTACTACACGTCTGCACTGCCAACCAGCATTGCATAGTTCGTCAAGCGAGCTACAAAACCGACATTGTTAGAAACTACGAAGAGGAAATCGCTGTTGAAAAGGACCTGCGCATGATTGGGGTCATCAAGGATGATGAACCAACAAAGGACCCCAAAGAGGCGAGAAGAAAGCCACAGGCTGCGGCGAGCAAGGGTAAGGATATGGAAACAAGTGATATTGAAACCCTTACTCGCCTTGTCAAAAACTTGACAACAGAAGTGTTCGAGCTCAAGCAACAAACCATTGACACATCTGCGAACAATTGACCACCCAGATAGAGACAAGGAAGCATGTCATCAGGCAGCAATTGTCTCCCAACTAAAACTACACAGAGCTATGTGTTCCAGCTCGAACAATGCGCGAATGACAAATTTTGTTCATTTCATGAAGATGAACACTCAGAAGGGTCTTGTTTGGACTAGAAGCGAGTTGCAGTCTTAGTATGAAACCACACACTTGACGTAACAAGCAGTGCACAGGGATAGCCGGGAGATACAGACAATGACGAAGATGTTGCGCCAGATGAGGCGTCAAGCTCTGGGAATGTGCTAAACATGTATCAATGCTTGCAAGCAGCGTAGAAGACGAACATCGAGAAGCAACCCCAAAAGCAAAATGATCATTACAATCTCAGAAGTAAGGGGGCTCCCATTACACTTGGGGAAGTGAAACAAAATCTTGAACTATTGGGAAGGTTGATCCACCATCCATCCAAAAGTAGAAAACACAAAGCAAGCCCAGGAAGACAGTGACGGGCAAGAGTACGTCCATGAGTATAAAACTACATAACACTCTGTCGGATAACACGAAGGCCAATCTCACCTCGGACACCTCAGTGAGTCTACTTCCTCTGGATTACAACATTGTGGAAGACATGAAGAAAACTCGTGAAAACATTAGTTTGTTCGAGTTTGCTAAGATCTAGAGTCAGCGGGACATCCTGCTGCTCACACTAGAACAAACATCAGCAGACAATGCAGCCTCTACCAGCAAGGGAGAAAGCACACATCCCATATCACTATCAACTGTGCTAAACAGACTCTAGATGGAAGAAGCAAACTCTATTTTCTCTCCATTCCTTCTTTTGTTTGAAATCTTCAACTGTAATGTTCACAACTATTTGGTTGATTCTGGTGCAACAACCAACATTATGCCGCTCTCCATTGCTAGAAAGATCAATGCGTAGTGGAGAAAGACATTTGCTCAGATCATCCAACTTGATTGAACATCTGCACCAACCATTAGTGAACTTCGCGACGTGATCATCATACTATCTCATGACGGTCGAGTTCACCAGTGCATAAACATTATTGTTGTGGACATACCGGAAGCGTATGGCTTACTACTCAGCAGATACTGGTCCAGCAAGTTGAACGGATACTTTGCTACAGACTGGTTGCACATGTGGCTTCCGTACAAGGGAAAAAATAATCAAATCCGAGTGTTATCCGAGAGATATATGAGGCACAATGTCACTCCCATCAATGGTGAAAATAAACAGTTTGCCTTTGTATAGCTCATGTTCGATAACTACCTCTTGGAAACAACATTGGGGTGTTATCCTACATGGCCAGCCCCAACCCCACCAGACACGCAGTTGGGTCTCCTTCCTTGCCCAACTGATGGAAATGAAACATGTACAGTACATTGTAACATTAGTAGCAGTAGCAGTAGAATTAGTGTAAGTGCGTCGAACGATCTGTGTACATACGAGTTGTGGACAATGTACTTTGACGTATCAAAGACACATGATGGCGTAGGGGCTAGATGTGTCTTGATCAACCCAAATAACAGGAAGCATCTGATCTCGATTTGCTTGAAGTTCGAGTGCACGAACAATGTTGGTGAATACGAAGCACTCGTGTTGGGCTTGCAAAAATCCATTAGCCTCAATGTGGTCGCACTCAAAGTGGTAGGTGATTCAGAAATAGTGGTATGGAAGGTATGTAACACCATTCACTGTTTATCACCACATCTCAAAAGTTACCAACAAGAGATATGGTGATTGATCTCTAACTTCCAAGCATTCAATATCATTGTTGTACCAAGAACGCATAATACAACTACCAATGCTTTCGCAAACGCAACTTCTCGAGTGTCACCGCTTAGGGATAGATTTATTGTTGAAATTTTGTATAGACCATCTATACTGGATAACATAACTAATTTACACGTGTTTGATGATGATCAATAGATACTGCATTTCATGGCGAACATCGATACCTTCAAGGATGCGGAGATAGACGAAGACGAGCATGAGCAAACTTTGAAAGTTGGGGCAGATATCAAGAAAGGCGACCTCATTCCCAAAGGTGTGGCATCTTTAGAAAAACTCTATGATCTGTAAGAATGTTTTCAGGGGCCGAAGAACAAAAAATCCATAGCTCTACCATGATGCACAAACTAATCAACTTGGGAACATAACAAGATCCAAAGTTCGTCAATCTCGGTACGTGTTGAACGTAGCAGGAGCGACAAGCCTTTGTCTACTTGTTCAAACAATATTGGGATGTGTTCGCATGGACATATGATGATATGAAAACTTATTACACACGAATAATCCAACACATCATTCCAATCAAAGAAGGGGTCAAGCCATATCATCAGAAGTTGAGGAAAGTACACCCATCACTTGAATCCCTCATACAGAAAGAGCTCACCAAGTTGTTGGATGCGCGGATCATATACAGAGTCGTCATTGTAATTGGGTTTCAAACCTTGTTCCTGTACATAAGAAGTTTGGGGAAATCCACTTGTGTGTTGATTTCCGGAACTTGAACTGTGTCTCGGACAAAGACAATTACCCCATGCTGTCTATGGAGCAATTTCTGCAAACACTATCTGGGGCATAAATGTTTTCCTTACTTGACAGGTTCTCACGATATAATCAGGTTCTGGTAGCTGAACTTGATAGACTCAAAACTACCTTATGGACCAAGTGGGGTATGTTCGCATACAGACGAATTTCATTCGAACTCGTGAATGCAGGGGCAACCTTTCAACACGCCATGGACATCGCCTTCCACGGACTCATCGGACAGAGCATAGTGGTGTACCTCGATGATGTGACTGTGTTTTCAAGAAAACGAGAAGACCACATACGCCATCTGAAGAAAATTTTTGAGTGATGCCAGAAATACGGGATTTCCTTGAATCCCAAAAAGAGCATATTTGCAGTGTCTGAGGGGAACCTCCTTGGACACATCATTTCCAAGAGTGGGATCAAGGTTGATCCGGATCAGGTCCGAACTATCACACAGATCCCTCACCCAGCCAACAAGAAAGCAATGCAGTCCTTCTTGGGAAAGATAAACTTCCTCTGGAAGTTCATCTCAGATTATGTGTAGATAGTCAACCAATGCAAGCCATGATCAAGAAGGATGCAGTTTACAACTGGGGCAAGAGGGAAAAGTACGCATTCACATGTATCAAGCAGGTTATTGTAGAAGCGCTTGCACTCTACAACCCATATTTCATCAAATACTTCCCATTATACGCCTTCACCTCCGACAACTCACTCGTTGTATTACTCACTCAGAAGGATGAGATGAACGACAAACATCCCATCTCCTTTATGAGCGCAAACATGCAGGGACTTGAACTCAACTATCTCGTCATTGACAAACAAGCATATGCGGTATACAAGGCGGTGAAACACTTCAGACCCTACTTGTTAAAAAACCATTGCATAGTCTATGTGCCTCACCCAGCAATGCGCTCACTGCTTGTACAACAAGAGTTGGGTGAACGGTGTGCGAACTGGATAATAAGCTTGCAAGAATATGATCTTGACATCAGGCCAGTTCACACTGTCAAGGGTCATGGTCTCTAAGACTCGCAGCTGAGGCAGTACACGCATAGGAGGAAGAAGAAGAGCTCGCCGGTTGGGAGCAGGAAATTGAGATGTATGATGTAGTGTGAGCACCACCCACTATAAATGGAAACTCTTGGTACGTAGATGTGTGCCAGTACCTTGAGCAGGGCACCATACCCTCTCACTTTTCCATCAGACAGAAGAGGGCATTGCGTCTAAAAGCTTTATCTTATCAGTTGGTGCATGGAGTGCTTTACAGAAAGCACAACAACGAAATCTTGCTCAGGTGGCTAGAGGCACATGCATCAGAGAAGGTCTTGCAAGATCTGCATGACAAACCAACCGGGGGTCACTTCGCAAGAAATACCACTGCGCACAAATTTATGTGAGCCGGTTTCTATTGGCCCACATTATTCAAGGATGCACACTTTTACGCCCACAAGTGCCTGGTCTGTCATCAATGCGTCGACAGAACGTGAAGGTCAGCAACCCCACTGCACCCTGTTGCAATGACTAAATCGTTCCAACAATGGGGCCTAGACATCATCGGGGAAATTTTCCGACATTCGTCGAAACAACACTGCTACATTCTTACAACAACTAATTACTTCACGCGGTGTACATAAGCAGTTCCACTCAAGCAAGTGAATGAGCAGGCAATCATCAGCTTCCTCTAGTAAAACGTCATCTCACACTTTGGTATTCCAGTATCACTTGTGTTTGATAATGCAACGTAATTTTCATCTTTAAAGCTTTATGATTTTTCATTACAAAATGGTATTGTGCTGAAAGACTCATCTAACTACTACCCACAAGGAAACAGTTTTGTAAAATCCATGAATAAAAATCTTATCCATATAATAAAAAAGACCGTTTACTCTAAGCAGCATAAATGGCACTCTACTTTGACGAATGCTTTATGGGCTGACTACATAACACCCAAACCCTCTATCAATACCTCACCGTACTTCTTGGTCTATGGTAAAGAGGAGATTCTACCACACAATATCTACTTGCCTGCGCTTCAGTTGTCTCAAGAATCCCAAGGCAAGCCTTGCATGCTAGTTCAAAGTAAGATGGATACACTTCACAAACCGCGGGAAGAAAGGATGAAAGCAAAAGAAAAGTTTACACTCCACTAGAACCGTATCAAGAAATGGTTTGACAAGAAGTTTGCAGGGAAAACTAACTTCGATGTTGGTGACTTAGTCTTCAAATGGGATAAACCCCATGAAGACAAAGGCAATCATACGAAGTTCCAATCCCTGAGGATTGGTCCGTACACAATCCATGAGAAGCTTACACACATTCCATTTTCAATCACTAGATGGGATGATTGGCAACTGATCCAGGTGGATATTGGTGGCCACCTGCCAAGTCCACCTGGACCCCCACCATTGTCTTTCTCAGCATTTTCAGTTTCCTTAATTGTAGCACAACTTACTATTTTTAGCAGTTTTTCGGGTCCTGAACTTCCGGAGCCGTTTTGAGGCCCTAAACGACGTTTTTTGGGGAATCCGGGGGCAACACGAGTCCATGGAATGGACTGTGTTGCCTGTTCCAACAATGATAGTGCTCGGATAGATCTTTCTAATGGGCTATTGTACGCGTCAAACGGAGATCATATGCCAAAGTTACGACCCCGGGAAGTTGATGTACCAACTTACCCCCAAACGGGGCCCACAGTTTGGCGTTTCATCTCCTAGGGTTAGGTTTTGGAATGTTAAGGGTTTTTCCATTGTTTTTCAACAATAAATAGGCCTTCGAGCCTCATTGTAACACAGTTCAGAGGCATGTAGCCATCACATCTCTTCTCAGAGATAAGCTACCATCGCCCTAGCTAGTTTATTGACATTTCTGTTTGTAAGCATATTTCAGTATTTTCCATTAATGAAATGAAGTATTATTTCCGCTGCATCTTTGTGTATATGGTTATCTCTGTAATTTGTTGCGTTCCTGTTTAAATCCGGATCAGTGGTATCAGAGCGGTCTGCTTTTTCTTTGTTTTTCTTTGCATGTCCCCAACAAGGTCGGGATATAAGGAGTTAGGGCTTGAACTGGTTGAACCTTTGCAAGACCAGCCTCGCAAATCCCGACGGCCTCCCATGGCGGACGAGAAGAAAGACGAGGGGGCAGGAGATCCCATCAAAATCTTGCTCGAAGAAGCGCTCGAGCGACAACGGAACGCGATGATGGACAGCTTTGCGCAGATCCTTCAGCGGCTACCCAGAAGCGGCGCATCGGCTTCCAGCAGCTCCTCTGGAAACGCCACACCCTTTAAGGTACAAGTTAATTTTGAAATCCCCATATTCGAGGGTCAGATAGACGCCGATGCCGTAGATAAATGGTTAAATCTGCTAGAGGGTTATTTTTCTGTTCATGAATTTTCGAGTCGGGAAAATATTGTTTTTGCTCTTCTCAAAGCAGCCCCCCACGTCAAGGACTGGTGGGAAACCTACTGCGAGCAGAAGGATGAAAGTACTGGCTCACTATTTTCAGCCGCACCCACCTGGGATTCGTTCCGGGATGCCATCAAGGAGCAGTACTACCCTGTCGGAAGCTATGAGGATGAATACATAAAGTGGACCACGCTGCGGCAGGGAAGGGACCAAGACGTGCCGGAGTTCACCAATCTTTTCCATACCCTTCGCACAAAGTTGGGTATCAAGGATTCGGAGCAACATTTGATACTCAAATACCGTGGCTGCCTGCACAAGTACATCCAGGAAGAAATACAGTTCCTAAACATCCCCTCGCTCGGCGCAGCATACCGGTATGCCGTCAAGGTCGAGCAGAAGTTTAAACAAAAGAAGCGAGACTTTGGATCTGCGAATCCAAAGCAGGGGAAAGGTGCCCCTAAACCACAGAACAAAGGACAAAGCCAAGGCGGGACAGCCCAAGACAACCAGCCGAAGCTGCAAGCAAAGAGCAACGCCGCGAAGCCGAGAAAGGACACTGGAAAATGGTGCGAGTTCCATAAGAGCTCCACTCACAACACAAGTGAGTGTCGGGCCAAGCAGTCACTGGTGGCTGAGCTAAAGGTTTCAGAATCAGATGCATGTTCCGACTCTGAGTCAGAATCCGATAAGGGGTATGAAAAAGGGAAGCAGATCATTGATGCGGATCCCAGCGCCACTGTTGCTACCGCAAAGATCCAGAAAAATGAACCCGAAGATCCAGAGGAGGAGGAGCGTCTCTTCCACTCCCAGATGTGGGTAAAGGGCTCCCCGATACAGTTCATTGTTGATAGCGGGAGTCAAAAGAACCTCATTTCGGCAGAGGTCGTGAAGCGGTTGGGCTTACCGACCACAGCACATCCACAACCATACACCATTGGGTGGCTTCACCAAGGGCGAGATCTTCGCGTGAGCCAGCAGTGTCGCCTTCCATACAACATCAAGCCCTTCACGGATGAGGTATTGTGTGACATTGCTCCCCTTGAAGTTTGTGATGTATTACTAGGACAACCATACTTGTGGAAGCGACATGCTGTGTATGAATCAAGGCCCCGTGCTGTTATTATTACATTGGGAAATAAGTTGTTCAGGATACCAGAGGTAGCACCACCTGCCGCCATCTCTTTGATTACTGCAAAACAATGCAGTAAGATCATTTCCAAAACCAGGAAATTTGTTTTCCTGATGATACGCCCTCAAGGGAAGAAGAAGACAGTGGCCGCGGCCTCCAAACGGGGTCCCTCTGCACGACAGCTACAGATGGACAAGATTGTGGAGGAGTACGAAGACATCTTCACCTCCCCGGCAGGGGTTCCTCTGCACTGTCAAGTCAAGCACTCCATCGATCTGACCCCAGGTGCGCTGCTACCCAATGGACCAATTTATCGGCGCTCCGTTCTGGAGAACAATGAAATCAAGAGGCAGATTCAGGAGCTCCTGCAGAAAGGTCACATCCGTCCGAGTTCTTCACCCTGTGGGAGCCCGATAGTGTTGGTACAGAAGAAGGATGGGACGTGGAGACTCTGTATTGACTATCGGGCGCTGAACAAGATCACTGTCCGTAATAGGTACCCGATCCCGCGGATTGATGACCTCCTAGACCAACTAAAGGGGGCGAAATATTTCAGCAAGATCGATCTGAAGTCAGGATATCACCAGGTACCAATTGAACCCTCAGATGTGTGGAAGACTGCCTTCAAATCCAAGGAGGGCCTCTTCGAATGGTTGGTCATGCCTTTCGGATTGACGAATGCTCCTGCAACCTTTATGAGGCTAATGGATGACATCTTGCGGCCATTCACCAACTCCTTTGTAGTAGTATACTTGGATGACATTCTGATCTTCAGCCAGAGTTGGGAAGAGCACCTCCACCACATCCGACAGGTTCTCCAAACACTGCGGCAACACAAGCTATGTGCCAATTTGGAGAAATGCACTTTTGGCATGACCGAGGTTCAGTATCTGGGATACATCATTGATGAACAGGGGGTTCATGTCGATCCAGCCAAGGTCCAAGTAATTCGGGATTGGCCCTCTCCAACCACTCTAACAGAGCTCCGCAGCTTTCTAGGTCTTGCCAACTTCTACCGCAGGTTTGTGTTGGGATTTTCTCATATTTCTTGGCCCTTGAGTCAAGTCACCAAGGGCGGGGCGAAAGCAAAATTCTTTTGGTCTGAATCTCAACAGAAGGCATTCAGGGAGTTGAAGGATCGCCTCTGCACGGCACCAGTGCTCGCGTTACCAGATTTACAACAACCATTTGAGGTCGAGACAGATGCCTCTGACTATGCTATTGGGGCAGTCCTTACTCAACATGGACATCCAGTGGCATATCACAGTGAAACACTTTCAGACACAGTCCGGAAGTACCCCACTTATGATAAAGAGATGTATTCCATTGTACAGGCCTGCCGACAATGGAAGCATTACATTTTGGGGAAGGAAACGGTCATCCACACAGACCACCGACCTCTGCAGTTCATACAGACCCAAGGGAAATTGCAGAATGATCGCCATCAGAAGTGGTCTACATACCTGCAACAGTTTCACTTGAATATCAAGTATAAAAAGGGCAGCACCAATAATGTTGCAGATTGCCTCAGTCGACCACCGATCATGGCGCTAACCACCGTGCTCAACTCTTGCGGGCACGAGACTTCTGATTGGCCACTTCTCTACAAAAGCGACCCAGAATTCGGCCACACATACCAGACACTCTTGGAGGGTCGGCAGGTTGCAGATTTTCACCTCCAGGATGCCCTATTATGCCACCTCGGTCACCTCTGTGTTCCTTCAAGCGAGCGTGCCAAGATGATTTGGGAAGCACACTACAGTCGGGCTGCTGGGCATTTCGGGGTCGAGAAAACAGTGGCAGTACTGCAAAACTATTTCTTTTGGCCGAATCTTCGACAGGATGTTGGGAAGTACATCCGATCATGTACTGCCTGTGCCATTGCCAAACCGACCATTAAGAAGCAAGGCCTCTATACCCCGTTGCCTACCCCTAGTCGACCTTGGGAATCCATCTCCATGGATTACATGTCAGGCCTTCCTTCCACTAAGCATGGAAATGACTGTGTTTTTGTGGTCGTCGACAGGTTCTCAAAGATGGCCATTATGATGGCCTGCAAGAAGAATATCACAGCAGAAGCCACTGCTAAACTCTTCTTTGAACGAGTGTGGGTGCACTTTGGGATCCCACAGTCTATCATCTCAGATCGGGACAGTCGGTTTCTCAGCACCTTTTGGTCCAGTCTCTGGTCAATGCTGGACACCAAACTCACGAAGTCCACAGCCTTCCATCCTCAAACTGATGGCCAGACAGAGGTTGTCAATAGGATGATTGTTCACATTCTGCGCATGTATAACTCAAAGCATCCACGCACATGGGACGAGAGCCTCCCCTATGTTCAGCACAGCTACAACCGAGCTCTTCACAGCTCCACTGGCCATAGCCCTTTTCAGGTGGGTTTGGGATTCCAGCCACTATGCCCCATTGATGTGGCCATGCCACTTGCAGCTACTCACATGAATTCAGCTCATGTCCAGTCCGAAACAGATAAGGCCACCAGCTTCATTGAGCGCATCCAACATATTCGCCAGCAGGTCCATGACATTCTTGAGAAATCAAATGCCAAGTACAAGCAGCGACATGATCAACATCGGGTGCCACACAAGTTTCAGGTGGGCGACAAAGTCTGGTTGCATTTGCAAAAGGAACGCCTTACTGGAGCCTATCGGAAATTGAGACCACTCCGATATGGTCCTTACACCATTACTAAGGCTATGGGAGACAATGCATTTGAGCTCAGCATTCCCCCATTCCTTGGCCTGCACCCAGTATTTAATGTGGACCGCCTTCGGCCATACTTTCCACCATTGCTAGACACATCCGACATTGCAGAACAGCTCAAACCCACAGAATTAAATCCAGATTGCATGGAACAAGCTGCAACTGATCGGATCATGGACACACAGATCAAGAACACTCGCCAACAGAATATCCAACTGTATCGAGTTGTCAAAGCGGGCCAACTCCTTCAGCAGGGCAAGTGGCTCACCAGGGAACAAGTTCAGCAGAAGTTTCCTCATCTCATGGAGGAGCTCAACGCAATGGGGACCATTGCTTCCTAAGGGGGGAGGAATGATCCAGGTGGATATTGGTGGCCACCTGCCAAGTCCACCTGGACCCCCACCATTGTCTTTCTCAGCATTTTCAGTTTCCTTAATTGTAGCACAACTTACTATTTTTAGCAGTTTTTCGGGTCCTGAACTTCCGGAGCCGTTTTGAGGCCCTAAACGACGTTTTTTGGGGAATCCGGGGGCAACACGAGTCCATGGAATGGACTGGTGTTGCCCGTTCCAACAATGATAGTGCTCGGATAGATCTTTCTAATGAGCTATTGTACGCGTCAAACGGAGATCATATGCCAAATTTACGACCCCGGGAAGTTGATGTACCAACTTACCCCCAAACGGGGCCCACAGTTTGGCGTTTCATCTCCTAGGGTTAGGTTTTGGAATGTTAAGGGTTTTTCCATTGTTTTTCAACAATAAATAGGCCTTCGAGCCTCATTGTAACACAGTTCAGAGGCATGTAGCCATCACATCTCTTCTCAGAGATAAGCTACCATCGCCCTAGCTAGTTTATTGACATTTCTGTTTGTAAGCATATTTCAGTATTTTCCATTAATGAAATGAAGTATTATTTCCGCTGCATCTTTGTGTATATGGTTATCTCTGTAATTTGTTGCGTTCCTGTTTAAATCCGGATCAGCAACCTTCCCGTCAACAACCAAGATCTCAAACATTATTTTCAGTGGGTTGGGTCGTGCCCCGCGCCATGTACATAGTCTGCTTACTGCTTGTGGTTTTTGTTTAGTTTGCTTTGCTTACTATTTTTGTTTCATTTTGTTTTGTTTGCTTGGTACCTTGCTATTTTTGTTTTCCGGAAATAAGTGTTGCCCTCTACTGAGTTCTGTGTTTTCAATGAGTATGTGGCTGAGATATGAAGAGACTTGCGACATTGCAACACTTGGCCAGTCTTGTGTTTGTCTCCTCTGTGCTTGGTTGTAACCTTCGGTTAATGAAGTCTTGACGAAGAATACGAACCATCTGCAAGGAAAGCTTGGGTCCAACAATGAACCTGTGTCCACACTGGGAAACCCCATGCTTGCACTCAGTCTTTTGCTTTGTGTGATCAAGCTCATCCAAATAGTAGAAACGGAGAAGGGGAAAATCTAAATGAACAAACCTATGTCAGAGGTCTTACATTCTTCTTTGAAGGAACAACCTCTTCTGCTCTCAATAAGTTGGGATCCCTCTTCTTCCCCAAAAACAAATAAGTGCCTATGCACACTCCTCTTTAAAAAATACAAAGGTGAAAGAAGAGAAAGGTTTCCTGCGCAGAGAGGTGAAGCATGCAACTCCACCGTGGTACTGACCAGGCTTGCTGGTAGTGGAGAAATGTGTGTTCCTACGTGACTCCATTGAGGTACTATCCAGGCCTGCTGGCAATGGAGCAACACCAGAGATGAAAACTTATAATTTGAATTTTTTAACTCGCGAGCCGAACTACCCTTCTCGATTTCAAAACATTGTGATCAAGCTGAAACTTTTGTTGTGTTCGACTAAGTTGGCAAAAGGTGAACCATGTCTGCCCATCGGGTAGGTGGGAAATCCAAAGTAACCCGCACAACGATTCAATACTCCCTAAAAGACCAAGGCCCTGTGTTGTTAATGAACCAAAACAGAGAAGTTGGAATTCTACTTGTGTCTTTCCAAGTGTTGTGGCGACTGCGACACTCTCCAAAATTTTGGCTTACATCCAATTTCGAAACCTCCCTTAAGTTTTTACTTAATGTTTGCAAGCACTTAGGCTCATCCCGTGGGCTCATGTGAGTCTTTGCACCCTCTTTGCTTGACCGTTCAACGGACAAATTTTTGCATGTTGGTCACAATGTCATGCTTGCAACCATGTTCTTGTCGTGCACAAATTCTATGCTTCATGTGTGCATGTTGTGTTTGTTATGTAAACATCCATCGCACTCACACATGAAGTTGTATGCACTGTCGCACAAGCGTTGTCGTGGTAGTTCAACGATCTATCACAAACGTCGCACTTATCACTCGCACCGTTGGTCAATCATGTAGAACATATGTTGTCTTGATGGTCTGAGACGTCTTGTCGTCAAGTTATGTTGAGTGTGTGTTCGCAAGGTTGCATATGCACAAATTCACTCGCTCACACACTTAGTCATTTTTGTTGAAGTTCCGATGACCAGACCACCCTCTAACAACCGAACCTCCACCTTGCAATCGACTCGACCGAAGGTCACAAGAACATCGCAGAAGTGTCTAAGAAGCCATTTCAATCTGCGATGCCCACAAGTTGATCAACCAGCCCTCCTACTAGTCAACTAGAGAGTTTGACCGGTCAGTGACCCTGAGACTCACTCCCCTAAAAGATTGCGCAGGAGTTGTAGACCTTGCTTGTTCCACTGACTAAGAAAACTGCGCAAACAGGCCAGACGGATACTAATTGTCCATCCATGTCTCCCCTCAAGAATTGCAAAGTTTTTCCCACAAGTCACCCAGACAACTAACCGACTGCTCACCCAGAAAATTGCGTAGATTTCTGAGCCAACCCATCAACAGCCCAATGCCCCAATCAGCTTAGAAACTGCGTAGAGGTGTCTAGCAAGTCAGCCTCCTAGCAATTGCGAAATTTTTGCTGCCAGCTCCCTCTAGGAATTGCGCAGTTTTTGCTACCAATCCATCGAGTAGCCCGTTGCCATCTCCCCCCAGGAATTGTGCAGTTTTTTTTGTCAAGCCTCCTGAAGCTCGTAGCCAGCGCCCTCTAGGAATTGCACAGTTTTTGCTGCAAAGGTCCTCTACTGCCTAAATTGCTTTCCTCCAGAAATTACATAGATCTTCCCTCCAACTGACTCAGATCCCGCGAACAATCACTGCTTATCTAGATTGTCTTTCTTAGTCTCCGAGTGACCTCTACGCAATTTTCACCAGCAATGCCCAAAGCTCGCATCCTAGCTTGAAACTTGCCTTGCGCATTTTCGTAGCCTTTTCCTCTCTCCTGGTCACCTGCATCCGAAAGCGAACGACCATACATCATGGTAGACTAGGAGGTTTATGGATTTGATGTCATCTCGTCATGAGTGATTGCAGATACAGGTACATGAATAGACATGACGTGACGACAAATGGGATGAATAAGGAGAGTACATGCAAAAGGATGTGTTCGCGAACGGACGAACAAACGATGCATGCAAGGATATGTGTTCGTGAATATACGACCGTGCGAAGATGTGTTCGCGAACATACGAACAAATGAGCATGCAAGGATGTGTTCACTGATGGACGAATGAACAAACATGCGAGGAGATATTTTTGTGAATGGACAAACATGTCAAGCATGCCAAAGTACAAGTGAGGAGCAACACGCACATGCAACATCAAGCGAACCTAATGATCATCGAGGACTCCGCACACCTTACCATGCAGAGTGAAGTTGTGATACACCAAGAGGACATCCATCACTCAGCAACACTACAACTCGACATGCACACCAACAACAACATGAACATACCAGCACTATCATGTCGAGTCGTGTCATGAGTCATGTCAGCCACATCACTACTGTGGGCCATACTGCTGTCAGTCAATGTAATGTAACGTGGAAGTCCAAGAGACCCACTTGTAATATGAAGAGTCATGTAATCTGAAAAGTCATGAAAGTCAAACAGTCATGAGGGAAGTCGAACAATCACAAGGGCCAGTTTCACCCTTGGCTATAAATACCCCCTCATTTGTACATGCAAAGGACTTTTTCACCTTGGCTCCTCCCACATAGCCTTAAGAACATATAATCTTTTCTTTGAGGAGCGAGTAGTGGCTCCAACGCCTCGCCCACACGGTTAGTGATGTATGGTGTATCAATGTGTCTTGGAACTTTTGCTTAATTCAGAAGCCTGCTCATAGGCCAGCACGTTTTGACACGTGTTGTAAATGTTTGTAAGAATTAATCTTAAACACTTGTAATATATGTTGCCTTAACCTGTGTTAAACAATTAAACTCATTCAATTGTTCTAATACATATATTTATGAAAATGTTTTGTATAAGTTGTTAATGTTGTCCTACCCATGTTGGTTACCTCCCTAGACATCAGACAAAACCTTTCACGTAAACTTGCTATAACAACTATCGCACTCGCGCAGACTGCCCCGCTGGGTGTTGTACGTGCTATCTTCCTTTGTGTGTTGTGACTGTCGCATCCATGTGGATTACTCTTCCGAATGTTGTGCATGTCCTGTTGTGTTGTGTGTCTCGGACAGAGTTAACACTTCCCCCTTCCGATTGGAGACTCACTCCCACCCTCTCTCTCTGTTGTGAAAGAACCTTGACACAAGTAACACTAGAACTCACTAGGCACGTGAACCTCATTGTTCGAATACAAAGCAGACCACTTTCTCACGCTGACAAGCAAGAGCTAAGGCAAACATTTAAGATAATGGCAACCATGCCATCATACCGGATGGGACTCCTACACCAAAAGGTGTGAGGTCTAGTTGGGACTTCATACTGGAGAGATCCCCTGAATGTTGGTAGGTCCAACACCGTCAACACAAACATATTGTATATATCCAGATTCTTTGATTAATGTAATACCGATAGGAGGGGGTTTTGAGCAGTTCTTTTCCCCTAGATAAATATTTGTGTATGTGCGTTGAGTTTTGATTCATGTTTATGATTTATGTTCTTGATCATGAATTGCTTTTTGAAGATGCGTATAGTAGATCTGAATCTCAGTTTTCAATCTACATAAAAATTTCTATTAAAATAATGAAAAATATGGCATTCCCAATGTCTAGAACCCCAATAAAATGCACATGCATTGTATTTAGTGTCGAGTACGACACCCTCTCATTAGTTTTATTAACTAGGTTTAAATGCGATGATAGTGAGCATTTTTTCTTCCTAGAAAAAATATTGTATTTGCATTCATGAAATGAAAAAATAAATACATTATGCACCTGCACTATGCACTTGCACTAGTCATGCATTCCTTGGGATATACCTTGATCCCACATGAGACAGAAATCTATCCAAATAATAAGGTCGAAAGGTCAAATATGAAACAAGGCATGTAAGCCCGCCAACAAACCCCATAAGGGTTAAGCGGAAACCAGGAAAAACACTCCACGAGGTGCAAAATTCACATATGAAATCTGGGCACAGGCCACCCATAAGCCTAAACAAAAACATGCCTGGAGTGGACCTCCAAAAAAGACTAGTAGCCAAACAAAAAACCCCAAATAAACCAAGCAAGGAGCAACACGCGAGTATTCGATGACGAGTGCAGCACCACGACATGAAAGAGGCATGAAACAGGACTCCAAGGAGGTTACTCGGCCCCTAAACTCTCCATACGCAACCGAGCACCACCAACCGCCACCAAAACCCTTCAACAAATCCACACTTGAGAGAAATAGGGTAACGTTGAGCAACGAATCATCAATGAAAACAATAAGCAAGGAGAAACGATAGCCTTGAACCAAGCGATGCTGCAAAGAGGAAGAGGGTTTTGCGGCAGCTAGGGTTCCATCCATCAGATCCCCTCAAAGATGAACCCTAAGAAAAAACCAGGCAACGAAAGGAGCAGGAAAATACCATAGCGAAAAAAAGGGCAGACAACAGAAAATCCAACACTGAACGTTTTTATGGACCGAATGACTAATTACAAGGCGAATTGTATGGAGTATCAGGTGGAAGGGTTATCATTAAAGTGAGCGCTAGTTGTGGCCCAAAAGGAACACAAGTCGTTAATCTAGTGAATTTTCGATCATGAGATCATTTCGAGTGGAAAAAGGGATGTTAATGTCCACACTTGTTCAAACCCAAATAAATCCTCGCCATTAGATTCATAGCTCGATGACCATGCGATTGTTTCAGGTCGAAATGAAGGCAGCAGCCTCTGCGCTAATTGCGACCTGAATTAATATTTGTTATCGGATTGATGTTGGAAAAAATGTTAGATGGCTTCAGGCATAGGAGGGGTTGATGAAAGATTTTCCATTTATTCGTAAACACATAAAGTTGCCACTTAACACAACTTAATAACCCCAATTAAGCAAATAACAAAGGGTTACACGTATGGTTACTTCAATTTAGGCTATTAATTCTACATAGTCCACTGATTAATTTGTGCTTTAATAATTAGATCAAAGGCATGGGATTTCCTAACATAAGCTAAAATTTAGTCCTTAGATCAAAGGCATGGGATTTCCTAACATAATCTAAAATTTAGTCCTTAGGACAAATTTATCCCTAAGGGAATATAAATTAAAAAAATTTAAGACTTCATAATAGCAAAGTAGTATCACACACGCACCTCGTAATAGTTTTTGGGTTGGAAGCTAAATGTTGTAAGCATGGTATAATGAAGCACCAATGTAGCTATAACATGCGACTAATAAGTAGGATGTTGATGAATTAATAATTATGGAAAACAAACCCCCAACTTTTGTTTTTTTCTGAGAGAGAGTTTACCACAAGAGTAACAAGAAAATAAGAAAAAGAAGAAATCAAAGACGTATCAATACCTTCCTTTATTACCTATGTCAAGCCCACTTCTGCCACTTCGAGAACCACCATCTCGTGATTAATAGAATCCATTATTTACAATGATGATGCCCCAACTAGTCCTTCGCTCTAAACATGTTCATGGTCCTCAGTTGGTTGTACTTGTCTCCTTGAGTCTGATAAATTTAAGGAAGATTATTTGATTTATTCATCCTAAAATCATGCACATTCTTATACAGAGGGAGCTCATAATATTTGACTAGATGACCATATTTGTGACATCTCATACACCTGAAAGGGACCCCTTTGTAGTCAAGAATATTCCATCTTTCCTCACCTTCTTCAATGTCCATCATTTCTGCTAGCCCTTCATGAAGATATTCACAGTAATTATAGCCATAGACCTATCCCTAAAATGTTCATAAGAAGAGTTATGATTCAAATATGTACCAAGAGAAATAACTAGATCTTTGAAAATCAATTTGTCCTAGTAATTTGATGGAAGGCTAGGCAAATGGACCCAAAAAGGGACTACATCCATCCTTTCCCTAGTCACATAAAAAATAAGGGTCCAGAATTTAAAGAGCACCGAGGTAGATTTAATTTTCCAAACCTTTTGAGATGTCCACAAAGCTTCAACATGATCCTACAAATTGAGTTGAATCCAACCTTTGGAAAGCATTATAATATCGAGGGGTGATTTTATATTAGGATTCAATTCTTTTTTCATCCAAGCTCAAATATTGCTGGTATTGAACTTCCATCCTCGAGCTCGACCCACTAGGGATTTTCCCACCAACTCTACAACATTTTTCATCATAATGTCTTCCCCCAACACCAACTTCAGCTTCATCCTATTAGCTTTTTTCTTCATGCAACCTCGTTGAGAAAACTACTAGAGGTTGGTTGAAGGACCTCTACAAGAGAGTACACTCATTCGTAAGTCAAAAAAAGAACTAGTTGAGTGAGGAAGACCTTGAGCCATAAAACCCCCAAATTGAAATAGAAGACTTGGGGTTGGAGAACCCTTTGAAAAAATATTGGCTCCAATGTACGCTTTTTTGTTGATGATTATGAGTGGGATTAAACTCTTCAATATAATACTTCTTCTTTCTCCCTAGGTCCTTCTCCCAAGTACGTTTGTGGAACTTATCCATAACAAAAGTTTTTATCTCTTTACTATTTGTGAGACACATGCTCAAGCAAATACCCCATATACTAAACCATTTGTTATTTTGTTGCACCCAACATTAAACACAACCTCTGGCCATTTTCCCTCTTCCATTTGCTCATTTTTTTTAAATACCTTATGGCTCCCACCATAGCAATTGTTTCAATAGGAACAACCCTTGTTTCACTTAACAAGATAGCATAAGGAACTACACTTTTAATCTTAAATTTGTTTGTAAACAAACACTTTTGAATTTTCTCAATTTGTTTCCATTGCATCTTAGATGTACCGCTGACCCACAGTTCATAACTGTAGAGAGTCACCATAATCACTAAAAGCCCAAAAAGAGTTAGAGTGGTTTTCGAGTCCTATAACTCCGCCTCTCTACACCTTTTTTGAAAAGCATAAAATGCTTTCCAACCTCCCAAAGTTCTTTTCTTTCTACAACCATCCCAACTTAGATTTATGTTGAAGTCAATTTCGAGGTATTTGTAATCTGCAACTTCTTCTAGAATGTTGCCTTCAAAGTAGAACTTATGCTAGTTATGCTTTCTTTTGTTAGAGAAAACCACTACTTTCATTTTGCTAATATTGACTTGCATCCCCACCCTTCTACAAAAATGCTCAAGGGAAAGTAAGTGCTCTTGCAAACCAAGAGTAGATTTAGCAACGAATAAGGTCCTTTGCCTACAAAAGAAGCCTTATAACGAACTTGCCCAAATGGGTATTGTCACCCCCTTGTGAATTTAACCACTCTTTAAGCTTGTCGATATATAAACAAAATAGGGTAGGAGACACCGATATCGGTTCTAAAACTTTTAGAAATGCCTACTGAAGTTCTAATTTTGACTCTCTCCTCTTCATACAACCTATTCACAACTACTCTCAAAAGCTTGGGAACCCCGAGTTCCTCCATTATGTGCCAAAACTTATCCCTAGGAACCATGTCAAACACTTGTTTGAAATCAACAAAGCAACAAAAGGCTTCTTCCTTTTTCGCCCAAATTTTTTCAATGACATGCCTTAAAGTTTTACCATGATCAACTCTGGGATGTTTAAGTCTAAAACTTGCTTGCCCTTTAGAATGTTTATCTCTTTCTTCTGCCCACTTGCTGATTTTATTTTCTAACATGCTTCCAAATAACTTTGCAAAGAAGGGGTTTATCAATATGGTCCTATAATTGGAGGGATTATTTACGTTACCACTCTTGAAAATTGCTAGACTAGTTGTCCAATCTGTGGGGAACCCTTGTTGTATGATGTTGTTGAAAAATTTTGTGATGTGAGGTGCATGAAGTTTTTAAAGCCCCACTTTAGATACTATGCTTGGAGTTCAACTAAGTCTTTTGCTTTTCCAACACCCAACTTCCATCTCTACCTCTTGCACCATGAAAAGTTTTGTATCAATATTGACCATGTAAAATATATTAAAAAAATTGTTTTGATGTTTATCAATATTTATTAACCATTTAATTTAAATAATTATACTATTACTAATATTATTAATAGTTTAAAAATCATAACCTATACATAATATTTAATTTATAACTAGTATTTATAAAATTATAATAATATTTATGTAGTAGCTTAGATTCATCTTAACTTTAGATCTACCAAGTCAAAGAGAGACCAAATCTCTGAGGTGCAAACCTTTTTTAGATTGAAAAAAAAGATATGATCTCTCCCACACATATCTTGAAATTAAAATAAATCTAAGTTAATTTAATTATTAACCTTTAGAGTTTAAAAATACCATAATTTTTTTTTTCTTACCCATCAAAATATTATTATTTTCATTTTAATTTTATTTTAACTAAATTAACCCATTAAATATTACAACATCTATCTCTATCATAATGGAGAGGGCTTCTCAAGGCAATTAAATTAAAGATTTATTTCCACATAAATCCAGTCCAACCCACCCCACTACATTAACATACCCAAACCACTCTCCCTCCCTACCTCATCATTCTTTGTAAACCCTAAAGCTCCAAACCCCAAGCAAGCATTACGAACCTCCTTTCTCCAACCCTACTTTCGAAACCCTAATTTCAACAATGATTTAATCTATTTGCGGGTAAAGGTCTCTATTTGATCGAAGGAGAGTTTTGTTGTCAAACTAAATCGTTTCATACGGAAAGAGATCAATGTTAATGTCGAACTAAATCCCCACATAGGGAGACATGAAAACTAAGTGGCCACTCATTTTTCTCAATCTGAGTATTTACCACCTTTGAGATAATTAAAATGTAGTTGAAATTTTCAGGGCATTTATGAGTAGAGCAGTGTGGTGAGCAATATGAGCAGAGTAGTGCGGGCAACAGTGAGAGCAGCAAGCAGTGAATAGTGAGCAGGGAGTTTTTATGTAGCAGAAGTATCGAGTAGCGAGCAAGCAACAACAAATACATTCAAACATGACAAAGTAACAAGAAATTTCAGAACATGTGGAGACAAATGATTTAGGACAAGTGAAAATTGCCTCGTCCACCAAAGCTGGGAAGTGGGTTTGGGTCAATGCCAAACAATATTGAGGCATTTTAAAACGAAGAATAGCCCGTCTAAAATGGGAGCAAACAAGGAAGAAACAGAGTAAAAAGAAAAGTAATCGAGCCCTTCACAAAAAGCACTCAAACAAGTCTCCTCCACAAGCATGTGGCAACAAGAAATCCAAGGGAAAAGTCATTGATGATTCTGCCTTATATAGTCCCACATCCACACCTCTCACCTGGTCATCTGATCTTTATGTGAAAGAATTGTTAAATGCAAAACAAAGGTTGGAGGTTTTAGAAGCTAAAGGGCAGGAAAGAGATCATAAAATTCATATAGGAACGACTGAGAACAAGGCGTTAGCAGAAAGCAATAAAATTTTAAAAGAATAAGTGACATTGCTACAGGAAGCTCTCCTGATAGGGAAGACAGAATGGCAACACATGAAGGCGGATGTGCAAAACATAAATAAATATGTAGTGGAAAGTATAGAGGTGGTGAATGTGAAATCATCCCAGGATAACGAGAAAATGATTGCCCAAATAAACAACCATGAAGAGAACGCAAGAGAAGAAACGAAAGAAGATTCCACCAAAGTTTCCAAAACTTGGGCTCCAGTTATTAGCAATTTTGCTAATAAGGAAAGAGAAACAAATATTCAGGTTGACAACATGCAAGATAGTGAAGGCAAGGAAAGACAAAATATGGCAACAAACATAGTTATTAAAGGGGTGAAAGGCTATGGGAAAAATGAATGTACTCTTGACCTTGCAAGAGACTTCTTGAAAGATAAGTTGTTATGGCAAGGAAAAATATGCCAAGCATGGAGGGTGTGTAAGTTTAACGGGGAGAGAGTTAGGCCCATAAAATTCATTATGCCTAGCTTGTGTGATAAATATATTATTTTAAGCAAGAAACATTTCTTGAGGGGTTCTCATTTTTTTACTAGAAGAAGATTTAACAGTGAAACAACAAGAGGAAAGAAGGGAGGAAATTTTAAAGGTTAGAGAAGTAAGAGATGAAGGAAAGAGAGCATGGATTTATAAAGGCAAAGTTGTGATAGCGCAATTTAGACCTTCTTCTAGAACAGAGCAGCAAGATGTTAATAAAGAAGAGGCAACAAACTCTTCAACAAGAAATCAGAAAGCAATGTCGGTATAGGAAAACAGGGAAAAAGACTCAAATGTGAGTCTTGCATGTCAAAATAAATAGCAATCAAGTCATACCCAGGTTTCCTTAAGATTAGATTGTTGGAATTGCAGAGGTTACCCATGGAGACGAGGACTTGGGTTAGGGCCTATTGCAGAAAATAGATACATAATTTGCCTCATAGAAACACATGAGCATGAAATGTGCAAGACACCTTTGTTTGAAGGATACTGGGAGATGGCAGTGTGGAACAAGGCAACAGATAATAGCAAAGGGCACGAGGGTATCATGGTTTTAGTAAGGGAGAAAGAAGTTCGTCTCATTCAGTTAGAAAAAGAAGACTCAAATAAGCAATTCATTTGGTTTAAAATATCAGAAAACGGAAACCACATCAGAATTGCAACATGATATTTTGCGCCACAGGTTTAAAAAATCTACAAAGGTAGAGGGTTTGACCACAAAGATTCATTTGCAACTTTAAAAGTGGATATTGCAACATATTCGCAGCTAGGTGAAGTCCTTATAGTGGGGGATTTCAATGCTAGGACTGCAAGTGAACAAGCTAGCATTCTTTGTTGTAAAGATGATTGTGACCCTATTTGGCTTACAAAAGAAAGTAATCATCAGTGGGAAAGAATTTTAGGGGACAGGGGCTGCAATATCTTTGGTGAACAATTGCTTACTCTATGTGGGGCCTTTGATTTAGTCATTTGTAATGGTTTGACTAGATGGGCAAAGTTCGGTAATTTCACTTGCAATACTTACAATGGAGCAAGTGTGGTAGATTATGTAATTTGCTCGCATGGTTTGTGTGAGAAAATGGAAGAAGTTTTGGTTGGAGATCAGCTGTGGGATTTGAAATTAGATCACAAGCCAAATTATTTATGTTTCTCTTGGATTGGAAAGAAACAATTACAGTAAAAAATTCAGCATGTCCAACAAAATCTCCCACTCGGCAGAATTCTTTCGACCCTAGAAAATTGTAATACCTTCAAAATGATGCTAGAGAGGCTCTTTGAGAAGGAGAAAATTACAATTCATAGCCTTGATAGTCATGAATTAACACATTTAATTCAATGCGCACTTGCAAAATGCAAAAGAACAAAAATTAAGAAGTCTGAAACAAATTGCTTTCCGGTTAATGTTTGGTTTGACGAGGAATGCAAAAAGGCAACGAGAATGTGAAAAGAGTTAAACAAGGATAACATAAAACTCAAATCTTACAAGCATTTATTAAGCAAGAAAAAAGTTGATTTCATGGTTTCAAGGAGGAAAGAATTAATCTTCCTTGGGAAAAATAATCCCAAGTTATTTTGGAAGGAGCTCCAACCGAAAAAGATACAAATTGGAAATAATATTACAACTTCTAAATGGTTTGACTATGCAAGACAACTCTATGAGCAGGTTCCCAAGGTTGACCCTCCCCCCTTCGTCAACACTGATACTGAACTTTTCATGGTACAAGAGGTAGAGATGGGTATCAAGAAGTTGGGTGTTGGAAAAGCAAAAGACTTAGCTGAACTCGAAGCAGAATATCTAAAGTGGGGCTCAAAGATTCTTGCATCTCACATTACAAAAATCTTCAACAACATCATACAACAAGGGCTCCCCACAGATTGGACAACTAGCTTGGCAATACCTCTTTTCAAGAGCGGTGACGTCAATAATCCCTCCAATTATGGGACCATCATGATAAACCCTTTGTTTGCAAAGCTATTTGGAAGCATGCTAGAAAACAAAATTAGCAAGTGGGCAAAAGAAAGAGATAAGCGTGCTAAACGGCAAGCAGGTTTTAGATCTAAGCATCCCATAGTTGATCACTGCATAACTTTAAGGCGCACCATTGAAAAAGTTGGAGAGAAAAAGGAAGAAGTCTTTTGTTGCTTTGTTGATTTCATAAAAGCGTTTGACTTGGTACCTAAGGATAAACTTTGGCAGAGAATGGAGGAACTTGGGGTTCCTAAACATTTGCAAGCAGCGGTGCATAGGCTGTATGAAAGGGTGAAAGTCAAAATTAGAACTTCAGCAGACATTTTTGAAAGTTTTAGAAGAGATATCGGGGTCAAGCAAGGTTGTCCACTGTCTCCTACCCTTTTTGGTTTATATATCGACAAGCTTCAGGAGTGGTTAAATTCGCAAGGGGGTGATGGTATCTATTTGTGCAAGTTTGCTATAAGGCTTCTTTTATATGTAGATGATCTTATTCTGATTGTTAAATCGACTCTTGGTTTGCAAGAGCACTTACTATCCCTTGAGCATTTTTGTAAAAGTTTGAGGATGCAAGTCAGTATCAGCAAAACGAAAGTAGTGGTCTTCTCTAGCAAAAGAAAACATAACCAACATAAGTTCTACTTTGAAGGCAACATTTTGGAATAAGTTGTGGATTACAAATCCCTCAGAATTGACTTCAACAAAAATCTAAGCTGGAATGGTTGTAGAAAGAAAAGAACTTTGGGGGGTTGGAAAGCATTTTATGCTTTTCAAAATAGACATAGAGAGACAGAGTTATGGCACTAGAAGACCACTCAAACTCTTTTTGGGCTTCTGGTGATTCCGATGATTCTCTATGGTTGTGAATTGTGGGCTAGCAGTACCTTTGACATGCAGTGGAGACAAATTGAGAAAATTCAAAAGCGTTTGATTACAAACAAATTTAAAATTAAAAGTGCAGTTCCTTATGATATCTTGTTAAGTAAAACAGGGACTGCTCCTATTGAAGCAATTGCTATGGTGCGAGTCATAAGGTATTTAAAAAAAATTGAGCAAATGGAAGATGGTAGATGACCTAAGGTTGTATTTAATGATAGATTGTGCAAGAGCAAAAAAACTTGGATGCAACAAAATAATGAAAGGTTTAGTAAATGGGGTATTTGCTTGAACGCGTGTCCCATAAACAACAAAGAGATAAAAACTTTTGTTATGGAAAAGTTCCACAAACGTACTTGGGATAAGGAGCTAGGAAGAAAGAAAAAATTACTATATTGAAGTGTTTAATCCCTGTTGGACACCTAATCCTAAAGGGTTAGCGTGGAAGTTGAATGGACAAAGAAGTCCAAGAGACCTTGGGATCTGAATCCCAAGAGTCACCTATTGTACTATAAATGTACATCTATTGTTAATAAAAATTGTACTCAATGATTTATCTTTCCATCTGTCTCGCTGTCCATGTGAGTTTAACATGGTATCAGAGCCATGATGTGTGGCCTGTGTAGTTTTTTCATGGTTTATTTTAGCTGAGCGCCTATGTCCTGCGTGCCTCTGTCCTGACACTGAGCACTGTCCTGAGACTGCTTGCCTCTGTCCTGAGCACCTCTGTGAGACTGCGCATTGTCCATAGTTATGCGCTACTGAATGGGCGTTTTTGATATTGAATGCACCTGAGAAGCATAAGCGTTCATGCAGAAAATATACCCTTGATAATCTGCCTCTGGCATACCTGTCTCTGCGCCTCTAAGCCTGAGCGTTTATCTGACACACCAGCGGTGCATACGCCCTCTGCCATTACGTACGTTGCTGCCAGTACGTTGAATTGAACTTGTCTACCTTGAATCCAGCTGCCAGTACGTTGAATTGAGGTATGAGTATACTAAATGCTGTGGACTGTGTTGTTTATTTGATGGACTGCGTTTTTCTGTAAAACGTTTGGGCTACCCTGCGTTGAATGGAACGTTGGACTACTACTCTACTCTACTCGCCAAAACCTTGTTCGGCTGCTTCAAGAAGAGCGACGGCCTTTGCAAGTTCGTCGGAGTTGGGAGAACCATATCGTCTGTAAACGTAGCGGGCAGAGGCTAACTCTTCCAGGGATCGAACTCGTAAACTGACGACTGCCACAAGGCTTTCCCACTGAAAGCATTGCTAGAATCCCCTGCGCACAACGACCCTGCACGAGCACAAATTGAGGAATCCAGGAGCTCCTCACCGGCCATGTTTTTGGCATCAAAGATTCACTTCTTTTTGCTTTCTCTGCCGCGCTTGAAAGAGAATAGTTACTGCAATAAATCCAAGGCCTCAAAATATTTCTGAGCAGCCATATATCTGGCATAAATAGATTTGTACATTTGTTGAGCTTCATAATAATTTCCAGCTTGTATAGAATCTTCTTTTCATTGTTAAATTCTTGGAGTGTATTGTTGGTAAGCCGTGTAGATTTGTTGAAGTTCTTGGCACCAGTCCAATAGGAGATCGAATTGCAGAACCACTCTTCCAAATCAGAAAACCTTGTTTACATACGCTAACAGCAGTTCATTTGGAAACGGAACGAATTGATGTTGTACCTGTAGCAGTCTTTATAAAGTGGCCGAATTGATTTCAAGACCTTCCCAAGATGAGCGCTGTTGCATGGTGCTGACGACGACGATTCTTGCTTCGACTTCGTGAAATGCCTGTGGGGCTTATTCCTCAATTTATAGTATTCAGAAACGTGGAATAAACATTGATCTACATGCCGACAGAAAAAGACCACTAGTATTTGTTTTCGATCTGCATCTGTACAGTTAAAGAGAGGGTCGATCTCTGAAGCCCATGGTGTGAGCTCACGAGACCGTTGTCATTTCCGACTTATTGAAGCCCTTGGATTCGAACAAGGTGTTTAACTCGTCCACGCTCATCATTGCTTCTGGGAGATTGCCTGCAACTCAAGAAGCTTCCTTGCAGTCAGAGAGAACAAGCTCAGTTTTGGTACCTTGGAAATTGAATTCAAGAACAAACAGAAGTCAAGCCGCACTCTGCGAAATCATAGCTGTCCAGAGCTTTTATCACCAACTTTGCCGCTTCAGGGACTCCACTAAACGCCACCGCCAATTCCTTTTGAAGGGTTTCAAACTCGTTAATGTTGTCGATTATGTAATTTTTGAGGCTATCACCGTCAGCTTTGATCTCAAGGCGGCCTTTGACAGACGAGAGAATTTTAGTAAATAAAGAACTGAGGACACTCGAACCGGCGACCTGGGAAAATCCTCATTCATCGCATGGAAGAGTGAAATGGCTATCAATGGAGACTGAGAATATTAGTGAGAATGTTGTGAAGCCCATGGTATCAGTTAAAGAGAGGGTCGAAAAGATAAAATCCTTGGTCGAAACTCTTGCTAGGATCAGTTCAGGAAGCCGCCCATTTTAATAGGTAGCCGCTTGTAGAGTAGCAGTTAAAGCTCAGAAGACAATTGGATGCCCTCTCCGCTCAGCGCTTCAACGTTTTGAAGGATTGAACACTGCATTATATATTTCGACCAGCATATTGAACGCTGCATATATATATCGACCAGCATATTGAACGCTGCATATATATATATCGACCGGCATTATATTTGGTAGTTCTGTGCTTGAATTGATCGATATTGGTTGAAATTTTTGAGGTTTGGAAGGTGCAGATTATTGCACAGGTATAGGAGGTTGTTCGGTTCCAAGGTTTTCAAAGATGGGGCCTTCTGCTGGCCTGCTTTAGTTTTGAGTATTTACTTGTGACGCTCATTTCCTTAAGTCAAGATTGTTCACAGCGTTATTCATGAATGTTTCCAATAGGGACATCATTTATTCTTCTCAAGGAACTGGTGAAGCCATGGTTCAATTGATATCAGTCCTGTATTGCACTTGGTAATTTTAGAAATTTTATTTTTCTGTTAAAGCTCATCTTGGTAAAGACTGAGCAATAAGTGCTGACAAGAATGAGTTTATTCAAGGAGATTATGAGTTGATGCTTTAAGGATGTTGTTTCTTTCATTCTCTAATCATAGTTTGGTTAAACTTTGGCTGCCATGCGAAGAGTTTTGCTGTTGACAGAGAAAACCTATTGATTTTGTAAATTTGGAGGGAAGGAAGAAGCTTTTGTTCTGCTTGGACTAATTTTCAGAGAGAGATTTGCTGAACTTTTGCATCTAGATATATTTTTTCTGTTTAGTAAAGATATCCAGAAATGACTAAAATTGGTGAAATATTGGAGTTCTTAAAAACTCTCATACATTCCTCAGATCATGATACAGTGAGAATAAGCAAAACTTCTCTGGTTGATATTAGAACCTGTTTGTATAATGTACAAGAGAATATTGAGTTTTTGCAGCTTGAGACAAAGCTACAGCAGGAAGAATTACAGCACTGGAGTCATCATTCTGAACCTGTTTCTGTTCAGAACAATGAAGCAGACTCCCATAAACAACAAGTCAATAATGGTACAGTTCATTCAAATAAAGTAGCAGTTGTATATGCAGATGCAGAAACTCAGTCTGCACTTCCCAAGCCCATCATCAGACCTTGGGAACAGCTTGTCCACAACAAGCACAAAACTGGTCTTGGTTATGACAAGGACTTGTCCTTTCATATTCCAGACTATGCCAAGCCCATTCAGTTTCAGAGTGTTGGATTCATTTATGACAGTTCACCTGCTCCTTATGACAGTTCAGTTTCAGCTGTTCCAGATTCTACTCCTCTTCCACCGCAGCAACAACAACAACACATTGTAAAATGCCAACACTGTGACCGAGTTGGGCATTTGAAAGATCACTGTTTTGATCTTCATCCATGTAAGCACTGTCATAAAACCAGCCATTCTTCACACAGATGCTTCAGAAACAAACATTCTGCAAGAACAAAGATTCATCTAGGATGGATCGCTTCTTGGCAATGGGCATCAACAGCCAAGAAGATATTCCAAACACATGTCAGAACTTGTTCCAGAGTATTGAGCAGTCTTGCAGTTGAGTTTTCTCCATCTTCTCACCTTGTACCTGACAGGGGGGAAAATGATGGTCATCTACAAGCTTCAAAGCCACATCAAGCGAGCCTGAGCCACAACCTGCCACACCAGTTTCAGAGTTGCAGCCAGAGACAAAGATGCCCGTGAACACACATTGAGAACACTTCCTCTAGCAGAAGACTCCAGCTTCTTGCCAGCATTGGAAGAGTTCAGGAATTGCATTAAGCATTCCAGAGTTGTTGGTTATCCTTAAACCATCACAGGTTGAGACTTCCCTTTTCAGGTTGAAGTTTTACCTTTTATGCGGGGTGAGACCTCCCTTTTATGGTTGAAGGTTTCCCTCTTTAAAACAATAGGATCACTTCCTCTAGCAGAAAACTTCAGTTTCTTGCCAGTTTTGGAAGAGTTCCGGGAACTGCACTAAGCGTTCCAGTGTTGGTGGTCATCCTTAAACCACCGCCCTTTTTTACCAACATTTCATAGAGCACATTCAGCCTAGTGCTGCCATGCATTTTTTGCACATTTTGTATTACAGCTCTCTTCTTGGACTCATACATAACCCTTCGGATTAAGGGGGGGAATGTTGGACACCTAATCCTAAAGGGTTAGCGTGGAAGTTGAATGGACAAAGAAGTCCAAGAGACCTTGGGATCTGAATCCCAAGAGTCACCTATTGTACTATAAATGTACATCTATTGTTAATAAAAATTGTACTCAATGATTTATCTTTCCATCTGTCTCACTGTCCATGTGAGTTTAACAATCCCACTCATAATTATCAACCAAAAGCATACTTAGAGGCCAATATCTCTTGGAGAGCCAAAATTCTTATTGCCCAGTCAAAGACTAATTCTCATAACTCCGTTGTGAAAAAAGGCCAAAGAAAGTGTGGGAAGAAAGGGTATGCATTTTTTGTTCTTACAGAAAAGTGGAAACAGAGAAACATTTCATTTTAAATTGTGAAGCCTTCAAAGACAACAGGGAAGGTTATGAAGATATCCTGACAGCTAGCTCTTGGGATAATCTATTTAGCGAGGGGTTTGTCGAGAAGCTTGGAGCATTTATTGTAAAGCTTCATAGAAAAAAACAAAATACATCACGGAGATGAAAAAACAATCTATCCCATAAGCTATCTTTAACTTAAAATAAATTCTTTCTTTCTTCAAGCATTTCAAGCCTCTTACTCTAACCCTACTTCCGAAACCCTAAATTCAACAGCGTTTTAATCTGCTTGTTGCTATTTTATAGCAAAATTGGAAGCGTGGTTATCATGTGGGCTCGGTCTCTGGAGGCATTCTTGTGTGGAGTATATTTTTGTGGACTGAAGGTTCGATCTTCTTTACTACAAACTATTATAGTTTTTGTTCGTTTACTGCAGGTTGTCAACGATTAATAAATTACTGCACTGTTTAAGCTCTTCGGAAAATATCGGTATATTTTTCTGGCAACCTTGTAAGTAGGGTTTGAAGTTGCTTTTCATAGGCGTTGCATTCCTGACTTTCATTTGAAGGGATGTGTCAAGAAAAGCATAAATGGAGTTTGCAGGCATCGATAAATTTTAACTGAGTGCATTCATTAAGCGGAGCATTCAGTAAACGTTTTCTTGCTTACATTCACAGAGGATTCTTTGGGTTACTTGGTTTCCTGTTGGTTTACTTGGTTAGTCTATATGTTATACTGTTGTTGCTTCTCAGTTGTGTGCTTCCTAATACATGGAAGACGTACTCAGTAAGAAGCATAAATTAAATGTCCAGTCTGATAACAGCCCGGTGTGGTATATTATGCATCGGGTTCACCTGTCTCCTGGTAAATTTATATCAGCAGAATCATCTGTCTCCCGGGGAATTTCATGACATTGTCTTCTTGTTGGTTTTCAGCTTAAGGTTGTGAAGGTTTGGGTTTTATGTAGTTGATTTTAGTGCTATGATTTTTATGTTAGGGTTATGGTCAAACGAGGATTATATATACCAAAAATTTTCTTTCATCCCTCTTCTCAGGGAAACCAGATCCCTATGAATATAGTTGGTGAGACCTAATTCATAGTCGGTGAGAACTCGTTTAAGGTACCAAAATGTCTCAGGGAAACCAGATCCCTATGAATATAGCTGGTGAGACCTGGTTCATAGTCGGTGAGACCTCGTTTAAGAGTGTACCAAAATGGTTGGCTTGTCGTCTATATTGTGATTGTCAATTTTTTCTTCCAAATCTGTCTTTCTGAGTGATTGATAGTCCAGTTGATTGATAGTCCAGGATAACCCTCCTGTACTGTAATATTCAAGTTACAAATGATCCTGGCTTGTAATATTCAAATGAATCTGGCCTATAATATTCAAATGATACATTATGTTGGCTTTGTGTCATGATTGATGATTGGTGAAGTGATGGGCTGCTTGTTCTTGGTCACGGTCACTTCACTTGGGGATAAGGTCCTTCATAGCCAGATCTTGCCAATGAGTTTGAATGAATTCTCGAATGTCTCACTCGAATCAAAGTCAAGTCAAGGGAATGTGCCATTATGCCAGCCCAAAATTGGCTAGCTTGTCAGCGCCAAATTGTTGCCATTGTCCCCAAAAATGTTGCCATTTGCCCCAAAAATGGGAGAAGAGGGAGCTGTGTTTTTTGTAAGGAGTTTTGCATTGCTACTTTGGAGATTTGCATTAGATTTTGTGGAAGATATTGATAATGGCCATGAAATCTCTTTCATTAACATGTTTGGGTTATTATTTGTAGTTTCAACTAAAAGACCCTGCCCTAGTGCTCAGATTCCTTTAAGATTTTAAGATTATTAATGAAGGTATATGGCACTCACATAAGCATGTAAAATCCAATGTAAAATCCACTCATTGGCTTGGCTAGGTTTTCCTTTAGAAGTCTCACTGAAGCGAAGTTCTCTGAAGTCCTTCAAAGGGGGACCAGAAGATAGGGCTGGAAGGGAAGAAATTGGGGATAGAGGGAGGACCAGCGGACAGGGCCGGAAGGGAAGAAATTGGGGATAGAGGGAGTTTACCGAAGGAAGGGTTAGGTTTAGGGTTAGGATTAATGCTTGTATTCTTTTCTTTGATATTTTATTGTATTCTTTTCTTTGACATTTTAAGATTACAAAAGGGCGTTTTGATTTTGAAAGTATAATTGTAGTTATGGCATGATTTTTTTATTCACTCCTATCCTCTTAGGAGTTAAGGGTAGGGTTTCTAATATTTAAATTGGACTTATTACTCTCATATGAATTGGTTTTCAGCTTATTAAATTTTAAAGATCTTTTACAGAGATTCTTGTAAATCGTGTTGCCCCATTTCATTCATATGGATCTTCACACATTAAAATTCTATATATTTAGAGGTTTTTTTGGGTTCTTTCTTCTTATTTTTAATATTCCTAATAACAGTAGAATTTGGTCTTCACAAAATTATTTTACCAATTTTTTTTAGGTTTTTTTCAACAATGATGGCCTATTTCAAAATTCCTTCAATTTTACAGGATGAATTTCTAAAAATTTAGAATACTATATGAAATCCTTAAAAATTGGAATTCTTTTTTAAAAAATATTGTCGTAATTTGATAGTTTTTTTTTCAGAGGAAAAAAAGCTATATTTGTTATATTGAGATCATATAAGCTGTCATAAGATTACAATTTTCCATGATAAATTCGTGAATGGATGGCCGGTAAGAGACCAACCGGCATTTTGGATCATCATTGTGCGATATAAGAATAGATCAAAATAGTAGAAAACATAGAGAAAATATACACAGGATCTGTGCAAAATGTAGAGAATATAAACAACATGTAGATATATGGCGATCCAAAAACTAGCGCAAACCAGAGAAAAAGAGCCAGCATCCGGAGGAGCCATCTATAGATGATGATTAGTCAGGAGGCAAGAAGCTGCAGATCATTGAAGAGATGGACTGTATATGTGGATGGAGATCCCGAAAAACGCATGCGCATCTGGACTTCCATACGTGCCAAACCGAGAGAAGGAAGATAGCCTGCCAGAGAGGTCGCTGTGATGACCACCAGAGAAAAGCATCCGAGACCGAGGAGAAGGGGGGAGCAGTGAAACCATAACAGTTTGACAACTCAAGCCAGATGGAGGAGGTGAAAGGGCAGTGAAGGAAAATGTGAATATTAGTTTCCAATGCCAGATGGCAGAAAACACATTGACTCGGACCCTGCCACCCCTTAGATTGAAGGACATCCCAGACAAGATTCCTGTTATGATAGAGTAGCCAGCCAAAAAGAATGGATTTTAGGGGGCAATTGGCTTTCCAGAGGGTAAGGGGATAGTTAGCATTATGAATTTCTAAAAATTTGGAATACCATATGAAATCTTTAAAAATTTGAATTCCTTTTTATAAAATATTGTCATAATTTGATAGTTAGCATTTAGAATTTTGATGATTAGTAAAATTTGCTCAGGTTTTTACGATACGTCATAGTTCATATTTTCCTTGTAATTATTAATTTTATATTAATAATCTCTGTAACACGGTAATTTGATAGTTAGCATTATGAATTTCTAAAAATTTGGAATACCATATGAAATCTTTAAAAATTTGAATTCCTTTTTATAAAATATTGTCATAATTTGATAGTTAGCATTTAGAATTTTGATGATTAGTAAAATTTGCTCAGGTTTTTACGATACGTCATAGTTCATATTTTCCTTGTAATTATTAATTTTATATTAATAATCTCTGTAACACGGACCAAAACTACTGCACAAGTTTTAAGTTTTTTAATACTTTCACTGTGTCACTTTTAAATTTATTCCTCAGTTTAAGTTTTACAGATCTCTTGTACCAATATAAATTAACTTGGTCAAACTCGTGTAAATGTGTTACATTGATTATAGTTTTACATATTGTTTACAGGGAGTGGTGTAAACTGGTCTACAGATGGTATCTAGTTTTACAGATCTCTTGTACCAATATAAATGAACTTGGTCAAACTCATGTAAATGTGTTACATTGATCATAGTTTTACATATTGTTGACAGGGATTGGTGTAAACTGGTCTACCGATGGTATCTATCTGTTTATATTATTACATATTCTGATTACAGGGTATCTATCTGTTTTTATGCAAATCGGGTATCATGCCTTTCAGGCGGGAGCTATGTCGAAATTGGACGTTTTGCTCTCGTAAACTATGGCCCCGACTATGGGAAGCTTGTGGTGATTGTGGATGTTGTAGACCAGAACCGGGCCTTGTTTGATGCACCCAAGATGGTGAGAACTCGGATGAACTTTAAGAGGCTTTCACTAACTGATAGATTGATAATCCCAGAGTGCCAAAGAAAAAAGTTTTGATTTAGGCAATGGAGGTTGCAGATATTCAAAAGAGGTGGCTAAATGATTTTGAGCGATTCAAAGTGATTCTGGCTAAGATCAAGAGAGGAGCAGTAATCAAGCGTGAACTCTCCAAGTTGAAAAATCAAAACACTGCCTGAGAATGAGAAAGCTGTATTGAATACATTGTTTCGAGACTGTTGCGTAGAAGGGAAGGATGGCTGATGTGATTTTTTTTAGAAATTTCATTTTTGTCCATCCATATATATATATTTTTAGTCTGGGAGATCTAATTATATTTGCTCTTTCGGTCAAATATAATGATTCTTCCTGGTCATTGGAAATTGCTTCTTCCTTTAAATTACGGTTGGCAAATTCAAAATATTTGCGTCTTATTTATATTAAGTTGCATTGTAATTCCGGGATCTGAGTTCCCTTATTACAGTATGCATTTATGATTCCTTTCAAGTATTTTAGCTCATAATTTGATCATTACATAGGCCTCAGCAACAAAATTGAAACCCCGAGGAACGAGAAGACTTCTACAGCTGTCACCTTTTTTGTGTTTGCCTTTTTTGCTTTTGTTTGTCTGTTTTAAACGTCAAGACAATCCCTCGTCACTTTTCATTGTTCTCGTTTAGTTCGGTTTCAACAGAGTTGTATACAATTAATCTAGGTTAGACGCAAGCTCTTTCTCAGCTATTGCCAGTTTCTCAAGGACTGTTATTATAGCAGAGGCAGATGTGCACCTAGGTCGAAGTCTACAAATTGGTCTTTACTTTTAGATTGGTCTTTAGAGTGACCTGTTTATGACCGTATACGAAATAACAGTGGCATATCACATCTCTTGTTGAAGATGATGCCTTTGTTAAGATGATTACATGCCTAGTTGTTTTTTCCATGGGTAGTTTTGATGCTTATGTTTGAATTGAAATTACATTGTTTTAAGTAGGTTTCACCTTTAATGTTCCTGTTGTCGCTTTTTCTAGACAGTATTTTCTAGCACTTGTAGCGGCAGTGCTTTTAAGTAGGTTTCCCCGTTAATGTTCCTGTTGTTGCTTTTTCTAGACAGTATCTTCTAGCACTTGTAGCAGCACTGCTTTAGGGGATAAGAAAAGCTTCCTGGAGACAGCCTTTGGGTTTATTATATCCTCTTTGTTAACCTCTTGGTGGGCCTCGCAGCTTCCCATAACTGACACTGTAGTGGTTTTGCATCCCTTGACTCTCCTTTGAAGTCATGTTTTGCATCCCTTGACTCTCCTTTGAAGTCGTACACATCACAAGAAGGAGAATCATCAATTTATGTTGTATAAGGATCTTGAGGGTTTGTTTGCATCTCGATGTTGTCTCTTTCTCCGCTTTCTTGACCACTGGGTGATGTTTCTTGATGCGAGTAGATGTCTTCTTGGAACAGTTTCAAATATCTTCGTTAGGATCATTAACCTCAATTTTTTTTTCAATATTATAATGTGCACAACAATCTTCAAACAAAGCAGCCAATAGACAATATTTTTTGCAATAATGATTGAATGCTAAGTGAAAGCTATTTAAAGAAGATATGTTGCCATGAGGTATTGTTTTGAACCAAACTTTAGCATCTCCCTTTAAAGAATGCATGAACAATTTCATTTTCATGTTCAAAACTAATACCTTGTTGTTCTGGCCTTCTATTCTATTTGTGTTTCCATTGAATTTAGGCAAATAGGTCTCCCATTATAGATATGAAGGGACTTGATTAGGATAACCAACAATAAAAGAAAAATCCAGTGGGGCAAATTTGTTGGCCAAGAAATTCATCCATGAGCCCATTTTGAAAAGCCCTCTAAGTGAGTGATCTCAAGTTCGAATGTAGTGGAAGTGTTTTGTTGAGGTTGCTTGAAAGCTAGGATGATCAAACAAAGATATAAACAATGGAGTTGCTAGGATGTTTACCATAAAATTGAAACATTGGAGTACCCAAGGTGAGAGATCTTTAACCCACACTTGTCTCCCTCACTAAAAAGAGGGAATGTAAAGATTTGTGGTACCGAGAGAAAAATATTCTAATAGGTTCCACAACAACGATGCCATAAAGATGTGGCTTTTTCTAGCACGTGTAGCAACAATGCTTTAGGGGATAAGAAAAATCTCCTAGAGACAGACTTTGGGTTGCTTATAGATTAGTGCCTAGGACATCTCAAGTAGTGCTAGCATATGTATCTTGAGAGCTTGCAACACTAATAGTTTTTTGTCACAGATAGTTTGAATAGGGTTGGTTCATAATTGCTCATGAAAGCACAATGTAAGAAATAACATGTGTGCAGAATTCATAATGACATTAACCTTGGAGGGATATATTTTCAACTCACCTCCTCTAACAATATGGCCCATGTAAACTAAAGAAGTTTTTCCAAACTCACACTTTGACATTTTTAAATGCAATTGTTTTTTTTTAAGACATCAAGTATTTTTCTCACATGCATTACATGTTCATCATGAGATCTACTAAAAATTAAGAAGTCATCTAAGTAGTTTATAACAAACTCATCAAAAAATGGTATCAACACATCATTCATCACGTGCATGAAGGTAGCAAGAGCATTACATAAATCAAAAGGCATAACTAGCCTTTCAAACAAACCTTGTTTTGTCTTGAATGTTGTCTTCCAATGTCTCCTTCAACAATTCTAATTCGATGGTAGCCACTCCTTAAGTCCAACTTAGTAAAATACTTTGCATCTTTTAATTGATCAAGTAAATCATCTATTCTAGGTATGCATGTGAGAAAAGTACTTGATGTCTTAAAGAAAGAACAATTGTATTTAAAGATTCTTTATCGTAATCTTGTTCAATGCACGAAAGTCCACACACATGCACCGTGTTCCATCCTTATTTGGTTCCAAAACAATAGGTGACCCACATGGCGAAGAACTTGGCCTAATGATCCCTTTATCCAACAACTCTTGAATTTTCTTTTTAATTTTTGCACTTTCCATCACTGACATCTTGTACATGCCAATGTTAGGAAGAGGACTATATTGTTATAAATGTATCTCATGTTGGATTTCTCTCTTGGGAGGCAATCCTTTTGGTTCTTGGAACATCTCATCATATTGGTTAACAACATCAACCAATTAAGATTTCAATCTTGAGCCACAACCTTGAAAAGCTTCATTATCGATATCATTCTTGGATTTGATCATTAGAAGCACAAAATTCTAGTTAGAATTCAATAGTCTTTTCATCTGCCCCACATTAACAAGTGCATGGTTTAGTTTCTTGCTATGGGCTCTTACAGTGTATTCTACCCCATCTTTGAACACTAATGGTATTTGTTTTCATGTCTATGGAAGATAGCTTTTCTGTCATAGAGATACGCGCTGCCCAAAACGATACCACATGTCTAATGGCACAACATCAAGTTCCACTTCATCTATGAAATTTGTAGTAATGACGAATTTCAATTTACATTTTCTAGTTACTTGCAATTGTGCATTGTCACACACCCATCCTGATGGATATGGCTTATGATGTGGAATGGTTTCCAAATTTGAACTTTTGACAATGTTTTTAGAGATGAGATTGGCTTGAGAGGCACTATAAAAAAGTATCAATTTTTCTATGTTTTGAGATTACCCTTATGTGAAAAAGTTCTATCATTTTATTTATTTATTTGGAGTTTCATTATGTAAAATCAAACCATTAGTGCTAGCAATGGATCATTGTAATTTTAGTTTCATCACCCGAATCGGATCCCAAATTCTGTTGAGTGGTTGCAAATGTCTTTTGTTGCTGAATTTATTTGGTTTCATCTCAGGATAAAGCTTCCAATAATGAGCTTCATTGTGACCCTATTTGGAACAATGTTTGCATGTTAATTTCTCTCCTTCCTTTTTAATGAATGCATTTTAATTTCCTTTCCCTTTGAAACCTTTTCTTTTCTTTTACCCTTGAATGGCTTTTTACTACCCTCTTTTGAAGTATTTTTTCCTCTTTCCTCAAGATGAGTCACTTGCACACACACCTCATCTAGATTATTAGGATTAAACATAAGGATAGTATGACTAATGTAATTGTGTAAACCCCCTATATACTTCATCAATGTGTCTTATGATTGAAAATCTACACATAACATTAGAGACCACCTTCTAAATTCTTGGGTGTAATCTTGCACATTTTGGCTTTTAAGTTGTCTAAAGTTCTGCCAATTCATGATGGATTTCTGCATATATGCTAGAGGGTAAAACTGCCTTTTAATTGCAACAATGAAATCAGACCAAGAAATTGAGATCTTATCATGTTTTTTTATCTTTTCTTGTGTTTTGGATTCCCACCATATTAATGTTGCACCCTCCAGCCTCAAGGAAGTTAGCTGAATCTTTATGTCATCATGTTGAAGGTTTTGAATCTTGTAATAGACCTCCAACTGACGAACTCAATTGTCAAGCTTCTCTGCATTCACTTCAGCATTATATATGGGCAGTTCAAATTTAACTTAAAGTTTTAATAGGGGGTGTTTTGCCAGTTCCTTTTGAGGTATGTTGAGTATGAATAAGGGTTGTATTAGTGGAAGAGGGTGAAGATCCCTCTGAAGATGAAGAAGATGGTGGAGGGTGGAGGCTTACCTCCATTTCGATTACCTTCTCCTCTAGAAGAACTTTCTTCTTTTAGAGGCTTGGAGCTTTCACCCTGCAGTCTGGTATTTCTCTCTTCATAGAGGACTTTCACCATCTCTACCATGTCAAAGAAGGCCTTCCTAAAACCTTCTCATATTCTATCATGTTTTTAGGCTCTCCTTCATGTGACATACTGAATGTTCAATTGCAATTTGAGGAAGAACTAGTGTTGGATATTGTGGCAATGTTGCGCTCCCTTCTCCTCTCTTGAGCTTCAACCTTGTAAGCATCACATTTACTTGCAAATTGTTAAATCCTTTTTGCACAAAAAAAACTAAGAGCTTTGATACCAATAGTGATCTGAATGGGAAAATTAATTTTTTCTGTGCTAAATTCCTATTCAGAATATCTAAAAAGTGCTCAAGGATTCACGAGGTTAATTGCAAATTTAAACATGGGTTTTTTGAGTGTTTTTATGTAAATTTCATGTACAAATTAACAGAAACAAATGATTGAACAATAACATATAACAAACACGAACATCACCAAAATAATATCACAACAACACATGATGAAGAAGTTCACCCCGCCTGGGCTATGTCTCTCCTTGGTCCAACTTCCAATTGCTTGGCCTTCTCTATTATGTTCAAAAGTGTGAATACATCAGTTTACAATGCTCAAATAGCTCTGAAACCTATTCCAATAGCTCTAAAATGTCCAAAAATACCTGTCTAGCCTCTTTCTGCTCTTGATTTGATAAAAAAATTGAAGTGATGACTTCCCCAATCTTTTTGCTAATAACACTGCAATTTCCCCAAAATTTGGCATCACCTTACAATTTAGCTCGGATTTCTGCTCACTGGGCGCCATTTCTGCTGATTTCAAGGTGAATTTGTCGGACGCTTTAAATGTCCTCTAATGCTTAAAATCCACAATTTTTGGGTCACATGAGGGCCATGTGCTTGGGGTTAAGGCCAACGGCTCGCCTCCGCTGTGCGGGCCCTTGTTTCGCTCCACTGGTGGACATATGGGCGATGCATCCAAGCGATGGCCCTTTCCCCAAAGTGCGCACGACGTCAACTTCAAATAAAAGTCACAACCATAGTCTATTGAGAACTATTGGTGTGGCACGTTGGTAGGTGTGGTCTTGATGCTTGGAGGTCACAAGTTTGACCCTCGCTGTCGCTGCTTGGACCTTAAACAATTTTTTGGTGGCCCTTGGCTGCCACGTGGTAGCCTGTGGTTGGCCACCTTCTAACCAATAGAATGTCCAAAATTGAACCAATCACATTGTGCCGCTTAGCACCATACCATTCACCAGAGTTGCATAGTGACCTTGCCATAGGCATTCCCAGTCAAGGCCATGTCAACAATACAAATTATTAACTGGGTTGTCTGCATTTTTTTTTTTAAATTCGCCTATTTAGGAAAACGAACAGAGCATTATTCTAGGCGCATACGGTGTCTGTTTCGCGCGAAACGAGTTGCGTCGGATTCAAAATGATGATCATACACTGTAGTTCAAGTTTCACACCAATTTGACAATTTTAATTTTTGATCTATTTTTTCAGCACCTGATAATGTCACTACCCAATGGACCAATCTATCAACACTTTGTTATGAAGAACAATGAGATAAGGAGGAATATTTAGGAGTTGTTAAAGAAAGGGCATATCAGGCCAAGTTCATCACCTTGTGGGAGCCCAATCATGTATTTCAGAAGAAGGATGGAACCTTGAGGCTCTGTATTGACTATTGGCCACTGAATAAGATCACAATTTGGAATAGGTATCCAATACCTCAGATTGATGACCTTCTCGACCAGCTCAAGGGTGCCAAATATTTTAGTAAGATTGACTTGAAGTCTAGTTATCACCAGGTACCAATTTAACCCTTCGATGTGTGGAAGACACCCTCAAATCCAAGGAGGGCTTTTTCGAATGGTTGGTGATGCCTTTCGGGTTGATGAATGTCCCCACAACCTTCATGTAATTGATGGATGACATCTTGCAACCCTTCACCAACTCGTTCATGGTGGTATACTTGGACGACATCTTGATCTTTAGCGGGAGTCGAGAAGAGCGCATACACCATATCCAACGGGTCCTCCAAACCCTACGACAACATAAATTATGTGTGCCAATTTTGAGAAATGCACTTTTGGGATTACTGAGGTTCAATATTTGGGCTATATCATTGATGAGCGGGGTGTGCATGTGGACCTAGCCAAGATACAAGTTATTCGAGATTGGTTAGCCCCAACCACTCTAATAGAGCTCCACAATTTTCTGGGCCTTTCCAATTTCTAGCACAAGTTCGTGTTAGGATTCTTTCATATCCCTTCGCTCTTGAATCAAGTCACCAAAGGTAGAGTGAAAGCAAAGTTATTTTGATCTATCCCAAGAGAAGGTGTTTGTCGAGTTGAAGCATTGTTTCTGCTCATGTTACCAGGCCTGCAATAACCATTTGAAGCCTCTGACTATGCTATTAGTGTTGTTCTTACCTAATAAGGGCAGCTGGTGGCATATCACTTATGACAAAGAGATGTATTCCATTGTACATGCTGTTGCTGACAATGGAAGCATTACATTCTGGACGGTTATCCACATAGACCAACAACCCCTACAGTTCATATAGACACAAGGAAAGTTGCAATACGGCCGCCATAAAAAATGGTCCACAATTCCATTTGAACATCAAGTACAAGAATGGAAACACCAACAATGTTGCAGTTTGTCTCAGTCGACCACCAATTATGGCACTGACCACTGTGCTAGACTCTTATGGACACAAGATGTCCAGGTGGTCGTATCTTTACAAGCGCAATTGAGAATTTGGCAATCGATAATTTGACTAGGTTTTATAGGATCATTGTTAGCACATTATCTGGACAGGTTTGTCTTGGTCTTGGAAGGTTCTAAAGTTAGTCTTAAGGTCTTTGAATTCGTTAATTGAAGAATCTATAAAGAAGAGGAGATTTGTGGGTTTTCCTCTCATGTGGAGAGGTTTTGGCCCTGACTTGCAGCGTATATTATGTGTTATGGTTCTTTTTGTTTTGGTAGTTGTTTGATGATTCACAAATATAATAATAAGTAACAAAGCTAATAAGTAAAAGAACATCACAAGCAGTTATCATGTAAAAAGAAATAATCATAATCATTGCCCTATTGAATTCTCAACAGAGAGGAGGGGTAAAGCTAGTAAGAATGCTAAAAACAAGCAACCTGACTATTTTGGCAATCAAAGGCAGTGGCCCACTGGTTGCCATATTCAATCTTTTGGCCTGTTCTTTTTACACCTATAAACACTCAATTTTGCTACAATGCACATGAAGAATTTATAGTTATGAGGAATAGGATGGTAGTAGGGGTTAAGACTAACTAGATATCTACCAAAGTCAAGGGCATATGTTATGTATTATATGTGTTTTTCTATGAGGTTATATCAAATTTCATATTTCTTGAAAAAAGAAAGGCCTAGATGATCCCCCAAGCAATCCCATCATTGTTGTTCATAACAAAATACTTAGGGACTATGTTACAAAAGTCAATGGTAAGTGAACCCAATAATTCTTTTCGGGTATTGCACATCACATTATATTATCAATGAATTTTTTGTGTTTATTCCAAATAAAGCATGTCTACTACCATCAATTGTGTCGTTGAGGCCAATAGTGCTATACCTACAAAGTTGTAGTAGGATCTTGTTGCAATGTAGTATGTGTCCATTTGGAAAACAAAACCTACATTACTTACCAGCGACAATAACAAAAATAATATTTTAATTTCAATTTAGTTCAAATTGGTAAATGGGAGCTTCTAGTTATGAGTTAAGAGATATTTCTACAATCAATCATAACTATCATGGCATGAATTGGATGTAGTCATATAATCTCAAATTCTGTATTTAAATATATCTTAGTACACCCAAGGGAGTTGTAATCTTCCTCTACTCTCAGTCCTTATCACCAATATGAGATATTACAAATTTGGACCTTGAATCTAGCCACACAACCAAGTGATAAAATGTCGAATAGCAACAATGCCATGATGACATGAATCAATTTATGTACTTGCATAATAAAAAAGAAGAGAAACTGACTCACCTAATTTTTATGATTTTTTTGTAAACCAATTTTTACCTTTGCTATGCTTCGAGCCTCCACCACCAAATTGAGATACAATAGTACAATATTTTAATATGTACATGATCTCTCTCCCAATTCCGATTTTCCAGGCATTCAAATATGCTTGGAAATCCCACCTATTTCACATATATGTAATTAAGCACTATAGCCAACTTGGAATGGCTTCCATTTCTTTGCTATATAGAGAGGCTTTCTCTTATATTTTGATCAAGCATTTTCTTTCCTTTGGATGGCTTTTTGGTATTAATTATTTTCATCAATCTTCTTAGAGTGTGATCTAAGGCAAGTTCGCCTAACTACTTCATGGCCATCAATAACCAACTCTAAATTGTAATCTTATCACTGTATGGTGACATTTTGTTATATAAGAATATGGTTCTTTCCCATAAACCTATCTAGTATGAGTTATATAGGATTAAACTATTGTCATACTTCCACATTAGTGGATCAAAATGAACAATGAGTCAAACACTAAGCCCATAATAGATAAGAAGATATAAAAAATAGGAACTTTAAAAAGTATAATTTAGAAGAATATACTCCTGCTCTACTGGCTCCAACTACAAACACAACCACTAATGCTAGATAATAGGATAAGTAGGGTGTAGACTTGGTTGAACATGGATACACACTTTGTAATGATTTATGCAGTGGTTCAAGACTACTCTCAAAGTAGTTGTAATTCTTGTCATGTAAATGCTTCCTAAAGAAATCCAAGAGTTCAAGTCATCAAGTTACATTGTTGGATGTAGAAGAGTTATTGATTGTAGAAAGAATCATAAAACTATAGTAGGTATACCAAAACAATACTCATGCAATTTTTGACAAGACAACCTGCATTGAAAATAACTTTCCAAGCATAATTTTTTGTAATACCAAATAAAATATAAACCCATTACTTTATTGTAAAAACACTTGCTTAGTGGCATAAGCCATAGCCTCTAGTTTGCACTTGCATGTATACACTACACAACTATAATCTAGACAAGTTAAACAAAAAGTCACACTTTGAATTTTTGTAATACCCCTTTATGGTGCTCTAAATATTTTTTATTTAGAATGAACTATTTTTAGTATGATAGCTAGAAAGCCATAGTAAACTTAAATTGAAATAAAACATGGTGATTTATCAAAAAAATTGAATAAAAAAGATAAACTGGATGATTTATTGGGAAATAAATTAAGTCAATGAGATCCTTACCCAAAGTCTGGAAAAGACAAACTTCCCTTAAATACTCCTAAAAAGACCTAGGAGTGGATTAATGTGATTTGATATAATTGGGAGGAAAAAATCTATTAAATCACTTAGTGTGGAAAAAAACTGAGAAAGAGTGAATAGAGAGCTGCATGAGAGAAAGGTGGGCTTTAACAAAAAAGGGAAGATACTTTTTTGAAGAAAAAAGAAGAGGAAAAGCTTAGGCCATGGGGCTGGCAGACCCTAGAAAGCGGGACACCACCAAAAAAAGTCTGCTAGAAAAGCAAGACATAAAAATGCCTTGGCTGAAATCACTATAGTTTTGTTGATTGTAGAGGGAAGGAGATCTCACCTCGGGGGAGAACTTATGGTGAAGGTTCATGGTTGTGTGGTCAATTGTTCATCGCAAGGTGTTCCAGTTGGTATTACAGTCGGAGTTGTGATTTTTGGTTATCTAGAGAATTATATATGTCATTTATCAACTTGAAATATGTTTGTTAATTTTTAATGTTTGGTTGGCACGGTGGTTATACTACTTAGTACTATCTGAGAATTATGACGAATGGTGAATGCTATGGCTATGCTAAATATAAATGTTGGTTATGGTTTTAGATTAACACATTTGATAGATTATTTAGAAGATGATGAGAGTTTTGACTCTTTTTAGGCAAAAGACTGAAGTATATAAGAATGATTTCTATTTATTTTCAAAACTATTAGTCTGTTCAGTGATTTGCAAAAGAATCATAGGACGTATATAGCCATGCTTTATCAGTAATGTATTTCTTTATTTATGTTGGCAATGAAGTTGTCGAATAACCAAAGAATAAGGTTAATTTAACGTGGACCAGTGTAGGATAATTATTTACTTAATCTGTGAGTAAAGAAAAAAATGAGATTTAAATTATAATTTTTTATCCTATAAGTTGTAAACTTCAAACTTCATCATATATGAAGTTTGAAACCTAAACCTCTACTGTAAATAGCCACGAGAAAAGTACGGGAAAAACCTTCCTATTCCGGTTCCGGTTTGAGTTAGGAAGGTGCAACCATAGCTTAGAAGGCTAGTAGTATTTTATTAAAAAGGTGAGTTGGTTTTTGTGTGAATGAATAATTAGGTGAATGCACCTAGGGATGGTTTAATTTTTTGGTAACTAAGGAAAAATAGAAGGGCGTATTCAACAGAAAAAGAAATCCGTGAAATATCCCCCAGCTACAAATAAAATACCATTAAATTCCAATCTTATATGGTGGGACATAGGTGTTTGAATAATCTCAACACCTTCTTGACGATATAGTAGCTACAAGTTTGAACTCTATAATTACGTTCAGGCGGAATTAGAACAATATTATAGTTGTCAAGCTGAATATAAACAAAAATGATCTCTGAATACAATTACAGATTGGGCACTCTCCCATCTCCCATCTGCAAGGTGTCACAAAATCCATCACACAACGACGAAAGTGAACCGACTTGGAACCTTCCAAAGCATTGACCTGGAACGGTGCGACAAAATTAGTCAAATCTTTTTATTAGTTGCAGCTGAGCAGATGAGCCAGAAAATAACACCAACCTCCATACCTGTATTGGTTATAAAACACAAGAAAACCAAACCACACTGTGAGTAAGGGAACCTTAATTGTAAATTCAATTATAAGTTTTACAGGCAACGAGTAAAATAAAGATTGTATTAGCAGCTCCCTTCGTGACTGAAGCGGAAACACCAGAGTCACATAGAAAATTAGAATGTGTTTCATTGTAACTATTATGAATAATTAACAATGATTAAGTGAAGTAAAAAGGTTTGAAAAGGTAGAACTAGATTATACCTGATGGTAATAAGAACCAAAATAAATCCCGTGCGTGCCTGGCCATGCGAATATCGAACCAAGAGTCTTAGTAGCATTATGGGTAATTTTCCCCTACGATTAGAGTAACAAGAATGAAAAATAATAAAAATGAAAACCTTGGTTTATGGGTACAACAATATGGTGACAATAGAATTATCGGAAGAGCATAGCCATACCTTAACCAGTGAATCTCTGGAGCAACGAAAGCTAGAACACTGGGCAAGCGTCGAATCTGAGTCTTTGCCTCTTCGTAAAATTCCAAAACTAAAATTCGAACTGAAACCAGTAAAATTGAAGCGTAAAGGAGGACCAGAGAGTCGGTATTTATACCTTTACATATGAAGAAGAAGCCAGAATTAAACAAACGCAATAGAGGGGTGAGGAAGATTACGCATCTGAAACAACAAATTCAGACGTTAATGCCTTGCTACAACAAACTATGTAAGTGCATGAATGAACAAATCAAATATCAAACTAAAAGTAAAAACTACAGGGGAACCTATTTAAATAGCGAGATTGCAAATCTTACCAGTGAATTGGTGTGGAGTAGTGCAAACAGAAACGCAAAAGAAAAGACACCAGCACGCACTTCTCCCATTCGTGGCTTCATTACCAAATTGTGGACCCTCAGAATGATGTGCAATGCCAAATGTAGTACATTATGAAGAATACTTGACATATCCCCTCCATGTCCATACAGTTCGCTTCTTAGAAGAACACAAGTCAAACTCTCTCAGTGAATCATGGATAGTGTTACAGAGATTGGTAGCGCAAATGACTAGAAAAGATTGAGGTAAGAGTTTAGGGTTGGCGGGAAAATTAGCAGTGGTTAGATCACCTCGATCGATCAATCTGAACCACCCACAAAAATCAAAAACTGACATACACAGTCCTCCCATGTGACCTGAGCGTGATAGGGGCTGCGTAGCCGGAAAAGAGTGGACATGCTACGCCCCAAGTGTACTATATTCCCGTAAATTCTCGAGGGTAGGTTGGGATAGTTGGAGCGCACCATAGGAGGAATAAAACTATAGAACAATAATTTTCCAGTTACGTGATAAGTTTCAACAATGTAGGCATACGTATATTATAAGTTAAGAGTTAAACCATGAAATGGGCATGCATCCAAAGTTTCAAAACTTCATTAAAGCCTAAAAAGGCTTGGGATATTAATCTAGAAATAATATACGGTGGGTAAGTAAATGATACCCTAAATGAACTATAAAATGTTGAAATTCATATAGATTGCCTAAATATCACAAGTAGAAGAGTAGGGTGTATGTATATAAGGGATGGGTACATCATGAGAGTATGGTTATTAAAGGAAATTAAACTTCCCTTTATTATCACCTTTATTACAATAGGCGCAACTTAATGTGATAAAATAGGCGCAACTTACTGTTATCACATTAAGTGAATGTATGAAAGTAGTGATATTATATATATATATATATATATATATATATATATATATAAACTTTAGGTATGTTTTATGTTAGAGCATTTTAGTTAATTTTTCACAGTTAGCAATCACATCGGCATTAAGATAAACTGCAGATAGAACATAAATATAAATTGTAGAAGACATGCTAAGACAAGAGGACACAAGATGTGGCGCTAGTCAGGGACAAACTCCACAATGTGTGGGGAAACCCTTGATCAATTCTTCTTTTATGTTATTCAAAGTTCAGTAGAGAAAGTGAGAGAGATAGTACATTTACATCAGAAGTCAATACTTTGACTTATCTAGATCTGAGCATAGATCATCTCCTACAATGATGATACATGAGATCAGTTGAAGACATTCTGCTTCAACTGATTCTCCTAGGTGACAACTTCACCTATCCATTTCGTTCATCTGTTGCACCTTACCGTGCAGCACCATCATGCTGCATCATGTATCATCATGCTGCTCATGATTATTGTGCTGCCCATACATCAAGTTGTCCATGACCTCATACTTCATGCTGCCCATGTGTCGTGCTGCTTCATGATTTCATCATACTGCCCATACTTATGATTACATTTATCATGATACTGTCCATGCTCCATGTATCATACATCATGCTGCTCATAAGGCTGCCCATCATGCTGCTCATAACGCTGCCCATGCTATCCTTCTGTTCCTTCATAATGGAGTTCATACAATTATCAGCCTTAGCTGCTTGCTATGGCTTGCAGCCTAACAAAGCAGCTAGGCTATCCTCCACGTAGTCCATTATTTGCTTATCACTGTCAATATGACCAACGTTCGTCATAACCATGTTGGATCCCATGATGCTGCATTCCATATATCATGGAGCATGTATATATATATATATATACATATATATATGACTGAGTCTAGTTGATTGTGTTCCATACTGCGTAGCGTCCCATGATTGTTGCGTTCCATATATCAGAATGCCCAACGTATCATGACTGTCCAGTGTTTCAACTGCGTGGTATATCTGCACTGATCTCCGTAGAGGTTTCATGACCCAACGTTTTGCTTGCGTTTTTAATAAATGACTTGACTTCTCAGCGTATCATGATCTGCGTGGTATATCTGACTGCCCAATGTAGTGTGGTATATCTGGGTTGATCTGCGTGGAGGTTTCATGACCCAACGTTCTGCTTGCGTGTTAGGTCTTTGATGATGCGTATATATATGTGTTTCCATATTCATATGACTACGTATAACCATTCCTCATATGACTGTGTATAACATGGTTCCATATTGCGTATATAACATGAACAACGTTGGATATATAACATGAACAACGTATAGATATATAACATTATGTCTTGCGTTTTCTTCATAACTGCACTTTATGTCTTGTGTTTACTTATATCCCTGCGCCTTTATTCGTAGATGAATACAACTCCATTGCCTGCTAATTCATGACTGCATTCTCCATTAGGGCACTCCTTTTAGATCTCTTCTCCATCAAACCCAAAACAGGATGAAGAGAGATCACGAGAGAGTGAGTGTGTCGAATGACTTAAAGTCTTCTTCTATTTATACTAAAACGTGGAGGTTTAATGGACACGATGTTTGGGCTTCTTGAGCCTACATAAGATGCTGGTCGACTAGATAATAAATCCATAATCAAAATAAATTCATATCTCCATAAATACTTATCTGAATCGGATGATCTTTAGATCAATCCTACACCTCTCGACGAGAGGGATCCAATAAAGATATCAGCTGTCATAAATGAGCTGACCCACATGGAGTTTGGCCCTAGTTGCCAATTAACACTCCCTCTCAACTAGGGAGAACTCCATCCGTTGATCCATAAGTCCGACTGTACTATCTCTGCCATCAGTGCCTTGCACTGCTCTGCCCAGCTCTGCTCAGCTCTGCTTGCTCTGCTCAGTTCTGCTGGCTTTGCTCTGCTCTGCTCAGCTCTGCTGGCTCTGCTTTGCTCTGTTGGATCTGCTTTTCTTTGCTCAGCTCTGTTGGCTCTGTTATGCTCAACTTAGCTCTGCTGAACTATGAAGAAGAAGAATTGATCGAGAATGTCTCATACCATTCTCTACTGACCCGAAGTCAGTCTCAGAGTGCGTACCACTGGTCCCAGACCAGTGTCGAAGTCTCAGAGAGTGTACCACTCGTCCGAGACCAGTCTCAACCGACCCGAAGTCAACGTCATAGTATGTACCACTCTCACTAGTCCCAGACCAGTACTGCACTGACACGAAGTCCGTCTCAGATTATGTACCATTGGTCCCAAACCAGTCTCAACTGACCCGAAGTCAGTGTCATAGTATGGTACAACCCCTACCATTGGTCCCAGACCAGTATCGCAGTCTCAAAGAGTGTACCACTGGTCCCAGACCAGTATCGCAGTCTCAGAGAGTGTACCACTGGTCCCAGACCAGTCTCAACCGACTCGAAGTCAGCGTCATAGTATGTACCACTCTCACTACTCCTAGACCAGTATTGCGCTGACACGAAGTCAGTCTCAGAGTATGTACCACTGGTCCCAGACCAGTCTCAACTGACCCGAAGTCAGTGTCATAGTATGGTACAACTCCTACCACTAGTCCCAAACCAATATCATTGATCCCAGATCAATGGAGGTCATCCTAGCGTAGGGAGTACGATAGATACAACAATGCGTCCATCGGTACTACTATGGTCCCTAACTTCATTTCCCTGCTCATTGATCAGATGAGAGGTACTTCCCATGAGTCCCAGACTGCATGGGTAGGATGCCTCGACAGGAGAACTAATCAATTCTGTCCTCACAGGAGAACACATCAATCCTGCTACAATCGCCATGGAGAACACATCAATCCAGTCCGCCATGGAGAACACATCAATCCAGGCCTCACAGTAGAACATATCAATCCTGCTACAATCGCCATGGAGAACACATCAATCCAGGCCTCACAAGAGAACACATCAATCTTGCTACAATCGCCATAAAGAACACATCAATCCAGGCCTCACAGGAGAACACATCAATCCTGCTACACAGGAAAGCGAATCATCCTGTTCCACAAGAGAGCGAATCATCTTGTTCCAGTGCGCACCACCAGGGGAGGGTGAGTCACCCTGTGGTCGTATGTTGCTCCAGTAAGAACCGCAAGCCCCCCAGAGCTCCCAGAGCTCAATGTATGCAACATGCAGGACCTTTTTACAAAGGTCTCTCGACGACTCCAAGTCGTTTGGGAAAATCACATATTTGATCTTTCCCCCACGACTTTAGCGTCCTATACATCATCTCAGTGCAACGGAGCATCCTTGCTCATCGGCTTACCATATCCCAGATAAGGTAGTATCTGATGTCTATCTGCTGGAGCAACTGTCGAATATGGGATTCTTCAATAATCAAATCCCACCTCTGGTTGTCACAGAGAGTCACAGTGGTATTCATCATGTGTACTCACTGAAGAGTTTCCACAACCAGGCAACTTCATACGAGATCATACTCGTAGATATGTATCCAGTCTCAGCGGTGCTTATAACAGCCGACTTCTGCTTCCTACTTAGAAGTAGAATCCAAAGAGGAACAACACTAAGAAGTGCTCCAGTGATCCTCCACACTGCCTGCCCAATCAACATGCGAATAATCATGCAGTTTCATATTTCCGGCAGTGTATATCAATCCATGAGAGATTGTGCCCTTAAGACATCTTAGAAGATTCTTAGCACCAATCTAGTGAGGTTCAACCAAATATGAGCTCCTCGTGCTAACATATGTCCGGAATCCAACTCCCTCTTACTTCTGCGAATGAGAGGGTCTGCAACTGTCAGAAATAGTTTGTCCGCATAAGCTGCCGGTATGAGAAGTCTATCATCCACAACCTCGGGATAATGGTTTGGATCGGTTTCACTCTTTAGTGAATCTTAGCTTCATCAAACAGCTATTAGTCCTCTCATACTACGCCCGGGGTGTTTTGCTTCAAGCCATAGAGGGCTTTCTTCCACCTGTATACATGAGATTCCCGTTCATGAATCTCAAACTCCACGGGTTGTTTCAAACCTGTGGATCTGCTACATGAGGGGAATGGTCCCCTTGTAAGATTTTCCTTTGGTACATCTCAGACATGTACTTTCATGCTCTTTTTGAATTCAGGCTTTCCTGTCACTATCTGACTCACAGGCCTCTGGTGCTATGTGTCAATGGTCCCCATTAGACTTCTAGTAACTTAATACAACCCTGAACTCAAAAGCATCCTTGAAAATTCTATTTTCAAACACGTACCTTTCCATCGACGAATGCCACCTTAAAACCTTCGACTTCCATTCCCTTTTCAAGATAGGTGGCATTGGCTCCAAGTGTAATCCCATGATTGTTTCCATCTCTACCAAATTAGAGAGTGCACCCTTCTATCCGATGAAGTGCCTTGAAGCACTACAATCAATATGCCAGATTCCCAAAGAATCTGAAGGAGAGGGCCAATACAAGATAACACTTCTCTATCTTATCAGAAACAATATTTGATTCTTCTTACCTGGGGTTCCTTGCTTCCTTGAAGAGTCGGTCGTGTCTTTGATGACCTGCATCTCTGTCATTCGGACACTCCTTCGCATAAGGGCCGAACTCATAACCAAGACATCTACCTTTCCTTCCACCCTTAGATCTGAACTTCCCAATGAAGTGATCTTAAGGTATGCCAACACAAGCTCTGCTGCGCCATTATGATAATATGCTCCGCTTCGACTTCACCATAAGTGAATTATGAGGAACCCATTGATCCTTCTATCTTGTCCCGACTGTCTTTGGTGATTGCTCTTTCACTCTTGCTTGGGCATTGTCTTTACCTAAGCTCTAATACCATGTTAACTTTAGGTATGTTCGATGCTAGAGCAATTTATTTAAATTTTCACTGTTAGCAATCACATCAGCATTAAGATAAACTGCAGATAGAACATAAATATAAATCGCAGAAGACATGCCAAGACAAGAGGACACAAGATGTGGCGCTAGCCAGGGACAAACCCCACAATGTGTGGGGAAACCCTTGATCAATTCTTCTTTTATGTTCTTCAAAGTTCAGCAGAGAAAGTGAGAGAGATAGTACATTTACATCGGAAGTCAATAATTTGACTTATCTAGATTTGAGCATAGATCATCTCCTGCAACGATGATACATGAGATCAGTTGAAGACATTCTGCTTCAACTGATTCTCCTAGGTGACGGCTTCACCTATCCATTTCGTTCATCTGTTGCACCTTACCGTGCAGTACCATCCTGCTGCTCATGATTGTTGTGTTGCCCATACATCAAGTTGTCCATGACCTCATACTTCATGCTGCCCATGTGTCGTGCTGCTTCATGATTTCATGATACTGTTCATACTTATGATTACATTTATCATGATACTGTCCATGCTACATGTATCATACATCATGCTGCTCATAAGGTTGCCCATCATGATGCTCATAATGCTGCCCATGCTATCCTTCTGTTCCTTCATAATGGAGTTCATACAATTATCAGCCTTAGCTGCTTGCTATGGCTTGCAGCCTAGCAAAGTAGCTAGGCTATCCTCCACGTAGTCCATTATCACTGTCAATATGACCAGCGTTCTTCATAACCATGTTGGATCCCATGATGTTGTGTTCCATATATCATGAAGCGTATATATATCTGACTGAGTCTAGTTCACTGTGTTCCATATAGCATAGCGTCCCATGATTGCTGCGTTCCATATATCAGAATGCCCAACGTATCATGATTGTGCAGTGTTTCAACTACGTGGTATATCTGCATTGATCTGCATAGAGGTTTCATGACCCAACGTTCTGCTTGCGTGTTAATAAATGACTTGACTTCCCAACGTATCATGATCTGCGTGGTATATCTCACTGCCCAATGTAGCGTGGTATATCTGGGTTAATTTGCGTGGAGGTTTCATGACCCAACGTTCTGCCTGCGTGTTAGGTCTTTGATGATGCGTATATATATGTGGTTCCATATTTATATGACTGCGTATAACCATTCCTCATATGATTGCGTATAACATGGTTCCATATTGTGTATATAACATGATTCCATATAACATGAATAGCATTGGATATATAACATGAACAACGCTTAATATATGAACAACGTATGATATATAACATGAATAGCATTGGATATATAACATGAACAACGTATAGATATATAACATTATGTCTTTCGTTTTCTTCATAACTGCACTTTATGTCCTTCGTTTACTTATATCCCTGCACCTTTATTCATAGATGAATACATCTCCATTGCCTGCTAATTCATGACTGCATTCTCCATTAGGGCACTCCTTTTAGATCTCTTCTCCATCAAACCCAAAACAGGATGAAGAGAGATCACGAGAGAGTGAGTGTGTCGAATGACTTAAAGTCTTCTATTTATACTAAAACGTGGAGGTTGAATGGACATGACATTTGGGCTTCTTGAGCCTACATAAGATGTTGGTCGGCTAGATAATAAATCCATAATCAAAATAAATTCATATCTCCATAAATACTTATCCGAATCGGATGATCTTTAGATCAATCCTACACCTCTCGACGAGAGGGATCCAATAAAAATATCAGCTGTCATAAATGAGCTGACCCACATGGAGTTTGGCTCTAGTTGCCAATTTAACATATATAGATAGATAGTATCACCCTAATTATAATAGGCACAATTCACTATCATCACATTAAGTGAATGTATGGAAGTGGTGATTAAAGGCAAATTTATATATATATATATATATATATATATATATATATATATAGATATATATATATATATATATATAATTGAGGGACATGACAATTTCGACATAAGGGATACACTCAGATATGAAGAACTATAGCTTAATTAGACTTGTTCACCTCAAGTCCAGACCTAACTCAGAATCAAGCAACTCATTAAATGCAAATTAAGACAATGTGGCACGCCCCAGATCCGGTGCTCGAGGAAGGATCGATGCGACTTCCCAGATCCACCAACGGTGGTCACCACCTGGTGCTACTCCTCCAACATCTGGCAACCATGGCTCATAAATCCACCTGTTGACACTTGTAATCCCCATACGAGGCTCTCCTTCCCGCTCACTCCGGCATTAAAAAGACAAGATCGATGGTTATTCCCTCTTCTAGGCATCACTCTCCCTTGGTTATTCTCCCCAAGGCTTCCTCTGTCTCCTTCGGCTCTGGCTCTGCGACATTGCCATTATGCCACTCAATGATGAATTGTGGTATGGGAAAAGGTTGACGTCCTGGCAGAGGTAGGGGCCATGGACGCCCCCCCACCACCTTTGATGCAGTTATGTTCAATTATGGCATTTATGAGTCCATCAAGAGAGAGGTCCTCACCATGGAGGCTGAGACTCATAGAGGTCGTCTAACACTCTGGGTCCTCAAGAACCTCCTTGCTCATCAGCTTTAAGGAGAGTTCCAGAGAAAAAGAAAGCATCTGGTTGGATTGTTGAGCTCTCTACCTACCAAAGTCACTCCTCCTCGTCCCTCAAGCGCCTGGCCAGAGACCTCAAAATTGACTTTCCTCCCAATATCTCGTCCCCCTCCTCTCTTGCTCCCTCTCCCTCACACTCCCCTCTTGTTCACTCCTCATCCCCGCTTGTCACTAGCGCTACGGTGGCGCCTCCCCCACCCATCTAAGCTCCTGTCCCTCTGGCCGCTGATGCCCCTCCCCTCTCTCCTCCCCGTCCCAATCCCCATTGCTATTACATCTTGGAGGAACTTCTTGCGGACTCCGACAATGTGTAGGCCCATGACAGTGCTTAGGTTTAGTGTGGCTCCAATGTGGCGACCATGTGGTTCCAATGCAACAAATTATAGCTTTATAGCTTCAAGACAACTCTCAGGTCGATATTCTTAGTCTAGTTTCACTTAGCGGTAATCAACCAACAATGGCTATTATGGTCTAGTTTGTGCATATGTGGCACAAAGCCACGAGGCTCACTGAGGATTTTTTGCCTCCCCATAAGGTTTGGTTAAATATTGCTTGCTACAAGGATGTTAAGTCTTATACTCATTATTTTGATGAATGTTAGCTTATTTGTAAGACTCTTGAGCTCTATTTTCCCCTTCCAGGGGCAAAGACTTCCAACTCTTATCTTTGGTTTCCTCATACAGAGGCATAGTATGCTTTCATGGATGTAAACTATGTACATTTTTTCCTACTAATCTAATGTAAATATGTTTGCTTACAAAAAAATTCGTGGCACGACCAAAATGGAAGCCAAGGGGGAGCTAGTATGATGATGCTCACGTTCTAGCTTCTCATATGTGTTTCCAAAAGGGTCCAATATTGGGTGCATAAATGAGAACATTACAAAACCATAATCCATAATAGAAAGATGCAAACAAGATTGAATATTGTATGTCCTTTTTGCTTGCCCACTGAATTTGATAGTGTCAACCATCTAGTTCAACTATCTTATAGCTTAACTTACGATATATCTAACTAAAATGGCAAATATGTACTAGGAAATGAGGGGGATATTTGGTAGGTTAAATGCAAAACTAATTCATAATTCTTCGTAGGATGAACCTAATCCATAAATTGATGCTCACAACAAGGTTAGAAAATGTTAAAGCCATATTAGAAATCAAAAAAGGTGGATGGGATAAATATATATTCTTCCTAGGAATTGATAAACTAGATATTCATAAATTATACAATGCAACAAATGAAAAAGGGCTTTTGGAGCCAAAAAAATACAACATGATCCGAGTCCTCTTAAACTCTATTACGAGCAATGTTAAAGGCAATCTCAAAAAAGGAACCCTAGAAAGAGGAATGAAAATGCTTGTCCCTATTCTCTAAGATTGCAGGCTACTTTTAGTATACATTTGGAGACGAAATAAAGTGGCACTGCATTCCTATGCACATAAGCATGACAATTAGAGCACACAAACTCACCAATTATGAATATAGGACCTTGATGTCTTCATGACCATATTACTGATAGAATATATTGATTCTTTCAGAGAATCTACCAGTTTGGTAAGTCCGAGTCTTCCAATAAATGATGTAAATTGCAACCACAATACTAATGCTCATACCCAATAACCCAAATGCAAATTAGATTGTGCTTTGTGGTATTTCAAGACTTGTTTGTCTTTATCTCTTTTTGAGACTTCTAGGGTGACCTTGTTGCACGTATTCACTCCCCCAATGCAGAGGGAACAAGATCAAGTAAGTGTCGACATAGTGGGTTGCCAGTTTAGATAAGTAGTTATAGTGGTAGTTGTGGAGGGGGTGATAGTCCCAATAGAAGTGCATGAGATGGTTTGGCAGTGGTGGAGGCACTCACAAGGGTTTTAGTGGCAGTTGCATAGACAAGCTATTACAATGGTTGTTGTGGAGGATGCGACAATCCTAAAAACGTGTGAGATGGTTTTCGCAGTGGTTGAGTCTCAATAAAAATGCAAGAGGTCATTTGACTCAATGGAGTGAGATATTAATTCATGTAAGAATGAAACAATGTGAAGTCTTCATCCATTACATCCAAATAAAGAACAACAAGATTACAATTCCTATATATATATATATATTTTAAATTTATATTAAATATTATAATTGTGCAAAGAGGTGCTCTAGCCTAGTATATAAAAGATGTTGTAATGTCCAATCATACTATGTTATATAAACATTTTAATTCAATCAAGTTATACTTATATATATATATTTTATTAATTAAAATATATTGATTTAAAACACGGGTGTGGCTACTTACAAATCAATTCCAAACACCAAAAATCTTAAGGCCAGAGTTGGTGATGAGACTTGCTTTCATATCGCTTGTATCCTCCTACACTATAGACGTATAGGTGATGCTTCTAGAGATTTGAACACGTGGGAGACTACTTGCAAATCGATTTCAAACACCAAAACTCCAGAGGTCGAAGTTGGTGATGAGACTTGCTTTCATATTGCTTGTATCCTCCTACCCTACGGACATATGGGTGATGCCTCCAAAGATTTGAACTCGGGTGGGACTACTTGCAAATCGATTCCAAACACCAAAACAAGACTACTTGCAAATGGATTCCATACACCAAAACTCAAGCCAGAATTGTTGATGGGACTTACTTTCATATTGCTTGTATCCTCCTACCCAACAGGCATATGGGTGATGCCTCCAGAGATTTGAACACGGGTGGGACTACTTGCAAATCGATTCCAAACACCAAAACGAGACTACTTGCAAATGGATTCCAAACACCAAAACTCAAGCCAGAATTATTGATGGGACTTGCTTTCATATTGCTTGCTTGTATCCTCTTACACTATTATTAACAATACAAAATAAAAAATAAATTGATTAATGATTAATTATTAATAATTAAATCAACCTATATCAAATCTCAAAAATTACATCCATATAAAGTTTAGTATCTATTTTTTTTTTCTAAATTAAACTCTCTCAATAAAAAAGTTTATAAGTCAAACCTTAACTAATTATAAGTCAAATCTCAACTAGCTAAACTCTCTCAATAAAAAAAATTCGTTATCTTATGAGATAATGTTGAGTGAAAGAGCAACTAGATATTGTTGAGTGAAAGAGCAACTCCCATCCAAACAATTACTATGGTGCAACTCATAAGATATCTAAAAAGAATTGAGCAAATGAGAGTAGGTAGATGACTTAATGTTATCTTCAATGAAGGCATGAGTGAAAGAAGAAAACATGGATGAAACACAAGTACATATGGATGCAAAAATGGAATATCTACCTCAATGCTTGTCCCACAAATAGCAAGGAGCTAAAGGGTTTTGTTATGGAGAAGTTTGGTAAATGCGGATGGTGAAAAGATTTGGGTAGAAATAAGTACTACATTGAGGAATTCAACCCGACATGTGATCTACAACAAAAAGAGTTCATTGGAACTAGCATTCCGTGGAGGGCAAAGGTTCCTATTGCTCAATTAATAACCAAATGGCATAAACTTCGCTGTAAAATAGGATAGTGGAAAATACCTAAAGAAGCTTGGGAGAAATCGGTGTGTACTTTTTGCATGTCTGGAGCAGTGGAATTGGAAAAACATTTCATTTTAAAAAATGATGTATTCAAAGACATCAGAAAAAGTTATAGAAAGATACTTTTCTTGACATTATCTTTTGGATAAGGAGATGATTGGAAAGAAAAACAAATTCTTCATGGAACAACAAATAATTAGAAAGTTTAGCAAATTCATATGAAAAAAAAACACTAATAATCCCATAAGCTATTTTTAACCTCATTTCATTTGTGAACACCAAGAGTTTCCTTTTCATAGCTCTCGCCTATAGTTTTGACACGCGGCTCCTCTTCTATCACCCGAACCGTTGATTGAAAGCTATGCTAAACTGCACCGGCTTCTGGAGCGGGCGATGTTGCGCAACCTTAGTGGACTGAGTGCCACTTCGTTCACCCGAACAATTTGTACCGATTTCAGAAAAGGGAACCTGCCACCACGGTGTATTTAAATTATGGCTTCAGCCTGCTCGATATCGGAGCAGAGTAGCTGTAAACGCAGAGTCTAACCCATCATGGAAGGAGTGGTAAGCGCAGAGTCTGTTTTTTTGCTCATACTCCACAGCAACTTCGCCTGTTGTCCGTGTTTTGATCACCCAGCAGCAATTCAAGAAGCAGTGCAGCGTTGCAGGTTTCCTCTGATCTGAAAAACTATTTTATGTCGGCCTCAACAGCAGTCTCTCTCCACCGCTGTCTCCTACTAAGCCAAATGAAATAATCCCCTCTTTCTTTATTCAGTTAGCGATTATGACATAGCCAAGGACGAAAATAGTATATGAAGGACATTAAGCTTGAAACCCTTGAAGGGTTTTCTGCAATTTTGGCGATGGCTTAGCGAAGTATATGAAGGGATAAATAGGTAAGGTTTAGCATAAAGGAAGGGTCAGGGCTCTTGAGAATGGTCGATACCCACTAAAGCTAGCGCTCGATTTGAGCTTTGATTTCATTTTTACTCACATTAGGTATATTCGTTTCATCAATCTACGATTCAGGGCGCCACCAAATGCCATATCTGTGACTAATTTGTGCTTTATCCAGGCGCTTTTGGAGGTAATCCTACTGTTATAGTCCCTGTTCTGAATTGCGTTCTTGTCATTTCAATCAATTTCTATTTATTTATCAGTTGAGTATTTTCCGTTTATAATTTTAGTCGTTGTCTGAACTGGGTTCTTCTTATTTCTGCCATTGATGGATTGACTGTTAGACTCAAACAAATTAGAACGCCGATTTTTCAAATTTAAATTGAGAAGGTTTCTTGCCAGATTGCTCCAGACATTGAACTCTCAACCTGAGAACTGATAGGATGAAGAACAAATGTTGATAAGTTTCAATTTTTTCTTGGGTTGTGTTTCGACACACAAGAGCTGGATCCAAGTCTTTGTTGGCAGAGCCAATGTGGTCAATCTTTTTGATGTCTATAGTAACTGGAAGAACAGCAGCATTATTGCCCCCCTCGTTTTTTTTGAGGTTTTGATATTGACACACAACTTACTTTTTTCTGAAAGCTGACGCGCATTGCAATGTGTATTCAAATTTCTGGCAAATGTACAATTATTAAGGAGCACAACCTCAGCGTGTGCAAACACATCATGAGTATCGAACAGTTCATCAAACACATCATAAAGAGCACAAACTCAGGGTGTGCAAACACAGCATGAATACAAATACAATAAGAAATGATTGCGTTGTCGTGAAACTCTTCGGGTTACATTTTCTGCAATTTTTTCGATGGCTTAACGAAATATATGAAAGGATAAATAGGTAAGGTTTAGCCAAATAGTTCGCTAAATTAAAGGAAGGGTCAGGGCTCTTGGAAATGGTCAATGCCCACTAAAGCTAGCGCTCGATTTGAGCTTTGATTTCATTTTTACTCACATTAGGTATATTCGTTTCATCAATCTGCGATTCAGAGGGCCACCAAATGCCATATCTGTGACTGATCTTGCTTTATCCAGGGCTTTTGGAGGTAAACCTACAGTTACAGTGTCTGTTCTCAATTGGGTTCTTGTCATTTCAATCAATTTCTATTTATCTATCATTTGGGTATTTTCCGTTTATAATTTTAGCCGCTGTCTGAACTGGGTTATTCTTATTTCTGTTAGTTTCTATTTGTCTTTTAACCGGCTTTTCTCTATATATGTTTCGAGTCCCTGTTTTGTACTGTGTTCTTGTCATTTCTATTAATTTTGATTTTCTCTCCACTCTATATCTTATATATATATGTCAGAACCTGTTGGGTCATTGCCATACTTGGCGAATTCCTTTTTATTAAAAGTTGGGTTCTCTCTATTTGATGAAATTATGCTTGGGCGCCTTAGGATAAAGTATTCTGAACTCAAAATTTTTCTTTTTGTTGATTCCTTATCTGCATTCGGGGAGCATTCTAAGCATCTTTTGATCTGTAAATAGGTGAAGCGAGGTGAAGGGGAGGCATTTTAGTCTTCTGGCTGAAAACCATTGGGAAGTTCTCGGTGTAATTCCACCCCCTGTAACTTATTTCCTTTAGGAGCCTGTTGGGAAGTCAGTAGCAGGTTATTGGATTTGAATTCTTAATAGAAAGTAAATGGTTAAGGTTAGTAATTGTCTTGCTTTTAGCATCTATGCGAAGAGTATTTAAACACCATCAAATATCAATTTCCCTTCCTGTAATCTTAAATAGGGTCTCATATGGGTACAGGACAGTTATTCCCAGTTATATATTTATACCATAGAAATATATCATCCATATGGCCTATAACAGTGTTTATAGGAGCTGACATCCCAGTTAAACGAAAGTGTTTGATGATAAAAAGTTTTGGAGTTGTTATATGGCTGTGGTTTGACCAGCCCTGCCCAGATTTGAAGGGTGGTCCCTTACAACCCTGGCCTTTTCTTTTGTAGCGCCCAAAGAATCATACAGTCTACGCTCAATCTCCTTGGGAGTTGCATGAAGGAAGAGCATCTTTCCAAACTTGTTTCTTATATTACATGAATACTTAATATCAGTGAACTAAATACCTAATGCATACAATTAATGCTCCAGGTATTGAATAAAAATAATGCAACCAAGGAAACTAAAATGAGGTAAATTTATGATGGATTTATTCCTGTTTTGTAAAATATTATGTTATGGAAATTTGTTTAAAGTCAAACTATTAACTTGAAACATGCAGAGTTCTGATAGTAAAACTCACTGTCTACTTTAAGATATGTCACTCTACTTCCCCATAAAAATATATCCCGTTCTACTTTATTTCAAGATTCTCTGTAGAATTAATTTACATCATTTCATTGTGAAATGTAAAATATTAGTAAACTCCCCTTGTAAAATACCAATGCAGAAAATATTAAAAGCAAATAATTGTTCTTCATTTAAAATCTCTCTTTTCGGAGGAAAACAAAGGTGTTCCACATGAGACTGAAGATAAAATCTCTCTTTTCGGAGGAAAACAGAGGTATTCCACATGAGACTGAAGATTTGTTGGAAGATAGATTTATGCCGCAAAAGTTTGGATTGCATAACCACACAGCAAGACTGGAGGCATCAAATTTGACCTTTTCACTAAAAAGTCTGAAGAAAGCACATGTAAAGGTTTCAACTTTTGATGAGGAGGAAATTGCTCTGATAGGTTGCCTATTCAGAAGTGCCCCTTCGCTGCAAACAGTGACGCTTTCGCTGCAAAAAATGATGCCTACTCTGCCAAAATGCTCCCAATATACTCATGGGCAGAGCTTCCTAAAGCAACTTCTAGCTTTGAAAAGACCTTCTGAAGCAAGCGTATATATAGCAGAAAACCACGAGGACTACTGCCTGAGATGCCATATGCCGTAATACACGAAGAATCAATTGATTTTTGACGTAAATAAATTTAGATATTGCTAGAATTTCATGGCAAATACATTCTTGCATTGTGTCCCTCTCAACTATAAATACCAAGATTATGTAACCAGCACTGCTAATGCTTTTTCATGTTTAGATATTGTTAAAACAAATACAGTCTTGCATTTTGTCCCTCTCAACAATAAATACCAAGATTATGTAATCACTATTCCTAATGCTTTTTCATGGTATAAAATTGTGTGCATTGTGCACTGAAGAATCCCACCTATATACGAATGATATTCATTACACCCATATATGAATAATATTCATTAGTATGAAAGTGAAGCATTTTTATTTTTGTTATCAAGTATCTTCCACCGAGCATCCCTTATTGCGTTTTATATTCCTTCTCTGTTACACTTTTGACTGATTGCAAGCTTTTAAGCCATTCTCCTTAGTCTTTTGACTTTAAAGTTAGATGATTTGTGTAAGTAATGTAAGATTCACTTTGAAGTTAGATGATTCTCTTGGTTTTTTTTTACTTTCAAGTTAGATTATTTGTGTGAGTAATGTAAGATTCACTTTGAAGTTAGATGATTTGTGTAAGTAATGTAATGATCTTACAGGGAAGAAGCGTGGGTGTTTTTATCTCATTTGGCAAAGTCTAGATTTATTTTCCTTTTTAGATATGTAGATTACCTTTTTAGATCTTGCAGGGAGCTGGTTGACAGGAAAAAACTTCACAGAAGCATTTGATGCAACTTGCTTTCCCCTTACACTCTTTTCTAGTGCAATTGATCCAGGTTGGGCATTGGGTACTGCTGCAAGTGCAATGCAAGGCTTGTTAGGAATGCTTGTTGAAGGAGGGGCTGATAATGTCAACTAGTGCTTCCTTGAAGCTGCACGTTTTGGGAGCATTGAGAAGGTTTCTTGCCAGATTGCTCCAGACATTGAACGCTCAACTTAAACTCTTTGCTCCAGATATTGAACGCTCAACCTGAGAACTGATAGGATGAAGAACACATGTTGATAAGTTTCAATTTTTTTTTGGGTTGTGTTTCGACACACAAGAGCTGGATCCAAGTTTTTGTTAGCAGAGCCTATGTGGCAAATCTTTTTGATGTCTATAGTAACTGGAAGAACAGCAGCATTATTGCCCCCCCTCGTTTTTTTTGAGGTTTTGATATTGACACACAACTTACTTTTTCTGAAAGCTGACACGCATTGCAATGTGTATTCAAATTTCTGGCAAATGTACAATTATTAAGGAGCACAAACTCAGCGTGTGCAAAAACATCATGAGTATCGAACAGTTCATCAAACACACCATAAGGAGCACAAACTCAGGGTGTGCAAACACAGCATGAATACAAATACAATAAGAAATGATTGCATTGTCGTGAAACTCTTTGGGTCACAGTTTTCTGCAATTTTGGCGATGGCTTAACGAAGTATATGAAGGGATAAATAGGTAAGGTTTAGCCAAATGGTTCGCTAAATTTAAAGGAAGGGTCAGGGCTCTTGGGAATGGTCAATACCCACTAAAGCTAGTGCTCGATTTGAGCTTTGATTTCATTTTTACTCACATTAGGTATATTCGTTTCATCAATCTGCGATTCAGGGCGCCACCAAATGCCATATCTGTGACTGATCTGTGCTTTATCCAGGCGCTTTTGGAGGTAATCCTACTGTTATAGTGTCTGTTCTGAATTGGGTTCTTGTCATTTCAATCAATTTCTATTTATCTATCAGTTGGGTATTTTCCGTTTATAATTTTAGCCACTGTCTGAACTGGGTTCTTCTTATTTCTGTTAATTTCTATTTGTCTTTTAACCGGCTTTCCTCTATATATGTTTCGAGTTCCTGTTTTGTACTGTGTTCTTGTCATTTCTATTAATTTTGATTTTCTCTCAACTCAATATCTTTTATATATATCAGAACCTGTTGGGTCCTTGCCATACTTGGCGAATTCCTTTTTTTTTTTTTTAATTTGGGTTCTCTCTATTTGATGAAATTATGCTTGGGCACTTTAGGATCAAGTATTCTGAACTCAAAAATTTTCTTTTGGTTGATACCTTATCTGCATTCGAGGAGCATTCTAAGCATATTTTGATCTGTAAATAGGTGAAGCGAGGTGAAGGGGAGGCATTTTAGTCTTCTGGTTGAAAACCATTGGGAAGTTCTCGGTGTAATTCCACCCCCTATAACTTATTTCCTTGAGGAGCCTGTTGGGAAGTCAGTATTGGGTCTGTGCAGGTTATTGGATTTGAATTCTTAATAGAAAGTAAATGGTTAAGGTTAGTAATTGTCTTGCTTTTAGCATCTATGCTAAGAGTATTTAAACACCATCAAATATCAATTTCCCTTCCTGTAACCTTAAATAGGGTCTCATATGGGTATAGGACAGTTATTCCCAGTTATATATTTATACCATAGGAATATATCATCCATATGGCCTATAACAGTGTTAATAGGAGCTGACATCCCAGTTATACAAAACTATTCAATGTCTGGAGCAATCTGGACCAACTGAGCTAACTATAGGGGCTGAGTTTTGTCTGTCTTCTTGCAATTAGAGGAATTGATTTTACTTCTTCTCACAGTTCTCCACTACTAGTAAGTTTTGTCTCCCCTCATGCAATTAGAGGACTCGATTTTACTTCTTGTCACCATTCTCCAACTCCACTCACATTATTCTGATTTTATAGCCTGAATATTTGATGATGCTATCTGCTATCAATTGCAATCATTAAAGCTTCAACAAACTTGGTGGTTTTGCAGAAAACTGTGACCCAAAGAGTTTCACGACAGCACAATCATTTCTTATTGTGTTTGTATTCATGCTGTGTTTGCACACACTGAGTTTGTGCTCCTTACGATGTGTTTGATGAACTGTTCGATACTCATGATGTGTTTGCACACGCTGAGTTTATGCTCCTTAATAATTGTACTTTTGCCAGAAATTTGAATACACATTGCAATGCGCGTCAGCTTTCAGAAAAAGTAAGTTGTATCAATATCAAAACCTCAAAAAAAAAAACGAGGGGGGGCAATAATGCTGCTGTTCTTCCAGTTACTATAGACATCAAAAAGATTTGCCACATAGGCTCTGCTAACAAAAACTTGGATCCAGCTCTTGTGTGTTGAAACACAACCCAATAAAAAAAATTGAAACTTATCAACATTTGTTCTTCATCCTATCAGTTCTCACGTTGAGCGTTCAATGTCTGGAGCAAAGAGTTTAAGTTGAGCGTTCAGTGTCTGGAGCAATCTGGACCAACTGAGCTAACTGTAGGGGCTGAGTTTTGTCTGTCTTCTTGCAATTAGAGAAATTGATTTTACTTCTCACAGTTTTCCACTACTAGTAAGTTTTGTCTCTCCTCATGCAATTAGAGGAATCGATTTTACTTCTTGTTACCATTCTCCAACTCCACTCACATTATTCTGATTTTATAGCCTGAATATTTGATGATGCTATCTGCTAGCAATTGCAATCATTAAAGCTTCAACAAACTTGGTGGTTTTGTCCTATTCGGCGATTGGAAATTTGAGTATGAAAGCCAGACAGTTGATGTATCTTAATTCGGATCCTGTTTCCTTTTTTTGCAACGTAAAATTTTAATTTTAAATATATATTTATAAAAAAATTTAAGGGTAGGGTTCTGATTCTCTGATCCTTTTGCCAATTTTGATTGCATCCATGGTTCGTGTAACTTTGGTTTTTATAATAATCTTTAAATTCCTAGTGAAGGCTTTTTAAAATCTTGTGTTAAGTATATCTGATTTGTGCCCCTTTAGGCTGTAGGGTAATGTTGAGATGAACACTTTTGCATACAAGTACGCAGTTTATACTAAAAATGATCTGTTGTTCTATTACCATTGTGATTTATTCTTGGTTTTGCCTTTGTGTAAGAAGTTCATGGTATCTTGTGTGAGTGAGCTTTTACTGGTCTTTGTTCTTCATGTAATGTTTGATATCTTATATGCAGATGGCAAGATGGGATGATATTCTGACACTCCCTGTGCAAGAACCATCCACTATAGAGTTCTCATCATCTGACCTTAATTGGTTTAAGGTGGAGGGTTGGCGTCAAAATGTTGATCATGTTGCTCTAATTCCATTCTCCAGAGTTGAGGACTTTGTGAAGGGAGAGTGTTCCAGTGCTGAATGTCCTACTAGATTTCGTGTTGAAGCAAGACGGAAAAAGGCAGAAGGCAGTTCATATAAGCCAAGAGTTGATGGCTATCTTGAATACATATTGTAAGTTTTTTTTTTAATATTTAAATTTCATTGCATCAGTCTACGTTTTTATGCCTAAGATGGAAATATGTTTCATGCCTACGATTTTAATCAGTGCATATATTTCTTTGTACATGCATAGATATTGGTGCTGTTATGGCCCTGATGACCACAGGAAGGGTGGAACGTCTCGGCCTAGCAGAAAGTGTATTAAACCATCAAAGAAAAAAAGTGCTGGACGACCACATACAAAGAGAGGCTGTTTGTGTCATTTCATTGTGAAACGCTTATATGCTCAGCCATCTGTTGCCCTTATCATATACAACCAACAAAAGCATGTCGATAAGTCTGGTTCTCCTTGCCATGGACCGCTTGATGACAAGGCCATTGGAACACGGTTCATGTATGCTCCCTATATCTCAGAGGAGCTTCGATTACGGATAACATCGATGCTATATGCGGGATTTTCTGTAGAGAGCATAATGCAAAAGCATATGAAAGCTATTGAGAGACATGGTGGTCCTAGTAATCGTGATGATCTCCTCTCTCACAATTATGTACGGAAATTAGAGAGGGATATTAGACGGTCGACATATGAACTGGACTCGGATGATGCAGTGAGTGTTAAAATATGGGTTGAAAATCATCGAAGCAAGGTATTCTATTACCAGGGCTCATCTGATACTGATGATTTCATTTTGGGAATTCAAACAGAGTGGCAACTACAGCAAATGATTCGTTTTGGAAATAATAATCTATTAGCGGTGGATTCAAGTTTTGGGGTTAAAAAATTTAAGGTTTGTATATGCCTCGTTTATTTTTTTTCTTCTGATTTCTTTTTAATAACTTAGGAGGCATGTGAAAGACCCATGGAAAGTATTACCTTGTTTGTTTCCTATGCAGTATCCTGTTTATACTCTTCTTGTCTTTGATTCAAACCAAATTGCAATTCCCATAGCATGGATTATTTCTGCAAGTTTTTCAAGTCATGATGTTCACAAGTGGATGAGAACACTTCATGATAGAGTTTGTGCGAAGGATTCCTTGTGGAGGTTGAATGGCTTTATTGTTGATGATGCATTGACAGAAACTGCTAAAATTAGGTGTGCGTCTTTTGTTTATGATTTGAGTGTATCCATTATTAATAATCAATTGAAATAATCCTTTTGAGATCATAACTTTCTGTTCAGGGATGTGTTTCAGTGTTCGACTCTGTTATGCCTCTGGCATCTTCGGCGTGCATGGCATAGGAATATCATAAAGAAATGCACCAACTCTGAGATGCAGCGGGAGATGTTGAAGCGCCTTGGGCACATTATGTACAGTACATGGAGTGGGTCAAATGTTTTGGATGCTATGGAGGATTTTATGGAAGATTTTATAGACCATAGTGCCTTCTTGGAGTACCTTAAAGCACAGTGGATGCCAAAAATAGGTACGGAACCTTATTTTCAGGGTTTGACGTATATTAAGGCAATCTCATTTTCCAACTAAAGCTAATGTGCTTTTCTGTGTTTGAACTTTGTAGAGATGTGGGTCACTGCAATGAGGACTCTTCCACTAGCAAGTCAGGAAACATGTGCAGCCATTGAAGCATTCCATTCCAATTTGAAGTCTAAGATGTTTAATGAAGCAGACACAGGTGCATATCAACGGATTGATTGGTTGGTGCACAAACTGACTACTGAGGTGCATTCGTATTATTGGTTTGACCACTTCTCAGAGGAAAATGACTTATGTGGATATATGAGAGATGGAGAACTTGCTTCCAATTCATGGCATAGGGCACTATACATTGCTGACAGTGATGTTATTTTGAATGACAAAGATCTTCAGTTTGCTAAGGTGGTTAGCCAAAGTGATCGTTCACGGACACATACTGTCTGGAATCCCGGTACAGAGTTTGCTATTTGTGATTGCTCGTGGTCTATGTCGGGAAATCTTTGTAAACATGTTATTAAGGCTGGTATGGTTTGTCGTGATCGTCAGGTGGCTAGACCATCAATGGCTATGCAGACGTATCATGAAGCTCTACATAGTCTGTTGCAGTGTCCACCAAATGGTTCAATTGTTCTTGACCATGCTATAGCACTCGCCATTCATATGCAGCAGGATCTCAAGAGACTGTTGGGGCCATCAAACCACAGGGGCACAGACCCTCCACTTACGCTGGTTCCTGGGATGTGGGTTTGCAAGAAGAGTAGAACTAAAGGTAAAGTGAGTACTGCAGAAGGTGACAATAAAGCTGTTAGCCACAAAATTGCCTCGGACAAAAAGGCTGACTGAAGCACATAAGGATAAGATTCGTATGCCCCTCCCCATGCTCCAACTCTCCAACCATCAGGGCCACTTGAGCAGCCAGGTTTCTGTCAGGAGTTTCTTCTTCATGGGCTTGGATGCTACTAGAGATGGGACCCCTTAGTCTTGTGCTCCCCCCAGGATCATACGGCCAGGACCTCTCAGCGCTGGCCACTCCACTGAGGATATCATCTGCCAGTGCATTTGTCCCTCACAGGAATGATGAATCTGATATGGAGCCTGTGTCATGGTTCCCCCAAACGTCCTCAGGAGCCAGATCTAGTTTCAGTACTAGCAGGCCTGGATATTCTCTCCTCTGTTACATGCATTTAGAATCTTGAATTTGCACCTTCTTTTATATTTTCTCTTTGCTAGATTTAACCTTTAACTAGAGACTTTGTTCTTTGTCTTTTATGCATTTAGTATTGATCTTGGAATTGGTTTTGCATTCCCACATTGTATCTACGTTGGATATACTATCTCATCTCATATTATTTATTCAACTCTGTATTGCTCTTTTATTTCCATAGTCAAGTTTTCACTAATGCAATCACAACGACAGCATTCTCTGTATTACTCTTTTATTGTTATGATTTCACATATATATTTTGAAACTTGTAAAGTGTACGTGGGTGTTGAAATCATTCATTGGATAACATGTGGTGGTAACTTTAGACCATATCTCACATTTTCTGCACATTTATAATGTATGAGTCACTCAATGTGTTTGTGCATGCATGTGTGGATGTTTGTGCATTCAATATTATTTAATTAAAAGTAACTGATAGAGATTGGCATTGTTGTATGAACCAATGAATGCCTACAACTTTAGAAGAGTAGCCTTAGTAGGAGAATTGTCTCAGAAATTTCTTGCCTTCATTTGATTATGATACTCGAAGGATCACTCATACCGTCTAATATTTGAAAACGCCTTGTGATATTATTTTCCACTCTTCTATCGTCACACCCACATTTGTCTTCAGCTTGCTGGTGTAGAGGTGCATTCGCAACAGAAAATCCAATGATGTGTTTTTAGAGGAATCTACACTTGAAGGGAACATATGGATCACTGTACAAAATCGTTGGGATCTGGCCTCTAAATGCTTATTTTGGTATCAATCTTTTAAGATGAATCATGCGACACAGATTATAATGAATTAGGAAGATTTTTACTTGATGCTTGTGTATGCTAGTATTTTCTATTTGTACAAGTTGAAATGGAAATGGGAAGTTGGTTGCAGTTATTTTTGCATCTAAAGGTATCAAGTTTCAACTAATTGTGCTGCAAATGTGAATTTGGACATTTGCGTAATGATTTAGTTTCTGCTCTACTGCTACAACTATATGTACATTTCAAAATATTAGTGTTTTCATGTTTGCGTGCATTTTAGTGTATTGATATGTTGAACTTGTAAAGTCCATCAATTATGCATAGCTAACCAGAACAGATCTCCTTTTTCTTTCTAATGTTTACGGTTATTCGAAGTCTTCTCAATCAATTTGTTTTACACAATATGTGCCCTTAATTGAATAATTTTGGCTTGCCATGGCTGAGATCTTGGTAATCCTAGCTTGACCTTTCAAAACTTTTATTGACAATCATGATATGTTCAACTATTATTTGTTACATAAATGACTTTGGGTGCTTTATGATGTTCATAATTTCTTATATATGTAATCTTATAAGTAACACTTTTTAAACAAACACCAGTTATATGGAACTATTTTAATTGGCAGTTATGGTTCTATTGTTCTCAGGTTGTGACTGAGAATATATAGGATATTTTTCATCTTTTTGGTGTTCTTTTAGTTACTCGATTTTAAAGCTACTTACTGTGAAAAAGAAGAAAGGCTTTTCTGCACAGAATTTTCCTTGACCACATTAGAATGGGTCTCAGAGTTAGAGAATGTCTTCCACTTTTTAAGAGACTTTTGGGCTCTACCAGTTGCTTGGTCGAATAAAGAAAGATATTTTCTTTTCTTGTGATCTATCAGAAAAGGGAAAAAAAACAATTTATCTGCATTCTTTGATCTGTACAATTTGTTGGTTTGAACTTTGTGCTAAGGTGGCATGTTCTTGTTTTGGTATGCCTGTAGTTTTTTGTGGAAGCCATGACACATATGCTTTCTGTTTTCATACTTAATCCTTTTGCTTCCAGCTTATGACATTTTTGTCCTTTTGTTAACTTGTTCTTACCTAGCAAGAGTGTGAGAAATACCTCAGAGATTCCTTATTTACTTGCTCATTGTTTCCAATCATGGTTCAACTGTCCAGTTAAGCCCTTTTGGTCATCCATGGATGATAATATGATTGCTGTCTCTCTTTTTCCCCTGTAGATGTGTTATTTCTCTCTTCATGGTCTGGTGGTGTTTAATGTCTTTGAAGATAAGCATAGCTTTGGATCTCTTTCTATATTTTCTATGATGAACAACAGCTGATTGTACATGTTAAAATTTGTATTCAAATATGTATTTCATCTATATTTTCATGGTTTTGATTCAATATGGCTCATAATCAGGTCATATTGTGATTGGCATGCCACCAATGAAATTGTTAGTATCACATTCATTCAAGCCCCTCCACATGCTCAGCTGAATGTTGATGTGCCACTTTTGTATACGGGAGCATATGGCTCAATGTCGTCACATACTATGCTCTTAGTAATGGCATGTGCAGGGAAGGCAAGGGAGCTCTTCTATGAAATGCCCAACAAAAACACGTGCCCCAAAGTTGTCACATGTATTGCATTTATTGATGGTCTCTTCAAGGAAGGCAATGGCAGGAGGCCACCAAAGTGCTTCATGAGATGCTGGATAAGGGGTGCAATCCAAATGAAAAAGCTTTGTTGTTTTTAGATGTTTTTGTGCAAATAGGCCATCAGCATAATGAAGTCTCATACACCACTTATAAATGGGTTTAGCAAGGTGGGTAATTTACAGAAGGCCAGGGATCTTCAAGAGATGTCAAGAAAAGGTTGCAGGATTAACCTAGTTAGCTATAGTACATTAATTGATGGACTTTGCAATGCTTGCAGGATATATGAATGTTAACACATTTTGCTCACCTTGTGTATGGTATTTTCCATCACAAATTAAGACACTATGGATATTAGAGGATGTGCAAATATTTAAATTGATTAATGTTGGCATGTCGTGGGCTTACCCAACTCACAATTAATAATACGTATCCTCCATTTATAACAGAAATTAGAAAATCATCATCTTGCAACTTGCAACTGAAGGATGCAATCAAAGAGCAGCAAAAGATTCACGATTGTAACTGAAATTTGCTCATCCTGCAGCTATAAAATGGGCAACAAGCATTTTTTGGGCGTCTTTTTCAATTTCCAGAGCAAGTAGGGGAAATGACTGATAATTGAGTTGAGTCGAGCGAGTATAGCAAGGGAGAGGTTGCCTTACGGCTTCCTCCTTTCATTCCCTGTCAGCTATCGTAAATAGTTTTTATAATAATGAAAGGGAAGCTTATAATTAATGCTCCTTTCTGGAACTTGATTCTTTTCAGGTCTCTGTGAGTTTTGATTTTAGTGTTAATCACAATCAGTGTTTAGAAATGCAAAAACCAGTGCTGTCATAATTAAGCAAACTTATTGGCATTGGTTATTTGAGGATTTCATCTCAATCTATCATTGAAGAAACCTATAATCAAACTCTCATTTTGTCAATGGTGGCATATTTAAATGTTTCACTTTTTGCATTTGAGCATGAGAATGTAGCAATTTGCCATGTGGGTGCTGCATTATTACATTTCAAAGTGCATGGACTGTACAAAGGGTCCACCGAGTCATTTCACCCGTGTCTGGACAAACATTAGTGTGCAGCTATATAGGTAGCCTTTATGCCCTCTATATGTGGAGGCAAATTTTCTGTGAGATGTGACACATGTCAACACTTTGTTCTGTTTACCCCTCATGTCAACCGGGGTACATACAAAGACATATGGTATATTTCATTACCATTGTAAGCCCAAGGTCACAAGTCAAAGGCCTTGTAACAACCATGTGATGCCCTTCTTAGGTGTGTCCTAGACTTGTTTGGTTGCACCATGGTCAGTCACTTTAAGTCAATCTTTGGTTTCTCTCCTATATAGGATTGGAGGGCTTTAGGTGAGCTTACTTGGTTATTTATGGTTTTGTAGGAGCTTGCATTTATAGGGGTGATCGCAGGTATGTGGGCCAGTTCAACCTGTGTTAAGGTGCACCTATGTCTTACTGCATGGTTATGAGTTTATAGAGTTTGTAGGTGGCCTTGGCTTTGATGCAATATCCCTTATAGACAGTTCTCATGCATGGAAGTCTCACATAAACAAACTTTTCGTAGTTCCCAAGGTAGTTCATGTTTCCCAAAGTGAAGTGCACTTGAAAATCAAAAAGTCAACTTGGGCTCATATCATTCAGCCTGATGAGAGGATTGCATAACACATAATTTTTTTCCAAATGGTGAACGCAATGGCAAGTTACAACTGATCAAAGATGGTCAAACAATTTTCCAAATGACATAATAGGGTCAACATTGGACAGTTTGGAACATGCATTATGCCATAAGTGATTTATAGAATAAGAGGAACAGTCAGAATAAGAGGAACAGTCCCATAATCCTCGGATTCCCTATGGCATTAGAGAACCAACACAGTGGATTGATGACATGGTAGGGGCATTGATGATGTGCCAATGCTAGGCAAGATCAAGAAAAGAGAAGGCATACCCAATTTAAATGAGGGCAAGTTACAACTAACCCAGGGTTCAGATAGGTCAAAATCTCAAGGCGTTGGAGACCTTAGGCATATGGGGCTAAGTCGAGTTTACTATTGAGCAAAAGGGAAAGTGAACTAGCCATTGGAAAGTCAAAAAGCCATTAGAAGGGTTAAGTTGCACGTTGGAGGTATCTTAGACTAGGAAGTTAGAAGGACCAACAAACTAGTTGTTATGATGTCAAAACAAGCACCTCAAGGACCAAGTTGAGTTTCCTCCCAAGAAAGTCGAATTGTCAAGGACCAAGTCAGGGTATCACATGGAAGTTGGAGTGGGACATTGGGCTACTATTTGACACTATTCTTCATCTTTGACTATTCTAAGCCATTTCGAAAGGGAACACTGGATTAACTTGGGCATTGTGGATCAATTCGACCCCTTAGTGGGCGAATCAAATTTTGTAATGTAACATTCTATGAATTTACTAAGTCTCCAACATGTGGATGACTAGTAAGAAAATAATTTTCTAGAGGATTCCAACTAGTTGTTATTTAACCATAGATTTTTTTTTATAAAAGGCTAGCCTCCCCTCTAGCAAGGTTGTTGTTGCCTCGTTAGATAAATGTCATCAATAAAAAACTTTCATTTGCAAATTTGTGTTCATTTTACATTGTGTGGGTTGTGTTGGGTATACGAACAAAGTCCCACATTCACTAGAAGTGGGAAGGATCATGGGTATATAGGGATGGACAAATATCTCCATTGGTATGAGGCCTTTTGGGGTAAAGCCCAAAAGCAAATCCATGAGGGCTTAGGCCCAAAGTGGACAATATCATACCATTGTGGAGATATGTGGTGTCCAGAGTCCTTACAAGTGGTATCGGAGCCAAGGTTCGAAGTTAGCCAAATCCTCGGAATGCCGAACGAAGACGGTGAGCCCCGGTAGGCCCGTGGATGAACTCGGTTAGAGCAAGCTCTCCAGACAGGTGGTGCTTCCATGTAAGGCGTGTGCTTCCAATGCATTGGAGCGGAGAATCCTGGTTGGTAGAGGGGAGAATCTTGCGGATGGATAATCGTTTGAGGGGAGGCTCGATGGTCCTTTGTTTGAGGGGAGGATTGTTGGGTATACGAACAAAGTCCCACATTCACTAGAAGTGGGAAGGATCATGGGTATATAAGGATGGACAAATATCTCCATTGGTATGAGGCCTTTTGGGGTAAAGCCCAAAAACAAATACATGAGGGCTTAGGCCCAAAGTGGACAATAACATACCATTGTGGAGATATGTGGTGTCCAAGTGGACAATATCATACCATTGTGGAGATATGTGGTGTCCAGAGTCCTTACAAGTGGTATCAGAGCCAAGGTTCGAAGTTAGCCAAATCCTCGGAATGCCGAACGAAGGTGGTGAGCCCCAGTAAGCCCGTGGATGAGCTCGGTTAGAGCAAGCTCTCGAGACAGGTGGTGCTTCCATGTAAGGCGTGTGCTTCCAATGCATTGGAGCGGAGAATCCTGGTTGGTAGAGAGGGGAGAATCCTGCGGATGGATAATCGTTTGAGGGGAGGCTCGATGGTCCTTTGTTCGAGGGGAGGATTGTTGGGTATACGAACAAAGTCCCACATTCACTAGAAGTGGGAAGGATCATGGGTATATAAGGATGGACAAATATCTCCATTGGTATGAGGCCTTTTGGGGTAAAAGCCGAAAAACAAATCCATGAGGGCTTAGGCCCAAAGTGGACAATATCATACCATTGTGGAGATATGTGGTGTCCAGAGTCCTTACAGGTTGGTTATTACTATTGTTTCATTTCTTGATTAATTGTTGTATCTGAGTTTTAATCTAATAAATTTTCTAACAAGAGTGAGTACACAAAAGCTAATGGATTGAGCCATATAGGGGTTCGATAGTCACATGGAGGAGGAAAACTAGGGTGAAAGCTCGCTTTGTGTTTTTGTTGTTTGCAGGTGGGTTGTTCTAAGAAGGGTTGGAAAATTTCAACAAGGAGCTTCATTCAGGAGTATAGCTTGTACTCCATCACACACTCAAACCAAAGGTCAGAGAATGCCATGATAGGGGCCACTCCTAAGTCCTAGTTGGGTCTAAACAATGCAAGGATTATTGTCATAGGTGGGGGGCGATTTCTGTTGTAAACCAAGCCCACTTTGGTTGACAAAGTGCAATATCAACTTAAGGAGGCATATGTTTCACAACTTGGCAAGTGAGGTATATTTATTTTGGTACATGGTATAAATTGTAGCAACCATTTTGTGTAAAAAAACTCAATTTTTTTTACTTTCTATTTTAGATTGGAAATTAACCATAAACTACAACTTTCTAATTAAGTCATCAAAATCAAAATGTATTACATAGGTATTGAGCGTTGAGGACTCATGACTAGGAATGCCAATTAAAAATAGCAAATACAAAACAAGGTAGATGCTAGAAGTCAAAACTGAAGAATCTCATAGGTTGCTAGCTGCTACAATGCTACCTATAGCTCAGTCATAAACATCAAAATCAACATCAGTACCACCACTGCTCTCTTCCACACCTCTTCCTCTATATCCAATGTAATCTCTGCATCTTTTGGTGTGGAGGATGACTCCTCGAGAGTATCGCCATCATCAAAAGTGACATGATCTAGCATTGGGTCATTAAGATCGAAGTTGGCCAATGCCAACTCAACACTGTTGTCCAAGCCCATGTTATCAGGGAAGACATCTCACATCTTTGTCTTTCCCTTCAACCACTCCTCCCTTTTCCTATAAATAAGACGAAGATTGGTGTGCACATACACCATTGTCTTTGCCCTGGACTGCTCAAGCTTGCTTTTCAAACTATATAGATTCCCATATGTGCTCCAATTCCTCTAGCAACAAGAGGATGAAGTAACCTGAGAGAGGAGCCCCATGGCCAACTGTTGTAGAGGAGGGCATGTTGCCCCATGAGTTTCCCAGCATGAATAGGGCTTCTTAGTCCCCTGTCTCTAATAACATCATACCCTGCAAATCGCCAGTGCCATTAGAAAAATCTACAAAGGCATCCTCCACCTCATCAAGGGATGCTCTATCTTGGAATATCCTTCTTAATGCATCCTTCCTCCCCTCTAAAATCTCACCATCCATGTGAGGGAATCTGCATGAAGGTCCACCATTCAACCACCCAATGTTGTAGTATTTTAGATTCAATGAGCGAGCCAAGCAATGTAAAGGTGTGCTTGTCCCACCTGCTGACAAGAATACCCTGTATGGTGGTGAAGAAGGCCTTTTCTGATGTCTCATACTCAGGGCACTCACTTTGAAAAATAATGGTCCTCACAAAATCAATCATGGAATCCCATCCCTCATAAGCCTCTCCTAGGATGGATTGGTATGTATCTGCAAATCGCAACAAATGATATTAATAGTAAGATATACCCTCTCCCACCAAGCATCATCTAATAACGTGTCCTTGACTCTTTTTGAGGTTGTTTGATATGTCTTTCTCCAAAAAGACCAAAACTCTAAAATAACCATGGACCCAAGAGCGGTCTTGACCTCCCTCAACCTCTTCAACATGATGAATGCAAAGGCAATCTGTGTATCCGCAATCTTCAACAATGATAGATGTGTGTACTCTTTGTAGATTGTGAGGGCATTTGTATGATTTTGTACAAAGTTGCGGATATGTCATGCATCCTCAATAAGAGTTACAATCTAAGGTACATAAGAAGCAATAGATTTGAGTGCTGAATTCAAGGAATGAACAAAGCAAGGTGTCTAAAATACTTGTGGATATTTAGCTTGCACCATCTTTTCAACAGCCTTGCAAACATGTGCATTGTTTGTAATGATTTGCACAAAAGAATCAACACCTACATTTTCAATAACTTTAATGAACAACTCACCCATATATTGTGCATCCTTGTATTTTTCAAGAGCATCCAGTGCTTCAAGAGAAAAGGAATCGACATACTTGTTGCTTGAATAACCTCCAAAACACGCCAATCACCTTCGCTGGTCACTCGCACAATCCCACAAATCCAAAACCACAAATGAAAGTGAGGAAAAACGACCCAAATCGACCTTTTAGCAACTACGCGGGTCCCTTTTTCCGGACATGTGTCCGTAATTTAAAATTCATTGTGGGAGCGAATCCAATTCTCTTTGGACATGAATCCTGATTTTTGGACACACAGTTGCATCGAATCATACACGTGTCCCTTGAGAATCATGTCTGATTTGCTTGATTCATGACATGTGGGGGGGGGGGTAGTTTTTGCTCAACTTGATGTGAAACTAAAGAAAAACTTCAATATAGCCCCAAAGAGGCATGCATAGATTAAAATATTCCAATGGATGGTTGGTTGAAGATTCATTTGGACATTTGATGGTGACATGAGTTCTTTTATTGCTCAAGAAACTTGGTTATGCTTGTACCACCTTTGTTCTTGTTACCGACATTGTAACCTCTTTGTTTATATTGATATCGGTGCCTCTAGAGTCTATACTAGCTTTTAGACAATAATGATAACACCAAATAAAATCTATAGAAGAATGTGTTGACGATAATCAACAATAATCCCGTGCGCAAATCATTGCGTATTTAAAATTAAAATTTTCCTTACCATTTTATTATACTTGATTATCCACGAAAGGACCTAATAGGTGGGGTCCCTCTTATAAGGAATTATTTGGCCACGATGACACCAAGCTTGTCTCTCTGGCATGGATACTTCATTGAACAATCATTGGATTACATGTAAGGCATTTGAAGATATGTATATGATGTGGCTATCTAACATTCAAATGAGATTATATATTGGTTGAGGGCCACATTTATATCACCTACATTGTTTGGATATCTTTGTTGTGTTATTTGGTAATGATATGCATATTTGTGTGTTTATTTCAGAAGGGCTTGAATGATGTTTTGTCTGTGTTAGTGTCAGTCTTGTTAGCCTGTCACCTGGATTAAATGTGCTTTTACCATGCTTGTCGAGACTATCAAAATCAATTTTTTTTTTATGTCACTAGGTTTACACAACAAAATTTGTTCACTGTTTGGTCAGTTTAGAGATGAGGTCAATTTTTTGGAAATTCACTCATGCTGGTCACCTATCACACTTTTATGGAGGTGTCATAATAAAAGCCTGACAATCATCATCATCATTTCATTTAGTCTCAGGTCATTCATTAGGTCACTAGGGTTTCCAAGGTCTATCATTTTCATGAATAAAACCAACAGTGAATAGAGCATGACAAAGAGCTCTTGGAAATTGATTTGTGATTTTTCACACATTCATCATGTTCTCGTGTTAAAAAAAGTTCCAGAAGGAGCTCTAGCACTCAGGAAAGTAAAAAGCAGCTCAGGTTTTCAGTGGTAAAGGTAACCCTGTTTTCATAAGTGAAAACTTGGTTTTTAAAGGACGGTGGGTCCCATTTCTTTAAAAAAAGAAAAATAACTTTCCCTATATGAACTCAAAAGCCCCCAAACTTGTTCATTTACCTCCTATTCACTCTTGAACGCCGAGCTATCTTGTTTAAGAGAGCAAAAAAGTCGGTTTCCTAGGCAAAATTGGCAAAAATTTCTAGGCGTTGCGCTTAGGAACAAAGGAACAAAGCACTACGCTCAGAAGAACTGCACTGCGCTTCGACGCTATGCTCATGAATAGAGCGCTGCTTTTAGGACAAAGTGCCCAGAAATCACTCAAAACTCTCCCAAATCTCATTTTTTGACTTGCAAGCTTAATTTTATTGACTTCTAAGCCAAGAGACAAGTAAGTACACCATCATTATCCCTCATTTGCTTTTCCAAATTCATCTCATGTCAATGATTCTTCAAATTAGGGTTTGTAGTGAAATTTTGCATGGGAAATGATAGGGTGAAAATGGCCATTTTTATTTTTGGTTTCTAAAACATGTAAAATGTTGTCCTACACCTGCATACATGTTTAATAAACCATTTTAACCATTTAACCCACCTCAAAACAAAGTTTTACCACTCAAAAAGCAAAACCCTAGCTCATTCCTAGAGGTTTTTGGGCATGTTTCATTATAAACCCTGTTTTACCTTCTTGCAAATAGATCACTCTTCCACTGTTTCTTCACTCATTTTCATCAGCTTCCAAAGTTCATATCCACATTTTTCAAACCTCCTCTATCATTTTGTCAAAATCCACCTTCACATCACTTCATTTCCATTCACACCTCACACTTTATTTTTCGCTGCCTGCTGCTAGGATTTTTTGTCATCATGGAGGCAGAATCTTCACTAGAGAGAAAAAGACATCATAAGGGAGGGAAGATCCTCAGATATGAGCCATCAGACTGCAATGCAATCAATTCCTATCCTTTCATCAAACAGTGCTTCGAGGATGTACATTGCCTAGAGTTTTGCAAAAGAGTGAGCGAGGTGGGGTTTCATGAACAATTAATAGATTGGGTGGCAACTTAGTTGAAAGGTGAAACTGCTGTCATCGCTGGTGTTGAGTTCAATTTTTCAGTGGCCTCCATCTCACTTGCAACAGGGTTACCAGACAATGGCGAATATTGGTTCAAAGGAATGAGCCTAGACCTTGAACACTACAAGCCTTTCTTAAAGACACCATACAGAGAAACACATACTCACCTTATGCCTTTCAGATATTTATTGGAGAAATATGCCCCTTTGATGAAGAGTGTCATGAGGTTCTTTACATGTGAAGGGATATTCTCCAGGTTGTATGCTTATCATATTCGCCTCCTGATGCATTTCACCTCTCAAAAGCCACTCAACATGTGTAACTACCTATCCAGGAGCATTTCCAAAATGTCGGAAAAAATACAATTGAAGGACAAAGAGCACTCCCCAAGCTTGTTTCATCACAGTCTAATCAAAACTATTGTCCTTCACCAGCTTGCAGAGAAAGGTATGGCTTGGGAAGCCTTTTTGGAAACAACCCTGAAATGGCATGAAGCCAATGTAGCAGTTTAGTCTCCTAGTGTGCCAAAACAACAAACAAAGGTGGGGTCCTCTAGCAAATAAATGGAGAAAACTCAGCTACCTAATCTTTAGGTAACTAAAGTGTACAAGAGAGGACATAGGCTTGTGTTTTCTTCTCGTGAAGAGAAAGGGGCCAAGCCTTCTTCATCGACAAAGCAGGGACTGACAACAAAAGATAAAGACACAATTGAGCATGAGTTTGAGCTAATTGATTAAGAGGCAGAGGATCAGACTTCAAGCTTGCAAAAAACAATTAGAGATAAAGACTATCAAATCAAGGAGCTTGCAATCAATATGGAAAGAGAAAAATGTCATATCATTCCTTGAACAGGAGAATAGTTAGCTCAAAGCAAAGGAATTGATTATGGAAAAAGAACAAGCTAAGTTATTGCAGCAGGTTGGCAAAGGCAAGGAGATCATAGAATCAAGCGAGCCTAAAGGATCAAAGGGTAAAGGAAAGAGGAAAAGGCCAAGAACAAGGGGCCTAAAGAAGGCATTGCAAGAAGAGCAAGAGCACATTCTGTTGAATGAAGACCTTGACCTAGAGGATAGGATTGCCCTTGAGGTCCATCAAGACAAGGAATATTGGCTCAACAGGGTGAATGAACACTTGGAGAAGCTCCTTGAGAAGGCAAACATGGATAATCAGTTGCTCAGACATATGGCGCACCACTACCAAGCTCAAAACATGATTGCCAATGTCAAAGTAAAGCAACTTGAAAACAAGCTCAAGGAAGCCAAAAAAGACCAAAAGGATGAGGGAAACTTGGAGATGCTTGCTGAAGCATCTATGAAGCTTTAACAAACATATTTTTACACCTTCCATCCAATTTTGAACAAATTTTGAGCACTTTAAGTTTTTTGAGAATTTTTGGGCCAAATTCAGAAAATCAGTTGCTCCAAAAGCGCAGCGCCTTGGCACTGCACTTTTTCCTCAGGCCTCCATTTGAGGAAAGGTCTACATTTTTGGAAAGATCTTGCCATCCTCTAAAAACCATTTGCTTAGATTTTGCAGAGGTGGCTCAGTTTTGGAGAAAAATGCAAAAAAGTGGCAAAAAACTAGCATTCTAGACCCTTTTTTGACAGGTGCTGCGCTCCTGGAGTGACATTGGGAGAATGGATTTTTGAAGGCATTCCCATGGTACAAATTCAGAAATTCAAACTGTTATGGAAACTAGACTTGAAGGGCTAGTTAAGCATTCTCTCAGTTTTGCATTTTAACCCCGGGAAGGCACCTCAAAATCAACTCAAAGTCAGCGTTGCGCTTTTGCACTTTTCTGTGTTTTAACTTGTAAATTTGACTGTGTAAAATTTCTAGTTTCCAGTTTGACTTAGTCAAAGTCAAACCTCTTTATGTAATGGCACTAGTTTCGAGGCTAGGTGATGTAAGCATGAATAAATGTACATCATAGGTTGTTTTTGATGTTTATTAGACCTCATAAAAGAAGCAAACTCCTAAATAAATTCTCCCTGAAGTGTTTGAGTTTCACCTTCTCACTCTCACCTGTTGGTTGAGAGAATCTTGGAGTTAGTGCCTCCACCAAGGAATTCGACTCTTGAAGGTAGGAAAGTGGTCTAGAAGAGTCTATATGTATCATTTCTCTTCAAGAGAAGAGGGTTGAACTTTTTGTGAATGAAGCTTGCATGTAATCATTTTTTCAGCTAATACAGAGACATGTTGCAACGATTTTCAAGGAACTCTAGCCCAGTGAGTTCATGGTGCTTGTACTTCATTCTATTTGTTTTTTTAATGGTTTAAACATATTTATCTACATGATATCTCTTCTTTCTATGGATTCCTAACAGTGAAATATACATAATTCTTGTTTTTCAAGCTCTGTTATTTGGTTTTCATAGTTATGTTTATGTTTTCCGAAGCTAATGAAATCATGTTTACTTATGCTCATTAGTTTCTTCGACACTTTCTCCTCTATATTACACTGACAACATTCAAAAAACACCATGGCTTCTGATACCTAGCTCCTCATATTTGCTCCTACACTCCTATAGCCTAGACCTATTTGTGGCTCCAAACCCTAAGTTCAACAAACCCTAAAACTCAATTTTTCACAACAAACAAACAAATACACATATCTTGCCTAAAATTCATTTGCTTTAAAGTCATATCATTGATAAGAGACTTAGAGATATCCCTCTCATGCTCAGTAAGGCTAGCTATTGAGCTAAAGTGGTTTGAGGTTATCCTTCTCGATTGCCTTTTTAGACTAGGAGATTGTAAGGACTAACAGTCTGAACCGATGGATATATGGCACATTTGTTCTGATGTTAGTGAGCATTGTATGTGAAAACTTTGGGACTAGTCATATCAAAGACATTGGGTTAAGCTCGCCCTAGTGTAACAACACTGATTATGTGTGGTTATGAGTTTGTATACCATGACAAAGTATGTATTTATGGATCATTACACTGATGGTTGTAGTTTCATAGTATTAACATGTGTTGACATAGTTTAAAAAACTTATACGCACCTTGTGGGGTCTCGATTAAAGCATATTATTCTCACACTTGGTGGCAATGTGCAAAAGCATTTTAGTTGGTTTTATCATATGTTAAGATTTGTGGAAGGGTCAAAATTATGTCGACCTATGGATGTGACAACATTATTTGGTTATAAGTTTTAATTGGGAATCCATGGCAGTGAATAATGTCTAATTAATAAGATTGGATATTGGTTAGTGAATGTCACTGACGTTTCATCTACTGACCCTCAATTGATTTCATAAACCAGATCCTTGCCATCGGTAAATTTATTTCATTTGCATTGGGAACTATGTGATGTGAAGCGACACAATTTATAATTTATTTGGCATAGTTTTCAAGCCTGTGCATGATCGATCACTGTGGTGGTTAGTAAATGACTTGGCACTATTTTGAAAAATTTTAATTGGTTAAGCCCGCACGTGGGAGCCTTTGAGACCTAAAGGCTTTGGGCAAAGAACCTATCCGAAGGCCATGCACAGGGAGCCCGTTTTAACTCATGCTCAATTTTACTGTCAAATATGCCGATATAATGATATCTATGTTTTGGCATTATTCTCGTTTTGATTTGTTTTCACCCATACACTTAGGGTTCACACCATTATTTATAACCCAATATTTTTGTATATATATCACATGTTATTTTGCAGTGCTCACAATATTTTGTTCGTGGCGTCTCTGTCACAAGTATGGTCAAGGTACATGGCCCTTACAGATGGACCATACCGCTAGCTATTCACATTGGTCATTAATGTCTACTAATTATCATTATATTGTTAAGGATTTCGAGTAGACTCTGTTTCAAATAGAATATTAGGCCTTTTTGTTGGTATTCACAGTAATTGCCGAGTTCGGTTATGCATATATATTTTTGCATTTCCCATTTCCTGCTCTATCTTGATAGTTCATACAATGCCTTTGTGAAATAAGAAAATGGTCCACTCAAGAGTTTCTTTCCAAAAGCCCTCTAAGTGAGTGATCTCAAGTTCGAATGTAGTGGAAGTTTTCTGTTGAGGTTGCTTGAAAGCTAGGATGATCAAACAAAGATATAAACAATGGAGTTGCTAGGATGTTTATCATAAAATTGAAACAGTGGAGTTGCCAAGGTGAGAGATCTTTAACCCAAACTTCCCTTGCTCACCTAACAGAGGGAATGTAAATATTTGTCGTACCCAAGAAAAAATATTCTAATATGTTCCCCAACAACGATGGCACAAAGATGTTGCTTTTTCTAGCACATGTAGCAACAATGCTTTAGGGGATAAGAAAAGCCTCCTGGAGACAAACTTTGGGTTGATTATAGGCCAATGCTTAGGACATCTCAAGTAGTGCTAGCAGATTTATCTTGAGAGCTCTCAACACTAATAGTTTTTTGTCACTGATAGTATGAAAAGGGTTGGTTCAGAACTGCTCATGAAAGCACAATGTAAGAAATAACATGTGCGCAGAATTCCATAGGGAGTAATACTCAAACAATGGTGGCCAAAGCAGATTGAATCTTGCAACAAATCAATTGTTAATGGAGATGCAATAGTAGAAGACAATAGAGAGAAAATCCATCAAAACAAAGCTTAGACTTTAAGAATTTTGTATCTCTGGATTTAGAGGAAAACAACAACAATGAAAGGTTTATGAGATGTCGAGATGCATGGAGCGCCTTTTAAAGACCTTATCACCATATCAATACAAACATTCTTTATCAAAGACTTGACTGAAATGAATATGCATATAATGGAAATATATCTAGCTTCTACTTACATGCAATTTGAGGAGAATGTCAAACACATGGAAATACTAAGTGAAAAACATACTGTAAATCAAGGAGTTGGAATCACCACAATTATTCCATTGAATTCTTTGATAGAGTGCATACATTAGTGTTCATACAATGCCTTTGTGAAACAAGAAAAGGTTCCACTCGCGAGTTTCTTTCGAAAAATTCTAAAGTTTGGGGTAAGTGTTGCTTCCCTTTATTTATTTGGGGAAGGGAGCTTTGAATAATGGTTACCACAATTATCTCAGTCGAGCCTCGACTATGAGATCCACTAGCTGTCTCGGCTTGGGATGGATTTGTGGCCCAAAAATGACTACAAAAAATTTAATTGCTTCATTAAATTGCAAATACAAAACAGGTCAACAATTAGATGAAAATTCCAACCAAATATCTCCATGCCCATCGCTGGGATTGCCTTTGATCAGGGGAATGCTTGTTCATGATCTTCTTCCTGTGGTATGCGGATGGTTCCTATCGCTTCTGCTTTACCACTTGAATCGCTCATTCTCCAATGCTGGGAGTGGTTCGATTGTGAGTTTAATGCCATGGTACAAAAATAGATGTCATTTGGGCAATATTTCATCTTCCCTCTGCATGGAGTTCCATGCTGAATCATTAAGTCCTCTTAAGCTTCCATACATTCATTTACTCTGTTTGTGTTGACCTTGGTTTCTTGTCACAAGGGGCTTTACAGGGTCAACCCATGTTGATTTTTGAATGCTCCATATCCTTCTTAAATGTCTCAGTTGCCAACCCACCACGTCTTTAAAGCCTTGTATTCCATTATCGAGTAATTATTACATCGAGATTTTATATTAAAAGTTCTTATAGAACGATGCATTTTGATCCACTTTAGCCCCTTTTGATTTGAGCCCCTTCCCCTTTTTTCATATGATCGGGGGATATGGCCAAGCGCTTAGTCCTTGGGCACTATGGCCTTTGGACGCGTGTTAAACAAAAGCTTGCATATTAGTGAAATCCTTGACCTTTACATTGGACAACCCTTGCAACATTGCTAGTGCCGATTGGGCCCACTTAGAGTATCGCAATCGACACATTGGTGGTTTCCAAGCTGTGCCATTGGTGTGACCTTCAAAAGCTTGCGAATGCCAATTGTCGGATTGCTTGTAACACTTCGCCCTTGGTTTCTTGCCCTTCCTTTGACCATGTGCTAGCCCCCATATCAGAGCCCCCAATCGGAGGAGGGAGAAAGGGCCCATCTGCCCTTGGTTTTTTTGCTGATTTCCTTTGTAAATCTACTTTTGGGTTCCCTCTGTGATTTTACATTGTCGACCTTTTTTCTCGACATCTTCTTGATAATGGTCATTTTGCAGATCATTGGGACCTCCGATTGCCAATTTGCGGGATTTCCCTCAAGGCCTTTTCTCCTTGGCTTTCGGTTTTCAAGGGCAACTCCGATTTGTTATGATGCAGGAGCATCTAGCTGATGGGTCATCATGACAGAAGGCTGTTTGGTCTCTGAGAGGACTGAAGAGGAAATTGCAAGTGAACACTGTAGTCGTTTCTTTTATTATTATTTTAATTTCGTAGAGAAACAATATTTAGGAAGGTAGAAGTTGAATTAGACAAACTGTTATAGGTAATTATTTTTTGTTTTTCATGTTAACTTATACAGGTCATAGCGTATAGAAATAAATAGTTTTAGAACTGAAAATAAACTATAAAAATGTAACTAATAGCAGTTAAGAGAAATTGTTTCTAGGAAATTAATGGAAATGAGACAGAATCCATTGTAACAAATTCGACCTTTTAGAAAGAGAAATATAGTAAAAACATCTCTGAGCACATAAGTTACATTTTGACATCCCACAGTTGTCTATCTACAGGTTGTTGAATTGCTTGATACAGTGAAAGCAAATTCTCTGGTATCTATTCTACAAAGCATATATACATTGTTCTACTTGTGTTGACTAAACAAGTCGACAAATCAATGGAATCTTGCAAGTATAGACATGGAAGAAACTACAGAGACGAGGCCATATAGTCCCATAATTATTAAGTCAAGTGAATGAAAGGAGTTCCTAGAAGATACACAAATTCCAAACAGCAAAGACAGAGACTAATAATACAGGTATTTTCTGAAGAAGAAACCCTCTCTTTTTTATTCACAAAAGTAATCATAAACATCTGTTCAATATACATACAGTGTATACAACATAATGCTGTACAAATCAAATGAGATTGTAATAGTGGACAGGTTTAGAAACCCTAACTGAAAACAAACCTACAATGACAACCCAAAACAGAAACAATGCAAGTCTAATAGACTCGGCTACGATAAATCAGACAGCCAAAAGTCTCCACAACAGACTAACCTAACCTAAGCCAGCGACAGAGATAAACAAGTGAACAAGGACAACAAGGAGCGACCCTACCCGGGCCTAGCCAGCATGCCATAAAGCCGAAGCCAAGACCTCCAAGACGGAACCACCTGCAACGAGAACACCAACAACAAAAGTATGAGCATTCCGTGACAGAGATAGAAGAAACGAGGAACAAAAAAAAAATACAGAGATATAGGGTTCAGACTTACCAGTGCGGAGACAGAGCACCTAGGTTGCAGCCACCGAGGGTCCCTCTGCTCACGAAGGAGCAAGTGAGTTAGACAAGTGCATAAAAAGGGGAGAGGAATGATGGCATAGAACGGGGTCTTACCTTCGCTGTTGAAAAGGAAACCGAAGCCGAAGACCCTGAGACCACAACCTATCAATGAAATAGAGCAAAATGACCAGAGAACTCTGAGAGCAGTTGAATCAAAGAAACCAAGAAAAGAATAGTCACATTGTTCAGTAAAACAACCAACTGTAGCCACATACTCAAAGAAATACATAGTGTTTTCAAATAAGAAAATTTCCTGAACAAAACAGAGTATATAAAGTGCTGAGGTGGAAGAACAATAGAAATTCAGTATCGAGCAAGCATATCTTACCAGACAGTGAAGCCGAACAGGTTCCTAGGTCGAAGACCGAACCAAAGCACAAGAAGCAGCATAAAGTTACAGTGAAATCGCACCAGAAGGACTACACAATGAAACCCTCGACCTCTAACAGAATGACGAGCAAATGACCGGGAGATAGGGTTCGCAGGTCACTTACCAAGGCGGGAGTGAGATTATCGAGACGTGGACACATGTCCAAGAACTAGTGACGCTGGTACAAGTCATAAATACTGGGAGCCAAATATCTAATAAATCATTGTAATCAACCGCCGAATAAATCAATCACATATTTAATCAAATTCTTAATCATTTCAGTTAATTTATATCCCTTCATTAAGGTTGGTGAGTGGAACGAGGCGCTGGACCCATCAAGTGGTATCAGAGCAGGAAATTGAAAGTGCCAGGATAGACATGGAAGTTGGAAGACGAGTACGTGGGAGAGGTGTGCACAGAGTAGCAGATGAAGGATTGAGAGAAGAAATAAATAAGGATCCTTATTGCTCGTTTGGAGGCAGTTGAAGCAGGAAGGAGGAGGGATCTAGAGATAGGAGATTGTTGTGTGTGGAGCATGATTGTTCAAAGGTATTTGTTTCAGCCTGATGTATACCCCAGGAAGTCTTGTACACCCCTCCATGTGGGGGGGACTTGTCCCCCCCGCGGGGATTCGGGGGGGCCGATCCCCCCCGGTTGGGGGGTCTGGGGGGGCCGATCCCCCCGGCTGGGGGGTCTGGGGGCTCGGGGGTAGCGCCCCCGAAGCTAAAAACAAATGTGAAATTGCCTTGTAAAAATATAGTAATTTCTAGTCAATCTGAGCCGTTCATTAGGCGAATGATCTGACGGTAGAACTTATGTTTAGTTTAGGGTTTTTTGCCCTAGAAGGCAACCCCTCTCTTTCTATGAGGGTATTGTATTTGAGGCTGTGAAATAGTTGTGTATTGTGTGAGCGAGAAACAGAGAGGTGAGACTGTGAGAGAAAACAGAGGATATTACAGCGGATTTGCTGTAGGTTGTGTCTCTTCATTTTGCTGGATAATAGAAAGGAAGGACTGGCTGTTCGGGGTGGACGTCGCCCAAACTGGGTGAACCACATATATCCGTGTCTCTCTTGTTTTGTGCGTTTTCTGTGTTTATATTTCTGCAATATTTTATGTGTTCCATTGCTCTGTAATATATAATTTTCTAACAACTGGTATCAGAGCCGAAGGTCTATTTGGTTGATAAACTCGCAGGAAAGAAGGGTTCCTGGTTCGAGTGGGAGCAATGGCGGAAGATTGTAAGTTTAGGGTCGAGAAATTTAATGGCCAAAACTTCTCGCAGTGGAAGATGCAAATGGAAGATTATCTGTATCAGAAAGATCTATACCTACCATTGGGCGGAAAAACAAAGATGCCGACAGGTATGAAAGACGAAGAATGGAACCTTCTCGATAGAAAGGCACTCAAACAATACGGTTGTGCCTTGCTGCGTCAGTCGCCTTCAACATTTCGAAGGAAACCACGACAAAGGGTTTGATGCAGACGTTGTCGAAAGTATATGAAAAACCCTCGGCCTCAAACAAGGTATTTCTTATGAAACGGTTATTTAATATGAATATGTCGGAAGGTGGATTTGTTGCAAACCATTTAAATGATTTTAATACAGTTACAAGTCAGTTAAGTTCTGTAGGGGTAAACTTTGATTATGAAGTTAAAGCTCTGTTATTCTTGTGCTCATTACCAGAAAGTTGGAATGGTTTGGTAATGGCCATTAGTAACTCCGTTTCTGGATCTACTACTTTAAAGTTTGATGATGTTGTCGGTTCTATCCTTAGCGAGGAAATGCGACGGAAAAAATCCGGTGAGACATCGGGAAATGCTTTGAGTGCAGAGTCTAGAGGAAGAAAAATGGAAAGAGGAAAGAGCTCAAGATATCGCAGTAAATGAAGGAAAGGCAGATCCAAGTCCAGATCGGGGATAGTGTGCTGGAAATGTGGAAAGAAATGACACCTAAAGAAAGACTGTAGATCTCGGAAGGGAAAAGAAGGAGATGCACAACAATAAAACAATCATGAAGCAAATGTGACAGGTGAGGTGTTACAAGATGCTTTGATTCTTTCTTTCGAAAATATTACTGATTCCTGGGTGGTAGATTTAGGGGCTTCATTCCATGCCACACCTGATAAGAAATACTTTCATGACTATGTTCAAGGAGATTTTGGACAAGTTCGTTTGGGTGATGATAAACCCTGTAAAATCGTTGGAATGGGTAAGGTTCTTGTAAAACAGCAGAATGGAAACCAATGGCTATTAAAGGAGGTAAGACATGTTCCAGATCTAAAGAAAAATCTGATTTCAACAGGGCAGTTAGGCGGTGAAGGTTGTGTGACAACTTTCACAGATAAAGCTTGGAAGGTCACCAAAGGAGCCCTGGTAATAGAAAAAGGCGAAAAGGTTGGTACATTGTATTTATGCAATGGTATTTCTAACTCTGTTAATGCTTTAACTTCCAAAGGAGAAGATGCAACATTATGGCATCATAGGCTCGGACACATGAGTGAAAAGGGGATGAAGATTCTTCACTCAAGGAATTTGTTGCCGGGTTTGAAGAATGTTGATTTGGATTTCTGTGAGAATTGCATTTATGGAAAACAGAAGAGAATCAAATTTCTCAGAGTTGGGAAAGAAAAGAAGAATGAAAAATTAGAGCTTGTTCATACAGATGTATGGGGACCTGCTCAGGTATCATCTCTCGGTGGCTCTCGTTATTATGTTACTTTTATTGATGATGCAACTAGAAAAACTTGGATTTATTGTATTAAGAATAAATTTGATGTATTTGATACTTTCAAGAAATGGAAAGCTTTGGTTGAGATTGAGACAGGAAAGAAATTGAAGTGTCTTAGATCAGACAATGGAGGTGAATATTGCAGCAAAGAGTTTGATAGGTACTGTTCAGAGCATGGAATTCGCAGAGAGAAGATAGCTCCAAGAACACCACAAGAAAATGGTGTGTCAGAAAAGATGAACAGAACAATCATGGAGCATGCAAGGTGCATGAGATTGCATGCAGGATTGCCTTTACAGTTTTGGGCAGATGTTGTAGATACTGCTGTTTATCTAATAAACAGAGGGCCTTCAAGTTCCTTGGTTGGTGGTGTTCCAGAGGAAGCATGGACAGGTAAAAAGGTAAACTAATCTATTTTAAAGCCTTTTGGTTGTGAGGCATTTGTCCATATTGATAAAGAAAATAGAACAAAGCTTGAGGCAAAGTCAAAGAAATGTACCTTTATTGGATATGGTGTTAATGATTTTGGTTATCGCTTATATGATTGCGAAAATCACAAAATCATTAGGAGTAGAGATGTAATATTCAATGAAAAGGTTTTGTATAAGAATCAGTTGCAGGAAAAGAAACAGGAAAAGGAAAACAAGGAATACGCAGTTCTTGATGAAATCACTGAAAAAGGAAAGGTGCCTGAAAATAATAATAATCAACAACCACAACAACAACAACCACCACAACAACAACCACCACAACAACAATAGGCACCCCAAACACCTGAAAGTGGTGTTAGAAGATCTACCAAGATAAGTAGACCCCCTGAACGATACTCTCCTTCATTATATTATTTATTGTTAACTGATTCCAGTGAACCCGAATGTTATGAAGAAGCAATTCATGTTGAAAGCAGGAAGAAGTGGGAGGTAGACATGGAAGAAGAGATGGACTCCTTAATGCATAACCAGACTTGGGATTTAGTCAGGTTGCCTGTAAGAAAAACTACATTGAAGAATAAATGGGTTTACAGGCTGAAGGAAGAAGATGGAGGAAAACAGAGGTATAAAGCTAGACTTGTGGTGAAGGGGTTTGCACAGAAGAAAGGTATTGATTTTGATGAAATATTCTCCTGTTGTTAAAATGACTTCAATCAGAACCATTTTAAGTCTTGTAGCAGCTGAAGATTTGCATCTTGAGCAGTTAGATGTAAAGACAGCCTTTCTCCATGGGGATTTGGAGGAAGAGATATATGTGCAACAGCCACAAGGATATGAGGTGAAAGGGAAGGAGAAACTAGTGTGCAGGTTGAAGAAGAGCTTGTATGGCTTAAAACAGGCTCCAAGGCAGTGGTATCTAAAATTTGACAAGTTTATGTTTGAACAAGGTTATACTAGATGTCACTCTCATCATTGTGTTTATTTGAAAAAGCAAAATGATGGCAGCTATATTATATTGTTATTGTATGTAGATGACATGTTTGTTGCAGGATCTAACATGCAGGAAATAAATGTGCTCAAAAGAAAATTGGCAAATTCATTTGCAATGAAGGATTTGGGAGCTGCAAAACAAATCCTTGGTATGAGAATAACTAGAGACAGGAAAAATCGTAAATTAACATTGTCTCAGAATGAGTACATACAAAAGGTGTTGAAAAGATTTAACATGCACAATGCAAAACCAGTTAGTACACCTTTTGCTAGCCATTTCAAACTTAGCAAGGAAATGTGCCCAAAGACCCAAGAAGACATGGATTATATGTCTGATATTGCACATGCAGTGGGACTTGTAAGCAGGTGCATGAACAATCCACGAAAGGAACATTGGATGGCAGTGAAATGGATTCTCAGATATTTGAAAGGTACCACAAATCAAGCATTATGCTTTGGTGGTTCAAACATCTCCCTACAAGGATAAGTTGATGCAGATATGGCAGGTGACAGCGATAACATGAGGAGCACTACAGGTATGTATTTACTATTAGAGGAACAACTGTCAGTTGGGTTTCAAAATCCAAAGTGTTGTTGCACTTTCAACAACAGAAGCAGAGTATGTTGCTGCTACAGAGGCTAGTAAAGAAATTATTTGGTTACAAAGGTTTATGGGTGAATTGGGTAAGGAGCATGATATGGGCACGTTATACAATGATAGTCAAAGTGCCATTCATCTTGCAAAGAAATCAGCATTTCATTCCAAGACTAAACACATACAGCTCAAGTACCATTTCATACGATCAGTGTTGGAAGATGGAGAGTTGAAGCTGGAAAAGATACACACTAGCAAGAATCCTGCAGATATGCTAACAAAAGTTGTAACCAGGGAGAAACTGAGAACATGCTCAGTTTCAATTGGTCTTCAAGGATGACGATGAAGATGAAAAACAACCAGGTCCAAAGAGGAGTCATTGTCCAGCAAATGAAGCAGCAGTGGAGTTGCTACAATCATTCTCCAAGTGGGAGATTGTTGTGTGTGGAGCATGATTGTTCAAAGGTCTTTGTTTCAGCCGGATGTATACCCTAGGAAGTCTTATACACCCCTCCATGCGGGGGGGACTTGTCCCCCCTGCGGGGCTCCGGGGGGTCGATCCCCCCCGGCGGGGGCTCGGGGGCAACACCCCTGAAGTTAAAAACAAATGTAAAATTGCCTTGTAAAAATATATTAATTTCTAGTCAATCTGGCCGTTCATTAGGCGGATGATCTGACGGTAGAACTTATGTTTAGTTTAGGGTTTTTTTCCCTAGAAGGCAACCCCTCTCTTTGTATGAGGGTATTGTATTTGAGGCTATGAAATAGATGTGTATTGTGTGAGCAAGAAACAGAGAGGTGAGACTGTGAGAGAAAACAAAGGATATTACAGCGGATTTGCTGTAGGTTGTGTCTCTTCATTTTGCTGGATAATAGAAAGGAAGGACTGGATATTCGGGGTGGACGTAGCCCAAACTGGGTGAACCACGTATATCTGTGTCTCTCTTGTTTTGTGCGTTTTCTGTGTTTATATTTCTGCAATATTTTATGTGTTCCATTGCTCTGTAATATATAATTTTCTAACAGAGATGACAATGAAGAAGAAGCCATAGTTACAACATACGGATCAGATGAGGAAGGGTCAGAGATGAGGTTGTTGAGGTCGGTTTTGTTGGCTAGCAGCAAGCCCAAACCGAAGATTCCAAATTACGATGGCAGCCTGCCCACAGAAGTTCTGTTGGACTGGGTTAGCGAATTGGACAAGTATTTTGAATGTGAAGAGGTCAGTGAGGACCGGAGGGTCAAGTTCGCTACAACAAAGCTGAAAGGACACTCAGCCCTGTGGTGGGATAGTGTCCAAGCAGAGAGAAGAAGGATGAACAAGTTACCAATAAAGAAGTGGCCAAGGATGGTGGCCAAGCTGAAAGGAAGATTTCTGCCTAGAGATTATCAGGTTGCATTGCATTGACAAGTGAAAAATTTGAGACAAAAAGGGATGACAGTGAGGGAGTATACAGAAGAATTCTACCGGGTAAAATTAAGGGCTGGTTATACCGAGGACACCTCGGAGAAGACAGCAAGATACGTAAATGGTTTGAGACTGGACATATTGGATGAAATCAACATTCTTTCCCCGAGAAATATAGAAGAAGCCTATCAGAGTGCTGTGAAGGCCGAGGAAAAGATTACTAGAAAACAAAATGCTAGGAGAGGACGGGGAACCGACAGAGGACGAGGACAGTCCTATGGTAGAGGACGAACTGCTAGTAATAGCGAAGAGGGCAGCAGCTCCAAGGCTTCAGGAATAGCAGAAAAAGGAGACAGAACTAGAGGTGGCAAGCCATATCAGTGAGGAAGAGGGAATGGCCGAGGTGGAAGAGCTAATTATCAGTGCTACAGGTGCCACAAGTGGGGGCACAGATCGTTTGAATGCCCTAAAGCAGAACAAGCTGGCTAGAGAGGAACGTTTGTTGCACAGCTTGAGGAAGCAGAGGCACCGCCCCAAGAAGCAGAAAATGTACCAGAAACGGGGGAAGCCTTAGTTTTGTACAAAGTGTTGCTGAAACCAGCCAAAGAAACAGCTCAACAGACCCAAAGGAAAGCATTATTGCAGATAGTTTGCAAATCGCACGGGAAATGCTGTAAGTTGATCATCAACAATGGGAGTACAGATAACTTGGTTGCCACCGAGATGGTAGAGAAGTTGGGTTTGAAGTGGCTGAAGCACCCCACCCCTTATAAGGTGTGTTGGTTGCAGAAAGGCCACCAGCTGTTGGTTGACGAACAGTGTGAAGTTGAGTTCCACATTGGTAGGTACAAAGACAAAGATATATGTGATATTATGTCATTGGACGTGTGTCACATACTGCTAGGAAGACCATGGCAGTGTGATCGAAAGGTAGTACACGACGGGAAGATGAACTGCTACAAGTTTGTTAAAGATGGGATTAAGCACACACTTGTGCCCATCAAGGAGGAGGAGACAACAGAGACAAGCGGGACGAAAGCATTACTAATGGGTGGAAAATAGTTTTTGAAACAGATCGAAGAAAGTGAAGTGAACTATGCTACTGTGAGGAGGGCAAAGATAGTGCTGTTGCACACGGAAATGTCTGATTTTCCTGCAGAAATTTAGAAGATGCTGTAGGATTTCAGTGATATTGTAGTTGATGATTTGCCAGACAAGTTGCCTCCCAAAAGAAGCATCAGTGATCATATCGACTTTATATCTGCAGCAAGTCTACCAAATAAGGCAGCTTATCGGATGAGCCCCAAAGATAACGAGGGGATTAGAAAACAGGTGCAGGAGTTGCTAGATAAAGGGCTGATAAGGGAGAGTTTGAGCCCTTGTGTAGTACCAACTGTTCTTGCTCCCAAGAAAGGAGGAGAACGACGAATGTGCACGGATTCAAGGGCCATTAATAAAATTACCATTAGTTACAGATTTCCACTACCACAGATGGACAATATGATGGAAGGCTTGAGTGGGGCAGCATACTTCACGAAGAATGATCTAAAGAGTGGCTATCATCAGATCTGGGTCAGGGAAGGAGATGAGTGGAAGACAACCTTCAAGACTAATGAAGGGCTGTACGAGTGGCTAGTCATGCCGTTCGGTTTGAGTAACGCCTAGTACTTTTATGCGACTGATGAACGAAATGCTGAAAGAGTTCATTGGCAAGTTTGTGATAGTGTACCTTGATGACATTAATTTTCAACAAAACTAAGGAGGAACACTTTCGACATGTTCGAAGTACGTTGGAGAAATTGCAGCAGAATAAGCTGCTGATAAATTTGAAAAAATGTACTTTCCTACAAAGAGAACTGACTTATCTGGGCTTTGTAATTGCAGAAAATGAGTTGAAGATGGACCCAGAAAATATCGCAGCAATCATTAATTGGCCATCCCTGAAAAGCCTGTTTGAGGTACGTAGTTTTCATGGGATGGTGAGTTTTTATCGCAAATTTATAAGAAATTTCAGTGAAATCTGCATGCCTATGTTGGACACTATTAAAAAGGCAAGTCAGCCTTCTCATTGGACCAAGGCAACAGAGAAAAGCTTTTAGCTCCTAAAGAAGAAGATTACAGAAAGGCAAATTTTAAGGTTACCAGATTTTAATAAGCTTTTCCAGGTTCGCTGCGATGCAAGCGGTACAACCATTGGAGCTATACTCAGCTAAGACGACAAACCTGTTGCATTTTTCAGCGAGAAGTTGAACAAAAGCAGGCAGAAGTATTCATCCTATGACAAGGAATTCTATGCTATCGTCCAAGCACTGAAGCATTGGAGACACTATCTGCTGGGGAGTGAATTTGTGTTATTTTCTGATAATTCTGCGTTGCAATATGTGACGCAACAGCATAAACTAAACCACAAGCATGCCAAGTGGGTCGAATATTTGCAGAGTTTCACCTTTGTGTTGAAACACATTAGTGGACAGGCCAACAAGGTGGCAGATGCGTTGAGTAGAAGAGCCTTGCTCTTACAGGAAAGTACGATACAAGTGCTGGGCTTCGAGCATTTGAAAGACTTATATCAAACCGATGCAGATTTCAAAGAGGCTTATGAAGCCTGTCAGAATCCCTTGCTGAGGAACAATAGTCCATGGTTGGACTACAATTTGTAGGAGAAGCTATTGTTTAAAGTGGGACAATTATGTTAAACACACATGGGCAGCAAGAGAATCTGAAGGATAAAACATGAGAATACATTTTTATTAACAAATGATTTACATTTATAGTACATGTTGTGACCGTTGGGTTCCACATCCCAAGGTCTATTGGACTCCTTTTGTCTATTCGGCTTCCACACTAACCCATTGAGGATTAGGTGTCCAACATTCCCCCCTTTAATTCAAAGGGTTATGTATGAGTTCAAGAAGATAGCTGTAATACAAAATGTGCAAAAATGCATGGCAACACTAGGCTAAATGTGCTCTTTCAAATGTTGGTATAAAGGGCGGTGGTTTAAGGATGACCACCAACACTAGAACACTTAGTGCAGTTCCCAGAACTCTTCCAATACTGGCAAGAAGCTGAAGTCTTCTGCTAGAGGAAGTGCTCCTATTGTTTTGAAGAGGGAAACCTTCAACCATGAAAGGGAGGTCTCACCCTGCATAAAAGGGAGAACTTCAACCTAAAAAGGGAAGTCTCAACCTGTGATGGTTTAAGGATGACCAACAACTCTGGAATGCTTAATGCAATTCCTGGAACTCTTCCAAAACTGGCAACAAGGTGAAGTCTTCTACTAGAGGAAGTGTTCTCAATTTTGTTCTTGGAATTCTTCCAAAACTGGCAAGAAGCTAAAGTCTTCTGCTAGAGGAAGTGTCCCAGATTACCAACTAAAGGCATGCTCAGGGGCATCTTTGTTTCTGGCTACAACTCTGAAACTGGTGTGGTAGGTTGTGGCTTAGGCTCACTTGATGTGGCTTGAAGCTTGTAGATGACCATCATTTCCCCCCGTGTCAGATACAAGGTGAGATGATGGAGGAAACTCAACTGCAAGACTGTTCAATATTTTGGAAGAAGTTCTGATCTATGATTGGAATATCTTCTTGGCTGTTGATGCCCATTTCCAAGAAGCGATCCATCCAAGATGAATCTTTGTTGTTGCAGGACGTTTGTTTTTGAAGCATCTGTGTGAAGAATGGGTGGTTTTATGACAATGCTTACATGGATGAAGATCAAAACAATGATCTTTCAAATGGCCAACTCGGTCATAGTGTTGGCATTTCACAATCTGTTGTTGTTGCTGTTGCTGTGGAAGAGGGGCAGAATCTGGAACAGCTGGTGGTGAACTGTCATGGATGAATCCAACACTCTGAAACTGAATGGGCTTTGAGTAGTCTGGAATATGAAAGGACAAGTCCTTCTCATATCCAAGACCAGTTCTGTGCTTGTTGTGGACAAGCTGTTCCCAAGGCCTGATGATGGGCTTGGGAAGTGCATAATGAGTTTCTGCATTTGCATGTACAACTGCTACTTTATGAGAGTCTATTTCAATCTTCTGAACATAAATAGGATTAGAATGACTCCTCTGTTTTAGTTCTTCTTGCTGTAGCTGAATTTCGAGCTGAAAAAATCAATTTTCTCTTTGCATTTTGTAGACAGACCTAAATGTCTATGAGAGAAACTTTGCTGAATTTTAATGTATCATGATTGGTAGACAATGTTAGAGTTTTGAGGAGCTCTAATAATTCATTGATTCTGGCCATTTTTTCTTCAATTTCGGATTTACACCTTAAAAACTGATCACAACTACTTCTCAATGCAGAAAATTAATACCCACTCACAGTACACAACAATATCCTTTATAAATGTGCAACAAATGATCAGTGTGCAACCAACAAGCACCAATTACAATCTATTACATAAAAATAAGAGTTTACTCATGATCAGCACTATGTTCTGACAATACAATCGACTAAAATTTTCTCCATAAAAGATTACAATCATCCCACCAAACTCTTTATGTAGCGGTTGAATCAAGGAATCAATGCACTATAATGAGTTTTAAATACAATGCCACACTGGGGTAGCAACAACTGCAAACTTGTTTCGATCCTTCAAACACCACTACACCAACGCTCAATTTCCAATGTATATATGAAACAATGTTAATATATTCAAACCAATCATGAACCAATGCAAATGAATATATCTAGCACGAACTTGGTTATCACAACTCACCAGTGTACATACAATGTTTAGCAAACAATGAACCAACGCAGGTCTGTCCAACGCACAATACTTTTTAATTCAGCCTTAAATGGAAACCTTCACGACGTTCAATATAGAACTCACGACCATATGTTCAATGCACATAGATATATGTCATATGCTCAACACACATATACTTTAATCTTCAATAAACTCACAAAGAAACCGATCGACCTTGAATTTACTTGAATAATGCCAGGAGCTTTAATGCACTTACTACTTCAATGCACAAAGAATAATCACTCCAGAACTCAACATTGCACTCAAGGCAGGCTCAAGGCTTCAACAAGGGCGTTTTGGTGATAGGAGGTGCTGGCGTAATCTTGGCCGTGGGATGTCTCACCAAATCCAAAACATCAATGCCATCAAAATAAATACGTATATGGTGGGCGTCTTCTGAAAATTACAACTCTTCCACGAAGATCAATTTAATGAAAATGAGCTTACGATTACGAAAACCGAAATGGGAAAAGAAAAGGCCAGGTGCGTGAGACAAAGATGGATTGGATCTGAGAAGAAAACGTTGAAAGATAGGACCTTGGAGAAGCAGATGTACTGTGCAGGGCAGGTGTATTGGATGAACTACTACTGGTTTATAAAAATACAGGCAGCAACCGTCAGAAAAAGCTTTGAGCATATATATAAGGGTAGAAGGATAGAGTGAACCGACCTTTTAAAGCTCCTGTGTTTTAGTTGGGAGGACGGTGGAGTGTCTGGTGAGAGACTTGATAGGTGGTGCAAAACGTCCACAACGCAGTGCAATAAATACTACTGAATGTAGATTTGGATATTTGAAAGACGTTACCAACATTCCCTTTTCTATTTGTCCATAAAATGAATCCAAGTCATTATTGGCCGCTAGCTACTTCTTTCAAACAAGCTCTCATGATGGCTGCAAGCTTTGAACATGCCTCGAGACAAAGTTCCAATACCTCAGATACCCTTGGGAAAATCAGAAAACGCGTCGCTCTTCGGTATTGGGCATTCACTAGAAATTACAGCAGTATGGCACACGAATTTATTACACATTTTGTAGAGCCCAACCTACTATTCCTTACGAATGAAGCTGTCCAATTCCAATGCAATGGTTGCAAAGAACCCGGCTGTGGCGTCAGATTCAAATGTTGTGAACCTGAATGTACTTACTTCAACCTCCACCACTCCTGCGGTACATCTCGGTGCATTTAATCCATTTCCGCTTATTCACGAACATCCACTAGAGCTATGTTTCAATAATATCGGACTAAACCCAGTTACTGGCAGAGTATATGACTGCCAGCTTTGCGGACAGGAAGTAGCTGGAATTATGTGTTATCAATGCCGTGATTGTGGCACATATTTTCATATATCGTGTGTATATCTCCCTAACAAGATGCAACATCCTTCCTATGGATAGTGTGTGCTTGAATTGCGCCACCCAACTCCACCATCAACCCCCATTTTGACAATTTTCCTCCTCTGTGGTGGATCAATGATAAGACTTTTACCAATAGATCAGTAAAATGATGGTCTGAGCGATGGTGGTGCTTCACGCTTCTGCTGCGAATACACATGAACTGTACAGCGCTACCACGTTTCCATTTCCGCAGCACTCCCTCATACTTCAACAGCACACGCAGGCGCGCATTCTTCAGATGTATGCGGGTGGTCAGGATATGGAGAGGCTTAAAACGGTGTATACCACAGCGTATACCACACAGCCTCCAAACGTTGTTTCCTCCGGGCATAAGCACAAAATTATGGACAATACCAGTCGCCTGATCTCACATTTAGCAATCCTTCCAACCGGAAATTGCAGGCCCTTGTCGTTGATTCGATTCACTATGGCTTTCGGCGTCAGAGATTCGTTCTTTCCCAAAAATGATGGTTTAAGGATGAGACACTTACCATTTGAGAGGTACGAGATAAATAATTATAATACCAATGGAAAATAGCTAAGAACAGTCAGGGCTTGTTCAACAATTCTGTGGCGTTACAATGACACGCCAGAGGAAGCCGCCTTCTTTCTTAAAAGCTGGAAAACTGAGAGGGTAGAGAAAACGTTAGGACAGAGGGCTATTACGACCATACAAAAAAAATTGTGCCAACAATGATTATGGCAGAGATCCCAGAGAGCACAGAGAGGACAATTATGCCCAACCCAGGGAGTGCAGAGGGCGCAGACAATGATTATGGCAGACCTTGAGCAATAGATTATACCATTGTCAGGACATCGGATTATATAAATCAGGATGATATGAGTTACAAAAGTAGGAATACTAAAAATAGGACTTGCTCATAAAAACCATAAGACAAATGGCTCAAAGAAAGTATGCAGGGCAGGAGTACGCCAGATCTGATACCATGTTAAACACACATGGGCAGCAAGAGAATCTAAAGGATAAAACATGAGAATACATTTTTATTAACAAATGATTTACATTTATAGTACATGTTGTGACCGTTGGGTTCGACATCCCAAGGTCTCTTGGAGTCCTTTTGTCTATTCGGCTTCCACACTAACCCATTGAGGATTAGGTGTCCAACAAGTTATGTATTCCTAATTGTTTGATGAGGGAAAATATTATATGGGAGAAGCACAGTGGAGGTCTAGCCGGACATTTCCGTATAGAAAAAACTTTAGATCAGCTCGAAAACTTCTATTACTGGCCAAGAATGCGAAGGGATGTGCATCGATATGTGAGTAGGTGTAAAGTCTGCCGATTGGCGAAAGGACACAGTCAAAACACCGGACTTTACACACCACTAACTGTTCCAAGTAGACCATGGGACTCAGTCAGCATTGACTTTGTCTTGGGACTGCCTAGAATGCAGCGAGGTTACGACTCGGTGATGGTGGTGGTAGACAGGTTTTCGAAAATGGTGCATTTCATCCCTTGTCAAAAAACTAGTGATGCCACTCACGTAGCTCAACTGTTTTTCACTGAGATTGTTAGATTACACGACCTACCTAGATCTATTCTTTTCGATAGGGACGTAAAATTCATGGGACACTTTTGGCACACCCTGTGGAAGAAGTTGGATACACAATTGAACTTCAGCTCTACATACCATCCGCAGACTGACGGGAAAACGAAAGTGGTGAACAGGAGTTTGGGGAACCTGCTACGGAGCCTGATTGGGGAAAATTCACGGTTATGGGATTGTGCACTCACTCAAGCAGAATTCGCTTATAACGATTCACCGAACCGCAGCACCGGGCACAGTCCATTTCAGATCCTGTACAACATGCATCCTCGCAGAATACATGAGTTGCGGGATCTAGGAAAATTGGAGAAGAGAAGTGCTGATGGGGAAGATTTCGCCAAAGCGATGAATGATCTACACGAGCAAGTGAAATCAAAGTTGCAGGATAGCATTCAGAAATACAAACAATAGGTAGATTTAAAATGATGAGAAGTACAATTCAATGTAGGGGATGAAGTCCTTGCACACTAACACAAAGAACGATTTCCTAAGGGCGCATATAACAAGCTGAAATTTTAGAAGATTGGTCCCTGTAATATTCTGTGTAAATTCTCAACTAATGCTTATGAAATACAACTGCTACTAGATATAGGCATATCGCCTACTTTCAACGTGGCAGACCTATTCCCATATATTGCCAACCCTGAAGATGACAATGTGGTACGGCTAGAACGGGACACCCAAGTTGAAGGCGGTTCTTGGATGAGGAAAATGCCTTCGGCTCAACCCCATGAGATCGAGAAGATTCTCGACACATAGGTGGCCAAGCGAACTCGCAGGAAGGAGTATTTGCGGTATCTTGTCAAGTGGAAGGACCATCCTATTGAGGACAGTTCGTGGCTCGACGCGATGCAGATACAGAAGGTAGGTTATTCTGTGGAGGCGCTCATGGAACGGAGCCATGATTTTTTTTATTTACCTCGGGAGCCTGATGCAGAAGCATCTAGTTGACGGGTCATCATGACAGAACGTTGTTTGGTCTCTGAGAGGACTGAGGAGGAAATTGCAAGTGAACATTGTAGTCGTTTCTTTTATTATTATTTTAATTTCGTAGAGAAATAGTATTTAGGAAGGTAGAAGTTGAATTAGACAAACTGTTATAGGTAATTATTTTTTGTTTTTCATGTTAACTTATACAAGTCATAGCGTATAGAAATAAACAGTTTTAGAACTGAAAATAAACTATAAAAATGTAACTAACAACAGTTAAGAGAAACTGTTTCCAGGAAATTAATGAAAAGGAGACAGAATGCATTGTAACAGATTCGACCTTTTAGAAAGAGAAATATAGTAAAAACATCTTTGAGCACACAAGTTATATTTTGACATCCCACAGTTGTCTATCTACAGGTTGTTGAATTGCTTGATACAACGAAAGCAAATTCTCTGGTATCTATTCTACAAAGCATATATACATTGTTCTACTTGTATTGACTAATCAGGCTGACAAATCAACAAAATCTTGCAAGTATAGACATGGAAGAAACTACAGAGACGAGGTTGTATAGTCCCAGAATTATTAAGTCAAGCGAACGAAAAGAGTTCCTGGAAGATACACAAATTCCGAACAACAAAGACAAAGACTAATAATACAGGTATTTTCTAAAGAAGAAACCCTCTCTTTTTTATTCACAAAAGTAAAACAATGTAAACTTTGAAACGAGAACTATAAACTCAAAACGGGAACTCTGGCCCAAAAACCCCAAAAAAACCACAAAAACAGTGCTCAAAACGAAAAGTGTGTATACTGGAACGATGTTTTTTTTTTAGGTGTCAATTTTGCGGCTGTTTTAAAAATGGCAGTGACTACGAAATTTTCTTGCAAAATATAGCTTCAGAATGAAAGTGTTGATACTGGAATAATGATTTATTTTTTTAGGTGTCAATTTTGCGGCTGTTTTAAAAATGGCAGTGACTACGAAATTTTCTACGAAATTTTCCTGCAAAATATAGCTTCAGAACGAAAGTGTTGATACTGGAATCGACCCGCCACCGGTCCGGCGGGGTGGGGCGGCCCGGGGGTGCCGCTGCGTGGAATTGGTAATGTGGATCGTCATTTGATGCGTGGAATTGGTAAAACCGAAGCTGCCCGTCAATGGAGAATGTCTGCGTCTTTTCACTTTGTCGAGTCTCTCTGTCGCGTACTGTCTCTCTGTCCGTTGTATCGCACATACAAGCTGACGTCCACCCTCGAAACCTGTAGTCGGGGATGCGAAGGCAACCTAACGTCACCTTAAAATTTTCATCAAAACTATAATGCTAACTATATATAATTGGAGTACAGACAAAATAATAGAGCTCGACCAAATATAGATATCGTTGCTCAAACATTCACATAATAAATAACAAATTTAATATATACAATTCATTTTTAAAAAACATGCTACTTGGACCATTGCTGACCTAAGAGGCATCCTTCACAGTATCATATAATAAAATACAATATATTACAATAGTCTTTAAGAGTCCATGAAGTGTAATATGGTCTTGAAATACACTATACATGTGAGGACTTCCAACCAAAGGGCGTATGCATCACTAAAGAACTTATCCAATCCTAATATTTGTATTGTTCCAAAGCATAAGGGTTCAATGAATATGCACGATTGTTTTTTAACTAAGCGCGATCGTATCTATGAGAATCCTCCTATTTGAATTCTCTCATGCATCCCCCTAGCAACTTCCCCTGAATCCTTCTTCTTATTCCAAGAATGGAGGTGAGACACCTCTTTAGTCTTCCTAGTCAGAATTTGCCTCCAAAATTTCTAAGGAGCTAGCTTAGAGAGGTGTAAGAGATCCCTTGTCTTTGACGAATGTACTGCCTCTTTTTCTTTTTAGTTAGGGCTTTATATATTTTTATCTTGTCCATTTTAAGAAATTCATCAACAGCTTCCTTAATTGCTCTCCTCGCACTTTTACACTCTTTGTCATACCATGGATTGGTTTTGCTATTTCTTTTATTATTTGAAACTTCAATTGATAACTTGTTAATAGAATATGAGAGGGTTGTAGTAAAATTATGATAGAGGTCTTCTATGTTGTCTATACTAGATAAAGGAAACAAATTAGTTTTTAATTCATTTAGAAAGAGATCATTTTTATTTCTACATATGTTACAGAATTTAATCGTCCACCTTATCGATGAATAAACTTGAAATCAAAATAAATTTATACTCATTTTTTATATTATATAAAATTATATTACTTAAATTATTATTATTTCTTTTTAATTATATATATATATATATATATATATATATATATATATATATATATATATATATATAACCTCTTCAAAACACCTTTGGCAATTCTATTTAGTTTGAGTGCGTTTTATTGTCGATCGAGATGTATCGTGGAATTTCGCAACCAAACAATTCATTAATCAAGTGAGACTATAGAACTGTTTTCAAATTCTTGAATTTATTGGAGTTGTTTAAGTGCAATTTTTTAAATTTTATGGTACTTGAATTTTTCCAAAAATTGAAAATAAAATCTAAATTTTTCAATTTATTGGAGTTGATTTAGTTCAAATTCTTAAATTTTATGATACTTGAAATTTTGGAAAAATTGAAAGTAAAATCTAAATTTGTGTTATTTAAACCGTTAAAAATGATATTAAAAAAATTCCCAATAACAACGACAAGATGAAATAATACGTGGATTGTCTTGATATCTGAACCAACTGTGTTCGCATATCTCTGTATGCCCATAAACATTATAAATTTCCATCATTCCTTTTTTAAGTCTCATTGTCTTTCATATTTCTTACGTCAACAAATTTTAAAGCAAAGCAATAATAAATAAATAATAATTATATTAATAACTTTATAATATTTTATCCCTTCGTTTTTACCAAATTTAATATTTAAAATTCCTTTCCCATTTTAAAACATTTAATTAAATTCCTTTCACATTTTAAAACATTTAATCATTAATTAGAAGAAACTTAGATTTTCTTCTATTTCTTTTCCATCAATTATATTTATTTGTTTTTAATAAATCTTCAATTTTATTCAGTGTTATCAATATTTCTTTACATATTCATTTTTTATTTAACATGATTCAATATTCTTACGTAACATATGATGATATGATGGTGAATGAGACATATGATGATATGATGGTGAATGATTCAATATTCTTACGTAACATATGTCATACAAGAGTGAATTGCTAGTTGTAACAAACCAAATGACGGTAGCGCAAAAAAGGCGCAATAGTTCTTCCAAGACAAAAAGAGGGCATGATATAGGAAACATGGAAGGTTAGTAACCATGAGAAGATCGATATACTGCAGATCCTGTCGAAATGAATTGTGCCATGGAGCACTAGATTTATCAAAGGAATTATCAAAAACTCATGAAAGTGAAGTGAGAAAGAAAAGGATAGATGAAATAAATCTGCAAGTAGTTTGAACAGTCTCATAGCAGATAATAAGGCGAAAGAAAAGAGAAAAAGAGAGACTAGCAATCGACATCAAAGGTATTGCAAATGTGAGACGCATGCCCTCCATTTCATAGTGAACCAGTAGGACAGATAGCACCAAAAGACCAAGTCATCCATCGGAAAAAGTACAACATTATTTCGTTGTTTCCACTTGAAATATTCAAAATCTGTAGAGCTACAAGACGACATTAGGAAGTGATACTCCCATTTGGCATCAAATTGACCCAACTGCTTTGGATCTTTGGCAGCTTGTTTAAAATCTGATACCACTTGATTTTTTTTTCTGAATCTGAGTCCCACAACCTACTGCCAAAGCTTGGGTTGCCAACTTGCTTTTCCCAGTGTTCCAAATGGATGTCCAAGCAGAAATAGGCGCGGGCTCGACCCGTGAAGTACAATGATGGACGCGAGGTCCAGAACGCGAAGGGAACTGAGCTGGCAAAGCAGAGACTCGAACCTTCAGCACGGGTAGGGAAAGGAGACTTAATCGTGGATTCTAACATTTGAGTAGCAATGACAATTGGCTTTCCAAGGAGATCGCACTTGTATATCATCATTTTTTGATCCAAGAATATATTTTCAACTGGAATCTCCATATCGAGATCTCCACGAGCAACCATAAATGCATCAGACTCACACAAAATTTCATCAAAGTTGACCGCACCTTATGTTTATCACTATCATTTAAGTGAAGCGGGTACGGGTCGATTCCCGGAATCGACCCGCCGCCGGTCGGGCGGGGCGGGGCGGCCCGGGGGTGGCGATGCGCACCCCCGGCCCGCCCCGCCCCGCCCGACCGGCGGCGGGTCGATTCCGGGAATCGACCTGTACCGGCTTCGGAGCTTGTCTTGGATGAATGTGCAGCTATATCAAGCCATCATCACCATCACCATCGATGGCATCATCACCATATGGTTTATATCACATCAATGTGGTTGAAAACAATGATAGTGGCTTTTTACTGAGTACAGTAACTCGTATTATTGCATTTTTGGTTCTCTTTCTACTTCTATGGTTTACATTCATATTTCAGGACCCAAATTTTTGTGGCATTACAATGCTTTGCAATGTTTCTGAAGCACATTATGATTAGATGGTGGCCCAATACTCGTGGCTTGATTTTATAACTATGAGGGCTCGCTTACATTCTTGTACAATGACTCATATCATTTATTGGCTTGCATTCAATTTGGCTTGTGGCGTATTTTGTTCTACGGACATCACATTACAAATGGCCCAAATCTTATCTTGCACTTTGTTATGGCTCGCATTACTGACAATATACTTTGTAACCTTATCGATAAGTTGCCCGATTATACCTGTGGTCCGCGAACATAGATTATATTACCGTGGTTTGCATCTTCTAGCTAGCATGCATCTTTATGCTGCAGTGGATCTCAGGCATCATCATATTGCGTCAACAATGGCATAACATCATTGATCTCATTCTGTGGAAATTTGATCTCGCTTTGTGATACTATGTGGTGACAGCATGTTCTATGTGGCACAATTTTTCTTTACTCTTCATTTGACGTTGTGGCTCGACAACAGTGGTTTAACTTTGTGGCTCGAATTGTATTTGTGATTTGCTACTATTCTAAGTGGTACACATATGTATCTTCTGTAGATCGTAATTGTGGCATCATTTGGCTTCATCGCTTGGCATCGATCTGTATAATGGCATCGTATTAATATGATTTGAATGAAGAAACAATGACCCTCTCCATGATCTTTGTGGCTCTCACATTTGTGTATGACAGTGAAATTAAGGCTCGATGACATTACATAACTCGCATTTTACGTTGAATCTATATGGATGAATGGCCGTTTGAAGATTATCTATGTAATTTTAATACTTGAGGCAGTCATGATATCCATATCTCCTTCGTATACATCAATAACGTCATCCTAAAGTTTGGGATTTGAGTAATGTGCACATTCATCCAAGACAAGCTCCGAAGCGGTACGGGTCGATTCCCGGAATCGACCCGCCGCCGGTCGGGCGGGGCGGGGCGGCCCGGGGGTGCGCATCGCCACCCCCAGGCCGCCCCGCCCCGCCCGACCGGCGGCGGGTCGATTCCGGGAATCGACCCGTACCGACTTCACTTAAATGATAGTGATAAACATAAGGTGCGGTCAACTTTGATGAAATTTTGTGTGAGTTTGATGCATTTATGGTTGCTCGTGGAGATCTCGATATGGAGATTCCAGGTGAAAATATATTCTTGGATCAAAAAATGATGATATACAAGTGCGATCTCCTTGGAAAGCCAATTGTCATTGCTACTCAAATGTTAGAATCCACGATTAAGTCTCCTTTCCCTACCCGTGCTGAAGGTTCGAGTCTCTGCTTTGCCAGCTCAGTTCCCTTCGCGTTCTGGACCTCCCGTCCATCATTGTACTTCACGGGTCGAGTCCGCGCCTATTTCTGCTTGGACATCCATTTGGAACACTGGGAAAAGCAAGTTGGCAACCCAAGCTTTGGCAGTAGGTTGTGGGACTCAGATTCAGAAAAAAAAATCAAGTGGTATCAGATTTTAAACAAGCTGCCAAAGATCCAAAGCAGTTGGGTCAATTTGATGCCAAATGGGAGTATCACTTCATAATGTCGTCTTGTAGCTCTACAGATTTTGAATATTCCAAGTGGAAACAACGAAATAATGTTGTACTTTTTCCGATGGATGACTTGGTCTTTTGGTGCTATTTGTCCTACTGGTTCACTATGAAATGGAGGGCATGCGTCTCACATTTGCAATACCTTTGATGTTGATTGCTAGTCTCTCTTTTTCTCTTTTCTTTCGCCTTATTATCTGCTATGAGACTGTTCAAACTACTTGCAGATTTATTTCATCTATGCTTTTCTTTCTCACTTCACTTTCATGAGTTTTTGATAATTCCTTTGATAAATCTAGTGCTCCATGGCACAATTCATTTCGACAGGATCTGCAGTATATCGATCTTCTCATGGTTACTAGCCTTCCCTGTTTCCTATATCATGCCCTCTTTTTGTCTTGGAAGAACTATTGCGCCTTTTTTGCGCTACCGTCATTTGGTTTGTTACAACTAGCAATTCACTCTTGTATGACATATGTTACGTAAGAATATTGAATCATTCACCATCATATCATCATATGTCTCATTCACCATCATATCATCATATGTTACGTAAGAATATTGAATCATGTTAAATAAAAAATGAATATGTAAAGAAATATTGATAACACTGAATAAAATTGAAGATTTATTAAAAACAAATAAATATAATTGATGGAAAAGAAATAGAAGAAAATCTAAGTTTCTTCTAATTAATGATTAAAGTTTTTAAAATGGGAAAGGAATTTAATTAAATGTTTTAAAATGGGAAAGGAATTTTAAATATTAAATTTGGTAGAAACGAAGGGATAAAATATTATAAAGTTATTAATATAATAATTATTTATTTATTATTGCTTTGCTTTAAAATTTGTTGACGTAAGAAATATGAAAGACAATGAGACTTAAAAAAGGAATGATGGAAATTTATAATGTTTATGGGCATACAGAAATATGCGATTTGGTTCAGATATCAAGACAATCCACACATATTATTTCATCTTGTTCTCGTTATTGTGAATTTTTTTAATATCATTTTTAACGGTTTAAATAACACAAATTTAGATTTTACTTTCAATTTTTCCAAAATTTCAAGCATCATAAAATTTAAGAATTTGAACTAAATCAACTCCAATAAATTGAAAAATTTAGATTTTATTTTCAATTTTTGGAAAAATTCAAGTACCATAAAATTTAAAAAATTGCACTTAAACAACTCCAATAAATTCAAAAATTTGAAAACAGTTCTATAGTCTCACTTGAGTAATGAATTGTTTGGTTGCGAAATTCCACGATACATCTCGATCGACAATAAAACGCACTCAAACTAAATAGAATTGCCAAAGGTGTTTTGAAGAGGTTATATATATATATATAATTAAAAAGAAATAATAATAATTTAAGTAATATAATTTTATATAATATAAAAAATGAGTATAAATTTATTTTGATTTCAAGTTTATTCACCGATAAGGTGGACGATTAAATTCTGTAACATATGTAGAAATAAAAATGATCTCTTTCTAAATGAATTAAAAACTAATTTGCTTCCTTTATCTAGTATAGACAACATAGAAGACCTCTATCATAATTTTACTACAACCCTCTCATATTCTATTAACAAGTTCTCAATTGAAGTTTCAAATAATAAAAGAAATAGAAAAACCAATCCATGGTATGACAAAGAGTGTAAAAGTGCGAGGAGAGTAATTAAGGAAGTTGTTGATGAATCTCTTAAAATGGAAAAGATAAAAATATATAAAGCCCTAACTAAAAGGAAAAAGAGGCAGTACATTCGTCAAAGACAAGGGAATCTCTTACACCTCTCTAAGCTAGCTCCTAAGAAATTTTGGAGGCAAATTCTGACTAGGAAGACTAAAGAGGTGTCTCACCTCCATTCTTGGAATAAGAAGAAGGATTCAGGGGAAGTTGCTAGGGGGATGCATGAGAGAATTCAAATAGGAGGAAACAAACTAGAAAAAAAGGAATGAAAAGAGAAGTTTAAGAGAAGAGAATGGGATAAAATGAAGTGCGACGAGTATATAGACTAGATCAACTCTTAAAAAAGGTGGATCCATTTTCAACATTGTCCCTCCTAACGTGCGTCTAGAAATAAAACAATTGGATGTGAAGGTGGGAGAATAAAGTATTCATTGTTTGATTCGAAATTACTTGAAGGTTTGGGTAGATGTGTTCTAGATCCGCGCAGTGCCACCCCCGGGCCGCCCCGCCCAGCCCGATCGGCGGCGGGTCGATTCCGGGAATCGACCCGCCGCCGGTCGGGCGAGGCGAGGCGGCCCGGGGGTGCCGCTGCCGCGGAGGGGGCGGGTGAGGGGGAGGGCGAGGGGTGGCCGGGGAGGGGGCAGTGGCGGTGGAGGGGTGGGCAGGGGGGCCGGGAGGGGGCGGTGGTGGGGGATGGGTGGGCGGGGAGGGGCTGGTGGCGAGGGTGGCGTGGGCGGGGTGGGCGAGGGGGCCAGGGAGGGGGCGGTGGCAGGGGATGGGTGGGCGGGGTGGGCGGGCAGGGGGCGGTGGCGGTGGAGAGGTGGGCGGGGAGGGGGCGGTGGCGGTGGAGGGGTGGGCGGGGGGCGGGGAGGGGGTGGCGGTGGAGGGGTGGGCGGTGGCGGTGGCGGGGGATGGGGCGGGGGGGGAGGCGGGGAGGGGGCGGTGGCGGTGGAGGGGTGGGCGGGGGCGGTGGCGGTGGAGGGGTGGGCGGGGGAGAGCACAACTGTGATTTTCGCATTGATTTTTAAGTTAATTATTATTTTTTGAAAAAAAAAGTTGTTATTATTATTTTTTTGACATGAAATTCATAAAAAAAACTATTATTTGACCATTTTTAGTTAATATTTTTGTATAAAAATTGTGATTTTGACATGTTAATTCTAGCAAAAAATTATCAAAACGTTTAGTTTTTTTGTTATATTTATGTTAAAAATGGTTATTTTTATGTCCATTGTTAAAAAATGTTGTTTTTTAGAAACAATTATTTCATGTGGATTGAAAAATTAATTAAGGATGTATAAATATGTAGATTATCTAAAATTCAAACTATCGACTTTCTAATTTAAAAACGCAAAACAATAAAAACCCCACTAAAAAAAAAATAAATTAAGATAGAGAACAAGAAAATATGAATAAAATGACCACTTCAAAAACTATCAAATTTAGAAAATAATTTTTTAGATTTCACACACTAGAAAATTTAAAGTCAAAAAATAGGTCTTTTAAAAAAAGGGTGTGATGCAGAATACTCACTTTTTAAAATCAGGATGAAAATCACTACCATTCACTACCATTCTAAAACTTAATGCACATGAAAAAAATTAAAGTTCCAAAAACCATGTTCTAAAAAAAACATGTGTATTCTGCATCACCACTTTTGAAAATCGGGTCATTTTTTTGCCACCTCTACAAAACGGGTAACAGTATCAGTCCCCGTTTCAAAGTTTACATTGTTGTAACCGTAAATCTCTGTTCAATATACATACAGTCGATACAACATAACGCTGTACAAATCAAATGATATTGTAATAGTGGATGGGTTTAGAAACCCTAACTGAAAACAAACCTATAGTGACAACCCAAAACATAAACAATGCAAGTCTAATAGACTCGGCTATGATAAATCGGACAGCCAAAAGTCTCCGCAACAGACTAACCTAACCTAAGCCAGCGATAGAGATAAACAAGTGAACAAGAATGATAAGGAGCGACCCTACCCGGGCCTAGCCAGCACGCCATAAAGCCGAAGCCAAGACCTCCAAGACGGAACCACTTGCAACAAGAACACCAACAACAAAAGTATGAGCATTCCATGACAGAGATAGAAGAAACGAGGAGCAAGTGAGTTAGACAAGTGCGTAAAAAGGGGAGAGGAATGATGGCATAGAACGAGGTCTTACCTTCGCCATTGAAAAGGAAACCAAAGCCGAAGACCCTGAGACCACAACCTGTCAATGAAACAAAGCAAAATGACTAGAGAACTCTAAGAGCGGTTGAATCAAAGAAACTAAGAAAAGAATAGTCGCATTGTCCAGTAAAACAACCAATTGTAGCCACATACTCAGAGAAACACATAGTCTTTTCAAATAAGTGAATTTCCTGAACACAATAGAGTATTTGAAGCGCCGAGGCGGAAGAACAATAGAAATTCAGTATCGAGCAAGCATATCTTACCAGACAGTGAAGCCGAACAGGTTCCTAGGTCGAAGACCGAACCAAAGCACAAGCAACAGCGTAAACTTACAGTGAAATCGCACCAGAAGGACTACACAATGAAACCCTTGACCTCTAACAGAATGACGAGAAAATGATCGGGAGATAAGGTTCGCAGGTTACTTACCAAGGCGGAAGTGAGATTATTGAGACGTGGACACATGTCCAAGAACTAGCGATGCTGGTACAAGTCATAAATACCGGGAGCCAAATATCTAATAAATCATTGTAATCAACCGCCGAATAAATCAATCACATATTTAATCAAACTCTTAATCATTTCAATTAATTTATATCCCTTCATTAAGGTTGGTGAGTGTAACGAGGGGCTGGACCCATCATGTTATAACTTTTGATTCCAGGGTCCATTTGAGGAAGTTCTATATGTCATTGGAAAGCTAATTCCGAGCTTTACCCATTGAAGGAGGTTCGATCAATCTTTGACTATTCTGTGACCTTGAAGATGGGTGCAAACTTTTCTACCCAATTGCATTTTTTTTTTTAACGTGGTGAATCGGTAACTGTCAGGCCTAATCTAAGGGAGACCCAGGATCAATCCTCATCGCTGCCACTATAACACCAACAATACATCCAACAACCTGTAAGCTAGATATACTAAATTCTTATGATTTTGGCAAGAGCCGAGACTCATGCGGGGAGGGAGTATACTCCTTGAGCCGCACACCATAGCAGGACACTATATTCAATGAGATTTGAACCTTGACCTTACGTGTTTCACCCAACGAACAGCCAATTGCACTTTTTTAATAGCTGAAGACAAATTTTGCAGAGGGTGACAACAGTTCCTTTATGGCCTATCTATAAATAATAGACATACAAGTTTTGTGTCATATTGGTGTGATGAGAGGCTCATTCTACAACTTATGGGAGGGAGATGTGTAACTTAACACTAAATAATTTATCATCGAAAGAATCTAAAAAATATGAATGGTACTCCCATTGGCTGCAAACTAATTCTAAACTCTAAAAGTATGATATGATAGATCTGATATTGCCATTAGTTTGCAAACCATTTTTGAACTCTAGAATTATGGTATATTTGATGTTTAGATATGATAGATATGAGGTTTAGATGAATTTAGTGTAGAAATATTATCTAGATTCCCATTAGTTGCTAACCATTTCTAAACTCTAGAACTGTGGTAGATCGGAAGTTTAGATAGATCTAATCTAGAAATATTATGTGATGTTTAGATATGATAGATTTGAGGTTTAGATGAATCTAGTGTAGAAATATTTTCTAGATTCCCATTAGTTGCAAACCATTTCTAAATTCTAGAATTATGGTAGATCTGAAGTTTAGATAGATCTAGTGTAGAAATATTATGTTATGTAAGTTACAGGACATGTCCAAAAAAGGCTTCTGTCTCGAATCTGATGTGTTGGACATCGATATGTGAGAGACATGTCCAAAAATTCTTGTATCCTATAGGTTAGACACAGACATAGAGACATGTCCTATTGATAGGAGATGTGCCAAATGCATGGCTGACATGTGTCTTCAATGTGTCCCCTGTAAAAGAGACCTGTGAGGCCTATATTTACTCTTTCTTATAAGCTCTTTTCTCTGAACAGGTTGGAGGGGTAGATGTTGATGTTTTGGAAGGAAGATGAGGGTTATTGTGTGCTTGACATGGATATGTAAGGGTACATGTCAGCACATGTAATATGTGCGGAATGCGTGGACACATGCCCTCATTGGGTCCTCTATAAAACTTGCTTACGACCTGTGAAAAAACACATTTTTCATTTTTTTGAGCACTTGGATATTGGATCTGTGAAGACACATGTTTGGCATGTAACATGTGTGAAACACATGGACACATGCCGTCATTGGGTCCTCTATTCTATGAAATAGGCTATGGTCTGTGAAAAAACACATTTTCGTTTTCTTTTGGAGCTTATTTCACTCCATAGGGTAATTGTGTAAAAAACAATTTTCGTTTTTTGAGCTTATTTCAGTCAACAGAGGGTTATTGTGTAGTGTTGGGGAAGTGGATCTCAGTTTCTAATTACTAAAAAAATTTGATTGTCTACTTAATATCTTAATGTATAATTTTACAATTTGTTATATGTATGTGTGGAGAGTAATATTTTTGTGTTGTGTCCTTTTTCTTCGAGGTCACTGTGTCTCGTGTGTCCTGTGCCCTCTGTGTATTGTGTCATCATGTCATGTGAGTTGAAATACTATGAGGTAATACGATTGTGGCACACTCAACTTACCATGTGTTGGCATGAGTTTTGTTTTTTCATAGGCATGTTCTGTCTAATGTGGAAGATGGATTAAGAATCATAGTTGAAATGGTTTGAACAACCTGGTGTGGTGTATTGTGCTTTGGGTTCACTTGTTTCCTGGTGAAGTGATTTCGTTACTGTCTTGTTGATTTAACTTTCACACTAAAAGCATGATAAACCTTGTAGTTGAGTCTATCATGGGTTCCTTATAGGAGGTACCGTGGGTTTGCACGAGTATCTGTTGTTGCTTCATAGTGGTGCACTTTATGATACATGGAAGATGGGTCGAAGAAGAAGAATAGAAATGTCCAGTCTAAGAACAACCCGATGTGGTTTATTATGAATTGGGTTCACTTGTCTCTTGCTAAATCATTTCCATTTGTTTCATGTCATAGTTATGATTTGTTGTTTTTGGGGAGTCTAGGTTTTTAGTATTTACATATTACAAGTCAAGGTTTTTACATATGCTTTTTATGCAAAGTCCGGTGAATTAGGGGATTTGAAATTCGAATGTGGTTGGTTTTGATCCTTATTATTATAAGTCTATTAGTCCTAGGTGTTTACATATGTGAAAATTAGGAGATTTGAAATTCGAATGTGGTTGGTTTTGATCTTTATTATTATAAGTCTATAAGTCTTAGGTGTTTACATATGCTTTTTTTTCGCAGAGGCAAGTGAATCAGGGAGATTTGAAATTTCAATTTCTTGGTATATATCACATTTTCACATCTATTACTAGTTGAGTTGCTTTTTAAAATATTTTATTCCTACCAAGCTTTATATAGAAATTTTCTACAAATTCAAATATTAATTTATGACAAGTTTGTTTGTTTGTTTGTTTGTTTTGTTTTTATTGTTTTGTTTCTGTTGTTGTTATTTGTTAAGCTTGGTAGATCCATCCATTTTCTATTATATATTAGGTAAATTTACACCATACAGATTGATCGGGTGGCCTCAACTTGCCTCGAGGGGCAGCCAAGTCTATTGGCCACTGGTCAGTGCTATACGTCATCCAAAAACAAAATTGCTTCAGTCTTTCTAGCCAAGCTATATAAGTCTCAATCTCATGTCCAAATACTAGATAACTGTAAAAACTAGCATATGCAACGGGAAACTTAAAATCTAACCGCATAAACAAAAACTAAGCATGAGGAATCTAGTCTTTCTGCTCGTTCTACTCATCAGAGACAAAGACTACAGGAGCAGGGTCTTCAACAGTTTCCCCTGGCATTCCATACAACTCTAGGATGCAAGGGATGTGGACGTCGATTCGATCCATCTTGATGTCTTGTTTGTGCAATTGAAAGAGGATTTCTTCCATTTATTTTTTATAACTTGGCAGGTCCTGCACTGTTACCGCCATCCCCACAGAGATTTGTTCCATCGCTTTTCCAAGAAGACTTTTCATTAAGAAATACAAGTAAAGGTTGTGTTGAAACTAAGTAATTATACCATGGGTATTCCCTGGATCTGGGACCATCGTCCTCCAATTGTCGATCTGTTCCTCTGGTTCACTTTCTTGCTTCATCTCTGCTTCCTAGTCTTCAATTAGCTTCCGAATTCCCACATCCGTCTCATCTCGGTATGCCACTGTTACCTCTGCTATGAGGTGCTCAACAGGATTATGACTCCTGCAAGCTTTCGACGTGCTCCACCCCTTGTCTGCCTGATGGATTGAGCCTCTCCTTCTTCGACCATGCCCTCTCGCTGCTCGAGCCATAGTCTGTCTAGTGATTCCGTGTGGATCCGTCAACCCCTGCGCATCATCCCATCGTTGCTGTTCATACAATGCCTCTCTTCCATGCTTCACCATTTGAGAGTTAAGGTAGCCCTGAGCCCACAGGTGGCCAAGGGAATGGGGTTTCTGACTCGTCTCCCAAGGCTTCTCATAGTACCCCTCCCCTCGCTATGGTTCAAATGCCAGTCATCCTGCTGCATTTGGAGCCAAGCCCTCAGGCCCGTCCAGAGCCTAGCTCGGCACTTGCATTTATACCCTGCTTTCAGCACCCTCAGCCAGCAGATGCTAGCCATTTTAAAAATATTTTATTAATCCTATTTAAGAGGGTAGTTTATTTAAAATTTAATTTAATTTATTATATACATATTTTATTGCATAAGAGGAGGTTAGGTGGTTTAAAATTTAATTCCATTAAAAATGAAGTAAATATTGCAAGTTTGTTTTTTAAATTAAATAGTTTTTTTTGCACCCTATAGTGTAATGTGAGAGTTGATTTATTAAGTATATTTTGGGTGTATTTTTTATTTTTATTTTTTAAATGAAATAAGGTAAAATAATTTTTTCTTATTTGGAAGGGTAGTTGGTTTAAAATTTAATTTAATTTGGATTTATTATTTATTATATACAAAGTTTATAATTTATTGCATTAAAACAAGGTACTTTATTCTACAAAATGATAGTTATTGACATTAAATTGTTAGATTAATATTAATTTAAAATTAAATTAATTAATATTAACCAATATTTTGCATCTAAAAGTGACTTTTATAAATTTGTAGTAACAATTGAATAATAGTACACAATTAACAAGGATTAATCAAAAGACAATTATGATGATGAGCAATTTGTATTATTCAAGTTAATCAATAGTAACAATAATATTTCAACAAGAATCTTGTAACAATGATGAATTAAAATTATTACAAGAATTAAAATTCTAGAACTTACAACTTTGTTATTTTTAATACACAATTATCCCTCGCAAAATGGATGACCCTTCCTCCTTAGCGGGCAGTTGGAAATGCATAGTTTACAGGTTAGCACAATAAAGAATAAACAATAAGCTTGTAAAATATTGCATGACGTCAAGAGGTGAAATGCAAGATGTTGCTTATTGTGGGTGGTTGAGGGTTTCTATCTTGTAGATTTTCTCTTGTCTAATCTTGGTAACAACATGAAAATCTTTCTATTATTTGATTGTTCAAACTAAGGAGTCTTTTTGTAACAAATTACTAGAAATGAAAGTAATGCCATAATGGTGCTTTATTTTTGTGAGAAACTAAGATGGAGGATCGTAACTATGATAGTAGAGTTGGTTGATTTTTCAAGAGGTCAATTCTTTGGTGTAATGGTCTTGGTTGATTTGACTAAGTAACAACATCCATGTCAACTCTCAAAAATGACATTGTAAAAACAAAGTACAATAGCACATAATAGAGTAGCATTAGAATAATAGCAGAGCTTGGCTAGTGTGATAACGATGCAAAATTTTGGAAGAGCAACATCACATTATATGAGAAAAAGAAAGTAGTAGTGTCCTAATATGCTAAGGCATTCTATAAACATCCTTGTCATTTTGTCAGTGAAGTCTAGGTTTTTACATATTATATTTGGTGACAAGAGGAATGTCCTCATGTAGACTCATTAGTCAAATTTTAATGCTTGTCGTGAGTGTGACTTGTTAAAGCCGTAAGTTTTTGTTGTGTCCCTAGTGTAAGCCTTATCCCTTAAAGGCAATCATATCCAAGCACCATGAGATAACCTTTTGATACTTAAGTGTATGAAGCCAAATCAAGGAAAAACTAAACTTTAACCCAAGCTGAGGTCCACATTGTTCGATAGTAGTGTGGGTTTTACCTTGTTTCTCATCACACACTTCACATCTTCACTTGTTAACATCTAGTGCACTCTATCTTAAATGCTCAATACGTCTAGAATAAATGTCCAAAATTTTCTGTGGACCCCACTCACTTTTGCCATTTTGTTTGGAGACTTCTAACCACTATTGCAATAGGACTTGGTTTATGTGGGATCCACTGTTGGAAATAATGAGAGGGGGTGAATCAATATTTCTTTTTCAATTATTAATTTTATCGGTTAAAAACATTTATATTTGGAACACAAAAATAGATAACAGGAATAGATGCTTTTACTAATGTGATCTTTGCAATAAATTAAGTACAATATATATATATATATATATATATATATATATATATATATATATATATACATATACATATATACATATATACATATACATATATACATATACATATATACATATATATATACATATATACATATATACATATATATATATATATATATATATATAGATATATATATATATATATATATATATATATATATATATATATATATATATATATATATATATATATATATAGATATATATATATATATATATATATATATATATATATATATATATATATATATATATATATATGATTTCAATCAGTTTCCAAGCACCAACTTGGACTCTTTGTGAGGCTCCAACCTCCAGAGCACCAACTCTGTCTTGTCAAGGCACCAACCTTGAATTTAGGAGCACCAACTCCTAGGACACCAATCCTTTCAGTTCTGAGGCACTAACCTCAAGGGCTCCAACCCTCTGCTGTAAAATGTTTGGATCTGTTTGGTTGTAATTCTTTGCTCCCAACCCTGCTGGGCCTATGAGTTACTTCTGTCCTTCTGTTCCTTCCATTTCTGCCAGAGCTTCAGCTTCCTTTATTTTCTTACAATTTTTTAGTAACCCTAAACTTTCTTTGTTCTCTTTTTTATATTCCTGATACCCCTGACCTTTGGCTTCCTTTCTCTACTGGCTCTTCAGCTTCCTCAACGCTCGCTTGATATTTTAGCTTTCTCTACGCTCACTCTTTGGCTTCCTCTATCTATTCAAATCCATTAATACACACAGGACACGTTAATGTGGAAGAGAGGCCGAATTACAATAGTGTTGCATATTAAAAAATATTAGAGAGGTCCTTTTTAATATTCATACAATATACATTAATTGTTCACAGAAACCATATAAGAGAGACTATAGCCATATAGATGTCCCACATGACACATCATCCTTTTATCGCAATATCTGCTTTTGGAGGTTCGCACATAACATAGTCAATTCCCAACCGCCGACGGAGCGGATGCGACATGGTATTAAACATTTATTAATAAGTCCGTTGGGTACATACCCTTATCGCAATCACCGGATTGAAATTCCTTTGTACATTGCGAGTACCGCGGATGCGACATTTGATTAAGCCATGCTATAATGGTGTAGTCGGGTTCGCAATTATATTGCAATCGGCAGATTTCAATGTGGCCAAAGTTTAACAAGGATTGTGATATTGCGACGGACGCAATATTACAATAGGGCATGTTATAACGTTGCAGCAGGTCCGCATACGTATTGCAATCGAAATTTTAATGTGGCAAGGCTTTAAAGAGGCTTACGATATGGCAGATGTGATGTAACTTTAAAGTGTATTACAATGGAATTTTCAGGCCCGTGTATTGTATTGCATCTATATATATATATATATACTCCTCCGTTCTTAACTTCGGTTAATGCGGACTTAACCCATAACCCTTTATCCCCTTTAATTATTTTATAACCCTTGTATAATGGGAATATACACAGACACACGGGAACTTGAATTTTCCGCTTTCCATAGCCTTGGCACGTTTATCGATGCTTACCTTTATCAGGGTCATTCTCCACCATAGATTAACTCGCGCTAGATCCAACGGCTATTAGAGATTTTGGGTGGAAAAATAGCACGGAGAATATCGCCCGATAAATCGTTTTCTCTCTCCACCCTCATGCTACGTGTCGCTCAGTTAATGCAATCGAGCGCTCTCCTCTAAATAGCACTCACTGCCTAGTGTCTGCTCGAAAACCACTGCCACTATTACAAAACCGTTTTTTGGAATATAAACACGTGCATTCACTCTTCATCCGTCTTCTTGATTTCTACCGATATTATATACTCCTCTGCTCTTTTAGCTCCTCTGTTAACTTCTTTGGCATATATTACATGCGATACTCCCAATATGGCTCCTCCTCAATCTCCTGCTCTTACACTTACTTAGCTTTCCTATGGCTTTCGATACCGCTCCAATACCTCTTCTCTGCTTTGATAGCTCTGCTCTGATAGCTCCTATGACTTTTGATATTCTCTCCAATGGCTTGATTGTCTTGGCTTTCCTCTAGTTTCTCCTCATGGCTTCTTGCTCCTATTTCTTCATGGATTTGCTCTACTTCTCCTTGGCTTCACATCATTGTTTACTCATCCAGAATATTTCCATATTGACATCAATGACAATCTAGGTCAACAATCTCCCCCTTTGTTATTGATGGAAATATTCTTCTTCTCTCCCCCTTTGACATCAATGGCAAAGGAGTGCTTAGGGACTCCCCCTATCGAACTGATCCCCCTGTCTTGCAACATCTTTATGAATCAACTTAAATGATGCTAAAGAGATAACTCCCATCTTTTGACGAAGATGCTCAAATGCTTCTCGAGGAAGGGGTTTTGTGAAAATATCAGCTATCTACTCCTTAGTATTGATATATTCCAAGATGATGTTTTGTTCAGCTACTTGTTCATGAAGGAAATGATACTTGATTGGTATATGTTTGGTCTTTGAGTGCATCACAAGATTTTTGCTAAGGCTGATCGCACTTGTGTTATCACAATAGATGGTAGTTGGTTGATTTGTACCTATGTTGACATCTTTTAGAGCTTCCTTCATCCATAGTATTTGAGTACAACAATCTGCGGCAGCTATATACTCAGCTTCAGCTATAGATAGTGATATGGATGTCTGTTTTTTGCTGAGCCAAGATACTAAGCAGTCTCCCAGGAAGAATGCATTTCCACTAGTACTTTTCCGATCATCGACACTTCTGGCCCAATCAACATTGGTGTATGCAGTCAAAGTAAGAGTTGAGCTCTTAGGGTACCAAAGATCGAAATCAAGAGTTCCTTTCAGGTATCTGAGAATTATTTTCACAACCAACAAATGGGATTGGTTAGGAGCTGATTGAAATCTTCCCACCATTCTTACTGCTTGCATAATGTCAGGTCTCGTAGCAGTTAAGTACAAAAGGGCTCCAATTATTGACCTGTAATGAGTTGCATCTACCAGAGGGGAGTCATCATTTTTGTTCAATTTGAAACTTGTGGTCATAGGTGTGCTCATGGGTGCACAGTGTTCCATTCCATATCTTTTAAGCATGTCTTTAAGATATTTGGTTTGAGATATAAACATGCCTGCCATGGTTTGAGATACTTGTAGTCCAAGGAAGTGAAATAACTCTCCTATCATTGACATATCGAACTCTTTTGACATATTTTGAGAAAACTCGTGGCTCATCTCATCATTATTACTAGTAAAAATCAGATCATCAACATAAACAAGTGTGACTAGTAACATATCCTCATCTGTCTTTATGTAGAGATTACTTCCTGCCACCCCCTTCTTGAAGCCTTGTTGTTGTAGATAGTGATCCAATCTTGTGTACCAAGCTCTAGGAGCTTGTTTCAACCTAATGCCATTTTCAACTTACAAACAAAGTCTTTTCCTTTTGTTAGATTAAACCCTTCTGGTTGCTCTATGTAGACTTCTTCCTTGAGTTCCCCATTCGGAAATGCTGATTTTATGTTCATTTGATAGATTTTGAATCCTTTTGAGCAAGCAAATGCCAAGAACATCCTGATAGCTTCCACACGAGCTATTGGTGCAAATGTTTCTTCAAAGTCAATTCCTTCAATTTGTGAATAGCCTTTACAAACAAGCCTTGCTTTGTTTCTGATGATTTGTCCATCTTCATTCATTTTGTTCTTAAACACCCACTTGGTTCCTATTATGTTTTTGTCCTTTGGATGAGGTACCAGCTCCCATGTCTCATTCTTCTCAATTTGAGACATTTCTTCTTCCATGGCTTTTACCCAATGAGGATCCTTACTTGCTTGAGTAAATGTTTTTGGTTCTATCATGGATAGAAGAGCAATATCATTTTTCTTTGGTGTATTTGTCATCCTTCTTCGGGTTTGCATCCCTTCATCTATATTGCCAATAATCTGCTCTTTCGGGTGATATTTTTGGAGAAGTTTCATCTTTGAAGGAGTTTGAGATGGTTCTTTTTCCTTGGGTATTTCTTGATTTTTTCCTTCTTTAGGTTCTTCTTCTTCAATGAGAGGATCAACTTCCTGTTCTTCAATTTCTTTCTCTGGAAAGTCTTCATCAATCTTCACATCAATGATTTCCACTATTTTTCGTAGTCGGTTATTGTAGCACTTGTAGGCTTTTTTCCGTGTAGAATATCCAAGGAAGATCCCTTTGTCAACCCAAGAATCAAACTTTCTTGGTGAGCCATCATTGATTTTTATGAAACATTTGCTTCCAAAAATCTTGAAGTATTTTATTGAAGCAGGTCTTCCTTTCCATAATTCATAAGGATTCTTTTCATTATTTGGTCTTAATTGAGTTCGATTCAGGGTATAGACAGCTGTCCCGACTGCTTCTCTCCAGAATTTTGGCTGTAAGTTAGCTGCTATTAACATTGTTCTAGCCATTTCTTGAACTGTTTGGTTTCTTCTTTCAACTACCCCATTTTGCTTGGGTGTTCTGGCAACAGAGAGTTCTCTTTTAATTCCATGTATTTTACAGAATTCATTAAATTCTTTTGACGTGAATTTTCCCCCTCTATCTGTTCTGAGGCACTTAGTCTTTGAATCCTTTTCATTTTTTACAAGAGCGTTAAGATTCTTAAAACACTCAAATGATTCGGATTTATATTTTATAAAATATATCCACATCATTCTAGTATAGTCATCAACAAATAAAGCAAAGTACCTTTCTCCTTGGAGTGCCGAAGTTCTAGTTGGTCCACATATATCAGCATGGATGATCTCCAAAGGCTTTGATGTAAAAAACTCCTTGGTCTTGTGGCTGGTTATGGTTTGCTTTCCATGTTGACATGGACCACATATTCTTCAATTTGGTTTGAATAATTTTGGAACGTCTCGTACTGCTTTAATATTGCTGATATTGATCAAGTTATCGAAGCTTGTATGTTCAAGTCGCTTGTGCCACAACCAACTTTCATCTATTTGAATTAAGTAGCATTTGTCTTCTTGAATCTTGTTCAAATTGTAGATGTTGTCTGGTGTTCTAACCCCTTTCGCCACAAGTTCCCCTGAGGAAGAGTTCCTTATTTCACAGTATTTGGTGCTAAAGACAACATTTTGTCCTTGATCACAGATTTGGTTTACACTCAGGAGGTTGTGTTTGAGCCCGTTTACTAGCAAAGCATTTTGAGATTTTCCTTTTCCATTAATAAGAGTAACAATTCCTTTTCCAGCAATTTTGGCAGATCCACTTCTAAAGGATACATTTCCTTCCATTTTGTTCAATGAGACAAACTTCCTTTTGTCCCCTGTCATGTGTCTGGAGCACCCACTATCCACAAACCAATGATTTTCATCATTTTGAGCACATAGAGCTAGGCCACATTTATTCGTGTTGGGATTCTCACTTCTTTCTTTTCCTCTTTTGAGTGGGAAATTTTGTTCATTGTGTCCCTTATTGTTACATAATGAGCAAATCAGATCCAATTTGGACAAGGGATCAAAAGAATTGTAGGTTTTGATTTGTCCTTTCCCTTTGGGGCCATATGGTTTGTTTATTTGATCCTTCAGTTTTGGTGTGTCATTCTTACGAGCCATGCAATGTCTAGCTTGATGACCAAAATTTTTACAATAAAAACAATGCCCAAAAAAGATAGTTTTGTACCTGTTGTAATAGCCATGATTTGAATCAACATTCTTCCTTGGAGTTACTCCCGCTTTATTCTTTGGATTTGAGATGGGCCTTTGATGAAATATTGTTTTGTATCTGTTGTAACATCCATGATTCAAATCAACATTCTTCCTTGGAGTTACTCTCTCTTCATTCTTTGGATCTGGGATGAGCCTTTGATGAAATAATCTTTCTTCTTTGTGTCGCTGGAAGGTACGTCGGCATAGCTTTTCGCATTATTCTTAGCACTTAATGATTCTCCCTTAAAACCTATCCCAGATTTGTCATGTTGAGGTTTTTGATTATTTAGGATAGTGTCAAGAATTTGAGAGCTTTTCCAACCCCTCTTAACTTTCTCCAATTCCTTCCCCAGAGATACTATTTCGGCTTCAATTTCTTTGCAATCTTCTTCTTTTTCTTTTAGCTTATTTTTCAAGAGATCTTTCCTTCTTATTATTTCCTCGTTTTCTACCTTGAGAGAAATGATTTTATTTTGTAATTTCTCATTTTCTTCAATGGCACTTATTAAAGATTCATCTACATTTCCATCTAGCCCTGAGTCATCGTCACTTGTGAAGGCCATGAATAATACTTCTTGGCTTCCAACATGATCATTTTTTTCATCTGATTCTTCATTACCTCCTTTGCGGTGAGGGAACTGGTTAGTTGATTTTTTTTTTATGACTACAAATTCATCTTCATCAGACTCATCTTGCTCAGAGAGGGAATTCTTCTTATTAAACCCTTTCTTTTTGTATACCATCCTTTTAGAATTTTCTTCATTATCACTATCATGCTTATGAGGACATTTTGCAGCATAATGACCTATTTTTCCACATTTGAAACAAATAAGAGGGTATTTACCTTTTAGCTTAGATCCTTTCTTCAGTCTTCGTACAAATTGCACCAATTCAGATGCAACATTTGAGTCATCACTACTGACATTTCTTTCTTTCCCCTTTTTTGATTTTGAGGCCTTGAATGCTACATCTTTGGAACTTGGGAAACCTTAAATCCTCATCTCATAGGAAATGAGGATTCCATGGAGTTCATCCATCTTGAGAGTATCTAGATCATTCACTTCTTCTATGGCACTTACTTTGGAGTCAAATTTATTTGGGAGAGATCTTAAGACCTTTTGAACAATGGTGCTTTCTTCAATGTTTTTGTCCAATCCTTTAAGAGAGTTGACTACTTTGGCTACTCGGAGAAACTATGATGCAATAATTTCTTCATCATCCATTTTCAAACTTGAAAATTTCCTTCTATGAGTTTGAAGCTTTGCCCTGTTAACTTTGGAGTCCCCATCGTATAAGCTAATTATCTTATCCCATACTTCTTTGCCAGAGTTACAATTCATGACTTTTGTAAATTCAAAATCAGTGATTCCACTAGTGATGGATTTTAAGGCTTTTGCATTTGCAATGTAGAATTTCCTCTTGTCTTGATCTGTTGGAAGAGTGGAAGGATCTATGTACTCATTTAAGACCGAATGCCAAACTTCAAGTCCAAGGGACATTAAGTAGTAAGACATTCTCTTTTTCCAGAAACCAAAATTTGTGCCATTGAACATAGGAGGTCTTCTTGACACTTCTTGATTTCTCATCATGACTAAGAATCCTTCTTCAAGCTATTACGCTGATATGAAGAAACCTGCTCTGATACCAATTATTGGAAATATTGGGGGGGCGGTGAATCAATATTTCTTTTTCAATTATTAATTTTATTAGTTAAAAACATTTATATTTGGAACACAAAAATAGATAACAAGAATATATGATTTTATTAATGTGATTTTTGCAATAAATCAAGTACAATATATCTATATATATATATATATATATATATATATATATATATATATATATATATATATATATATATATATATATATATATATATATATGTTGCCAAGCACCAACTTGGATTCTTTGTGAGGCTCCAACCTCCAGAGCACCAACTTTGTCTTGTCAAGGCACCAACCTTGAATTTAGGAGCACCAACTCCCAGGACACCAATCCTTTCAGTTTTGAGGCACTAACCTCAAGGGCTCCAACCCTCTGCTGTAAAATGTCTGGATCTGTTTGGTTGTAATTCTCTGCTCCCAACCCTGCTAGGCCTATGACTTACTTCTGTCCTCCTGTTCCTTCCATTTCTGCCAGAGCTTCGCTTCCTTTATTTTCTTATAGTTTTCCAGTAACCCTAAACTTTCCTTGTTCTCTGTTTTATATTCCTGATACCCCTGACCTTTGGCTTCCTTTCTCCATTGACTATCCGGCTTCCTCAACGCTCGCTTGATCTCGTAGCTTTCTTTGCGCTCACTCTTTGGCTTCCTCTGTCTCTTCAAATCCATTAATACACACAGGACACGTTAATGTGGAAGAGAGGCCGAATTACAATAGTGTTGCATATTAAAAAAGATCAGAGAGGCCCTTTTTAATATTCATACAATATACATTAATTGTTCACAGAAACCATATAAGAGAGACTATAGCCATATAGAGGTCCCACATGCCACATCATCTTTTTATTGCAATCGCTGCTTCCGGAGGTTCACACATAACATAGCCAATTCCCAACTGCTGACGGAGCGGATGCGATATGGTATTAAACAGTTATTAATAAGTCCGTCGGGTCCATACCCTTATTGCAATCACCGGATTGACATTCCTTTGTACATTGTGATTACCATGGATGTGACATTTGATTAAGCCATGCTATAATGGTGTAGTCAGGGCCACAATTATATCGCAATCGACGAATTTCAATGTGGTGAAAGTTTAACAAGACTTGCAATATTGCGACGGACGCGATATTACAATAGGGCATGTTATAACATTGCAGTGGGTCCACATACGTATTGCAATTAGCTTTTTAATGTGGCAAGGCTTTAAAGAGGCTTGCGATATGGTGGATGCGATGTAACTTTAAACTGTATTACAATGGAATCCTCGGGCCCGTGTATTGTATGAAATCTATTATATATATATATATATATATATATATATATAGATATATATATATATATATATATATATATATATATATATATATATATATATATATACACTCTGTTCTTAACTTTGGTTAATGCAGACTTAACCCATAACCCTTTATCCCCTTTAATTCTATTATAACCCTCGTATAATGGAAATATAGATAGACACACGAGAACTTGCATTTTCCACTTTTCCATAGCCTTGGCACATTTATCGATGCTTACCTTTATCAGGCTCATTCTCCACTGTAGATTAACTCGCGCTAGATCCAACGACTATCAGAGATTTCGGGTAGACAAATAGCACAGAGAATAACTGCCCAATAAAGTAGTTTTCTCTCTCCACTCTCGTGCTACGTGTCGCTTGGTTAATGGAATTGGGCGCTCTCCTCTAAATACCACTTATTTCCTAGTGTCCACCCGAAAACCATTGCCACTATTACAAACCCGCTTTTTGGAATATAACCACGTGCATTCACTCTTCATCCGTCTTCTTGATTTCTGCCGATATTATATACTCCTCCACTCTTTTGGCTCCTCTATTAACTTCTTTGGCATATATTACATGCGATAATCCCAAGATGGCTCCTACCCAATCTCTCATTCTTACACTTACTTGGGTTTCTCGTGGCTTTTGATACCACTCCAATACCTCTTCTTTGCTTTGATAGCTCTGCTCTGATAGCTCCTACGAATTTCGATATTCTCTCCAATGGCTTGTCTGTCTTGGCTTTCCTCTAGTTTCTCTTCATGGCTTCTTGCTCCTATTTCTACACAGATATGCTCTACTTCTCCTTGGCTTCACATCATTGTTTACTCATCCAGAATATTGCCATATTGACATCAATGACAATCTAGGTCAACATCCACAACACTATCTCTTGGTTTGCTATTATAATTTATGGGCTAATTTCTAGCATATTTGATTTTGAATAAATGAGGTAAATTTCGTTAAATGCATGTCTGCTCTTTTCTTCATAACAAATGAACTCATGGATATACAACGTGCACGAAAAATTAACTCATGCATATACAACGTGCACAACAAATTAACTCATGCATATACAACGTGCACAACAAATGTTGTCTTGCAAATTTGTTTTCTTTGAATTCCTTTAGAAAATACATAATTGTCGTTATCTTATATAACTTTCTTTCTTTGATAGTTGTCAACTACAAAAGAAATAACTGCTCTTGAAGAAACAAGGGGTAAGAAGTGTTAAAAAGTAACTAGGTTTGGTCTTCATAATGACATTTGTAATTGTGATTTTATGTAATCGCTGTAAAAAAGAAAAATAAATTTATTATTGTAATTATTGTCTCATGAGTTTCACGAGCAAGGAATTTTATTCTAGTATTACTCCTAAGGATTGGTCATAAGATAAATTTTAGTCTATTTCATGTAAAATGAAATGAAATTTTAACATCCATGAGACTAGATATACTCTATGGGACCTCTAGCTTCCCTACTTTTTTCCTTTTGCAATTCGATCCTTTTATTATTCAAATTAATGATGAGCTGACCCAACCTTCTAATCCCTTCATTGAAAAGACAATGCTAAGGAATCGATGTTAACATATTGTTGTAAATGTCTCTGATGTCTCTGAAATAATCACATTCGAAAATGAAACGTTTTTCGATTCCACTGCCCAAGAAGTGCAAAAAGTACACACCCGTTCTTCCCAAGCTTCTTTAGGTATTTTCCACCGACCATGAGATAGTAACAATGTCCAAACGCGCAATATGCATGCTCTACTATTCCAACGACACATGATGTCTTTTCATTGATTGAATGAATGGGATTTTAACATCCATGAGACTATGGGACCACCAACTTTTTTTCCTTTTGCAATTCAATCCTTTTATTATTCTGTTAGGTCCCCATAATACTAGTGATTACCCCATTACTATTGTAGTTATATCCCTTATTAATATTGTTGTGCCCCTATTGTCCCCATATTATTATTACTGTGCCCCATAGAATCCCTCTATTGTTATTTTTGTGCCTTTATATTATTATTGTTAGGTCGGCTGGGTTATATTGTGACTCCTTAGACTCCTATATATAGAAAGGAGGTTTTGTCATTTGAATCATCCAAGAATTGTTCATCTGTGTAATGCAACGGAGGTTTCCCCCTCGAAGAGGCTGAATTCTAAGGCGTTCAACTATCTTTACCATCTTTTTGTGAGCTGGTTTCATAACATTTGGTATCAGAGCTTTGGATTCTAGGGTTTCGCTGGTCCAAATAGGTCCTCGTGGCATTTTCGCTATAAATTTCTTTCTGCGACGTTTTAGAAGTGAAAAAAACCCATTTGAGATGCAATCGCACTGAATCTAGGGTCTGAATTTCAGAGCTATTTGCACTATATTTGCGGAGATACGATCTGAGGAAGTTGGTATTTTTGCAGACTCTTGAATTACATTCCAAACAGGTGACTTGGGGAAAATCGTCATAACTTTCTCTCTGATCATCGGATTGAAGTTTCGTAAGAAGGTACAAAAAGAGGACGGACTGTAGTTTCTTGCATATATTTTTCAGAGCCAAAGGTCGAAACAGGGACATGTGGCATGTCGTACAAGTTCACCCTCCTGAGCTAGTCTATAATCAGGTCACTGTGGGATATTTGGCATAAATCTTCCTTGGAGACTCCAATTTGGATCAGACTAGTGGCATTGGAAGAGGACACAAAGGGCTACTACAGGTCATAATTTCAGAACTGGATGATCTGAAATTACAGAGATACATCAGAGGCAATATCGAGCTCCTACAAAGTGAAAAAGGGTGTGTAGATTTTTTTAAATTTTTGCTTAAGCTTGGTTTGAAAAATTATTTTGAAGGAATTAAAAGGGCATAGTAGAGAATTATTATTGGTAACTGATGCCCCGAGGAAATAAAATGCAAACACCTGGTAAGAAACCTGAAATCGCTAGCATGACTCATGAAGAAGAGGAAGAAATGCTACATGATATATAAAAATTACAAGATCAAGTGCAACAAATGTCACTCTCATAAAAGCTAACAGAAGCTAAGATAAATGACGTGGAATCTAAGATAATGGGCATGGAAGCTAATATGGACGATTTGAAAATAGATTTGAAGAAAAATTTGAAGAGAGACATGGCAAATTTGAAGACAAATTTGACAAATTTTCTACAAGAAATACTTACAAATGGTGAAAGGGTAGTAAAGGAAACTCATGATGCGAACAAAAGAAATGTTAATCATGATTTCATAGACTCTAATGTTGGATCGAAGACCCACCATATTCCAAAAATCGATATGAGGAAGTTTGATGTCATGGATCCCGCAACATGGATATTATAGATGGAGCAATTTTTCGATCTTAATAATGTGCAAAACACACAAAATGTACGTATTGCAACTTTATATTTGGAACCAAATCAGTTTGTATGGTATCAATGGATTTGCTCTCGTAAACAAATTATCACTTGGGCAATTTTTACGGAAGAATTGATAGCACATTATGAGGATACAAAAAGCAACACTTTTTTTAGCCAATTGATAAGTCTCAAACAAAAGGGTTCAATAATGGAGCACATTGAAGAGTTCCAAAAATTGAACATAAGGGTAAAAAATATTCCAGAGGAGCATAGGATTGATGTGTTCATAGGGACTTTAAAGGATAATATCCAACAGGATGTTCGCCTTTGGGAACCTGATTCATTAGAGAAGGCATTCAGGTTAGCAAGAAAAACTGTAAAGCAAAATTATGGCAACCAGGAAGCATACCACTCACAACTATAAAGATGGAAGTGTTGTTGCCGCTAGTCTTCCACAACCTATAAGGTTGACACCACAAAAATTGGAAGAAAAAAGAGCAAAAGGGCTTTGTTACAGTTGTGATAGCAAATACACTAAAGGTCATAAGTGTGCTGAGAAGAAATTATTCTACATAGATTGTGAAGAGGAAGAAGAAAAGGAGCAATAAAGGTCAAAAGAAGAGGATATACTCCAGGAACAAAGCCTAGATAAAGAAGAAATGAATCCAACCATATCTTGTAATGCATTGGCGGGAATTACCACTCCTCAAACCATTAAGATAGAAGGACAAATCAAGAAGAAAAAGGTAATAGTGTTGATTGATTCAGGAAGTACCCACAATTTTATTCATTGTAAGGTAGCAAAAGAATTGAATTTCTTCCTATATCCAGCACCAGAGTGTCAAGTGATGGTTGCAAATGGAGGAACAATAAATTGCTTTGGAAAGTGCCATAATATCAAGCTATCCATGGGAGAATATGTATTTACTAGCCCAATGCTTTCCATTCCAATGGGAGTTGCTGATGTTGTACTAGGAGTCCAATGGCTACAATCCTTGGGTACAATAGCTTTTAATTTTCAAGAACTTTTCATAAAATTTTCTGCAGAAGGAAAGGAAGTTGAATTAAGGGGTATTGCAAGGAAACCGGGAAAGATAATCAGCTCTAACGGTATGACAAAGCTTTTAAAAAAGGAAAAAAGAGGTGTAATTGCATAATTATGTTCGCTAGATGTTTCGACATCGAAATCATCTATTTCTCCAGATCTCCAAAAATTCTTGGACAATCATTCCAAGGTATTTGAGACTCCCAAAGGTCTTCCACCTATTCGTGATCATGATCATGCTATTCATCTGATTCCAAGAAGTGTTCCTCCAAACATCAGGCCGTACATATATCCCTATGCCCAAAAGAGTGAAATTGAATGTATGGTTGCAGAAATGCTAGAGGCTGGTATAATTCAACCTAGTCAAAGTTCTTTCTCTGCTCTAGTAGTATTGGTGCACAAGAAGGATGGATCATGGCACATGTGTTCGGATTATAGGGAGCTCAACAAGCTCACTATTAAAGATAAGTTTCCCATTCCTGTCATTTATGAATTATTGGATGAATTGCATGGATCAATTTACTTCACCAAGTTGGATCTTCATTCAGGATATTATCAAATCATAATGAAGACTGAAGACATTTCAAAAACAACATTTAGAACTCATGAGGGTCATTATGAATTTTTGGTCATGCCTTTTGGCCATACCAATGCACCTTCGACATTTCAAGGTTTGATGAATTCCATTTTCAAACGCTTCCTTAGAAAATTTGTGTTAGTATTTTTTGATGATATACTAATCTACAACAAGTCTTGGAAGGATCATGTTGAACATGTTGACAGGGTGTTACAATTATTGGAGGAGAAACAATTATATGCGAAAAGATCCAAATGTTTCTTTGGAGTACAAGAGGTGGAATATCTAGGTCATATTGTATCTCATGAAGGAGTTAAGGTAGACCCTAGCAAAATTAAAACCATTAAGGAATGGAAAATCCCCACATCCATAAAGCATCTGCGAGGATTTATCGAGTTGACAGGGTATTATCGCAAGTTTGTTAAAAATTATGGGAGAATAGCAGCACCTCTAACAACATTATTACAGAAAGATGCATTTTCATGGACTCCATAAGCAACAAAGGCCTTCGAACATCTTAAAGAGGCAATGTGCCAAGCACTGGTCTTAGCTACACCGGACTTCACAAAAACCTTTATTGTGGAATGTGATGCTTTAGGAAATGGAATTGGTGATGTTTTAATGCAAGATGAAAGACCCATTGCTTTTGAAAGTCATGCAATCAAGGGAAAGTTTTTACACAAAGCCATTTATGAGAAGGAAATGTTGGAAATACTAAATGCACTTAAGAAATGGCGACCCTACCTAATGGGAAGACACTTCAAGGTAAAAATGGATCATGATAGCCTTAAATACTTTTTAGAACAAAGATTATCCTCTGAAGAGAAACAAAAGTGGGTCACAAAGATGTTGGGTTATAATTTTGAAATCATCTACAAAAAATGGAAGCAAAATGTGGTGGCAGATGCACTCTCAAGAAAAGATGAGGATGTGGAAGCATTGTTGTGCGCCATTTCTATTATCCAACCAGATTGGATAAACGAAGCAAGGGAGGAATGGAAGAATGATGAAGTGTGGGCACTTATTCAAAAGTTACAACAAGATTCCAGTACATCTGATACATTTAGCTGGAAAAATGATTCGTTATGGTAAAAAGATCGTTTATACCTCTGTAAGAATTCCTAACGCAAACAAAAGATTCTTATGGAATTGCACACTTCTCCCTTAGGAGGGCACTCAAGATTTTTAAAAAATTACCACAGGGTTAAGAAGGATTTTTTTGGGATGGCCTTAAATCAGATATTCAAAATTTTGTGGTAGAATGTTTGGTTTGCCAACAAAATAAAGTTGAAACAATTAAGACCCCGGGTCTATTACAACATTTATCCATTCCAAGCCAACGTTGGGAGGAGGTTTCAGTGGATTTTAACACATGTTTACCCAAGTCTGAGGGAAAGAGTGTCATCATGGTGGTAGCTGACAGACTTACCAAGTATGCACACTTTTGTGCATTATCACATCCATTTAAAACCAGTAGAATTTCTACTGCATTTATGGAAACAATTCAAAAGCTACATGGAAACCCAAAGTTTATTGTAAGTGACAGAGATCCCATTTTCACTAGAAATTTTTGGACAGAATTATTTTCTTGTCTCGGTACTCAGTTAGCTCATAGCTCATCTTATCATCCTCAATCTGATGGGAAAACTGAGATAGTAAACAAATGTTTGGAAGGATATCTTTGTTGCTTTGTATCTGATAAACATACACAGTGGGTCAAATGGTTGCCTCTAGCTGAATGGTGGTATAACATTTCCTTCCATACAACAACAAAAATGACCTCATTTATGGCACTTTATGGATATTAGCCACCATCCATCACATCATATTTAAGAGAAAATTCTAAGGTTGAAGTAGTGGAACATCACATCGAGCATCAACAACAAGTCCTCCAACTCTTAAAGGATAACCTCGTGTTGGCGCAGAATAGAATGAAACAACAGGTAGATCAACATCACAACGAAAGAAGTTTTAATGTAGGTGATTGGGTATTCCTATGGCTACAACCATATAAACAAATGTCTCTTAAGCAAGCTAAGAAGGATAATAAATTATCACCAAAGTATTACGGTCCGTACAAGGTGGTGCAAAAGATTGGTACTATGGCATACAAATTGGAGTTTCCTGCAGCTTCTCAAGTGCACCCAGTTTTCCATGTTTCATGTTTAAAGAAGGTTATAGGCGACAAGCTCCCAGTTCAAACAATATTTCCAGAACTTGATGAGGAAGGAAAAATTATATTGGAACCTGTTAGCCTCCTGCTGCAGCAGGTTAATCATCTTTCATGATCGACTTTTTTACATGCCAAATATGTCGTACTATGCATGCTGCAATGCTCCATATTTGCTACAGATGACCATAGAAGTATCCATGAAGATGTGCCAGTTTTAATGCTATTGCTTTATTCCAGTTTTGATAAGTAATCCATTTTGATCAGTTTTCAGTTAAGGGTAGGCCAAACAGCTTAATCTTGGCCTCCCTAGGTTTCAATTTCTTGTTGTAGAATATAAAGAATAACTATCTGTCCAAACAGCTTAATCTTGGCAGATTTGTAGATAGGTAGAGAAACAAGGGTGCTCAACAGCTTAATCTGAGCCCCTGGATGCAATAAGTGTAGTTGTAGATAGGAGGACATCAAGAAGAAAAGAACAAAAAACTGGGTATGCTAGTTCAAGTGCACCCAAACAAAAAAGAAGAGAAAATGCTAGGTGAGTAGGTCGGGTAGGTAGCTTCGTGGTTGCAGAATCATGGCTTGTGATCCATTTCATATTGTCAAGTGTTATATCTATCATATCACAAGTTGAAGGCAGTTGTTCAGTTGGAGGACTTCAAGCGAGGCATGTCTAACTTCCCCTTCCTCCTCTTTACCCAAATCACTCACTAACTTCCCCTAAAGAGGTCAAGATATGCTTGATACCTCTTAATTTCATCATTCTCCATATCATCTGCCTTGGTGAAGATCTGCTTCACTAAAGGAATGTTCACACTTCTTCTATCAGTCATTTTCCCCCATTGATGGCCTAAGACATCATTCTTAGCGCTTTTTCTCATTATTATCATATTAACTACTAACTTTATTATGTAACTCCCTATCTATTTCTCCTTCCCCTACTAAAACTATGTATATAACTCCCCTATATATTTATCCCTCCCCCTGGTTGAAAATAACCATATACATCCTTGGAAATTGCTAAGTTTATCTGAAACTCAACAAGAATCCTCACTTCTCCCCTCAAACCATCTTCTCATGCATTTTGGACCCTTTCCGATGCATAGAACCCTTCATCACCCCCCTAACTATCTTCCAAATGCATAAGGACTCATTCCTTTGCATAATTCTCCTTCACATGTTTAAAAAATCACCCCTTTTACCTTGGTTTGCCTTTAGAAGGCATGAAACCCCTTTTGCCCACTAAACCCCTCTCAAAACCACATCACTTTCCTCCTAAGTGCCTTTGGACTCCTTCCAAGGCATAAGAATACTCCAAACCATGTAAAAACCTTCAAAAAATTGAAAAATCCTCCTTTTCGGGCCATCAGACCCCTTCCGATGCCCTAGAGATCCATTCAAAGCACTTTCATCACCCCTCCGAATTCATTTACCTTTGCATTTTAATAAAATGCATGCTCCGATGAGAAAAGGCTCTATTTGTTCCCCCTCCGATGCGATTTCGCTATCGGGAGGGGAAAGTGGCATGTAACAAACATATTTGGCATTTCTCCGAAGGCAGGTGCCCTCCCTCCGACGCGATATCGCTGTCGGAGGTCGGGCGATAAAATGTGTTAACTCTATGGTGCATTGCCGAAAGCCCCGGGCCGGACCCGATTTCAAATAATAAAGGGCCTATATAGCTTTTCGGGTCCGATGGTGTTTCGGCGATTCTATGTGGACGCTCCCATATCCCCGCCGATAGCGAAATGCGACTTAGCGCCGACCGTCGGATCGCCCTCCCAGATCAACGGCCCATGTTTGATCGGCGGTCACCCCTTGTGTTTGGCTCCGACCAGCGGAGCCGAAATATTATAAGGGCGAGTTTATAAGGTTTTCGGGTCCGTAAGGGCCCCGTGCACAGCGAAAAGGGTGGCTCCGATATTCCGGAGCCGATAATTTATAAAGGGCAGTTTTGAAAGGGATTTCGGGTCCGTTGGACCCGTTTCAAATGCAAATCCGCCGATATGATGGGTTCCGATGGTTCAGACCCGATCTCCATAAAAAATGGGCCTATAGCATTTTGGGTCCGCAGCTATTTCGGCGATCGCACATATGTTTCCCCCCGGTCCCTCCGACTGCGAACATGCGACTTAGCGCCAGCCGTCGGATCGGACCCCCAGATCAATGGCCCTGATTTAATCGCTGCACTCCCCATGTATCGCTCCGACTGGCGGAGCCGAAATAATGAAAAACGCGGCACAATAAGCATTTCGGGTCCGCAAACCAAATTTTTGTAAGTCTGCCGATATGACATCGCCGATGGGCCGGACCCGAAATCCCTCAAGAAGGAGCCTATAGCATTTCGGGTCCGCAACATTTCGGAGGCACTATGTTTTGGGACCAATGGTCCGCCCCGATGCGATATTGCGATGAGATCTGGGCCGTTGGATCGGCCCGCGCCGGATCCAACAGCCAGGATTTAATGATTGCTACAGTGTCCACTTAAGCGCCAAATTTTCACAATTTCGCAGTGTTTTGAGAGCATTTTCATATTATGATAAAATGGCCATTGTTTAAGGTTTGTGTGCAGCGCTCCCGCCCGCCACAACCAATAAGGGAAATCATACATCCTTAAGCCATTTAGGATCGCTCCAAGCCCGGTTTTGCTCCAGGGGGCCAGTCTCGGCCTCGGCACAATTGGCAACACTTTTTCCTCCTATTTGCACCATTTTTCAAAAAGTTTAAGGCTAGTTTTGATCGGCCAGAGCGCCGATAGCATTCCAAAGGCCATGGGAACCTTTGCAGCAGTTAATTTTGCATTAAAAGGCAGAAAAGGGGTGATTTGACAGCGTAAAGTGTATCAGAGGAAAGAGAAGGCTCAAGTGCATGTCAAAGGGTATCGGGAAAGCGACAGACAATATCAGTATTGCGGATTCAAAGTAGATGAAGGCAGAAAGGCCCCAGTAGTTATAACAAAGCATCATTGAGCTGTAATGGCTCACCAACTCACAGATTTTGGCCATTTAAGGCAACAGGACCACTTGAAGGCAGATTAAAGGATTTCAACGCAGATTTATGACAAGTACAATGGTCCCAGTCGCATTTTGGAGCAGCGCTGCTTCCTTAATTACGCAGTTATCACACAGAGGACAGCTCGTGGCTCAAGGCACTCTTTTAGTCCATTTTTGAAGCTGCAGGACCATGTGCAGCCCTAAAGAACCATTTTGATGAGGCTGCTCCCTCATGCGCAGCCGTTTTAAGTTATTTCATGCATTTATTTCCAGCATAGATTAGGATCAATGACATTGACTGTACAGATCTCTTTTGATCTGTTTTCAGAGATATTTTTGAGATAATTTTCCCCCTTGACAGCTGTTCAAGGGAAGTCTGTAGCTATTTTTCTTTATATACCACCCTCTGCACAGTTTTAAGGGTTGGTTGGTCGATAACTTCCTCTAGACTTGCATTGTATTTTCTGAGAGTCTCTATAATCAAAGATCGCTGGAATGTTTGGGAGGTGAACTGACTGTTGTGTTTTAATGTTTGAAGAGTGACTATGGAATCCTAACGCTTCTACATAGCCCAATAAGTGTTTCGTATCTCTGTTTACAGTTTATATGTTTTATGCCATCATGGTTTCACTATCTAAATAGCAGAAAGAAAGAATAGTTCAGAGCTCACTTAGTTGTATTCTGTTCTCAATTTCTGTGATTTATCTATGTTTTCCTCTGAATTAGTCCTGAATATGAATACTGATTTTCTCATATTTACACTAGTTCCTTTATATATGAATGTTGTTTAGGAATCCTTGATTGCTCCTATATAAATGTTCATTCACCTTCCCTCTGTTAGCATAATGAGAGCTACTTAGTTGCCTTTCATTCGCTGACCTTCGTTCCATCTTTATTCTAGCTAGATATTGTTTTATGTGTAGCTATCCTGCTCTGTATTCCTCTTGTGACCAAGAAAACACAACAGCAAGCCTAATCCACGACTCCATGCCCAATGGTTTGAACTTCTCACACTATGCATTCCAACTCTGTTTGAAAGAATTCTCCATCGCACCAAAATCAAAACTAAACCCAAGAATATCATAACTAGCCTAAAATCAACCCAAAACAAAGCTAAATTATAAAGAGAGAGCCCTCTCTGATTGCAGGTAGGCTAGGACCTGTAGTCCAAAGATTGGTTTGTGGTTACCTCGGCCGTATCCTTTAAGGAGCTTTAAGGACAACTTGAGTGATAACAGAACCGAAAGCAGTCACAGAAACAAGAACTCGACAGCGACGAAATCGATCAATTTCAGAGTATCTCATCAAGTGGAAGAACTTATCCGCTGAAGATTCCACATGGGAGGATGCGAATTTTATACAAAATCTCCCAAAACTACTCAAGCGTTAAGGACAACACTTTTTTGAAGGACAGGGGCATGTTAGGTCCCTATAATACTAGTGATTACCCAATTACTATTGTAGTTATATCCCTTATTAATATTGTTGTGCCCCTATTGTCCCCATATTGTTATTACTGTGCCCCATAGAATCCCTCTATTGTTATTTTTGTGCCTTTATATTATTATTGTTAGGTCGGCTGGGTTATATTATGACTCCTTAGACTCCTATATATAGAAATGAGGTTTTGTCATTTGAATCATCCAAGAATTGTTCATTTGTGTAATGTAAAGGAGGTTGCCCCCTCGAAGAGGCTTAATTCTAAGGCGTTCAACTATCTTTTCTATCTTTTTGTGAGCTGGTTTCATAACATATTCAAATTAATGTTCTAACAATCCCTTCACTGAAAAGACAATGCCAAGGAACCAATGTTAACATACTGCTGTAACTATCTCTGGTGTCTCTAAAAGCATCACATTCCAAATTGAAATGCTTTTTTGATTCCACCTCCCCAGAAGTGCAAAAATACACACCCATTTTTCCCAAGCTTCTTGAGGTCTTTTCCGTCAACCTGTTTCACATCGTAGTTGATGCGAGTTCTTAATTGAGCAACAAGAATCTTTTCTTTCCATGTAATGCTAGTTTGAATGTACTCTTTTTGTTGGAGATCACTTGTGGGGTTGAATTCTTGAACATAGTACTTCTTCTTTCTACCCAACTCTTTACCTCATACATGGTTATTAAACTTCTCCATAACAAAAATCTTTAACTCCTTGCTATTTGTGGGACATGCATTGAGTTAAATATTTCATTTTTGCATCCATTTGTTGTTTTGTCTCATCCATAACAAAACTCTTTAACTCCTTGCTATTTGTGGGACATTCATTGAGGTAAATATTTCATTTTTGCATCCATTTGTTGTTTTGTCTCATCCATAACAAAACTCTTTAACTCCTTGCTATTTGTGGGATATTCATTGAGGTATATATTTATTTTTGCATCCATTTGTTGTTTTTTCTCATCCATGATTTCTTTCTTTCAGTCATTCCTTCGTTGAAGATAACTTTTGGCCATCTACCTTCTCGCATTTTCTCAATTCTTTGTAAGTACCCTATGAGATGCACCATAGCAATTGCTTCAATGGGATTTGCTCTTGTTTCATTCAACATTATCTCATAATGAACCAAACTTTTTATTTTAAACTTGTTCATGATCAAGTGTTTTTGGATTTTCTCAATTTTCTTCCATTTTGAGAGAGAGATGCTGCTAGCCCATAATTCACACCCATATAATATCATTGGACAAACTAGGAGCCCATAAAGCACTTTAATCGTTTTACAATCCCGTAACTGTGCCACTGTATGATAGACCCTTCTTGGGCATATTACACTTGTGTAAGAGTTGATAGAAATCTCAAGTAGCCATCCAAGACAAGCACAAGGCATCCCTCTTCAAGTTGGCCTCAAATGAATTAATTAACTCCTCCAAATTGTCATGTTGACTCAGCCTCTTCAAGTCGACTTATTATAGTGGAAAACCACTATAAATAGGGCCATTTTAATTTCATTTAGACACATGTTTTCGGTCACAAAGTCTGAAGCAAAAAATGTGAAGTAGATCAGAAGAAAGAACTAAGATGGGATAATCCAGAAAGTGCAAGGTCTGAAGTGGTGCAGAAGAAAGAGTCGAGAAAGGGTAGCCAAGAAAGTGTGAAGTCTGAAGCCTAAGTGCAATAGAAAGAACCAAGAAAGGTTAGTCGAGAAAGTGCGAAGTTTGAAGCTTAGTTGCAGCAGAAGAGAGGTTGAGACAAAGAAGGTAAAGTCTAGAAGGAAGGCCGAAGGTTTGAAGCTAAAGAAGATTTAAGTGGAAGAGGAGTCGAGAAAAGGAAAGGAGAAAAAGGTCTTGGAGTGGTAAATAGGTCATGGGTCTTGGTCTTGGTATTTGTCAATTGGAATTTCTATAAGAAGAATTTGTGCATGGTTTTCTCTCAAAGTGTGAGAGGTTTTGGCCCTGGATGACAACCTATATTTTGTGTCTTGTCTCTTTACGATTTATGCATTGGTAGTTGTTTGATGATGAAGAACACTAATAAATTAAGTAAAATAAGATCCAAATCTAAAGAATTAAAAAGCACTCACAAAAAATTACTAATATAAGAGAAATCACTTAATTGCTATGCCCTAGCTTTCTCAACATGGTATCAGAGCTAAGGTGACTAAGTCAAGGAAGGGCGTCTTATCAAGAGACACTCAAGAATCAAATATCAATGAAGACATCAAAGCGAAGATCATCTTGAAGTCAAAGAAAACATCATAACCCTAGATCAAAGAAGTCTACAAAGAAGTATTGAGATTCTCATCAAGAGGAAGAAGGCCAAAACCCTACATCTACTCAAGGCAAAGTGTTTTGAAGACTATTCATCCAAAGGAAGCTAGATCAAAAGGTGATATCCTCTCACTCTTTGTGGGATCAAAGATCATTCTTGAAGAAAACTACCTTCATCAAGGAGAAGTTTTCTATCCTCTATATCATCATCAACATCAAGGAAGCAACAAGGAGGAGCATCCTATCAAGTAAGTATATTTATGTCCACAACTGAATCTGTCAAAATGCCTTTTTGCAAGGAAAGCAACAAATTGTTTGGGGCTTCAAACTATCTTGCATGGAAGAAAATGATAGATCTAAATCTCATTGAAAATGAGGTTGTGGAACATGTCAAAGGTTCTATCACTAAACCAAGCTCATGCTATTGCCAAGTATATGAAAGGGGCATTTAGGGATCAAAAGATTATCTTAGAATCCATCAAGGGTCCGCTCATCCCATATGTATCTAAACTTGAAACTTCAAAAGAAATATATGATAAACTGGTAGAGTTATATTCCGTAAGCATTGCTGGAGAAGTTATCTCATTAAGGCAAGAACTCTACAAGTTGAATATGTATAGGGAAGATGGAATAACCTCATACTTTATGAGGATATCTGAGATCCAGGACCAACTACAAGATCTGGAAGAAGTCATTTGTGATAGTGAAATGACTATAGTTGTATTAGATGCACTATCGAAGGAATGGGGTAACTTCACTTCAAGTATTTATGGGAAGAAAGAAGCTACTCCATTCCAAGATCTATGGTCACTATGCAAGATTGAAGAATCTAAACTAAAGGTCAAATTTGATGTGGGAGTAGGTGAGCAAAATCATTACATTGCAATGACAAGAAGAAAGGAACAATTTGGAAAGTTTGGTCCTCAGAAAAAGAAAAATAAAATGGATAAAATCCAATATTATGGGTGTCAAGAATATGGATGCTACAAAAGAGATTGTCCTAAGATTAAGAAGGAAAATAACAAAAGAAGAAGAGACGAAGCTCATATCATTGAAGAAGTGGAGGAAGCTGAAAAGAAGAAGTCCAAGATAGAGGAAGTAAAAGATCTCTACTATGACTGAGTTATTCTTCCTCACCTAAGTTCTTTTCAAATTCTTGAGTTTTCTGTTGTAAGATATGGCTATCATAATTCACTAAATGGGATGTATCGAGGCATCATAGAAACATTGAAAGCAAGAGCTCGGGACATCATCATAGAGAAGCATGAAAGATGGTTAGAATCTATGGAAGTCAAGGATATAGCTCTTGGTAATCTCATTGGAAACAAAATGGCAAGGTCATCTAGTACAAAGTTCATCATACATTTGTCAAAAGGAAACGTCCGCTGATGGGGATACTTTAGATCCTCAAGATTCTTTGATGGAATATTCATTGAAAGATTCACCGATCATGAGGAGAAGCAAGTGTTTCATCAAGAACTCCAAACTTGTGGAATTCAAGGGATGATGATATGATAACATAAAAGTGAAATAGATCAAGGGATTGTAGCTCTTCCAATCAAGGAAGTTGTTGTGGAAAGTATGGATGACCCAAAGTAAAAATGAGTTATGTATGCTTACATTTTATATTATGTAAGTCATGTCATATGGTGTTGTAGGTATAATGAACCAATGCTCTATCGTAAGAAAATGATCAAAAGAAGTGATCTCCTCCCTCAAAGGGATGTAGGAATGCATGGATCACACATTCACTAGATGAAATCAACATAATATGTCATATGAACTATGAGGTGGTTGACTACAATTGAGGAACTCTGATTGGAAGCTCTTAGGAATGCAATGTGTGAAGAAAGGAAGGAAGAGATCATGGAATATGCAACCATGGTAAAGACAATCAATGTCCGAAAGACTAAGAAAACTTGACTAGGATATCTCCATGGAAGATATGAAGACTCTGATGGAATCTGAAAAAGAAAGAGACCCTTGATAATATATATATATATATATATATATATATATATATATATATATATATATATATATATATATATATATATATATATATATATATATTTGGGAGATATGTTGATATGTATACATGATGTTGATGCAAACTAGAAGATGTCATGATGAAAGACCATCACAAAGGTAATGTTGATTTTAATATTCATTCCTTTATTTTTGAATATCTGGATGGGTTTATGTAGGGCTGACAAGGGAAGATCTATGGATATCTTCCACCGATGCACATGTAATATGATGAAAGATCCTTAAGTAAACATGGCATGAATAAAGCAACATGGCATGAAGGAAAGCCAGATATGAATTGATGGATCACTTTCTGATGATGACATGGCTGAATCATTGATGAAAGTGATGGATGGTCCGTGCCTTATGTAGAAGTCCCAAACATGAAGACTCATAGATAACAAAAAGAAGTTCATGACATCATGAGGATTTATTAAAACAACTAGTTGTCCCATTATCTCCACTTGAGGAGCTGCTATAGGTCCCTAATTAAGAGGGAGCCTGAAAACAAGTTTCCTACTAAGAAGAAACTTAGAAATTCCTAAGCCAAGAGGGTGTTGGAAATAATACTGAGGGGGGGGGGGGAATTAGTATTATTAGATCAATTATTTTTCATTTCACAATTAAATTTGTATACGCTACTTCGGTTAGCAAATACCGCGTATGTACGCAACTTCAATTAAGGAAACACGCGTATATGTGCAGACTTTTAAGTTAGATCATTCTTCAGATGTTAATCATTAATCTGCACATCAAAACATATGAACAGTAACCAAGAATAGTAAAACAGAACAGGAAATCACACATAAGAACACCAGATATAAGGTGGAAACCCAATGTGGGTGAAAACCACCTGCTGCAATCATCTCTATCTTCTTTCAATTAGAAAATTCTTTTTACAATATTTTTGTACTAGTGCAGACTTATACCAGTACACAGGCTTCAACTTGTAGAAGGCTACAACCTTCTCTTGTTCTCCAGTTTCTCCTGGAAAGGAGCTACAACCCCCTTAGCTCTTGTACTAGCTGAGGTACTAGTACATAGGTGCTGACCTACAGAAGGCTTCTACCTTCTCTTTTCTTCCAGGGACCACGTTTCATAAATTTTCAGACTGGATCCATGAATATCAATCAAACATCTAATAGATCTGCAACAACCAATCTTCTTTGCACAAAATACTAAATCAACCAATAACTTCTCAAAATGTTGTAACCAGAAAAGCAGTACCAGTAACCAGACACCAATTCTAAACCCAGAACACTGCAGTAGTAAACAGAAGCAGCTAAAACATATTTCAAGAGACGTACGCTACTTCACCAATAGAAACCTACGTACATACGCAGCTATGCCAAAACCAACTAGCGTATACGCAGTCTTCACTTGCTTAACCTGCGTGTATATGCGCCTCTACCATGCCGAACCTGCGTACAGATCTATAAAAGATAATTTATCCTCAGACGTCAGTTATACCCAGATTATCAGTTTTATAGATCTAATCATGCGCTGAATATAATAGATCAAAATCAAACAATGATACTACTATTCAAGCCTTGAGATCTTGACCCATCAATAGAACTTAACCATCTTGTAATGTTTAGGTTCCTCCTTGATTCAGGTTCAGCTATGTCTCACCAACCAATCACCAATCTTCTAGATCTTGCTCCTCTTCAGATATTCAATGCATAAGTTCATTCCTTGCCAAATGATCTCCTTCCCTTTTTATAGTCTAGGCCTTACTCAAACCATGGTCCAAAACCATAGAGATCCAATACTAGGGACCCAATACTTGGGTTTAATACTTAGAAAGCAATACCAAGGATAAAAAACCATAGGTTCGAATATGTCGGACTAAATACCATGGACCAACCATAAGATTTCCCACATGTACGCGCTTTTGTTTGCATGAAAGTGCGTGCATACGTATACGCGCCTTCTGATCGGTAGACCCGCGTGTATACACGACTTTGTCAAGATGAACCTACGTATACCTCATTTTCTTTCATTCTGAGAGCCTGAACTGTGATCTGCCTTTTTGAGTGAGTTTCCATCAAGGACAACACATGTGCCATAGTGCCAAACCTGTGCCATAATGCCAACAATCTCCCCCTTTGGACTTGATGGCAACCCCAAGTCACTCAAAAGCATTCTCCCCCTTTGAAATCAAGGGAAAAGGGATGTGCTCCCCTTGAATACATGCTGAATCCTCTGCTCTGCTGTGTTGTCCAAGCTCCCCCTGACTGTAGGCAAGGTCTGCAAGAAGATGATCTACAAAAAAAACATGACTTTATACATTATAAATGACCTTCCTATCACCAAAGACTCATACATACATCCATCTCCCAACCAAGTGGGGATATACCAGGATTGACTCATCCACCCAACCATATGAAAAATAAGTACATTACATCATTCATCCCAGGCATAGTGGGGAAACCAACATAGGCCATTACATGACCTTGATAAAAGAAATATAAGACATAGAGACAAAATATCTACAACAAGACTCTGACAGATATCAACAACAAACATCACCAACATTTGTCAATCATTATTCAAACCAACACCCATGTTATCATTCTTCACCTGTTCCACCTGAAACCAAACCAAATGAATTTGAACCAAGATAATGCCAACAATGCATTATTATAAGAATATATGCTCCCCCTGAACATGTGCCAGATGGTCTCTGTCAGACCCATATCAGCCTCTTTTCACCCTGAGCCTGGACCCACTGCTTTTTATTCAAACCAACATATACGCGATTGTATCTTAATAAACCGGCGTATGTACGCGGATCCTCCTCATTCAACTCGCGTACAACCATTTTTCTCTGAAATAGACAAGATTCAAAAACAAGATGATGCATCAACTACCCCTAGCTTCTGTCTGAGGTATTCAAATGTCTCCCTGGGTAGTGGTTTGGTGAGAATATCAGCAACTTGTTCCTCAGAGGGAACATACTCCAATTTGACCTTTTGTTCCAGCACTTGTTCCCGGAGAAAACAATACTTGATCGGTATGTGCTTAGCCTTTGAATGCATGACATGATTCTTTGAGATACTGATTGCACTTGTGTTATCACAAAAAATGGAGATAGGTGGAGTACAAGTGATTTGAAGATCTTGCAATGTTTGCATCATCTAAAGGAGTTGTGTGCAGCAAGATGCAACAACTACATATTCTGCTTCAGCTGTAGATAAGCAATAGAACTTTGTTTCTTGCTAAACCATGATACTAATCTAGGACCCATGAAGAATGCACCACCACTAGTGCTTTTTCTGTCATCCATGCTTCTTGCCAAATCCGCATCTATATATGCATGAAGTGTGAGATTTGTACCTCTAGGATGCCATAAGCCATAGTTTTGAGTTCCTTGAAGATACTTGAAAATTCTCTTAACTGCCTGAAGATTAGTTTCCTTTGGATTTGCCTAAAACCTTCCAATTATTCCCACTGCATGCATAATGTCTGGTCGGGTACCTGTTAGATAGAGTAGACTACCAATCATGGATCTATAGGTTGGTTGATGTACTGCTACCGATTCATCATTTGCACTGAGGCTGCATCCTGTCACCATAGGGGTACATACTAGTTTCGAATCCTCCATCCCACATTTCTTCAAGATCTGCTTGAGATACTTGGTTTGTGATAGAAGGATGCCATCTTTGTTTTGTTGGACTTGTAAACTAAGAAAATATGTGAGCTCACCAAGCATAGACATTTAAAACTCTTTTTGCATTACTACGGCAAAATTTTGACTCATGTCTTCTTCATTGCTACCAAAGATGATATCATCAACATACACAACAAGTATTAACAACTTATCATTGTCAAATTTTATATAAAGATTGCTATCAGTTGACCCTTTTATGAAACCTTGTTGACAGAGGTATTGATCCAAGCGATAATACCAAGCCCTTGGAGCCTGTTTAAGGCCATAGAGAGCCTTTTTGAGTCTGCATACAAGCTTTGGATCATTTCCAAGGATAAACCCATCTAGTTGCTCAATATACACTTCTTCATCCAAGTCTCCATTTAGAAAAGCAGACTTCACGTCCATTTGAAATAATTTGAACTTCTGAAAGCTAGAAAGAGCAAGGAACATCCTTATGGCCTCTAGTCTGGAAACTAGTGCAAAAGTTTCTTCAAAGTCAATACCTTCCTGTTGAGCATACCCTTTGCAAAAAAGTCTAGCCTTGTTTCTAATCACATCTCCATTTTCATTCAACTTATTTTTGAATATCCATTTTGTTCCTATGACATTCTTATCTTTTGGTCTAGGAACCAACTCCCAAGTGTATTCTTTTCGATCTTCTCAAGTTCTTCCTCCATGGATTTTACCCTGTTAGCGCTCGAATTTGGCCTCAGGCTGAAAAAGAAAAAATTCAAGGCAACATCAAACCACTTAGCCTCGTAGCTAGCCCTACGGGGCAGGAGAGGGCTCTATCCGGGTCTATCTCGGCAAAAGGTATTCAAAGGGTGGAGATGACCAATAAAGAACACTGACTTTAGGCTAGTAAATTGATTGGGAAAGTTTGATTTTAAATTTTTAAAGTTTTGGTGGAAAACTGAGCACAACAATTTTGGGTGCGGGGATGAGACACAGTTTTTGCAGAGGTATTTTTGGGGCAAGGTAGGAGATTGTCTTGATGCCTTTGATTTAAGTGAATGGATAGGAATGACCGGTGAGGAGCTAAAGAGAGCAAGAAACTTTCGAGAGTTCTCTTTAGACAGAGGAAAACATAGATATTAAGCAAACTTAAAGGCAGAGCATATAAATTATGAATTCTACCTTAACACTTCATTTACTTAATGTGCAGAAAGGAGAAGTGGGAAAATGATACACATAACACACTTACAAGTACATGAGAGAAGCACACCATCAACACAAATAACAACAAGAATCCCAAATAGTGCTGCAAAACCCTGGTCTTTCCTTTGCCAAAATTGCAGAGATACAAAGTGTAATACAATAGAAGCTTATCCCTCAAGAGTCCAACCATGAAAATGAATAAGAAAATACATAATATAGGCAATCTAACACCTTTCCTTGCCTCTAGGGGTCGAGTTCATCCTTATAGGAGCTGTTTCAACCAATTCTAAACTGAGCACTAAAATCTAGGCAGTCAAAACAACTTGCCTCTATAAGCTAGGAAACCAATTCATTCATTAAATTTTTGACTTTTTATGAATGAATCTTCTAGAAGAGATAAATAAGTGCCATGAAATCATAAAATTACATCAATTACATCAAGGAGGATGAAAAATCACTCCAAAAAGTCAAAACTAGTCAAATCTGCGTTTTGCTGAGATGTAGGTGAAAATCTGGAAAATTTCCCTGATGCGTAGCGCCCCAATTCGCAACGCGTAGCGCGCCTTTGAGCCAACTTTTGAGGCACTTCCCGGCATCCAAATGAGGCAAACTTAGGATTTTTGGAAAGTTTTGGATGTCTACATTCCAACCCAAGTATAATTTCTCAATTTGGTGTCCATTTACCTCTCCAAAATTGCAATCTCCCAAGACTGCTTCCTGTGTGTCCAAAAAGTGGCAGAAAGTCATTTTTTGCATGTTTTTTTGACCTTATGAGGGCTCAAAACCTGATGAAATGTCTTGGAAATTGCTGAGAAAATGTAATTTGTCATGAAAAATCCAAAAATGCTGAGTTTTTGAGAAATGGACTTGCCCATCTTCAGGGTAGCGCGCAGCACGCTACGCGTTGAGGGCAAAAACATGTTTTTTGACCAAAAAAAAATTCAAAAATGACCAAAATTGCTCCAAATTCTCTGAAATTTGAGCTGAAGGTGTGTCATTTAGTGCCATGCTCTTTCAAGGAAGCCTCAGCCAAAATATGAAGGGGATCGGGTCTTTTTCTCCGTTTTAGTGCCTTGGCCAACCGTCCTTTGAGTACCTTCATTCTTGCTTTACACACATGCATTCGAGCCCAATAGTGATTCTTCATGTGTCGGAGCATGTCTTTTTCCATGTTTGCCTTGGCCAGCAACTTTTCCAAATGAGTATTGACCCAGATGAGCATAACCTCTCACTCAATGGGTGTCAAATCACTGGGTCTCTTGTGAGCCAAGTTGCGGTCTTCATGGATCCTCCGCAACTCATCAAGAGAGTGTTCATCATCTAATTGCTTGTTGCGCTGCTCTAAATAAGTAATTGTCCAATTTTCCATCTCCAATTTTTCTGCAACAAGTCATTTTCAGCCCTTAGTTGCTGGATGATCTCCTTTGACTCTAGGCTAGGAGAAATGATATCAAGGTCAACAACATCTATGCCTGGAACACCTGATGTCCCCTCATCAAACTTGGGCTGCTTGCCTCTCTCTGGTACATGTGCTGTTGTCGAAAGAGAGGCCCCTTCCACCTGATGTGGAGATAACACTTGCTGTGCTGATGAAGAAGGCGAGACCCCTTCCACATGATGTGGAGATAATACTCGCCGTGCAGATGAAAATAAGACCTTGTAGCCTCTTTGATATGTAACATAAGGAGGAGTGCTGGCATGCTCGGGCTCTGGAATGTCAAATTGATGTGAAGGCCCTCCCTCATCACGGACAACCTCAGGAGGTGGCTGTGGCACTGTGAACAAGTCACGAGAAATGAAATACTCCCATGGAATACCCTGTTGTGCCAACTAATGCATGACCACAATCTTGATCAGTGCATAATGATAGATGCTCTTGTGTTGCTGTGCTGGGCTCTTTCTTTGCACCAAGGGCACCATCCTCTCTATATTTCGGCACATGAAGAATGGAATGTTCATCATTCGTACCCATGTGAAATGCATCAACAAACGGATATGGTACGAATATAAACGTGAAAATCTGCCCTCGCAAGTGAAATAGCGAATGATGATCCTCATCAAAGGTGCATACTCGTCTCTTAAGAATATGAAGGGAAAAACAACAGTTAGGTGCCTCATATATACAGGTTTGATATATGGCTCATAATGAAATCTGTCCAACTGCTGGCGCTTGTTCCACTCTTCTCCAATATTGGGTATCCCTGTTGCTTGAGCAACAATCTCGGGTGACAATGGGAAGTCCACTTCTCCAAGATTCACATGCCCATTGTGCAAATGTAGAACAAACAAGCGGACCAATTCCTTGTGGTGTTGAATTTGGGAGATTCTCTCGCAAAATTCATAACATGATTGGTATCGGAAACATGATACTCCAAGTGGACAAGCTTGTAGATAAGCCAAAGAGGTGGGCTCCTCCCTGACATGCTGACCACCTTTACCACCCCTGTGATGCCTCCTTGGCACCTCTACCTCTGGTGTTGATTCACGGTCATCACTTTGCTCATAATCTGTTTCGTTTTCTGACATGGTTTTGGAGGCAAGTGACTGAAAAATAATGCTGACTGTGCACCCAATGAACTGCTGTTTTGACTTGTTTAAATGCTGTTACCAAGGGGACAAACACACATGGGAAATGTTAGGGAAAAGGGAACGTTGAGGGGATTAGGGAAAACAAATGTAAAAGGAAATTTTAGGAAAGGAACATGGAACAATTGCAATCATAATTTGTGGGATTTTAATGGGAAGTAGGGTTTAGAAAATTTACATAGGGTTTTAGGAATTAGTAGGGTTTAGGGATTTTAATGATTTTTAATAGGGAAATTATATGATTGAATGGAAAAATGTCAAGGAAAATGGCGATGAAAATATGGGGAAAGAGGAATGAAAAATGGGTAACCTTGGGCAACAAATTTCAATGAAACCCTAGCACATTTGCATTTTTAAATTTTGATACAGCAAGGTATGGTTTTTACTTCATATTAGCATGGCATTTTTTTGCATGTTCATTGCTCATTCATCTTAGCCAAACCAAAATCACCATGGATTAGAGGCCTACCTGAAAATATTTTGAGAGAGAAGTAGTTTTGGTGGCTTGCTGGTGATTTCCTGAGCAAGAAACCCTACGTGTAGCGCACCCAACCTGATGCATAGCGCACCTCCAACGCATAGCACCTGAGTTAATTAGAACTGGAAAATGCGCACTGATGCGTAGCGCCCCCCCAACGCGTAGCACGCCTCCTCTGATGCGTAGCGCGCCGCTGTAATTGCCCAATTCGCCCAATGAACTTTGAAATCGACTTGACAAGTATTCTCTTGAAGTGTTGAGAGGCAAATGAGTTACCAATGAGGAGGGAGGGGCTTTTATAGGCTCACTTTTGAATTTATTTTGCCCAAAACCCACCTTATAATGTTTTTGAAATGACACTTTTTTGAATTAATTGCTGCTGACTTCTGGTTTCCTTTTTTCAAAATAGATTGGTTGAAATGATGATTTCTCTTGAAAACTTTTGCAGGGATAGCTTCGGAGATGTCTTGGCAAAGGAGACCAAGGCTGCATGCCAACTTTCGGAGAATTTGAACTTTTTACAAATTTTTACAAAATGAGATAATGACCTTTGTCTTCAAAAACAGGGTTTTTTGAAAACAAGGTAAAAATTAGCTGTACAATGATAAGAGTTATTAAAATGATTCTTTATGACGGATATCCCTCTGGCCTGCTGGTCCTTTATGACATCTCAAGACAAAGCTTGACTCAACCCTAGACCTAAGACCTTGACATTTAAAACAGGGAAATGACCTTGTGAAGACTTTATTTACTCAAGAAAACATGATCCAGCATTGCCAAACAAGAGGGGAATTGGATACATAAGCTTCTCCACCAGGGTTATGGCATGCCTAACGGGATGCAACATGATCACACCGATGAGACACCTAATTATGAAATGCAAAGAGTTTTGATCTCTGGTGGAGGGCTACTAGATCGACTCTAACATTGGCTCCAATGGGGATGGTAGCTCCTTGGAGATGCCAAGAACCTTTGACCTCTGGGAGAGCAAACCAGTGCCTTATCCATTGGGCAATGGAGTCATTATTTACATATTTGACTTAAGCTTGGACAACTTTATTGACTGGACATCTGACTACAAATTGGACACAACTTTGACCCAAACTAACTCAACTTTAGACAGAAAATGGACTGATAAAAACAACATGACAAACCTCACACCAACTAATCTTCATCTTCAGAATTATAGCCTTCACCATGAGCTCCATACTGAGGATGAAAGATCAGCACACACATGCGATAAAACAGAAGTAAAATGGTATATACAATGATGGTGAGAAGAACAAAAATGCTCAGACATGGTACCTCTTCAGCAGTCGACCATTGATCGACCCTCCGGGATAATCATCTCCGTTCATTTCCTTGAGAAGAAAAGAATTTTGGCCACGATATGTTGCGATCTTATAGGGACCCTTCCATAAATTATCAAATTTTCCGTGCTTCCCTTTGTCTTCATTTCGAGCATCCCACTTCAAAACCACATCATCTATTTGAAAATCATCTGATTTTGCTTTCTTGTCATAAATCTTCTTTATGCGCTCTTGCAACTTGAGAGTATTGTGAAGAACCTCCTCCCGTGTCTGCTGTAAATGAATCATTTGATTAATCCGCCTCTGCATGGGATCTTCCTCACTATCAATTTCTTGAAGCAATTTGACCATCGGAATAGCAAGCGACGTAGGAAACACTGCATCTGCCCCGTACACCAGCTCAAAAGGAGACATGCCAATTGACTTTTTATGACTTACCCTATCAGCCCACAGTGCATTCACTAACTTTTTATGCCAGCTCTTCTTATTGATTTCCAGCAATTTTTTAATGATATTTACTAAGGACTTATTTGAAGATTCTGCCAACCCATTTCCTTGCGGATGGTAGGCGGTAGAATGCCCCAAGCTGATGTTGTATTTATAGCAAAAATCAACCATTCTCTTTGATTTAAATGCTGCTGCATTATCTGTAATTAACTTACTTGGACAGCCAAAACGTGACAATATATTACTTTCAAGGAAAGAAATAATTACCGCATCTGTAGCCTGCCGGGTGGGAATGGCTTCAATCCATTTTGTGAAGTAATCTGTGGCTGTCAATATCCATCTATGCTATCCTGACGATGCTGGATGAATCTCACCGATAAAATCCAAGCCCCACTGCTGAAATGGTGCGCTGACTTCAATTGGTTTGAGAGGCAATGGCTGCAATTTCTGTTTTCCTTGAAATATTTGGCACTCATGACAACTCTTAACAGCTTTATATACATCTGAAAACAATGAAGGCCAATAAAAACCTGCTCTTAGGATCTTATTTGCTGTAGTATTCCAAAACAAATGACCCCCACAGTCACCTTTATGAAAATCTTCCACCACTGTTTTGGATTCCTCCTCAACCAAACAATTCAGCAATATTCCACCGGGGTCTTTCCAATATAGTGCAGATTTAAGTATGCAAAACTTGGCTGCTTTCAAATTCAATGTCCTACTTTTATTTCGAGGCATCCCGGGAGGTGAAGACAAATTTTGAAGTACATATACAATATCAACATACCAAGGAGAAGAAATAAAGATGTCAGATACCTGTTGTGCTGAATTCTCCTCATCTTCATCGGACATGGCAGCTATCAAATTGATGTCCAGGACATGTAGATTTGTTTCAGCCATCAACTTGGCAAGACCTTGCCCTTTGATCAACTTAGTGGGTTTAATCTCCAGATCATACTCTAATAATGCAGCAATCCACTTTCCCCGCCTTCCTTCCGGTTCTGTCTGTACCAACACATCCTTTACTGCTGCGTTAGGAACATAAGCTATAATGTGGGAATGTAGTACATACATACGGAAATCCTTCAGGGCCTTCACAAGTGCAAGTGCTTGTTTTTCAATGATGTTATACTTTAATGCTTCATCTCTGATAATACGACTGAAAAAAGCAATAGGCTTCTCAACTCCATCTCTCTTTTGCATTGGTACAACTACCAATGTATGCTCAGAAGCAAATGAAAACAAAATAAAATCTTGTGTGTAATCCAGACTGATTAGAGTAGGGGCTGAAGATAAAACCAACTTTACCAAATTGAAAGATTTTACCGCCTCTTAGGTCCACTTGAGCTGGCTGTCCTTTTTCAGCATGTTTGTGATTTCTCTAAGGTGCTCGACAAGATTCGGAATGAAGTGACGCAGAAAATTCAGCTTACCATTAAAGGATTGTATTTCTTTTTTGTTCCGGGGCTGCTCAAGTTGCTGAATAGCTTCAACACGTGCGGGATCTATACGGATACCATCTTTGGAAATAATGTGACCCAAGAGCTTGCCTTCACTCATGGCGAAAAGACTCTTCTTTGGATTCAGCGAAATACCATATTTTCTGCACTTTTGAAAAACAATTTGCAAGTGATATAAATGTTCTTCATCAGATTTTGAAAATACAGTCAAATCATCAAGGTAAACAACTAAAAAGACATCTTTCTCATTGGCAAAAGCCATGTCCATCGCACGCTGAAAAGTGGCACCTGCATTTTTCAAGCCAAATGGCATTTTTGCATAATGAAATGTACCCCATGGAGTAGTGAATGCGGTTTTATCACGATCATCTTCATGCACCAAAATCTGATTGTACCCGGAATAGCCATCGAGTAGTGACATCCTTGATGCTCCAACTACTCGCTGCAATATATGATCCATTTTGGGCAGCGGATAATTGTCCTTTAAAGATACCTTATTCAAATTTCTGAAGTCAATGCATAAACGGATCTCATCGGTCTTCTTTCTTACGGGCACCAAATTTGATATCCAATCGGAAAATATGATAGGTACTATGATTCCAGACTTGTACAACCTATTCACTTCTTTTTCTATCAATGACAACAATTTAGGATTGATTCTCCTCAACTTTTGGCGGAAAGGCTTTTGATTTGGCTTTATAGGAATAGTATGCTGAATGATATTAGTATCATATGTTTTCAGATCTGAATAATCCCATGCAAAGACATTAGAAAACGAAGACAACAATCTGACATACTGCTTCTTTACCTTTGGTGACAATGACTTAGATAATTTTACCATCTTAGGATTCTCAGCTGCTCCAATATTTACCTCCTCAACACCTTCTTCGGTTGGTCTCAATGTCGGCTTGCGGGCCACATCATCTTGATCAAACAGCTCTTCCAAAGGAATCAATCCTTTAGGAATAAAATTATCCTTAAGTTGCAGCACATCCATTTGATTTACCTCATCTGGTTCTGTATCTATGGAGATGTCCTTAAACTCACCTTCAATCTGCAGAAAATCTTTAATTTCTTCATCATCTTGGAAGACTTGCCAACATCTTTGATTGTCCGGAACTGTAGGACGGTGCTTCACATAAATCTCAAATTTGTTGCTGGAATTCATTGGAATTTTTAGGTTACTTGCTGCTTTGGCCAATGCATCAGCAACACCATTTTGTATGCGGGGCACACACGTCAAAGTATGTTCAGAAAACAGTTTCAAAATATCTAGGACAACATTTCGATATGCTCTCATGCGAGGATGCTTGGCCTGGAACTCACCTTTCACTTGCTTTATTACCAACTCGGAGTCACCATAGACTGCAATCTTCTTTGCTTTCAGCTTTCGAAGAATTTTAAGGCCAGCAATGAGAGCCTCATATTCCGCCTCATTATTTGAACAATCAAATGCTAGTTTATAAGAGCACACTCTCACCTTGCTTGGGACTTTGTCTCGGGCAGAAAAGGGACTTCGAATCCACACACCAATACCAGCACCATCGCTTCCCACATCGCCATCGAAATCCATGGTCCAAAGACCATCTTCATCTTCCTCCAACTGCTGAAACTGTGTTGCCTCTGTTTTTTCTGTTTGCCGCCCCTTAGTTTCATTTGTTTGCCTCATGGCAGCTGACTTTTCTGGTATATCTTCTGCCTGAATTAACTGACTATCTACCTCATTAAAATTATCAACAAACAAAACAAACGACTCCAAATCTGTATGTACATAATTTACAGGATGATTTACTGGCTTTTCTTTACTAGTTATCATGTATTTCATCTTTTGCTCCCGATATAACTTTCTCATTTGACCGAAGACTGGAATTGTAGCATAAGAAAAGTCTAGCTGAAGTGTACCTTTCAACTTAGCTCCCCAAGATCTAGAAAGCAACATACCAAATCGTGGAGGAATATCTGCCACAACCACATCCATCAAAACTTTTTTAGCTGGAATTTGATCTAGGCTTACCACCAAGTCCTTGATCAATCTGATACACTTTACCCGGCTGGAATCAAATGAATACAAATCATGATATTTTCTTGTGATGTCCAATCCCAGCCTTTCCATGATTTCTTTCGGCATCAAATTGTGCGAAGCACCAGAGTCAAACATAGCATTATGTAAAATATACTCGTGCAACCTCAAACTGATATAGAAGGGGGGACCATCATTTTCAGGAGACTCACCATTCAAAGCAGGCCCAAAAATTAATTCCGGCTGATCATCTTCTACATTTACCGTGTCAAGCATTGGATCAATATTCAGAATTTTGGAAATTTGACCTCGGTAGGTGGTGTTTTTCATGATTTCAGTCAATGGAATAGACACTTTCAGCTTTGAAATTTCATTCTCCAAACTAAATGCTGAAACTTTTTCACCTTCTTTGGCCGGAACTTCTCTTCTTTCGACTTTATCCTTCATTATGCTTGGTGGCTGATTTACCTTATCCGCTGAAGATGATTGACTTGCTGGGGGATCAATTATATATTTTCCTTTTGTCTGTGGGGAATCATTTTTTGCTGAAGTATCTTTCTTTTTCTGAATGGGATTTATGGGAACAACTCGGTTTCTTAATTGTCTCTGCTGAGCGGACAAAGCATTGAGATATCCTCTTTGGTACTCCTCCGATTCTTCCTCAAGTGCTGCCTCATTCGATAGGATATAATTCTCATCTTGATGTATGATGGAATTTCGCACAAATTCTTCTTCTTCTGTAATATAGGTAGGCAGATCATCAGGAGTAAAAAAGTGATTTTCCTCTCCTATAGTATCACCTTCATCCTCGGATTCTTGGCTAACAAAATTCTGCTGAAGCAGAGGTTTTACTTGTTGCTGAACTGCTGTTTCTTGTGCCCTAGTTTCACGTTGCTTGATTCTGTATTGTGGCTGCTGTGGACCTCGGAAATTAGGATTACGGATCTGCGGTTCCGGCTTGCTGAGATGAGTATTTTCAAGCAACCTTTCTACCTTGCGAAGGAGCTGATATGATGTAGAAGCTTCTTCTTTGATTGTCACTCGCTTTTCGGCTTTCATCCTTGCTCTCTTATCATTCAAATTCACTTCAACACTAACAACGATTTTCTGCATATCCTCCAAGGTAGGCGGATCTCTATCTCGCAATGAATAAGCCATCTTCGGATCAAAGCCATCCGGGAATTTGAGAAGTGCTGACTTTCTAGATGGCCTTAAATCATCTGAATAGCATTATAAACTGTGTTAAATCTGATAATGTAATCTTGGACCGACTCACCATGATTACGTTTGAGATTGTTGTACTCAACATTGATCTGAAGTGGATCCTTTCTCATTTCCCATCGATCTAGAAACTGCTTCTGAAGTTCTTCCAATGTGAGTATACTTCTAGCTGTCAAACCTCTGAACCATTTCCTTACTTCTCCATCGAATGTTTGTACAAACAAACACATAGTTACATCCTCTTCATCTATCTCATATAGATCAAAGAAAGTTGTCATCTTGTCTATATGCTGCTGAGCAGAAACACCCTGAGGAGTGCCATCAAACATGGAAATTTTACTCTGATAATCAGCTGGCATATCATGCATATTTTGAGGAAGAGCAAATGGAGCAAACCGGGCAGCCATTGCTTTAGGTAGATTGGGTCTAGGAGTAGCAGGTGCAGTAGGTGTAGCTGTAGTATGAGGGGTATAGGGAGGTGTAGGCAGAGGAGAAGCGGTATGTGACGAGGAAGGAGAATTGATTGTTGATTCAGGATGTGCGACTATAGGGGATATAGAAATAAAAGGAGGATTGGTCTGTTCGTGTGGAACTGAAGCCGTGATAGTAGATCCAATATTGCTAGATATAGTTTCTAGGAAATCAGCAAGATTAGTGACTTGGATATCTGTCTGAAGGTGTCTTAGGATGAAATTTTCAACCAATTTATTGTGTCTCTTGATTTCAAGAGCAGCAGCAAAATCAGGGTTGGAACTAGAGAACCAAGTGCATTTTCAGATTTGGTTTTGAACAAGGACAACTCAAAACTCTCGTCAAAATCAATGTCTTCGAGATACTAAAAAACAGTTGGACATGAATGAGATTTGAATATATGTTTAGAATCTGAAGCCAGTTTGGATATCGAGGAACAAATAACCAATCAGCCTGTGAAAACTCTCAACTAATCATCCAAAAGTTCACAGTTTACAAATGAAGTGGGGCAAAATGCAATCGAAGTGGACGTATTCACAAGCTCACGGAGATTGACTGAAGCAACGTTTATCTACTTCCGCTTATGCAAAGCAAAAGTGTTTCGAAGGCTACCTGGCATAACTTCAGGCTCCGTCTAAGACTTATGAAACACACACATCAATCCACAAACAATTTTGTTCTCCCCAGTATGGTCGCCATATGTTAGCGCTCGAATTTGGCCTCAGGCTAAAAAAGACAAAATCCAAGGCAACATCAAACCACTTAGCCTCGTAGCTAGCCCTACGGGGCAGGAGAGGGCTCTCTCCGGGTCTATCTCGGAAAAAGGTCTTCAAAGGGCGGAGATGACCAATAAAGAACATTGATTTTAGGCTAGTAAACTGATTGGGAAAGTTTGATTTTAAATTTTTAAAGTTTTGGTGGAAAACTGAGCACAACAATTTTGGGTGCGGGGATGAGACACAGTTTTTGCAGAGGTCTTTTTGGGGCAAGGTAGGAGATTGTCTTGATGCCTTTGATTTAAGTGAATGGATAGGAATGACCGGTGATGAGATAAAGAGAGCAAGAAACTTTTGAGAGTTCTCTTTAGATAGAGGAAAACATAGATATTAAGCAAACTTAAAGGCAGAGCATATAAATTATGAATTCTACCTTAACACTTCATTTACTTAATGTGTAGAAAGGAGAAGTGGGAAAATGATACACATAACACACTTACAAGTACATGAGAGAAGCACACCATCAACACAAATAACCACAGGAATCCCAAATAGTGCTACAAAACCCTGGTCTTTCCTTTGCCAAAATTGCAAAGATACAAAGTGTAATACAATAGAAGCTTATCCCTCAAGAGTCCAACCATGAAAATGACTAAGAAAATACATAATATAGGCAAGCTAACACCTTTCCTTGCCTCTAGGGGTCGAGTTCATCCTTATAGGAGCCGTTTCAACCAATTCTAAACTGAGCACTAAAATCTAGGCATTCAAAACAACTTGCCTCTATAAGCTAGGAAACCAATTCATTCATTAAATTTTTGACTTTTTATGAATGAATCTTCTAGAAGAGATAAATAAGTGCCATGACATCATTAAATTACATAAATTACATCAAGGAGGATGAAAAATCACTCCAAAAAGTCAAAACTAGTCAAATCTGCGTTTTGCTGAGCTGTAGGTGAAAATCTGGCAAATTTCCCTAATGCGTAGCGCCCCAATTCTCAACACGTAGCGCACCTTTGAGCCAACTTTTGAGGAACTTCCCGACATCCAAATGAGGAAAAAGTAGGCTTGTTGGAAAGGGCTAGATGTATACTTTCCAACCCAAGTGGAATTTCTCAATTTGGTGTCCATTTGCCCCTCAAAAATGCAATCTCCCAAGACTGCTTCCTGTGTGTCCAAAAAGTGGCAGAAAGTCAATTTTTGCATGTTTTTTGACCTTATGAGGGCTCAAAACTTGATGAAATGTCTTGGAAATTGCTGAGAAAATGTAATTTGTCATGAAAAATCCAAAAATGCCGAGTTTTTGAGAAATGGACTTGCCCATCTTCAGGGTAGCGCGCAGCGCGCTACGCGTTGAGGGCAAAAATCTGTTTTTTGACCAAAAAAAATTCAAAAATGACCAAAATTGCTCCAAATTCTCTGAAATTTGAGCTGAAGGTGTGTCATTTAGTGCCATGCTCCTTCAAGGAAGCCTCAGCCAAAATATGAAGGGGATCGGGCCTTTTTCTCTATTTTAGTGCCTTGGCCAACCGTCCTTTGAGTACCTTCATTCTTGCTTTACACACATGCATTCGAGCCCAATAGTGATTCTTCATGTGTCGGAGCATGACTTTTTCCATGTTTGCCTTGGCCAACAACTTTTCCAAATGAGTATTGACCTGGATGAGCATAGCCTCTCGCTCAATGGGTGTCAAATCACTGGGTCTCTTGCGAGCCAAGTTGCGGTCTTCATGGATCCTCCGCAACTCATCAAGAGAGTGTTCATCCTCTAATTGCTTGTTACGCTGCTCTAAATAAGTAATTGTCCAATTTGCCATCTCCAATTTTTGCTGCAACAAGTCATTTTCAGCCCTTATTTGCTGGATGATCTCCTTTGACTCTAGGCTAGGAGAAATGATATCAAGGTCAACAACATCTATGCCTGGAACACCTGATGGCCCCTCATCAAACTTGGGCTGCTTGCCTCTCTCTGGTACCTGTGCTGCTGTCAAAAGCGAGGCCCCTTCCATCTGATGTGGAGATAACACTCGCTGTGCTGATGAATAAGGCGAGACCCCTTCCACCTGATGTGGAGATAACACTCGTTGTACTGATGAAGAAGGCGAGACCCCTTCCACCTGATGTGGAGATAATACTCACCATGCAGATGAAAATAAGACCCTGTGGCCTCTCTGATATGTAACATAAGGAGGAGTGCTGACATGCTCGGGCTCTGGAATGTCAAACTGATGTGAAGGCCCTCCCTCATCACGGACAACCTCAGGAGGTGGCTGTGGCACTGTGAACAAGTCACGAGAAATGAAATCCTCCCATGGAATACCCTGTTGTGCCAACTGATGCATGACCACAATCTTGATCAGTGCATAATGATAGATGCTCTTGTGTTGCTGTGCTGGGCTCTTTCTTTGCACCAAGGGCACCATCCTCTCTATATTTCGGCACATGAAGAATGGAATGTTCATCATTCGTACCCGTGTGAAATGCATCAACAAACGGATATGGTACGAATATAAACGTGAAAATCTACCCTCGCAAGTGAAATAGCGAATGATGATCCTCATCAAAGGTGCATACTCGTCTCTTAAGAATCTGAAGGGAAAAACAGCAGTTAGGTGCCTCATATATACAGGTTTGATATATGGCTCATAATGAAATATGTCCAACTGCTGGCGCTTGTTTCACTCTTCTCCAATATTGGGTATCCCTGTTGCTTGAGAAACAATCTCGGGTGACATTGTGAAGTCCACTCCTGCAAGATTCACATGCCCATTGTGCAAATGTAGGAAAAACAAGCGGACCAATTCCCCGTGGTGTTGAATTTGGGAGATTCTCTCGCAAAATTCATAACATGATTGGTATCGGAAACATGATACTACAAGTGGAAAAGCTTGTAGATAAGCCAAAGAGGTGGGCTCCTCCCTGACATGCTGACCACCTTTACCACCCCTGTGATGCCTCCTTGGCACCTCTACCTCTGGTGTTGATTCACAGTCATCACTTTGCTCATAATCTGTTTCGTTTTCTGACATGGTTTTGGAGGCAAGTGACTGAAAAATAATGCTGACTGTGCACCCAATGAACTGTTGTTTTGACTTGTTTAAATGCTGTTACCAAGGGGACAAACACACATGGGAAATGTTAGGGAAAAGGGAAGATTGAGGGGCTTAGGGAAAACAAATGTGAAAGGAAATTTTAGGAAAGGAACATGGAACAATTGCAATCATAATTTGTGGGATTTTAATGGGAAGTAGGGTTTAGAAAATTTACATAGGGTTTTAGGAATTAGTAGGGTTTAGGGATTTTAATGATTTTTAATAGGGAAATTATATGATTGCATGGAAAAATGTCAAGGAAAATGGTGATGAAAATATGGGGAAAGAGGAATGGAAAATGGATAACCTTGGGCAGCAAATTTCAATGAAACCCTAGCACATTTTCATTTTTAAATTTTGATACAGCAAGGTAGGGTTTTTACTTCATATTAGCATGGCATTTTTTTGCATGTTCATTGCTCATTCATCTTAGCCAAACCAAAATCACCATGGATTAGAGGCCTACCTGAAAAGATTTTGAGAGAGAAGTAGTTTTGGTGGCTTGCTGGCGATTTCCTGAGCAAGAAACCCTACGTGTAGCACGCCCAGCTTGATGCGTAGCACGCCTCCAACGTGTAGCGCCTGAGTTAATTAGCACTGGAAAATGCGCACTGATGCGTAGCGCGCCTGCAACGCGTAGCGCGCTCGCAAGGCGTAGCACGCCTCCTCTGATGCGTAGTGCGCCGCTGTAATTGCCCAATTCGCCCAATGAACTTTGAAATCGACTTGAAAAGTATTCTCTTGAAGTGTTGAGAGGCAAATGAGTTACCAATGAGGAGGGAGGGGATTTTATAGGCTGAATTTTGAATTTATTTTGCCCAAAACCCACTTTATAGTGTTTTTGAAATGACACTTTTTTGAATTAATTGCTGCTGACTTCTAGTTTCCTTTTTTGAAAATAGATTGGTTGAAATGATGATTTCTCTTGAAAATTTTTGTAGGGATAGCTTCGGAGATGTCTTGGCAAAGGAGACCAAGGCTGCATGCCAACTTTCGGAGAATTTGAACTTTTTACAAATTTTTACAAAAATGAGATAATGACCTTTGTCTTCAAAAACAGGGTTTTTGAAAACAAGGTAAAAATTAGTTGTACAATGATAAGAGTTATTAAAATGATGCTTTATGACGGATATCCCTCTGGCCTGCTGGTCCTTTATGACATCTCAAGACAAAGCTTGACTCAATCCTAGACCTAAGACCTTGACATTTAAAACAGGGAAATGACCTTGTGAAGATTTTATTTACTCAAGAAAACATGATCCAGCATTGCCAAACAAGAGGGGAATTGGAGACATAAGCTTCTCCACTAGGGTTATGGCATGCCTAACGGGATGCAACATGATCACACCGATGAGACACCTAATTATGAAATGCAAAGAGTTTTTATCTCTGGTGGAGGGCTACTAGACCGACTCTAACATACCCAACATTCATCTTTGCATGCCTCTCTTACATTTTTTGGTTCAGTGGGGGAGAGCAATGCTAGATAGCTTGAAGCTTCTAAAATGGTCCTTCTTGTCTGTACACCTTCCTCTTTTTGCCCCAAAATTTGAGATTCTGGATGATTCTTCTGAACGTACCTAGATGGAGTCTTTTCTTCTATCCTTATCTGTTCTTCTGGTGCCTCATGGGTTTCTTCTTCATCATGAATCTGATTTGATGTTGATGGATAGTCCTCATCATCTTCGAAATCTTCAGATCTTACCTGCCTAGGAGTGCTTCCTTCTTCATCAACCACTACATCAATAATTTCAAGAATTTTTCCAAGCCTTTTATTGTAACACTTGTATGCTTTGCTGTGGGGAAATTAGTTCTGGTTTGCTTACCAAATTGACATGATTTGCATATTGATTTGTCTGGAATTCTGATGTCAGGTAGATCACGAACTACCAGATACTTGCATGCTTTCCTTATCTGTGAGAAGCTTAGATTCCCTAATCTTCTGTGCCATAGCCAATGTTCATCATTCTTGCTTAGATAGCATCATTGTTGTCCTCCTTTGAGTATATATAAATTATTTGGAGTTATTATGCCTTTGATCACTGTTTCTCCTGTGTTAAGCTCACGAAGAATGCATCCATTTGATCGAAATATTACTTCATTTCCTTGATCACACATTTGACTGACACTTAATAAATTATGCTTTAAGCCATCAATATACATAACATTTCCAGCCTTGACCTTTTATTTCAAAAGAATACAACCTTTACCTTTTATGAGTGCAGGGGTGTCATTTCCAAATGAGACCTTCTTTTCGTTTTCTAAGGCACTATATGACTGAAGTTTATCTTTATCACCTGTCATATGTTTTGAGCATCCACTGTTGATGTACCATTGATTTTCCTGTCCTTCCGCATATAAGGCTATCCCACATCTTTCTGGTAGCGATTCTTTCTTTCTCCATGTTTTGGGACTTAATGAAGCTTGCTCCTTCTAAGTTGTTTGTCGAAACCTACTCTTGCATTCAGAATATTCATGACCGAAGTTGTTACAAATAGAACATTCTATTTCATTTTCAAGAGCAGAAAAGTTGTTGTAGGTTCTTTTCATGATTCCAGTCACACTCCTTTGCTTTTGTGCTTCTCTGGTCATGATGGTCTTGTAGGCCACACATTGAGCTGCTTTATGTCCAAAGTTATGGCAAGAGAAGAATTGGCCATTGAATAAATTCCTGTGATCATCAAACCTTCCATTGTAATCGCCATTCATTCTTGAGGTAAATTGAGAATGATTTACCTGTGGTTGGTTGTAGCTTTTGTTCATCCTTGAAGTAGATTGCCCTCGATTTACTTGGTGATTTCTGTTCATTCTTGAAGTAAATTTTCCTTGATTTACCTGGTGATCTCCATTGGGCCTTTTCTATTGATTGTCAACCTGTTCACTTCTCCTTGCAGCCTCAAGATAACTTTTGGAGGTAGATGGCTTCTGTGCTTGAGATGTTTCTTTGGTGTACCCAAGACCTGTCTTGATTAGAGGAGAACGCTGCACTTTGATAATATCATCTAAGGTTTCAGATCCTTTAGCAAATCTAATATTCAGAGCTTTCATTTTCTCAATGTCCTTTCTAAGTCCCACAATTTCACATTCTAACTTTTCGTTGTGTTTCTCCATTTCAGCGAGTTGGGATGTTAGAGTTTCCATAATCATATTTTTCTCTTCTACGAAAATTTTGAGTTTAGAAATTTCTTCATAAATACTTTCTTCATCTATAGCATCCAAGAAATCATCATCTTCAAAAGCCATCAAAAGTCTATAGTCATTACCTTGTTCATTTTCATTGCTATTTGAAAGTCCATCACTGTCTTCATGTGTATAATAGCTCTTCTTACTTACATTATGTTTTCTGTTCCATCTAACTGGTTCCTTACCTTTGTCGATATTATCTTTATGAGGACACTTTGAAGCATAGTGACCGACTCTTCCACAAGCAAAACATTTGAAAGGTAGCTTACCTCTGAATCTTCCAGAACCCCGTTGAAGGTTCTTGACAAAATTTGATTCTTCCTCTTCTTTCGACATATGTCCGGAATCATCACCTTTTTCTGAGGCTTTGAATGCGGCTTCTCTCTTGTCTGATGGTCCCCCTTTTCCAATTTCGTAAGTGGTTAGGATTCCATGTAGCTATGACATGGTAAGGCTCTGTAGATTTTGTTTTTCTTCTATGGCGGAAACTTTTGATTCAAACTTACAAGACAAAGATCTTAGAGCTTTTTCAGCCAAAACAACTTCTTTTATTTCTTCACCCAAATTTTTCATACAATTGACAATCTCATCTATACGTAGGAAATAGTTAGCCACACTTTCATCATTGTACATTCTGAGATTTTCATATTGAATTCTGAGAGTTTGTAGTTTTGCTCATTTTACCTGTTCATCTCCTTCATAGCTCAGAACGATCTTGTCCCATATTTCTTTTGTAGTTTTGAGCTACATAACCTTGATAAATTCTGATTGAGATAGGCTCCCTAATAGAGTATTGACAGCCTTTGCATTTGTTTCATACTGCTTCTTACCAGTCGTATCTGTAGGAGTTGCTGATGGAAAAGTGTATCCTGTTTTCACAATATCCCAAACTTTTGTACCAAGAGATTGAAGATAAGCAGTGATCCTTACCTTCCAATAGACGAAGTTGCTTCCATCAAAAATCGGTGGCCTGGTTGATGCTTTTCTTTCGTAGTTTCTCATGATGATAGATCTTCCTTCAAGCGATCAAGCTTCTTCAGAAGGACCTGCTCTGATACCAATTGTTGGAAATAATACTGAGACGGGGGGTGAATTAGTATGATCAGATCAATTATTTTTCATTTCACAATTAAATTTGTATACGCTACTTCGGTTAGCAAATACTGCGTATGTACGAAAATTCAGTTAAGGAAACACGCGTATATCAGCAGACTTGTAAGTTAGATCATTCTTCAGATGTTAATCATTAATCTATGCATCAAAGTATATGAACAGTAACCAGGAACACTAAAACAAAACAGGCAATCACACATAAGAACACCAGATATAAGGTGGAAACCCAATGTGGGTGAAAACCACCTGCTACACTGCATCTCTATCTTCTTTCAATTAGAAACTTTTTTTACAATGTTTATGTACTGGTGCAGACATATACCAGTACGCAGGCTTCAACCTGTAGAAGGCTACAACCTTCTCTCGTTCTCTAGTTTCTCTTGGAAGGGAGTTACAACCCCCTTAGCTCTTGTACTAGTTGAGGTACTAGTACATAGGTGCTGACCTACAGAAGGCTTCTACCTTCTCTTTTCTTTCAGGGACCACGTTTCATAATTTTTCAGACTGGATTCATGAATATCAATCAAACATCTAATAGATCTGCAACAACCAATCTTCTTTGCACAAAATACTGAATCAACCAATAACTTCTCAGAATGATTTAACCAGAAAAATAGTACCAGTAACCAGACACTAATTCTGAACCTAGAACACTGCAGCAATAAACAGAGGTAGCTAAAAAATATTTCAAGAGACGTACGCTACTTCACCAATAGAAACTTGCGTACATACACAGCTATGCCAAAACCAACCAGTGTATACGCAATCTTCACTTGCTTAACCTGCGTGTATACGCGCCTCTTCCGTGGCGAACCTACGTACAGATCTATAAAAGATAATTTATCCTCAGACGTCAGTTATACCCAGATTATCAGTTTTATAGATCTAATCATGCGTCGAATATAACAGATCAAAATCACACAATGATACTACTATTCAAGCCTTGAGATCTTGACCCATCAATAGAACTTAACCATCTTGTAATGTTTAGGTTCCTCCTTGATTCAGGTTCAGCTATGTCTCACCAACCAATCACCAATCTTCCAGATCTTGCTCCTCTTCAGATATTCAATGCATAAGTTCATTCCTTGCCAAATGATCTCCTTCCCTTTTTATAGTCTAGGCCTTACTCAAACCATGGTCCAAAACCATAGAGATCCAATACTAGGGACCCAATACTTGGGTTTAATACTTAGAAAGCAATACCAAGGATCAAAAACCATAGGTTAGAATATGTCGGACTAAATACTGTGGACCAACCATAAGATTTCTCACATGTACGTGCTTTTCTTTGCATGAAAGTGCATGCATACGTATACACGCCTTCTGATCGGTAGACCCTGCGTGTATACGCGACTTTGTCAGGATGAACTTGCGTATACCTCATTTTCTTTCATTCTGAGAGCCTGAACTGTGATCTGCCTTTTTGAGTGAGTTGCCATCAAGGACAACACCTGTGCCATAGTGCCAAACCTATGCCATAATGCCAACAGAGGGAGCTTACATACATCCTTTTGTAGGAATGAGTACATTCCTTTATTGGAATAGATATGTGCTTTCTAATTACGAGGGAGAGATAGACACATCATTCTTGTCTTGAGTTGGGAAGATAGAATGGAGGATTTGGTAAGCATCTAGCATCCGATACTATTTGAGGATGTATTAGGGCATCCGAGATAAGAGTAGTTGTTGAGGACCGAAATACTTTGAGGACTGGGAATCCAAAATAAGAATAGTCTTGGTGGAACACACCCTGAGAAATTGGGTGGGGTATGTTCCGAAAGAGACAACGATGAAGGTGTCTATACATCATTGGTCTTGCTAGCATTATGCTAGGATCTTGTGGACAGATAGTGCTGTTAGTCAAGGTCGTGCTATGTGACAATGCTAGTTAATATGATGTTATACAAATGGGTTACCAATCTGACTCTTATTATGAGAAATTCTTTAGATTGAGAATGACCAAGTACCATTATGAATACCTCCATAGTTAAGAGGGAGTGTTGAAAATTAAGTAGGTTCAGTGTTCATAATGACATGTGTAATTGTGATTTTATGTAATTGATGAAAAGAAAAATTAAATTATTATTGTAATCCTTGTCTCATGGGTTTCATGAGCAAAGTATTTTATTCTAGTATGAATCCCATTGTGAGTCCTTAGGATTGGTCATAAAATCAATTCTAGTCTATTTCATGTATGATGGACCCTTCTTGGGCATATTACACTTATGTAAGAGTCAATAAAAATGTCAAGTAGCCCTCCAAGACAAGCACAAGGCATCGCTCCTCAAGTCAACCTCAAATGAATTAGTTAACTCCTCCAAACAGTCATGTCAGCTTATTATAGTGGCAAACCACTATAAATAGGGCCATCTAAATTTCATTTAAACACAGGTTTTTGGTCACCAAGTTTGACGCAGAAACTGCGAAGTACAAAAAAAGAAACAACTGAGATAGGATGGTTGAGAAAGTGCGAGGTTTGCAGTTTAGGTGTAGAAGAAAGAATCGAGAAAGGGTAGCCAAGAAAGTGTGAAGTCTGAAGCCTAAGTGTAGCAGAAAGAACTGAGAAAGGGTAGCCGAAAAAAGTGCGAAGTCTGAAGCTTAGTTGTAGTAGAAGAGAGGCCAAGGTAAAGTCTAGAAGGAAGGCCAAAGGTTTGAAGCTAAAGAAGATAGAAGTGGAAGACGAGCCGAGAAATTCAAGAGAAGTGGCTGACAACATATATTTTGTGTCTCTTGTCTCTTTATGGTTTATGCGTTGGTCTTTGTTTGATGAAGAAGAACACTAATAACCTAAGTAAAAGAAGATCCTAATCTAAAGAAGTAAAAAAAACTCACAAGAAGTTACTAATAGAAGAGAAATAACTTAATTGATATGCCCTAGATTTCTCAACAATAAGGAGAGGGTGTTCTACAAATCAATATTTCATGTACAAGATTGTACATTTATGCTTTTTCCTTTGCAGTTTCTGGACATTTTCTTGAAGTTCCAACAATTATCGCATTTCTTTCTTTTCCTCCTTCACCTTGTTCCATCTAAGTCTCTGGATCATTAGCTCTTTACCCCAATCCTCCTTAAGATTATGAATGATTTTCTTATGTTGATTTAGTGGGCCCGCCCCTCCACCCTCCACCCTGCCCTTTTTGTAACAATAAAGATAATTATCCATTTACTCAATTTTTGTAAATAAAATATTGTTTCTAAGTAATCATTGTTCTCAATTTTAGGCTACATTATTTTGGTTGTTGTTACAACAATGTTTAAATAGATTTTTTTGAATTCTCTTGGGTTTTCATCTTTTTAATCCTCTAGTTGTGCTGCCTCAACAACTAGTTTTTATGTGTCAATATCATCAACAAAAGGTTCCTGTGTACCAACCAATTGGTTCTCCTCAAATTACACTTCCTTAGATATTAGTGATTGTGTGATAAGAACATCGTTGGTAGGGCCTTGTGTACCATCATGTTGGTTTTCCATAGGTTACTTTTCTCTAGCTATTGGTTCTTGTGTGACAACAACATCTTCTACAGGTTCAACTTGTAATACCATATCTTCCTCTTCATATTATGTTTGCACTCTCACTGAGATAACTCTGGCTTTTGTATCTCATCACATGTATAACCATTGTCATTAAGAAGCTCTCCACAAACTTTACATATCAATTTTTAAGTCTTTTCAATTTCAGAGGGGGAGGAAGATACACTCATAATTTCAACAAAGTCGGCTAGAGTTTCTAATATTGAGGGTTTCTTAGTTTGAGTTTTCTCTCTAAATATTGCAAGTTGTTTTCTCAATTCATCACAAGTGATCAATTTGCTAAGACAAGGGGTTGAATTCGGGCTTACCAGAAGGAGAGTTGTCAATCTTCTTTTGCTTGAATTCCTCCTCTTTCTCCTTGTTGGGCTATTCTTTCAGCTCCTCTATATTAGTTGGTGTTCTAGATGATTGAGTAAACGATGTTGTTATAGTAGTCCTAACCCTTTTTTTTGGGGCACTTGCCACCTATCTTTTTTGATTCATTTGTAGGGGTTGTTCCTCTAGAATATGACAAACAACAAATATTGAACTTTTTGATTGTTCACTGGTTATGTCAACTAGTGTGCATTGGAAATATTGCGAGGGAGGGGGGGAATAAATATTTCACTTAATTTTAATTACCTTCAGAGAATTAAATATTGTTTCCACAAATTAAATAAAACAATCAACAACACATTACGTCACATTAAATTTTCAATTGGAAACCCTTCCGGGAGAAAAACCATCGAATGCTTTTAATGTCTTGAAAATTGCATCATCAAGAAGCTCCAACTTCCAAGATTCTCCATCAACCATTCGAAGGAGGCTCCAACCCCATGGGTTTATCAACTCCAAGTGAAAGGATGCACCAACACTCTGATTTTACTAGCTCCAATAGGAATACTGATCCAACACCTTTGTTTTATCAGCTCCAATTGAAAGGATGATCCAACACCTTTGTTTTATTAGCTCCAATTGAAAGGATGGTCCAACATGCTGCAAGCTCCAACTTTCCCTCGCACCCCCTACCACCTTGAAGTGTTTTTAGGCACCACCCTGAGAGAGACTTCAATTTCTGCCACACTAATTATTGAAGAAATTTTTTTTGTAGGGTCTCTTACCAGGAACAATAACCGACTTACAATGATATATAAAAGAAACTTCATTATTTTTTATGCTGATATGTGCTCAAATCACAAGATGGAATTTCAATCAACAAACTTTGTTAAGTTGTCATTGTGCTATTAGAAATGTGTATTGAACACTGTTGAAGGTTTGCTACTACTCTTCTGTCCAAATTTTTGTCACAACATTCCACTAAATATTTCAAATACAGGCTGAACAATTAACAAGGATAAATGATTTGGTGCATACCTTAGTCTTCAGTGAAACCAAGCCGAGACTCTCTTCGACCAATGGTTGGTCAGTAACAAACATAAAACAGTTAGGCTCAAGAAGAGCATGATGGGCAAGAGATGAATCCAATTCAATCTCGTTACCAATCTGGGGAGGGTTAGAAGAAAGCCTCTGATAACCAACATGAAGTTGGGGTTGAGGAACTTCCAGGTTTTCCAGAATTTTGGAAGCTTTATCCATGAGAGGAAAAAGATGAAGAAGATGCTCTCCTTCACATAACCTACAAGGAAATCTAATCTTCCCTTTCTTCTTACCTTCGATGGCCAAGAGCGTAGCATCGACATGATCTCTAGAGGTTGATGAGGATGGTCGATCCGAAATCTAAGACCATACCTCAAAAACTATGGGAATGCCAGGGAAGTCTCGGAGGAAATGGTCACCCTTGCACAACTTACAAGGAAATTTGACCTTCCGTGGGGGACCAAAAGGTTTTTCTACCAGAGGTGCACACAGAGCAATAGTTGCACGGTTGGCCTCTCGCTTATATAACTTCTTCGTCTTCGTCTTCTGCTTCTTCTTCTTAGCCTCCTGGTCACTGGATTTAGAACTTTTACTAGGTGAAGTAGAAGAGGAGGGTGAAGAAATAGGGGAAGAAAGCGAAGGGTGAACCCTAGAATCATCGTGACGTGATTCAAATGAAGGAGAAAACGGAACAAGATTCGAATGCTTGAGACCACCGAAGTTGAAAACAACCAAACAAGTAGACCAATGGTTAACCCAGGAAGGGAAAACGTTTCCATGTAAGGAGCACTAGTATTTCCAAAAGAAGGAAAAGGACCAGGATTCCCATCCGGGGGAAGACCTTGATTGGTAGACTCTAGGAATGTTGCCATTGGACTCGACCTTGATAGGAACACTAATGTTAACCAGGAATATTTCATGGGCAGTTAATTTTATGACACTGAAACCAAATTTTTAGCCTCCTATTACAATAGGTTTCATATTTCATGATTGACAGTGAAAGTGCCAAAAATGTTCATCCTTTCCATGCTGCAAAAGTTCCATTTTTGAAGGATTTCACAGTTAAGGGAAGGCCAAATAGCATAATCTTGGCTTCCCTAGGTTTAAATTGCTTGTTTTAGAAGATAGAGAATAATATTTGTCCAAACTGTTTAATCTTGGCAGATCATTAGATAGGTAGAGAAGCTAGGGTGCTCAACAGCTTAATCTGAACCCCTGGAAGGTATAAGGGTAGATTTAGATAGGAGGATAGCCAATAGAAAAGAAAAAAAGTTGGGTTTGCTAGTCTAAGTGCACCCAAACAAAAAGAAGAAAAAATGTTAGGCTAATTAGGCTGGGTAGGTAGTTTTGAGGTTGCAGAATGAATAAGTGTGATCAATTTTGTATTTCAAAGTGTTATTTTACTTCAGATCACAAGTGCAAGGCAATTTTCCCTTGGAGCAGCTCAAGCGAGGCATGATTAACTTCCCTTTCTTCCTTTCCCCCAAATCATTCACTAACTTCCCCTAAAGATATTAAGATCTGATTAATATCTTCAAAATTCATCATATCCCATAGCATTTTCCTAAGTAAAGATCTGCTTTGCTGAAGGATGCTTATATTTCTTCTACAGGTCCTGTTTCCCCTTTAAAGCCTAAGATTTCTATCCTTAGCGCTTTCTTCATAAAATTCATATTAACTCCTAACTCTATTATGTAAATCCCTCCTTATTTCCCCTTCCCATAATAAAAATATAGTAAAAATCCCCATTATTTACATATCCCCTCCTCTAGTTGAAATATAGCCATAAATAATGCTTGGGAATTACTAAGTTTACTTGAAACTTAGTAAGAACCCTTAGTTTGCTTCTTTAACCATTTTCCTATGCATTCAGACCCCTTCCGATGCATTAACAACCCTTTCCAATGCATTAACAACCCTTTCCAATGCACATAAACCTTCCTCCGATCTCAGTTTCCCTTCTCCGATCATAAAAAATCCTTCAAAGGCATTAAAACCCTTCTCTGATCGTTAAAACCATCCTCCGATCTACCCTGACCCCTCCGACGCCATATCGCTGTCGGAGGTCGCAACAGTGTTGGCCCCCTTATATATATTATGCCCCGATGACAACTCTGCCGATGCGATTATCGCAATCGGCATGTCGCAAAGGTTGTGTCCCCGAATACATGCCTCCACTCCCTTCCTCCGATGCGATATCGCTATCGCATCCGAAGCGATATCGCATCCATTCATTATCGCAAGTCTCCCCTTTATCGCATATATCGATATCGCCGATCGCGCGACAGCCGTCCGATCTGCCCCCAGATCCAACGGTCCACATTGTGTCGCATTGCCCATTTCGCTTCGCCCATCGCATATATGTAAAAGGCTCCGACCCATTGCCCTTCGCCGATGCGATATTCCGACTCATCCTCAGCCGTCCGATCCACTTTCCCAGATCCAACGTCTATTGTTGATATCGGAGCGGCCCCGACGTGCGGGAGTTAGCGTCTGATGGAGGATCATTTTACTGTCGTACGTAGGGACACGTGCCCTGCTTTCATTGCATCGGGCCTCCTCCGACACTTACCGCCCCCGTACAAAAGAAGGTCTGATAAAACCACTTACCACCGTCTGCCTGCGTCCCCACCCTGCCACCGCATCATCGCCCTAGTCAGCTGCCGCGTCATCTTGCCATACCCGGGACCCGCCATGACGTCATGTTGATGTCGTCACAAAAAAAAGCGCACCAAAATGCCGCGAAAAACCAAATTTGCTCCGGACAGCGAGCTCGGCCCCAGCACAGTTATCTTTTTGCAGATCTCCCGTCAGTTTTCAATGTTTTTTCATTTTTGGTAATATTTTGATCGGCCAAGCACCAAAAGAGTTCAGAAGCCCGCGGAAAGCATCACAACAACTATTGTTGCCTTAAAATAGCAGAAAAGGGGCGATTTGACAGTTTGAAGTGTATCAGTGGAAGAATAGAGCCCCGACTCAGGTTAAAGAGTATCAATTAAAAATTCGCAGTGGAAGACTTAAAGCCGAGGCAGATAAGCAATAAAGGGCATCCATCCAAGTCAAAGAAGCAGTAAAAGCCATTTAAAGCTCACCAGAACATATTAATGAGCAGTAAAGACACATGAGAGCAGCGCTTCAGAGCCCAAGACACAGTTATGGAAAAATGGCCAACACAGAGCTCAAAGGACACCTCAAAGCCTCATTTTTGATGCTGCTGCCTCCAGCGCAGCTCAAATAGATATTTTTGCATTTATTTCAGCAGAAATTAGGTTAAACATAGTTATTTCCCCAGATCTTCCCTCAGATCTGTTTTGTAGATATTTTTCTTATAAATACCTCCCCAAACAATGTATTAAGGGTTGGTTGGTTGGTTGATAGGTTAAGTGATTCTAGACTTTTGCTGTAAGCCTAAGAACTTCTATGAACAAAAATTGCTGGAATGTTTGCTTATGAACTGGCTGGTTGTGGTTTTAATGGCTGAAGAGCAAAATATGGAATTCTCGTGCTTCCTCATGGTTCAATAAGTCTTTCTTACCTCTATTTTAATTTTCTATGTGTCTATATCATCTATGTATCATGATCTACATTGTAGAAAGAAAGAATAGCTCAGATGTTATATAACTGTACTCTGTGCTCAATTTCTGTGATTTTTCTATGTTTTCTTCTAAATTAGTCATGGATATGAATACTTTATTGATCATGTTTAAGCTATTTCTCTCATTTCTGAATGCTGTTTAGGAATCCTTCATTGCTCCTACATAGTCTTCATTCACTTTCCCTCTGTTGGCTGAATGAAAGATCCTTCATTGCCTTTCATTCCCTGACCTCCATTTCATCTCATTTCCAGCATTAAAGATTGTTCTATGTGTAGCTATCTTGCTCTGTATTCCTCTCTTCTACCAAAGAAAACACACCCAACAGTTCACATTCATTGACTCCATGCCCAATGGTCTGAACTTCTTACACTTTGCATGCCAACTCTGTCTGAAAACATCAACCATCCCACCAAACTTAAAACAAATCCCTGCACATCATAACTAGCCTAAAATCACCCCAAAACAAAGCTAAATCATAAAGAGGGAGCCCTCTCTGATTGCAGGTAGGCTAGGACCTGCAATCCAAAGATTGGTTTGTGGTTACCTTGGCTGTATTCCCTTAGGAGTCAAAGGGAACAACCTGAGTGATAACATCTTTGGTGACTCCACTGGGGACCTGAATCATTTTGTTTATTACTGCAAATCCAAGTATTTGATCAGTTTGCCTCTTGAATAAAATCCTTAATCTGCTATGAAAAAATCCCAAAAAATCGAAATAATCATAAAAATCTCAAAAAATCTTGTTTCCTAGAGAAAGTCAGCCTTTTCTTCAGGGTTATTATTTCATGTTTAGATCTGATCTGTGACGGTGGACAGGGATCAGACACACCAAAGGTTAAATCATCCACCTGGCGACTCCACATCATTTTTTCAATCAAGACTCCACTGGAGGAACGAACCTGAAAGAGAAAATCTTTAAGTTTCAGAGTGATTCTACAACCAAATAATCCCATTTCAAAGCATTAACAGTAAGACAGGATGACCAGGTTTGTGGAAGATCATTCATTTGAACAAGTTTTAGATGAAGCCAGGGAGTGTAGGTTTTAACCCTGTACAGAAATTACCTGCATACGAATTCTTAAACAAAGAAAATAAACAATGCGAGAGCATAACCCATAAAACACATATGCACAAAGATTTTTCCCTGGATCCCAAAACCGGGACTACCAGCTTGATTTTTCATTATGTTCCTTTCAATGTTACAATACATATTTATACATGCCGAAGCATCCAATACCATGGACCGAAAACCATCGCGTCCAATACCATGGACCGAAAACCATCGCGTCCAAAAAACGTGCAAAAATCATGCACAAAACCATAGGTGGGTTAGCCCAACCTAACATATGGTCCAAAACCAAAATTTTTGGGGCGCTGCCCCGAACCCCATAAAGTGGGGTTACAGGTGCCCTTCAAACCCCCTATTAACTACGTGGAAAGAATATAACACAACCCAACAATCTCCCACTTGTTGTTTTCTTTCCACAGGGGGCCACAAGAGAGCTTAGTCATTTTTTCAGCCCTGAGATTCCCATTGCTTCTCTACACCAAGAGAACTTCTCAGAGCTCACAGATTTTGTCAATGCATTTGCAGTATTCTTCAAAGTGTCCACCTTTACCAGCAACACCTTTCTGTCTTCTATCATATCCCTCACAAAGTGATATTGAACATCAATGTGCTTTGTCTTTGAATGATAAGCAGGGTTCTTTGCCAAGAAAATTGCACTTTGGCTGTCACAGTCTATTCTTATAGCTTCCTTGCTTGCATGAGTGGCTGCCATGTATTATGCCTCTGTAGTTGATAGTGCCACTATAGATTGTTTCTTACTCATCCAACTGACTGCACCTCCAAATAGGTTAAACACATACCCACTTGTAGATCTTCTCTGATCCAGATCTCCAACCCAGTCAGCATCAACAAAGCCATGAATATCCAACACTTTGTCCAATCCTGGTCTTCCTTGGTAGCACAAACCATAATCACTAGTGCCATGCAAATACCTGAAATCCCGCTTCACTGCTGTCCAGTGCTCCTTCCCAGGTTTTGACATAAACCTGCTCAATACTCCCACTGCATGTGCAATGTCTATTCTAGTACAGACCATTGCATACATCAGGCTACCCACTGCACTCGCATATGGAACACGAGACATGTCCTCTTCCTCTTCTTGTGTCTTGGGACACTGTTCAACAGATAACCTCACACCTACAGGAATAGGAACCTTCACCGGTTTACTATCCTGCATATTAAACCTCTGCAGTATTGTCTCGACATACTTCCTCTGGTTTAACCAGAGCTTCCTCTTTGACCGATCTCTTTTAATTTCCATGCCCAAAATATAGTTTGCAGCACCAAGGTCTTTCATGTTGAATTTGGAGGACAATTGGGTCTTCAAATCCTGGATAATTTCTTTGTCATTTCCAACCAGCAACATATCATCCACATACAAGACCAGATAAATAACACGGTCACCAATTAATTTAAAATACAGACAATGATCTGCTTTGCTTCTGGTGAAGCCAAGTCCCCATATAAATGTATCAAATTTCTGATACCACATCCTTGGTGACTGTTTTAACCCATACAGAGACTTCTTTAACTTGCATACCAGTTCTTTCTTACCCTTCACCGCAAAGCCTTTAGGTTTCTTCATGTAGTTTTCCTCTTCCAAATCCCCGTGAAGAAATGATGTCTTCACATCCATCTGTTCTACCTCAAAAGCAAAAGCAGCAGCAACAGATAAAAGTAATCTAATAGAAGTTACCTTGGCAACAGGAGAAAAAATATCACCAAAATCAATTCCCGGCACCTGGGAATAACCTTTTGCTACCAACCGAGCTTTGTATTTCTCCACCTTTCCTTCTGCATTTCTCTTCTTCTTGAACACCCATTTGCTGCCAATGGGTTTCCTTCCAGACGGCAACTCCACCAGATCCCAAGCCTCATTTTTGTGCAAAGATGCCATTTCATCGACCATGGCCTCTTTCAAGAGTTTTCCATCCTCTGAATCCACTGCTTCCTTCACAGTTCTGGGATCATCATCAGTAACAGACAAAGCAAAATTTTAACTGAAAGCAGATGGACTATACCTTTCTGGCTTCCTTCTTTCTCGAACTGATCTTCTCACAATCGGAGTTTGTGGCTCTTCATCTTCTGATTCCTCCTCTGCTGCAGAGTCCGATTCTTCCTCCTTTGGCTCAAACTCTATCTTCTCAGGTTCCTTTGGTTGGACCTCATGTTGAATAACATCTTTTACCTCTCTGAACAACACATCTCGGCTATACACAACCTTCCGTGTGACTAGGTTCCAAAGCTTATAACCCTTTAAACCATCCTTATACCCAATAAAGATGCACTTTTCAGATTTACTATCCAACTTGGTTCGTTTCTCCTTTGGAACATGTACATATGCATCACATCCAAATACCCTTAGATGTGAAAGAGAGGGTTTCTTACCAGTCCATACTTCTTGTGGAGTCTTATCCTCCAACGCTGATAAAGGTGATATGTTGATCAGGTAACATGCAGTATCCACTGCCTCTGCCTAGAATTCCTGTCCTAACCCGACACCACTGAGAATGCTTCTTTCCCTTTCCATCAACGTCCTGTTCATTCTTTCTGTGACTCCATTTTGCTGAGGTGTATATGGAGTATTCTTCTGCCATGCTATACCACACTTCTTACAAAATTCTTCAAATTCCTTGCTGAAAAATTCTCCACCATTATCTGTCCTCAACACCTTTATCTTCTTCTCTGTCTGATTTTCCACCAGAGCCTTAAATTCTTTAAACCTGTCAAAGATTTCAGATTTCTTCTTAAGGAAATATATCCATGTATTCCTTGAGAAGTCATCTATGAATGATACATAGTACACAAACTTACCCAGTGATGGAACCTTCACAGGTCCAAACACATCACTGTGCACAAGCTCTAATATCTGTTTCGTCCTCTTACCACCAGAGGGGAAACTCATGCGATTTTGCTTCCCATACACACAATTTTTACAGAAATCAAAATCCAGAGAGCTATCATTCATACCTTCTACCATACCTTTACCATGAAGTATTCGAAGGCCCTTCTCTCCAATATGTCCAAGCCTTTGATGCCACAACATGGTCTTCTCTCCAGAGACCACTAGATTTTCTACTCCATTTTCAGGAACCATAGAACTATTGCACCCATCAACAACAGTGCTACCTTGCAGCTTGTACAGAGTTCCAATCCGAACTCCCCGCATCACTATCAGTGCTCCTCGAACCGTCTTGCATGTATCTTTCTCGAACACTGTCTTTACACCTGCATCATCCAACTTGCTTACAGAAATCAGATTTCTGGCCAATGCAGGAATATGCAAAACACCCGGAAGTGTTCTAACCCTTCCACCTTGCAACTTCAACTTTACTCTTCCTTGACCAATGATTCTAGCCTTCCTATCATCTCCTAAGAAGACATCACCACCATCGTATTTCTCATACTCACAGAACCACTCTCTATGGGGAGTGACGTGAAAGGATGCACCTGAGTCAATCAACCATGCCTCATGATCTACATGTGTACTTGAAGAAGCCAAGTACACATCCCCACCTTCATCTGAGGTGGTTTTCACCTCTGCAGAAGGAGCATCATCAGATCCCTTTCCTTTATCAGGAGCTTTAGATTTACAATCCCTTCTGAAGTGACCTTCCTTTCCGCATTTCCAGCACACCACCTTTGTAGGTTTTCCTGGAGATTTAGATCTCCCTCTAGATTTAGATCTCCCACTCGATGACTTATTTTTGTTTCTATTCTGGGACTGTCCTCGTACAGACAAGGCATCACCATTCTGGTTGTCCATATTTTTCCGTCTCATTTCCTCCGTCAGCAAGGCTGAGACTATTTCATCAAACTGCAAAGCAGTTGCATTGCTACCTATTGCAATAACCAGATTATCCCACGAATCTGGTAGAGAACACAACAAACTGATGCACTTATCTTCATATGAGATTTTAATATCAACAGATAATAACTGACTTAACACAGTATTAAACGCATTCAGATGCTCTGTCACCGAGTCTCCATCTTTCATCCTTAGGTTATATAGCTTTTTCCGCAGGAACAGTTTATTCACCAGAGACTTAGATTGGTACAAAGTCCCTAACTTGGTCCATAAAGCCTTCGCCGTAGCTTCCCCTGATACATTTAGCAATACTGAATCTGAGACACACAATCGTATTGTGCTCTTTGCCTTCCAATCCAACTTCTTCCATTCTTCATCGGTCACTCTCGATGGTTTAGTACCTGGATCTACCGCGATCCACTGATCTTTATCCACCAACAGATCCTCCATCTTAAGTTTCCACAACTCAAAACTCTGGCCATTGAACTTCTCAATCTCTATCTTTCCACCGCTCGCCATCTTCTTTCACCACCAGAATCGATCTCGCAGATCGCCCACTGAACAGGGTCTACCACAGGCTCGAGCGAAACCCCTCAGCAACAAAGGTGTCCCCTTGAAGCCAAAACAACTCTGATACCAAATGTAGGTTTTAACCCTGTACAGAAAGTACCTGCATACGAATTCTTAAACAAAGAAAATAAACAATGCGAGAGCATAACCCATAAAACACATATGCACATAGATTTTTCCCTGGATCCCAAAACCGAGACTACCAGCTTGATTTTTCATTATGTTCCTTTCAATGTTACAATACATATTTATACATGCCGAAGCATCAAATACCATGGACCGAAAACCATCGCGTCCAAAAAACATGTGCAAAAATCATGCACAAAACCATAGGTGGGTTCGCCCAACCTAACATATGGTCCAAAACCAAAATTTTTCGGGGCGCTGCCTCGGACCCCATAAAGTGGGGTTACAGGTGCCCTTCAAACCCCCTATTAACTACGTGGAAAGAATATAACACAACCCAACAGGGAGGGGTTATCGCAATTGGAGCTTGATGAAGAATTTTTTGGAATAATGTTATTAAAGGTCAAAATAGCAGGGCGCCCGCATAAAATCCATATGTATTTTGTTGATTTAGTTGTTGAAAGATATGAAAATGAAATTGAACTTTTGCATTCTCAAATTCAGTCATATGATTTCAGGATCCTAAAGAATTCTTGCAAAATCTTCCTTCTCCAAGTCATGAGGAAATTGTACTATCTTCTGATTTGCAAATTGAGGATAATCATGCTTTCATGAGAAAGACTGAAAATTCCAAAAAACAAGTTCGGAAGCTGGCTCCAAAGACAAAAAATCGCTCTACCAGATCAAATCCAGACCCAGATCCCCCAGCAATTTTTGCTAATCCCAATTTAATCCCAAATATTCTCAAGAAACAAGAGCGAACAAAAGATATTGCTGATTCAAGCTCTGAAACAGTTTAGCAAAGCTATATTCCAACGCCTTCTATTATTTCCTCTTCCATCCCAGCTGTTCCAGCTGTTCCATTTATCCCTATAAATATGGACCAAGAAGGCCCAGAAGAAGCTATCACACACTATGCTTTCGTTGATCCTATAACAGATTATATGCAGGTTCTTCTCAATTCAAAATCTTTAACATGTTTTTTCTATGAGGATCAAATACATCTGCAGTGGCCTTTCTATGTCACAATTCTTATTATAAGGGCACATGATCAAATTATGCCTCTAATTTCAGTAACTATCAGTCAAGCAGTTCATTTGTTTCTGCAGTTGCTTGATTGGCTTCATTGGCACTTTTGCGTTGTTTAATTCAACCTGGTTTTCAATAAATTAGAGTAGGTAGGTAGGATTTTGGTTTTTTGTTTGGATAGCAACTTGCTGCAGTAGAAGCCCGAAGAGAAGGCCCTAAGCTCCTCAAGTATGCTATCATGTTCATAAATAAAGCAACCAGCAAAGGGAAGTTTTCAATTTACAACAAATAGTTGAAGATAAGGCCATCTGACCTACTATTCTTGACTTTTCACAAGGAAAAGCCATCCCCAAGTGGAGCCACTGTTAGCCTCCTATTACAATAGGTTTCATATTTCATGATTGACAGTGGAAGTGCCAAAAATTTTCATCTTTTCCATGCTGCAAAATTTCCATTTTTGAAGGATTTCACAGTTAAGGGAAGGCCAAACAGCTTAATCTTGGCTTACCTAGGTTTAAATTGCTTGTTTTAGAAGACAGAGAATAATATCTATCCAACTGTTTAATCTTGGCAGATCATTAGTTAGGTAGAGAAGCTAGGGTGCTCAACAGCTTAATCTGAGCCCCTGAAAGGTATAAGGGTAGATTTAGATAGGAGGATAACCAAAAGAAAAGAAGAAAAGCTGGGTTTGTTAGTCTAAGTGCACCCAAACAAAAAGAAGAAAAAATATTAGGCTAAGTAGGCTGGGTAGGTAGTTTTGAGGTTGCAGAATGAATAAGTGTGATCAATTTTGTATTTCAAAGTGTTATTTTACTTCATATCACAAGTGCAAGGCAATTTTCCCTTGGAGCAGCTCAAGCGAGGCATGATTAACTTCCCTTTCTTCCTTTCCCCCAAATCATTCACTAACTTCCCCTAAAGATGTTAAGATCTGCTTAATATCTTTAAAATTCATCATATCCCATAGCATTTGCCTAAGTAAAGATCTGCTTTGCTTAAGGATGATTATATTTCTTCTACAGGTCTTGTTTCCCCTTTAAAGCCTAAGATTTCTATCCTTAGCGCTTTCTTCACAAAATCCATATTAACTCCTAACTCTATTATGTAAATCCCTCCTTATTTCCCCTTCCCATATTAAAAATATAGTAAAAATCCCCATTATTTACATATCCCCTCCTCTGGTTGAAATATAACCATAAATAATGCTTGGGAATTACTAAGTTTACTTGAAACTTAGTAAGAACCCTTAGTTTGCTTCTTTAACCATTTTCCTATGCATTCAGACCCCTTCCGATGCATTAACAACCCTTTCCAATGCACATAAACCTTCCTCTGATCTCAGTTTTCCCTTCTCTGATCATAAAAAATCCTTCAAAGGCATTAAAACCCTTCTCCGATCGTTAAAACCATCCTCCAATCTACCCTGACCCCTTCGACGTGATATTGCTGTCGGAGGTCGCAGCAGTGTTGTCACAAAAAAAAAGCGCGCCAAAATGCCGCGAAAACCCAAATTTGCTCTGGACAGCGAGCTCGGCCCCAACACAATTATCTTTTTGCAGATCTCCCACCAGTTTTCAGTGTTTTTTCCTTTTTGGTAATATTTTGATCGGCCAAGCGCCGAAACAGTTCAGAAGCCCGCGGAAAGCATTGCAACAACTATTGTTGCCTTAAAATAGCAGAAACGGGGCGATTTGATAGTTTGAAGTGTATCAATGGAAGAATAGAGCCCCGACTCAGGTTAAAGAGTATCAGTTAAAAATTCGCAGTGGAAGACTTAAAGCCGAGGCAGATAAGCAATAAAGGGCCTCCATCCAAGTCAAAGAAGCAGTAAAAGCCATTTAAATCTCACCAGAATAGATTAATGAGCAGTAAAGACACATGAGAGCAGCGCTTCAGAGCCCAAGACATAGTTATGGCAAAATGGCCAGCGCAGAGCTCAAATGACACCTCAAAGCCTCATTTTTGATGCTGCTACCTCTAGTGCAGCTCAACTAGATATTTTTTGCATTTATTTCAGCAGAAATTAGGTTAAACATAGTTATTTCCCTAGATATTCCCTCAGATCTGTTTTGTAGATATTTTTCTTATAAATACCTCCCCAAACAATGTATTAAGGGTTGGTTGGTTGGTTGATAGGTTAAGTGATTCTAGACTTGCGCTGTAAGCCTGAGAACTTCTATGAACAAAGATTGCTGGAATGTTTGCTTATGAACTAGCTGGTTGTGGTTTTAACGGCTGAAGAGCAAAATATGGAATTCTCGTGCTTCCTCATGGTTCAATAAGTCTTTCTTACCTATGTTTTCAGTTTCTATGTGTCTATATAATCTATGTATCATGATCTAAGTTGCAAAAAGAAAGAATAGCTCAGATGTTACTTTACTGTACTCTGTGCTCAATTTCTGTGATTTTTCTATGTTTTCTTCTGAATTAGTCATGGATATGAATACTTTCTTGATCATGTTTAAGCTAGTTCTCTCATTTCTGAGTGCTGTTTAGGAATCCTTCATTTCTCCTACATAGTCTTCATTCACTTTCCCTCTGTTGGCTAAATGAAAGATCCTTCATTGCCTTTCATTCCCTAACCTCCATTTCATCTCATTTCCATAATTAAAGATTGTTCTATGTGTAGCTATCCTGCTCTGTATTCCTCTCTTCTACCAAAGAAAACACACCCAGTAGTTCACATTCATTGACTCCATGCCCAATGGTTTTAACTTCTTACACTTTGCATGCCAACTCTGTCTGAAAACATCAACCATCCCACAAAACTTAAAACAAATCCCTGCACATCATAACTAGCCTAAAATCACCCCAAAACAAAGCTAAATAATAAAGAGAGAGCCCTCTCTGATTGCAGGTAGGCTAGGACCTGCAATCCAAATATTGGTTTGTGGTTACCTCGGCCGTATTCCCTTAGGAGTCAAAGGGAACAACCTGAGTGATAACATAAACTATGCCTTTTCATATTTTAAGAGTCGAGAAAAATGACAAAATATGACTCTAGTTGCCTTCGAATGTTTAATGAGCCTGAAAGGACAAGTGCTTAGATGATCCTTTTACTTTTAAAGAGTCTAAAAGGAATGAAAGTGACTGTTCTGGAGTACTAGACAAGAGGTTTACCAGACAAGTCGCAAAACTGCATATACATCTTGGTGATCAAATGAAAGAGAAATGACTAAGGATTTTCTATACGACAGTCAATCTTCCCGAATGCTGTGTTCGGTGCATTACGATTCGTAAGGTGGCAGACTCGACTTCCTATGGATAATAAGATTATAACCTAGTGGGGTCTCCCAATATATACTTGATTGTATGGGGAGCACAAATTCGTACTAGTACCTATTGAATCACAAAAGGAGGAATCACCCAGCCTTAGTGAAAACAATAGTAACTAGGTTTAACAATGCCGGAACATGTCTCTAGACTAGACCTCTAGATATGTAAGTGTTAGGTTCCAATGCGTTTTTAAGTTTATTCAATAGATTTTAACAGTTAATCTTGAATTAAGTCTTGATTTCAAGGCCCTACCGAATGTATTTCAACAATTTTTAGGATGCAACTACAATGAGTAAAACACCATTCCTTTCAATGAAAAACTTCATAAATGAGGGTAAAGAGTTCATTTCCAAGAAAATGAAAACAATAACAAGGAAATGTGAGAACAACAATACATGCAAGCAACCCTATCACTAGGAAACACAATGCATCAATTTCGCTTATCTCGCAACTACTATGACGGAAAATGAAAGATTTGAACTTTGCCTTTTAATTTCTCAATCATGAAAAATTCACTAATGCAAACATGCTTTCACTTTCGTATGCTATATGAACGCAATTTTTTTGATTTTTTGGACTTAATAACAAACAAGAAAATGCAGGCCTGACTGATCAAAACAAATGTAATCTATGTTCTATAGTGAACGGAAATCAAATCAACATGAAAAACTGGTTCGATGACCAATCACTACAGACCAATCAGAAAGAAGACAAGCAGTAAGGGAACAACTTCAAACAAGTCAATAAGATGGTTGTGGACATAGTTTAGAATCTTGGAAGGACAAGCAACCCAAAACAAGTGACTTCTTGACGAAACCTTAAAAGACTTAGGTCACACAGCCCAAAAACCCAAAACTCAGACAAACGGAACCAAGAAGGATATGCCTTAGCAAACACAGTAAAAAACAACCTTGATAAGATGTAAGAGACAACAGAGGACAAGCTACACTGGCCTATTAAGGAGGCAGGGCTGTGAAAAGCAACCCTACAGGAATTGTCGCAGGGGTTAGACTAGCAACATGAGACGAACGCCAAATCGTCGCAGGCACGATGTTAGCAACTGAGCGACGTCGTTGCAAAAGTACACCTGTCTTCGACGATGGTATGATTTCAGGAATCGTCACAGCTATATGATGGGATATCCGCGATGAACAACTTGATCAAAGAGGACAGACGCAACTCGTCGCAGCTGTTAAGAGCTAAATAACGACGATCTTAATTAAGAGGCAAAACAAGGCAAAGTCAGTTGAAAGACACCTGGCTTATCACTCAGACAATGAGGTGGACTACCAGATCTAGTCAAGTGATTCAGAACACTAATGGCTCAGTCCCAAAACAAAGAGACACTATGTAATTTAATAAAAAAAAATCAAGAGAAAAACAAGAGACAACACACAAATCCCCAATGGAGTCGCGAACTTGTGATGTAGGTATAGTTCCATCTGCGGACAGAGGCAACCCCTCTAGCCCTAGAGTGGGTCTATTCACAACAAGACAAAGACAACATCTAATTCCTTGAATAGTTATCATTGAAAGAGCCTACCTTTTACCAGTGTTTTATGAAGCCTTCGTTATGTCGCTTCAGCTATCGTTTTCTTCTCCTTACTAAGCGATTCACCCGAAACAACATAAGAGAATGAAAAAAAACATAATAGAGCACAACAACGAACTATCCACTTATAGAGTCAAGGAACCACAAGCTATCAAATACATTGCATACATGATATAGGAAATAACCATTGATTGTATTAATATAAACAACAGTAAAGCTTACAACCACGCCTTGACATCGCAAGCTTCCTTGAAGGGTTCGATCAATATGTCTCCATAAGCATTCACTCTCAAAGGTCTCCCAGAAGGACTGATGACTCTCTCTCACCCAAAAGCACTAGTATGAGACTAAGGCAATCAAAACAAGGCTTCCTTCTCATAAAACCATTTCACACTATCACTCCACAACCAATTGCTATGCTATTAGCAATCCACACTGTAAGCTATCAATCCAACACCAAGAACTAGCTAACTTGCTCACTACCAAAAAAAATAGCTGATCATAGTCATGGAAGATGATTTTATAAGAGGAGGAGCCTTCATAAATGAGGGAGAGGAGGCTTATCTTCATGGGAGGCTACTCAAAAATCAGAACCACCATCTAAAATGAGGAAAGGCGAACTTCCTTGACCCAACAACCAGTTCTAGAGCCACCCAGAAGCATTCTATTTGAACTAATTCGTCATATCTGGGTCATCACGAGTCAAACACTAAGACTCAGAGACAACATCGAGAGGCCACAGTGTATTCAGAGCTATCGTCACAAGCAAGATATTGATGACTTGTGACGATCCCTAAAATTCGACTATCGCTGAGAACAGATGTACTCTTGCGATGGTGTCACAATGTTCTAGTTCACTCTGGGCCATCATCGCAGACAAAATACTGATGTCCTACAACGATCTTGAAACATAGGTAAAAAGGGTCAACTTCGAGATTAAAGAGCATTGTTAATCTTCTTGAGTGATTTGGAAGATGTGGACACATATTTTGATATATGACACAGAGCAGATGCCATTCTAGGACTTAATTTACCCAAGATCAGGAGATACGGGGTCGGTGACAAATTGTTGTGTAACACTTGGATAGATCTTTCTAACGATATATTGTGCGCATCAAACGGAGATCGCATGCCAAAGTTACGTCCCCGCGAAGTTGATGTACCAATTTACCCAAACAGGGCCCACAGTTTGGCGTTTCATCTTCTAGCGTTAGGTTTTTGGATGTTTAGGGTTTTCCATTGTTTCTCAACAATAAATAGACATTCGAGTCTCATTGTAACACAGTTCAGAGGCATTTAGCCACCACATCTCTTCTCAGAGATAAGCTACCATCACCCTAGCTGGTTTATTTCCATTTTTGTTTGTAAGCATATTTTAGTATTTTACATTAATGAAATGAAGTATTATTTCCGTTGCATCTTTATGTATATGGTTGTCTCTGTATTTTGTTGCATTCCTATTTAAATCCGGATCATTAAGGCCATATAATTCCTTCCTCAACCTGCAAACATAATCCTTTCTATATTTGACTTCAAATAGAAAGGATTTCTCTATATAGACTTGTTCATAAATTGTGCCATTCAGAAATGCAATCTTGACATCCATTTGATGAACGTTCCATACCATCGATGTTGCTAAAGGGACCAATGAACATATAGTTGTATACCTTGTACTTATCTTTCCTTATACTTATAAATACTTCCATCTGCCACATCTTGAATCTTCTAAAGCCATTTAGAAGTCACCACATATTTGTCTTTATGCCTAGGTATGATCTCGCAAACCCGATTCATCATTATCGATTGATACTCTTCATTCATGGCATCCTTCCATTCTTAATGATTGACAACTTATTCAAAGGCGGATGGCTCTACTTCTATTAAATTCTCATATATGTTGCATATCCTAAATATCTTTTAGGCTTCTTACATTCCCTTAATTTTCCTTTAGCTGCTCCATGTCCCTCTGCATCTAATAGAGTAGATTTCAACTAGTTAGGTCTCTTTCTAGTCTCAAGGATAACCATAGGTTGTATGGGTTCACTGGGTCCTTCATCTTCATGATTTTATTCTTATTCCTCCCTAGTACCTTCCTCTTCAAATATAGTAAGTTCTTCATCATGTCCATAATGAGATCTTATGATTTCTTGAATGAAATACTTTTATCAAATATCAAGTCTCGACTAACTTCTATTTAGTGTCCTTCCTTTATGTATATCCTATAGGCCTTAGAATAATTACTGTAGCCAAAAAATGTACCCTTCATGCCTAGAGGATCCAACTTCTTTTTCTTGTCCTTCAGTATGTGAATATAGACAGGACAACCAAAAATCTTGAGATGATCTACACTTGGTTTATTCCTAGTGAATTATTCTCTGAGAGTTATGATATCTAGTGACCAGTGGGGACTTCAATTTTGTATGTATACATTTGTCTTAGTAGCTTCACCCCACAAAAAATTCGGTAAATCTTGATCATGTAACATCTATTTTACACTTTATTCAATGGATCGATTCTTTCATTCTCCAAATCTATTTTTCTCGGGATTATATGGGACTATCAACTCCCTCTTAACCCCAGACTCCTTACAGAAGGCTATCATTTTCTTTGATGTGTATTCCCCTCCATTATCAAACCTTAAAATCTTGATTCTCCTTTCTATAAGGTTTTCTACTTCAACTTTGAATTTTTGAAATTTGATGAATACTTCATCCTTGGATTTCATTAAATAAACCCAAGTTTTCCTTGAATGGCCATCAATGAATGTTACATAGTATAAATGACCTCCAAGAGACTTTGGATCCATAGGACCATAAACATTGGAATTAATGAGATCCAAAATTTCTTTTGACCTTGAATCACTACTTCCGAATGGTCTCTTGGTGATTTTACCCAATGTACATCCCTTGCATACTCTTTCATGATCTTATTTTAGTTCGGGGATTCCATTCATTGTTGAATTTAGGGTTGGTAAGATTTTGTAGTGAAGAGACCAAATCTTCTATGTCAAATTTCACAAGGGATAACCTCAATCTGAACCAAAGCTGGGGCAAGGGGAGGTAACAATTTGTAAAGTCCTCCTTCACAGATCCTAATAAACCTTGCATCTTCTATGATTGATTTTTTACCCCATACTACAACATTTTCTTCTATGAAAGAAATTATGTCCCCCTTATCTTCTAGACATGAAATTGAAAGAATATTCTTGTGCAAAAATGGATCAAATAGGATATTGTTGAGATGAATATTTCCCCCGTTCTCTAGCTCTAGTGAGGTAGATCCAATTCCTCTTATAGGGTATCTCTTGTTTTCACCAAGCTCAATGGAGTAAGAGGACTTTTCTCTTGACAATTGTTTTGGTTTCTTGTGTTTCCCAGTCATATGCCTTGATGCTCCACTTTTGATTACCCATATATTCTCATCTTGAAAGGTGCTAGTGAGTGTTGAGAACAGTCCTATGTCCTGTGTAGATGTCTTGGTCTCTTATTAAGCTAAAATAAGAGTTACCATACTTTTGTGATGAACTTATTAAGATGAATTGATACCTTCATACACTTCTTTAGGAACTTCTTCAATGTAGTGGAGATATTCATTATGCCCTTACCCAACCTGAGCTATGATATCGTGTTGAGAAATCTACAGGGCATGAGTTAAGATGATTTCTCTTTATATGATAATTTCTTGTGATATATTTTTACTTTTTCTTATTTATTATTTTCTTCTCTTATTGTTATGTTCATTCTTATCATCAAATAACTACCAAAACAAGAATAAAAATATTACACAAGAACATAGGATATAGGCTGCAAGTCAGGGCCAAAACCTCTCCACCCAAGAGGAAAACCTGTAAATCTCTTCTCTTCTTATAGATTCTTCAATTGAAAAATTCCAAGACCTCTAGAACAAGACCAATAGCCTTCCAAGACCAAGTCTGACCTCTCAAGATGATGTGCTTCCTTTGTCGAAGTCAAACCCAGTCAAATCTCTTACAACAACACAACTTCAACCCCCAGCTTCATAATTTTTGCCTCTAATGCAGGTTTGAAATTTTTAGCCCCTTCCAACTTCTACTACAACCATACATTTGAGAAAAATTTATCCTTCCAAGGCCTCCCAACAACTTCACTTGCCTTGCTTCCTTGTCCAATGCTATTAAGTTACCTATTAGTCTCTTGTTCCAACAACTTTAATCCTCTTCCAACAGATAGATAATTTTGACCTTGAAGCAACAAACCCTAGCTGTTGGGCGCGGGATCCCCCAAGGCAAGTTTTTGGGCTTAAAGCCCAAATTTTGAGTAAGTCTGATGTAAAGACTCCGCGATTTGTGGGCGTGGAGTGCAAAGTTGTAATTGAGTCATAGGGTTTTCCGCCCTCACTTTTGTAATGTAATGTCGGCTTGATGTATAAATAGAGTGAGGCTCTAAGTTGTAAAGAGACATCATGAAATCTAAGAATGATGATGAATTGAGTCTAAGTTGAAGTGTAGTGTCGAGTCTTTTAGGTCATATAGTAGGAGAAGGCTCTGTATCTGAGTGTGCAGAGGCCTAGTAGTTCGCAGCTGAGTGCGCAGACCCCTGTAGTTGAGTGTGTATGGTGAGTCAAGTCTGTAACCTTAGGAGAAATAATAAAGAGAAGTTTCTTATCATTATGTGTATCTTTTTCCTATTTTATGCATTGAAGTATATTGGGTATGAATTGTAAGTTTACTATTTATTTGCTACGCGAACTTATATGAATGTGTTGAATAAGTGAATATAAAATAATTGTTTACGCGAAGTTAACTAATAGTTATAAATTGATAAGTAATATCCGCAGTGTAACTTGGGGAAACAGTGCATATCGCTGCCTTAGCAGCGCGAAAGCATCTCAACCCCTGGTTAGGGCTGTGCGAAGGTGATTATATAGATCGCAAAGGCATTGCAGGACAGGAAAGTGCACGAAGTGACTTGTGCGAAGACATTCTTAGTTGGACTAAGTCGACCCCTCAGACATCTCAAGGGTGCGGAAACTTGGTTCCAACACCCCCCCATACTACTTTGGATGAGACCTCAGTCCGCACTCTACGGGCTGTTGCCGAAAGGGCCAGTAGTACAGGGATTTTTTTGGCTAATTAACTCCAAACCTAGGTCAGGCCCCATAAGGCCAACATAGGGTTCTGTTGTCGGGACCTATATATGCATAGAGATATATGATGTCGTATCATTGGAATCCAACTAAGAAGTAAATCGAAGGCTAGTTGGACAAAAGAATTCACGAGTTTGCGGCGCAGGAGAACAAGAATCCATGACTGACAAAAGAAGAGTGGTTAGACTACTACCTGTACACAGAGATCCACGAAAGTTTCTTCACGTCTTTCCCTATTGAGTTGTATGAGTGGATCGCAAAGCTAGCAGATAGCCAGGGAAGGTGGAAGCTTGACAGTCCTATTGTGTGGACCCCTAAAATGTTGTGCATATTGGAAGCATCGGAGGATAAAATCGTGTGTGTTGTTGATCACCGGCTCGATCAGATTAGAGGAGAATTCATTACTGAGTTCATGGTAGACACTTCAGTCAGCTATAGCAAGGCATAGCGATGCTTTCTCAAAGGACCGCGAGGTAAGTACATTAAGTCTATGAACACTTGGATTAAAATGTTGTTGTGCGAAAAATGGATTATGCAGTTACATTGATGTTTGTGGCTATGTGAATTTGGAGAATTTACAGAAACGAAGAAAGCGCGGGATTAGAGACTAGCCCCTTGATTTCACCTCCATGTGGGGACAAGGAAGAGCTCGCGAGGGTCTCTCCACGAAGTGAGATCCATTTGATAAGGCAAAGGATTCCGCGTATACCACCTCCAGTTTCACCGCCATCACCTCCATCTTCACCTGTACCACCTCCGCCACCACCGCGTTTTAATATGGCAAGATCGATAAAGTTGCATGTGTTTAAATGATTAGGAAATGAAGATCTAGACCAGTTTTGGTTCGTTGTAAAGGCCGTATGGGAAGCATAGGGAGTTACAGATGATAATATCAAGAAAGCGACATTGGTTAGCGCTCTGCAAGATCGCGCGCTGACCTGGTACATTAAGCACTCAAGTGATCATCCGAATGCGCGAATCACGACTATCTAAGCTACACTAACTAGGGAGTTTAGTAGGCCGAAGTCAGAGGCGCAGTCGATCATTGGGTTTAAAAAGATCGCGATGCTACTAGGTGAGACTCCTTGGGAGCTGGATTAGAGGCTAAAGTGCATGATTCACGAAGCTAACATGACTCTAACGGACGGACAACACCACAAATGGTTTGTAGCATCACTATCACCTCATTTAAGGAACATGCTATCACAACAGAGGTTAACAACTCAGGCAAAAGCTTTAGAGATCGCGATGAGGCTGCATGAGACCCCAATATAAGATCCTGACTTGGAAGTTCAACAAATCCATGCACAGTTGAAAAACTTGTTCCTTGAGATGTAGAGTCTGAAACATGATAGGACAACTAGACTGGAAGTGTGCGAAGAGGTGTGGTGCATAAAATGTAAGGCACAGGGTCATGGTAAGGACCACTGCCTAGTGTTCGAAAATTACCTCGTGAGATGAGGATCGATGCTGGTAAGGCCGGAAGTGCAAGCAGGACTGAGTGTGGTGCCTGCTTTGTGGTGTGAGATTTGTCAAATAGGAGGAAAGCATGCTACGGATAACTATCATCTGTTACAGAACTACACACCCAATTCGTAACAATTGTTCTGTAATTTCTGTAGATCGGTGGGACACGATAAGCGCACATGTAGAAGTTATGAGTTAATGATGGATAGAACCCCCACCTACAGGGTTTAGGCCGAAACATGGCCCCTAGACCAGGGTACAGGGATGGTGCGAACGAGATTCCAGGGGCGCGGACGAGACTAAGGTGGAGGAGGACTTAGAAGAGGTTGTGGATAGCTGATATGCTACAATTGCAGAGGGCCAGGGCATCATGCTGGCGGTTGTATGAATCCGACACATCAATCATGTCTGTAATGTACCTTGTTTGATCACGAGACGAAAGATTGTCCTATGTTGATAGCTAGGATACGCAACAAGGGAGTGCTACCACCTCCCCTGACCCAGAATCTGCAGACGATGAGGTCAGAGCTGCACGAGGACGATCCAAACGTGAATATTGTGCTTCGAAGTGGAATTATGATGGGAGATGATAAAGGAAAACAAGCAGCAGATGGTACTTAGGTTCACAAAGCTCCGACAAAGGAAGGGGAGTTTGATTTGGAGTGCACTTGAGAAACCTTTATGGAAGATAAGAAGAGATTTGATGATGCCTCCACTTCAGGAAGCAAAGACAAACTGGAGCTACAAATCGACCCATCGATGCTCACGATGTTCCTGGAAACATGTATCAAGCTACTGCGCGACAGAAAGGCTGTAAAGGATTGCAGGAACTCATTAACAGATGCACTGGGACTGCGCCAGTAGAACCATGCGTAGTCTGGAAGATTGGAAAGCATAAGACTAGGACGGGAGAGAGATGAGGTTAACCGCGCAGATTGGAGAATGTGAGATGGACCAAGCAATTATGGATTTAGGATTGGACGTGAATGTTCTGCCAAAGCAAACATGGGAGTGCATGGGGAGGCCTAAGCTGCAGTGGTCTTCTATTCAGCTATGCATGGCGAACCAACAAAAGATAATACCCCTCGGGTGATTGCAGGGAATCACAGTGGATATTGAAGGAGCGAGCACGCTAGCAGACTTTGAGGTGATAGAGATTGTTGATGACAACAATCCCTACCCCACGCTCTTAGGAATCGATTGGGCCACTCACATGAATGGGGTGATTAACTTGAAGAAGCGTAAGATGATTTTTGAGAAGAAGTCTTTGCGCGTAGTGATACCTTTGGACCCTGCTGAGGGATCGCACTACACTAAGCCAGTGCACGACTATGAAAGTGACGATGATTTGGACTGCATCTACAAAATAACCGCGTGAGAGAAAGACTGGGTAAATCCCACCGCGGATGGACGAATTTCATGGGAGCGCGAAAGATCCTGTACTTCAGATTCGGACGAAGAAATAGGGAGATGGCAGAATCGGTTACAGAAGGTAACCACACTGAATTGTGACATGATGACAAGATCGTTGCACTTTGTATCAATGGAAATGAGAGATTTACCTACTTATGATGGTTTATGTGAGGTAGATTCATTCTTGGACCGATTTGAAAGGTAGGTGCCAGAAAAACAACGTTTCCAGGCCTTAAATTGGGTACTGCGTGCTACGTCCACGAGGTGGTGGGGTACGCATAAAGGAAGCTTTGAATACTGGCCACATGCAGAAGGATGATGTGCACACGGTTTGGGAAACATATAGGGAGATTGACAGATAAATACAATGGTCGGGATGGTCCGCATGCACATCTGTCCAGGTGGGCACAAGCATATGGTAAACAATCTGCACAGATGCACATGAACTTCACGATGGGAAATATGGTCAATAAGTGTGTGTTGGGGGGGGAAATGCACGAATGGCTCCTCAAGCTAGAACGATATAGTGTGGAGAGAACAAGTGTGAAGAAGGTTATCCACGCAAAAGCCTTTAACGAAGTGTGCGAAGCACTGAACAAGGTATGTAATGCACAGCAAAGTGACTGGGACCTACGTGTACCAGCAGTCCTATGGGCTTATAAGACGACGTGCAAGAAAGTAATGGGACAAACGCCTTCTAGGCTGGTTTATGAAGCGAACGTTGTAATGCCGATGAAGTATATCATGCCTAGTCTGCGTATAGCAGCACATGCGGATATGACGGATCGCGACGCCTTGAAAGAAGGGATCACACAGTTGGAAGAGATTGGAGAAGATTGCTTGGGACCTGATGAAGAGGTCCAACAGGGTGATCTTAGGCTCCAAGAACTCATGAATGAAAAAGTTTGCTTGAGGAAGAAAAGCGCCATGGTGGAAGAAGAAGTCAAGAAGCTGGAGGAAGGAATAAAAAGGGATTTTCTTGATAAAAAGACTGTGCTGATAAAACAGGATGCACACGATTACGTTGATAAATTTGGAGACTACTGCCCAGAGTTGATGAGTTTGATGCCTTTGATTGGACCACATATTACCAAGGGTATCACTGATGGTGGCACGATGCAGATGGTAAAGTGCGCGATGCAGGTATTGAAGTTAAAAGACGAAATCTTCCCCAGAAAAGTAAATGATATTTGGTTGAAGCCATATACAAGCGGCGTGACCACCTGACTAGCTGTGGGAAGCATAGTCTTAGTGCTCCAAGTAGTTGAAAGGAGGTGTGGATTATAAACTACCTTCCCGAGAACTACGTGAGGAAAGGGCTGCGCGCAAGAGCGAAGTATCACAGGGTCCACGACAACGCATGGGTAGTTGCGCTGCCACGCGGGTTAGCTGGAAAGTGACCGTTATAGTCACTATTCATGATGTGATGCTTGGTTTGAGACAAAATGGAGCGGGTGACAGGCAGTTAAGGAAAACTTTATGGACGATATTTGGGAAAATTTTCTGCCAAGGGAGCATTAATGGAGTGGATTTGAGGGGAACGGTCGAATTGAAATTCAAAAGGCACTATAAAATGCAAAGGGATGCCCAGAAAGAAACACTTGGTCATTTAAGAATTGAGTTGTCGTACGCCCTAAATATTTTGAACCAATACCCGTTTGAACTGTTGAGAGCATTGTTTGAGTACCCAATTGCGCAGTTGAGATATTTTTGGAAAGCTAGATGGTAGCGTCCGGAGAAGCCAGGGAAACCAGAGAAATAATCGCCGAAGAGGCCGCGCAGTTCATGGTAGTGGAAGATGCCCTTGAGAGCATTAGGATAGTCACGGAAATCCCTAAATCACCGTGCATGCCGAGACCTAAGAAGGATAAGTTGCCTATGATTCTGGTGCACATGTCCCATAAAAACCTACTACACACTAAACTGAACATGGAAGAAAAGGGGAAAGAAGTTAATTTGGAAACCGATGAGGAGGAGGAAGACCTTGAGGATATCCTGATAGAAGAGGATGAGGACAAAGACATGGAGGAAGAAACTGAGGGTGCGGACCCTCTAACCAGGTTGCCCACGTATGTCCCTCCGTGGAAGGGAAAGGAAAAGGTGCCCAAGGACCTGGATGAGAGCAAGAGCTCTCTGCAGACCCCATTGCTACCAGACGATAAAGGAGCGCACTTGGTATGGGTGCCAAGTTTGAAGTTCGAATATTGGGATCAAGCTGACTACAAGAAATTACCTCACTTGGAAACCACGCAGCTCATGCGACCGAAGAAAAACACCGCAGCGGGAGTCATCAAATTGGAGAAACACAAGTGGTTGCATGGAGTTGAAAAGGCAGGGTTGTTGAACCTGCTCTGGGTGCCGCATTACCATCATGCCCCAGTGACTATCTTCGTCATCAGGCAACTACTATGCATGGTGCATGATGGGTGTTTATGGTTGGATGAGCCCATCCCATCACGGACCACCTAATCCATAGGATTAATCGTCTCCCTTGTAAAGCGGAAGACCCAACAAACATTTCAGAGGGTAAAAGTAGTGATTTGGCCATCGCAGAGGCCATGAAAAAGAAATATAAGCTGGAGAAGAAAAAGAGGGGCTACGTGATCTCCGGTATCAACAGCAATGTAGTTCGAGTTGTGACTCAGATACTGGCGGGCAAAGTCATGCAGAAGAGCCACGTGGATGAGGTGCCCGCGCTGGTGGTTTCTCTTGCCGAGCAGTGTGTGGAGGGGGTCCAGTTTAACTGGTCCGAATACTTGTGCAAGGAGTTCCTGGAGAATTTTCGTGAGGCACAGGAACAGGGGAAAACCTTCCACTATGCATGGCTTCTGCTGTCCATAGTGCTAGTGGCTTGGGAATTGCCTGAGGACAGCCAGTTCCCCATAATTGCGAAGGGTATCCTGGAGGCATTGAAGTACGCTTCGTTGTGGGCCACTAAAGACGTGCAGAGGATCCACGACAGTAAAATATTCTGGGTGTTAATGGATATGAACATCAGAATGGGGATTAACCGTAAGCCGCGATTATCGCCCACTATCTATAATAGTTTACAAAGCTTCGCGGAGTTCAAAGCTTCTTGGAATGAGTTGCCATACTTGGCCACGAATGATGTTATCTTCGATGTACTTGAGTTGTGGTTGCTGGAGAGCCACACTCCAAACATCTCTACCGTAGAAGCAGACAAGTCTGGTACATAGAAAAAGAAGGAGGAGGCAAAAATGCGAGTGGCGCAGTTGTCAGAGAAGAGAAGAAATGAGGTAGCAACAACAAAGGCACAAGAGGTGCAGGAAGTTGCGAAGGCAGTAGAAAAATAGCAGAAGGTCACAACAGAAGTGTAGAAGGCAGCAAAGAAGGAGCGTGAGGGCTGGAAGTTGCCTTCGCCTAAGCAAGAACAAGAGATGAAACACAGACAGAGGAGGGTGGCGCAGACCATAAACATCATCGACACAGTTGAAGCACCAGCGCTCGAGAGAGTAGGTGGGGTCGCGGAAAAAGTTGAAAGCGTCTAAGACTTCTTTCGACCCGATCTCCCTCATTGAGGGAGATCTGTATGATATAGGGGAGATGGTGCACGACGTCACCATGGAGGTCCTCCAGTAGTTCGTGGAGAAGAATAGAGAAAACGAGGCCAACAAGTCTACAATCAGTGCATTGAAGAGAGTAGGGATCAACATGGTTGTGCTCCCATGGGAGACGCTCTATGTCCTGCAAGATGGAGTTAGTGTAGAACTGTGGGCTAAGGAGGGTCGCGCGCTACAAGTATTGAGCGAACAAAGAATCAACATGGAGTAGTTGAGCTTGCAGCACGACGAGGTAGTCGTGCAGCATCGGCAGATGGTGCAAGCGGTTGAAGCAGTGTGTTAGATGGTCCCTGAGTTGGTCATCCCAGCAGAGGCGCACATCCAAAGGTTAGCAATAAGGGTGCACAAGGCGTGAGAAGAGATGGCTAAGGTTCAACTAAAGCTGAACCTTCAGATAGCAGAGTTGCGGTTGAAGGCACAACCTTCAACTCCTATAGAGGTGAGGGAACAACGTGCAACCCCATCACAATGGGCATAGAATAGATCAGTAGTGTAGTGAAGGACTGCACCAAAATGTTGGAAGAGTCGTTCGAGGTCCTCACCGCTCTACAGGAGGACTCGAACATACAGGGCTTGGAAATAGAGGCATGTGAGCTGCAACAACAGTATGATGATATAAAAGGGACCGCGTAGATGGTGGCCCTTTCACAAAGGCTCGCACGGATGCAACAGGAAAAAGTGCTTAAGGAGCAGGTAGACACGATGCGACACAAAGAAACGGTTCTGAAGGCATGCGTGCAATCATGGATCGACAATGCCTTCATCATCACATCAACAATTGAAGGCAAGCTCAAGAAGATGTAGGGGACATAGGAGCATATGCATGGGACACAAGAGCAGATACAGGGAAGTAGTTTGGGGTCTGTAAACAACGTGTCTAGGAGATACAACATGAAACTACTTAGTGCGCTATCGACCTTGCAGCAGTTCGAGCAGAGTTTGGAGGTGTTTGCACGAAGATCTACACATCGATAGAGTGACTTGAGGGCGAGTCATGATGTTTGTGTTGGGGGCCTGTTGGGCATGGGATCCACCAAGGCACGTTTTTGGGCTTAAAGCCCAAATTTTGAGTAAGTCCAATGTAAAGACTCCATGATTTTTGGGCGCGGAGCACGAAGTCGTAATTGTCATAGGGGTGTCCTCCCTCACTTTTGTAATGTAATGTCAACTTGAGAATTCTACCCATGGTCCGCGGACCATGGGATTGTATAAATAGAGTGAGGCTCTAAGTTGTAAAGAGACATCATGAAATATAAGAATGATGATGAATTGAGTCTAAGTTGAAGTGTAGAATCAATTTTTTGGGCCGTAGAGTAGGAGAAGGCTCTGCAACTGAGTGCGCAGACGCCTAGTAGTTTGCAGCTGAGTGCGCATGGTGAGTCGAGTTTGTAACCGCAAGAGAAATAATAAAGAGAAGTTTCTTATCATTTTGTGTATCTTTTTACTGTTTTATGCATTGAAGTATATTGGGTATGAATTTCAAGTTTACTGTTTATTTTCTGCATGAACTTATATGAATGTGTTGAATAAGTGAATATGGAATAAGTACCTATTTACGCGAAGTTAACTAATAGTTATAAGAAGATAAGTAAGATCCGCGGTGTAACTTGGGGAAATAGCGCAGATCGTTGCCTTAGCAGTGGCCCCTGGTTAGGGCTATGTGAAGGTGATTATACAGATCGTGAAGGCATCACAGGATAGGAAAGTGTGCAAAGTGACTTGCACAAAGACATTTCTAGTTGGACTAAGTCAACCTCTCAGACATCTCAAGGGTGCAGAAACTTGGTTCCAACATCCCCCCATATTGCTTCGGGTGAGATCTAAGTCTACGCTCCGCGGGATGTTTCCGAAAGGGCCAGTAGTACATGGATTTGTTTGGCTAATTAACTCCGAACCTAGGTCAGGCCCCATCAAGCCAACAATAGCCTTCCTTCTTCACAGGTGTGAGAGAGAATTAGCCAAGAAACTTCTTTTATTCATCCTTCTTCTTTGCTATCCTTCTTGCGCTTCTCCTTTGCTTGCATGAGTGAGAAGTGGATATGCCCCAAGGAGGTTGGGTTCCCTCATTTATATAGGATTCTTAAGGTGACATGAATCCTCAAAATAGGTTGAATTCTTAGCTTCAATGTTGACTTGGCCTTGAAGGGTATTTTAACACTTTTAAATGCAAAAAAATTATTTTTACAAGTTACAATGTGCCCAAAGGAGTCTTCAACTTATGACAATAACTCTTTTGACTTCTTGACTTAGGAAAAACCCTAAAAACACTCTATGGGTGCTTGACCTCTAAAATAAAAGACCTTGAGCATGAAACCCATGTTAAAAAATAACAATAATATTTTTTCTTTCATTTTAAAAAATACAAGAATCAAAAGTACATTTCATATTTATGAAGATTGAACCTAGTTAGACATTTTTGAACATAAGAAGTGCATCAACATAGTCAGTATGTGAAAGTTATGCCACTCAGTAGTTGACCTTCCTGTTTTCACACCCATAATTTCAAGGATGCCATGTCAACTCCCATTATTAATGGAAAAGGGGCTAGCCACGTGATTATGATGTAAAAGACTCTAGAAGAGTCTATATTGTAATTTTAATTAAGATTTGAGATAATCAAACTTAACCACTAGTAGGCTATCAGGCTATGTTAAAAATTGGGCCACTAGGTGGAAGAGGCATTCAATTATTTTGAGTACATTTGCTCCTTATCTGAGAAAAAAAAGCTAAGAGGGATAGGAGGTAGAGAACACAAAGAGGATCTATGCACTGTAGCAGCCCATGGGCCACAAACCATATTTCTTTGTACTCACATCCATATTTCCAGATAGAGAAAGAGACCAGAGCAACCTCACCCTCCAGTTGGGATTTTTTCAAGAAAGGGTTTCCCATAGCATATATTGTGTCTAATGTGTGTGTCATTTTTTATTTTATTTTTCCATACTCTATTTTATGCACAAGTTTTATTTGCGTGCATACACTATTTATAGTGAAATCTATAGATCTAGAAATCTAAGAAAATTGTAATAGTGTAGAATTTCAATTTTTAAATATAATATTATCTGATCTATTGTGACGAATTATCCAGTGGAATATCCACGACAGTTTACAAATTGGGTTCATTATTTTCCAGACTTGATTCTTGGTAGTCCAAATTATGTCCATCTATACCTCCCAATCCTTTCAATAGGTCCTGATATTAATATTTTGTTGATGCAGATGATTTATATATTCTTCGACTTGCCTCTGAGGCAAAGGGTTCACGAGATTATGTATCCTAAATATTTTCTTCCAACACAGATGAATCTTGAGATTACATCCTCTGAGGAATATTTCCAGTATTAGATAATTTATGGGATTTTGTTTCTTGAGAATTATTTCTTGGGGTAAGTGATTATGCTTCTAATTTTGAGATCGGTTCTTGAATAAATGTTACATGTACTAAGTATTGTTTTTTCCTTCTTCCACATCACCTTCTTCTTCAACGGTTATTATTTTTGGGGGCACCATGTTTTTATTCTTCTCTATTCATCCAACTTATGTGTTCTGAGCCTTTATGAGGCTGAGCCCACTTCAGTTTGTCGAATAGGTTCTTACTGCCCTGTCACATCAAAGTTATGAAAACTTCTAATGCAATCTATTTCAACAATGTATCTAGAAAAAAGACAATGCTAGTTATGATTGTGAACCTTTAATAACCTCCCATAAATGGTGCCAAAATGTTGGGTGAATTAATTGTCATAGTAAAAAAAAATCAATTTCTCACACATAAATTATCAACCAGGGTAAGTCTGTTTATTTCAAGGTTATCACAATTAGTAAGGATCGATCTAGGAATAACTATGATGACACAAGAGAAATCTGTATTAAATATTATGCAAATTAAGTTAACCAACAATAATGATAGTATATCAACAAGAATCTTGTAACAATGATGAATTGAAATTATAACAAGAAATAAAATACAATAAGCTACAAGTGAATTAAAACAAAACAACTACACTACCTATAAAACACAACGATCCTTGTTAAAGAGTAGGGCCCTTCCTCCTTAGTAGGGAGTTCGTAAATCACAAATCATAGGCTATCACAACAAAGAATAAACCACAAACCCATAAAATATTGCATTAGCTCTGAGAAATGAAATACAAGATGCACAATTATGAAAAATATGGTGCCACCACCCGCACAAGGAAGAGGGTTTATCATATAGGCTTCCCTCCTATCTAGTCTTGTACCAAAATAAGAGATGAAATCTCAGGTTGTTTAAAATAAGAGTCTTTTCTTAACAGATTACAAAAGGTTACTAGAAATAAAAGTAATGCCATAATGGTGCCTCATTTTTTCGAGTAACTAAAATGGAGGATCATAACTATTATAACCGATTTGGATGATTTATTAAGAGAGGTCAAATCCTTATTGACACAATGATCTTGGTTGACTTGGCGAAGTAGCAGTTTCCATATCAGCTCTTGAAAATGGCACTGAGAAGACATAGTGTACATCATCATGAAAACTAGTAGCAGTGTTGGTAGAATAACAATAGAGCATAGGTGGAACGTAGACCTAACAAGACCCATTGATAGCTCATCTGGTGGTGAATGCATGTTGTGTCCGAACAAGACCTTGGTTCGAGTCTCAACATGATCAAGCTTGAATTTTTTTATGATGGAGCCCTAGTGCGTTCGACATAACCCCAATATGCTGAAATTATGGTGGTTAGTGGTCAGAAATATTGTGTGGAATTCCTCATTGGGAATATAATAAACATTTTAAATGCTTGGTTTGAATCCCAACGATGAGCCCAATTGGTAGTGGATTTATATTGTGAGCATTGAGACCTTGGTTTGAGTCCTAATGGTGTTTATATATATACAAAATAGGTGCATTATGTTGAACCTTTAGTTAAACGTTGATTGAAAAATTGTAGAACCGATGCTAGAAATTGGTCATTTTATCTAATGCACCTAGAAAATAGATTTTTGTAGAACCTTTAATTTTTTATATAGTTTCATATGGTTGTTATGAGTTTTCAGAGTCAATACTGGTCCAAATTGGATTCCAAAAGAAGTTGGGTGATCAAGGCTTAAAGATGGATGTAACCAGATGTGTGTGATGCATTTTTTACATTTATTTGATGGCTAGAATCTCTTGTGTATGTTTGAGGGTCTATGAGAATATTTTAGTGGTTTTGGATATATGGTAAAAATATGTTCCGATAAGGGGTTTGAAGGACCAGATTAATTAATTGCTTAGAGAAGAGAATGGGCAGCAGTATGAAAACCAGTGACAATGATTGACATGCCCATAATTGCATAGATTGTAGTGGTAAAGGTTCTAGGTGATTGTCATTCTAGTAGTTGTAGGTTTTGGCAGTGATAGGGATTACGAGTTACAAATTGTGGTATTATTTTTTATTCAGTTATTTAGGATGATAGTGAATCCAATTTGAAAATGATATGAAATAAAGATCCGTAAGGAGTTGAATAAGGAGGTTGCAACCTCAATCTTGTTGGAGCCTAGAGCATGTTGGAGCCCGTTCATTATAGAGGTTAGGGATTCAATAATGTTGGAGCCTATAGTAGGTTGGATCCCACTCATTATCAAGGTTGGATCCTAGAGAGAGTTGGAGTTTGTTCATTATCGAGGTTTGTGCCTCAATCAAGTTGTAGCCTATAATGAGCAGCTATTTGCATATTTTTGAGGTTGGTGCATCATTCAAGTTGTACCCTACCACAATTGGTAGCATGCATTTGTTGAGGGTAGTTTCCTCCAATAGGTCATCGCCTACAAATTTATGTAATGAATTGTAGATAAATAAAAATAAGTGTTAACACCAGAAAATCATACACACATTTGTACAATCCAAAAGATGCCCAAAGTCGTCCGGCATAATGTATAGGCGAAGGTTTACTAGCTGAAGAAATTATGAAAGGTCGAAAATTTAAATTCTTCAAAGGTCTCATATGAAAAATTAAACTGCACGACCTATCTAAATGTAAAAATTACAACTGCACAACTTTTACTTTGAAATTTGTGTGGTCGAAGAAAAATTTGACTCAGCGATTCAGGACCACTTCCCACACTTGGTAGATGATACTCCTTGACATGCTATTGCCACAGACAACTGAATTTGAATCACCCTGAAGATATGCAACCCTCAAAGGGATATTCTCGTCCTATTCATGAGTCATTTTCATTCATGAGGCAAGAGAGAGAAGAGGGATTCAAAAAAATTCTATATAGTAAGGCAATTGTAGAACCAAAAGGAAGCCAATGTTATGTTGGAAAAATTTCTCTAAAGAAATCCTACATTTCATTGTTGAGAAGAAGTTAAGAGTTAGTATGTTGGCCAAATTTCTTCTAAGAAATCCATCATTCTAGTGGAAGAAGAGTTCACCATTGAGAGAGTCTTCATACTTCTTTGATAGAGAGGAGAAGCTTGCAAAGATATTGAGGAAAGGAACCTCCTTCCTAAGGATTTTTTAGCAACATAGCTCAGATAATTCTCTTCAAGTGGTTAGTATTCATCTATTGTATTTATCTTCTACTACCAGTATTCAATAAAGGTATCCTTTTTCCATTACTTTGTTGACTTGTTTGCTTCATTAAGCATTATTTATGTGTTTATCTCTTTGTTTTTAGTTTATGTTTGTATATGCGTTGTTTTCACCATTTTCAATGCTTTGTTTCTTCATGCTTGTCCACTAAAAACAACAAAACTATCTATATTTATTTGTAGGGAACAACCAACCACGAAGGAGGTTTATTTTGGTACCCCATTGCTACAAAAACACTACTACAAATTTGGCGACTCCACTAGTTTCTTTTCTTTAGTCTAACAATTGTGTTTGCAAGACCTTCTCTCTGCATTATCACTTTACTGTGCGTTCAACACCTCTATGGAATTTTTTCTGGACCTATTGTTGGCCAAAAATCTTGGTTGTTCAAACTTTTTTGTCATCCATGCATCTTTTGTTTAAATAGACTTGCAGACGCGTCTGTGCGCCGGAAACTCGTGCGGTTTATAGAGAGCATAAAAACATTATAATTTTTTCTCTTCCTAGGTGATTGGCAACCTTTAGTGAATTTCCTTCACCTATTCAATTTTTTTTCCAGTTAGTTCAAATTGCTTAGTTTCTTTACTAATCACAATTAGTAGAGTAATTATATTATATTTTCTTTTTTACATTTCTCACATAGCTTAATTAGTAAAGGAATAAGTGGCCCATTATCCACATATTATTTGTTTTCACGCAATGAACAATTAAAAAAATAGTGTAATTAGGAGGATATTGAAAAGGATCATCGCATATCCACATATTATTACACTTTGTATGTCCACTCTCCCACTTGCACACACATTACACATCACACAGTAATCTTCTATAAGCTTTGTCCAAAAAGGCATCCAGTTTCTAGAGATTTTTGACTTAGTTTATATTTTCTTACATTCTCACACGCTTAGAAAAGCAAGAATCCTAAAAAAAACCATAACTTTAACGAACTAAAATTTCCCCGCAAGGGCCACAAAATAATTTATAGCTCAAGTTAGGACCATTGGTGGTAGGCATCCTATAAGCTGCCATGGTCATGTTACATCTTTGAAACATAGGAGTATACTTTTTAGGGTGCTTAAAATCCTTCATCATCCCATAGAAAAAATACTCGAGCATGCCATAGACCCGAATCAGAGGGGGTTCAACTTAGGTCTAATGTGTGTAGTACTAGTTTGGGCTACCATACCCATCTAGTGCTTGGTCCTAATAGCTAAATACCAAGAAGCTAAAGACTCAACTGCTCACATTGGATGAAGGTATCTTAGTGGCCAAAATCTAGGGCATCCTTTCCTTATAGGTGGAGGTGCGGGAAGCACTAAAGCCTCATTCATTATCTTGGTTGATTCTTTGACTGTTGGAAAGCATCGCCTGCTCTATCGGGACATTTCCCCAATACCCATCATAAGATATCTCCACAAGGGCCAGTTACTTTGATAATGGTAAGGACAAATAAGTCTTCATAGGATTTTTTATCATGTGCAAAAACAAACGAAACCATTTTTTTTAATTGATCACATAGTCTAAGTTAAAGGGAAAGTAATCATTTTATTTTCTCTTTGTGTTATGTATGTGATTTACTTGCTTTGATATTTAGCTCCATCCCTCAATCACAAAACGTAACACACACTTTGTTAGAAACCATAGGGGACCCCATGGCTCCCCATTTCTCTAGACATTTTCAAAACCTCCCCTCATTACCGATAGGTGTGCCAGGTCTATCGCCATTTAGGTGTAGAAGACACCACACAACCACTATTAAAGGATCTTCCTTTATCGATGCAAATTTTCTTGGGAACCTTCCCCATAAAAGCACCCTTTCACTACCCCACAAGGGACCCCACATTTCTATACAACCAACTCAGAAAATAGAAGAAAAGATAGATCAATGCCTTCGAAATCAACATCTTCGAGGGGGAAACCTCCTTTACATTACACAAATGAACAATTTTTGGATGATACAAAATGAAAAAACCTCCTTTCTATATATAGGAGTCTAAGGGGTCACAATATAGTCAAAACCGACATAACAATAATAATATAAGGGAACAAAAATAACGATAGTGGGCTTCTATGGGAAACAATAATAAAAAAATGGGGACAATAGGGGCACAACAATAACAGTAAGGGCTACAATGACAATAGTAATGGGGTAATCACTAGTATTCTAGGGACATAACATGTCCATCTCCTTGAAAAAAGTGTTGTCCTCAATGCTTGAGTAGTTCTAGATGCTTCTGTATGAAATTCTCACCCTCCCATGTGGAATCTTCAACGGGTAAGTTCTTCCACTTGATGAGATACTCTGAAATAGATCGATTCCATAGTTGTCGAGTTCTTGTTTCTATGAATGCTTCAGGTTCTAATATGATTTTTCCTTCCTCGTCAAGTTCTAGAAATATTGTTTGAACTGGGAGTTTTTCACCTATAACCTTCTTTAAGCATGAAACATGGAAAATTGGGTGCACTCGGGAAGCTGCAAGAAGCTCCAATTTGTATGCCGCAATACCACTATTTTGCAACACCTTGTACGGACCATAATAGTTTGGTGATAATTTATTATCCTTCTTAACTTTCTTGAGGGACATTTGTTTATATGGTTGTAGTTGTAGGAACACCCAGTCACCTACATCAAAAATTCTTTCACTGCGATGTTGATATGCCTGTTGTTTCATTCTATTTTGCGTCAAAGTGAGGTTAGCCTTTAAGAGTTGGAGAACCTGTTGTTGATGCTCGATGTGATATTCCACTACTTGAACCTTAGAATTTTCTCTTAAATATGATGTGATGGACGGTGGATGATATCCATAAAGTGCCATTTTTGTTGTACTATGGAAGGAAGTGTTATACCACCATTCAGCCAGAGACAACCATTTGACCCATTATGTTTGTTTATCAGATACAAAGAAACAAAGATATCCTTCCAAACATTTGTTTACTATCTTCATTTTCCCATCAGATTGAGGATGGTAAGTTAAGCTATGAGATAACTGAGTACTAAAACAAGAAAATAATTTTGTCCAAAAATTTCTAGTGAAAATGGGTTCTTTGTCGCTTACAATAATCTTTGGGTTTCCATGAATATTTTGAATTGTTTCCATAAATGCAGTGTAAACTATACTTTCTTTAAATGGATGTGATAATGCACAAAAGTATTCATACTTGGTAAGTATGTCAACTACCACCATGATGACACTCTTTCCTTCGGACTTGGGTAAACCTGTGATAAAATCCATTCAAACCACCTCCCAACATCACTCCCGACATTTAGATTAGTACAATTATGGGTCATAAAACCTTAATTTGGTCATTACATGCCCTAGACAAGTCATATCATTGAATGCTTCCTTCCATGAAAGTTTCCTGACCTGAAGCCTTACTGAAATGCCTTCTTGAGGCACTAGCACAGCCTTGGTCAAAGATATATGGACTGCAGAGTAGGCAGGCCCATTTTGGCCTACCCTGTAGTGCACTTAGGTCCTCTTTGACCTATGTTGGGCGAGATTGAGCGAAATTTGCATAGGGTTTTGGGAATATTCCTTGATTCTAGATGATTCTAGAAGGATCCCATCTCTTATCTCCTCCTATGAGCTCGAAATTGGATAGGCTAAGGATCCATTAACCTCCTATCCTCTCATCCCTTTCTCCATGGAAACTAACTCCAAGTTTGGAAGGCCATTCAATACCCTCATTTATGGCAAAACCACCTCCATTTCATATAAATTGAGCACTCATCATAGTGATCAGGGGGATAGAATCTGAAGTTTGTAAGGAAATTCTGTTGGTTTGAGAATTGAGTTCATGTAAAGCAATGTTATGTTTTTTAAAATCTGTGGAAAAACCTATTATCATTTTTTTTTTGGAAAACCAATGTTTCGGACTAGCTTAGTGAGTCCATCATCAAGGCAATGTGATCTGCATTTTGAGAAGGGAGAGCGTGAAAGCATGTAGAAATTAATAGTTTATTGAGATAAATATATGATGTGAGCTTAATTAATTAATATAAATTTATTATTCATTAATTAATTAATTTTTATTATTTATTTATTTATTTTTATTTTTTTAATTTTAATTATTTTATTTTATTTTTATTTTTTATTTTACTCTACCAACCTGTATGGTCTCTCTCTTTAACACTAATGTTATGTTGTTGGATTGGTGTGTTTTTGATGTGGCGAGGGTTGGATTGAAGCTAGAGGAGTGGCACAGGATCGAACTGTATTGGGTGATACTCTTCCTTCTATATTAATAAAGAGTTTACTCCTTTTCTCATATTATTTTTCATATCTATGATGATTATGTATTTCATTGTCTTCAATTCCATTGGATTATAGTAGATAGATCATGTATGCGTTGATTGTTTATTGTTTCTGTTTCTCTTGATACAGGTACCAATTGAGCGGTTTTAGTTCAAGTGGGTGTGACGGGAGCGATTCAAAGGGGATTAAGGAAGCGAAAGACTACAAGTAAGTTCCTTCATCTCATCTATCTACTATAGAAAAAGGTTAAACTACTTTCTTTCTGTTGTTCTAGGTGTAGCTACCCACCTAGGGAAAATGTTTTATCCGTAGATGCAAATTCCATATAAAAAATTGTGCATTTAGTTTCCTTTTGTTCATCTAAACATTAAGGGAAATGAAAAGAAAAAATTGCATTATGCATTTAGAGGTTTGTGTGTGCTTGTAGAAATAGTATAGGGAAAGTTGCATTAGATCTTCTCTATGCTCTTTGATTAAAGATTTTGATTGCTCTATCCCTTTTAGTTAAGGTTTTCATTGTTCAAATCAAATGAAAAGAATGTTTCTCATCATAGTTTCATTCTAGGAATTTCAAAAACATCACACGGTGAAACTGAAAGACAAAATCTTAAACAAGATCAACTTAAAAGTTATCTCAATTAACCTAATGGAGCATTGTAACTTAATGCATAACATTTAGAGGTTCTAGGCTAGAGACGTGTTCCGACATCGTTAAACATAGAAGCTTTCATTAATTGTCTGCGATACGAGTGTGATACCTCATTCCACGTACGTAAGTATATCATAGCTTGTCCATGTACCTACGGGTACATAGAGTGGTGTTATAGTACGAAAAGTATAAAGCAAGTCTCTCATTGTGCGGTTTCGCATTAGACAATGCTAACATGGATTGGGCATCCACGTACTTTTGGGGATATATGGGAGGAATACATTAGGTTGCTATCCATCCATAGATAACCGAGTCAACTGCCTTGTACATTGTGATACACTGAACACAACATTTGGGGAGATTGTCTGTGTGTATGTTAAGTCCTTGGTTTACTAAGGCAATATATTGCAGTTCACAGTTACTTGGTAATCCTTTTGCCTAGATTATCCCTCTTTTGTTTTGTTATGTTATTTTGATTAAAATAAAATTAATTAACTGCAGATAACATCCTCCACGTCACTTAGTTGATCTTAGGTTGAGACATATGGCAACAACTCCGAAGTCCACCGATCAAGGAATTCCTTTTGATGGGAATCCTAGTCCTTTTCCTCTTTTCGAAAATATTAGTGCTCCTTATATGGTTACATTGTCCCTTCCAGGACTTACCATCGTCTTTCCAGTATGGTTGTTCTCAACCTCCTTGGCCCTGCAACTGAATATTCCTACAACTGGACAAAATCAACCTCCAGTTGATCCTAAAGTTGACCCTTTACCTTCTTCATCGGTTGTTTCTTCCTCCCCTTCTTCCTCTTCGCCTGGTGAAAGTATTGACACTAGTAACTAGGTGGATAAGAAGAAGAAGAAAGGGAAGAAGAAAAATAAGAAGAAAATTCAGTAGTGGGGCAACCAAGAAACCATTGATTCGAATGAAACTTCTGATGAGAAACCGTCTAATAAGCCTCAAAAACATCGATATCCTTACAAACTTTATATGGGATATCATCTTCTTCGAAATTCGTCTAGTATTCCTCAGATCTTAGAAGAATGGTCTTCTCGTTCACATCATCCTGTGTCATCAACTTTTGGAGATCATGCTGGTGACACACCATCAACTAGTGGCAGTGAAGTTCATGGAAACAAGGGTAAAGTTAAGTTTTCCTGTAGGATATGTGAAGGGAATTACCCCATTCACATTTGTCCCTATCTGGAACAAGCCCAAAAAGTGTTTGATAACTATCCTGCTTCTCCGTAGTGACTTCCATTTGGTTACAGGTGACTCTCCCTTAATCCTTCAGTAGTTGATGAAGTGACTAACCCAAATCAATTGTCAGTCAAACCCACTCTCTCTGAATGTGAATCCCATGAGTCTATACCTGACCAATCACAGGTCGAGGAAACAGTTGACCCGATTTCACCTTCAGTTAATCGTACCTTTCCCGTAGAGAGTGAGTATGACACCACTCAAGTTCTTTTCCTTTCTTCAGATTCCAATGAGCTTGGAGGTAACCCTCCTATTCCATCAAGATAGAAGGAAAATGATCCTCTTCTCATAACTCAAGGGGGTAATTCTCTCGTTCTTATGGTACCCCCTCCAAGTAGTCTGGTCACTTCCTTTGATTGGAATCGACTGGAAAGATGTCGTCTTCCTTCTTATGTGCCTTTCTAGATCATAGTACATGTTCATAATATGATTGTATCTGACACTATTATAGATAAAGGTGCACTGGTGAGTATCCTTTCCTTCATTGCTTGGCAAGCGCTCGGTTTGCCGTCACTTGTTCCTGTTACCCAGAATATGTTGGCTTTTAACAGAGGAACAAGTTAACCATTAGGGATCCTTCCTCACTTGCTTATTACTTTGGGAGAAAAAATTATTTATCTCTATGTGATGGTAGTCCCAGGCCCTTTAGATTACAATTTACTTCTTATGTGAGACTATGTTTATGACATGGGATCTATTGTTTCAACACTCTTTTGAGTGATGTGTTTCCCGCATGAAGGCAGACTTATCACCATGACCAGCTTTCATTTCACTGTCCAAATATTGTTCCATTCAACCATCTTCCCTAAATGGTCCTTTTGTCCCAATGGTATCTTCCCCACCACGGGTCAATTCTGTGGCAACCTGTTCCATGCCTACATCAACTGATGATCAATTCCATGATGTTGTGCATTATGTACTAGGGGCATTAGAACCAAATCTCTCTAATGGATTCTTAGCCTATCCAATTTCGATCTCATAGGAGGAGATAAGAGATGGGATCCTTCTAGAATCATCTAGAATCAAGGAATATTCCCAGAACCCTATGCAAATTTCTCTCAATCTCTCCTAGCGCGGGTCAAAGAGGACCTAAGTGCACTGCAGCGCAGGCCAGAATGTCTCATATTGTTGTTCATATCTATGATGATTATGTGTTTGAATGTCTTCGATTCCATTGGATTATAGTAGATAGATCATGTATTCTTTGATCATTTGTTGTTTCTGTTTCTCTTGATACAAGTGCCAATTGAGCGAGTTTAGTTCAAGTGGGAGTGATGGGAGAGATTCAAAGGAGATTAAAGAAGTGAAAGACTACAAGTAAGTTCCTTCATCTCATCTTACGCAGGGTTACCCCTGCAAACCCAGAATCTTCATAAACTGTGCATATACAAAATGCATCTTCAATGACTGCCTCAAATAACACTCAAGCTAGGCAATTTCAACATTCCCAATTGCGGAAGCTATCTTTTAACTCATGGCTATCAAAACCAATCAGCCCAAAATTTAAAATCTTATGCTGAAGCTTTATCACTTAACAATGATTATAAAATCTATGAAATACTCATCTTAGGATTTTAAATCAACTATTCGAAAAAAACCAATACCATTCGTTTTTACCATTCAAAGCTCCAATTATCAATGTAATACCACCCAACACAGCCATACAATCTTGTACTGATCACATTCAATCAAATTCTGTTGAATTCAATTTTGAATTGAGCTCCGCTCATAATTCGAACCTCTGCCTTGAAGATCTGAATCGATTTTTAGATATTGATTCAAACAAATGTATGGATTGCATCAATTTGTATGGATTAAAATAAATAGAGTCTCTTTGCACAATTTATATGCAGCAATCAGATGCTGTGAAGCACTTACGCCCCTCAATAAAGACTAGGCTTCATCGAACCTTTCACAGAGAGTTAAAAGTATGAAAATCATAATCAAAGAGTGGATTAAGGTGTTTGATTTAACATAGGTACATATTATCTGTTGTTATACCTAGGAGATATGAATCGATTTAATCGATCTCAATTGACCTCAATAAATGGATTTCAACACATATTCATACTGACCTGTCATGTATCAACTGCAGCGCGTAATTATATTTCTTCTTCACCTTTAAATTACACCACCATGATTCCATCAACTTGCAAAGGTGCTGAAACACAATATTTCATCATGGGTGATTACACTTCCTGCTCTTCGAACTCTGTAACTCCCAGAATTTTTCAGATCATACATTCGAATGACAACGTTCAAAACTTTCAGATGCGGTTAAAGGCGTTCAAGACAGAAACCTTTACATGGCATATATAATTTCAAAGGAACAACATCCTCTGTCAACCAGTGTTTGACCAATTCCATATACAGGAATTCTTCTTTCATGAAATCGATTCATGATGATCGATTTACCAATTTCACAATTATAATTTAAGCATTGTCTCCATAAAAAAAAAACCCAATTTCACTAACCCTATTGAAACTCTCAATGATTCTGAACCGGTTTTGTAAATATTGACAATTGAATCTCCTCTACTTGCACACATCGATTCACCCAATGCCTTACGTTCTAATTTGAATGTTGTTCCTATTTCAAAACAGTTAAAAAAAAACGTTCCATCTCACATGTGAAACACAACTCTTCGATGCTATTCATTTCAGTCAACGTACCATACATTCGCATCCCATACCATCACTAAGTCGATCCATCATTACCAGTCCAAATTCTGGTACCTCATCACAACAGTTTAATTTGATTTCACCAAAGTGAGTGCGCCTTGACGAATTCGAAGTCGATATACAAAAATACACATTACTCAATGAATTAAACACAAAATTCTGAAACACTTCCACATTAACAATGAAAATACTTACAACCTTTTCTTCGTGCCAAGTATTCAACGTTCATGGCCCTTACAATTTGCCAGAGGCTTACAGCCTTGGCTGTTCAAAACCTACTCTCCATCACTCTCACTATTCAAGTCTCTTTTCCTCACAAAAACCACTCATATTTATACACAAATAATGCATTTAATTCACTCCAAAAGTCTCTCCACCCAATCCTCAACTACATCTATATTTTAGGTGTGGACTCACCAAAGTCCCATACATAGTATTCCTAATCCCAAATTTGGCTCCTAATCTATTTCTCTCATATCCTTTTAATTAATACAAGAATATTTACAAAATCCTCACTTATATAATTTATCTAACAATAAAATAATAAAAATGTCACACCCCCTTTATTTACATCATTAAAATGAAAATTGGCCTTGATGCTCCTGCATCAAACTCCAAAGGTTGAAATTTAACATGATCGCCTGATCATGTGTTCGGATCTGTGTATGCCTGGATCCCATATTTTGTGCTGCAACTTTCCACTTATCGCTGCTTCTCTTTGTTGTTCTTCTCCAGGTTTTCCCACTTTATGCTGCATCGCCCCACTGACTAGGCTTTCACAATTTTCTGTTGTCTTTCTTTTGCTGCTTCTCCTTTGTTTTACTGCTGCTGGCCTCTTCTGGGATACTTTCATCATCAGTCTTCTGATGCTTTCAATCTCTTGGTCCAATAAATCTCCCGGCTGTTGATTTCTTGCTGTCTGCTGAGCTAAGACGGCTTGCTCAGTTTTTACTCTCTCTATCTGTACTGTCACTTGCTGACTTCTTGCTTCTATGCTTGTTTCTGTTCTGACTGCCACCCGATCATCCATTCCCTCTTGTCTTCTGGAACAGAAAACTTCTTCTCCCTTCATTTGACTGCTCAACTGATTCAAATGTTCTTCAGTACCAATACCTGCATTCACAAAACACTTGTTAAGATAAAAATCATAAGGCCTCAATGCCTTACTTCCCATTGCCAGTATTTCAGTATGCTGATCCCAATCATTCTTGAGACTATCACTTAGTCTCTCCTCAGCATCATCTTCTCCGAGAATGCCTCTGTGTTCTGGTTCATAAAAATGAACCTCTTTATTTTCATTCATCTCTGTCTTTATATTCTGAACACTTATCTTCTGTACTTCTAGTCTCTGCTCTAGAACACTTAGCTCATGCCATAAACCTATCATCTCCTTTGAGAAACTTTCTGTGCAATCTTCAATACTTTCACAAGCCAAGCTCTCTGTTGTCACCATCTCATCATCTGTTATCAGAACATAATTCTGATTCTCAACTCCTGCAATAAACTCAGTTATCTGTCCATCACTTAATAAAAACAATTTGTCATTATCAACATTTATAACAAATTGATCATCATCATGTATCATCCCTGCATTCATACACAACTTGTCAGTTTGAAAACTACAAGTTTCAACAGTTTCAACTGTTGGTTCATATACCAGCTCCTCAAGCTGATCCTTTTCTTTATTCACAAAAACTTCCTGTGTTGTAATAGCAAAAGCATCACTGCTTTCTTCTTCAAAGTACTTATCTCCTGAAAGATTCTTTTCCATGCTTGTGACAGCTTCACAAGATTGCGCATCCTCCTCAACACCTGTAATCACATCACAATTGTCAGCTATACAAACACAAGAGTTCACATTATCCAGCTGATCTGGATCTACCCAATAACTCAAGAAATCACCAATGATCTCCTCCTCCGTTTCATCAATGGAAACCTCCTCTTCCAACTCAGCTGCTCTGAGTTGCATACATCTCAACTGTACATCTATCATCTGCTCGAACTTCCTCTGGCAATACTTCACACAATTTTCCATACCTTCACCAGCTCTTGACCAATCATCAGCTGGTCCTTCTCTTTCTTCACCAATATTTCGATTAGACTCCTCTGTCTTCATTTCCTCCTGAGATCTTGCTATCTCAGCATTGATCTGAACAGTGTTCAGATTCAAATCTTCTTGAACAAACTCTAAAGCTTGCTCATCTCCCTGTACTGTACCTGCAAACATACACAACTCATTAGTTTTAGAACTACAAGACTTTCCAGTCTTGACTGCTCCCTCCAGCACTTCCCTTTGAAAAAATCTGCGTGTGGAATTTTCAAATTCCAACTCTGGCTCAAGAACTCTAAGTCCTTTCTTTAATAAGGCAATCACACTTTGCCTCAACTTCACCTGCAATTGTCGCCAAATCACTCTCTTTCCCTTCAGTGGAAAGATCCATTTTCTATTCTGGTTTTCCTGCTCTTGCAGCCATTCTTCCAGTACCTGCAATTGTACCTTTATTACTGCAATCTCTCTTTCTCGGACCTCATCAGTCATCTCACCTCTGTGGCATTCCTCTGAACCTCTTCTCTGATCCTCCATGATCATCTTCTCCATGAGTTTCTCACTCACCATGAGTTGCACTAGCCTCTACGACAACAATCTCCCTTGCTGCCCCTTACCTCACCAAGCTCTCCTCACTCAGTCTTTTGGTAAGTACTGGTTCACTGCCTCTGGAACCTCTTGAGCACTCCTCTGCTCTCTCTAGGCTATCTCTTCAACTCACTTCCTCTTCAGGACACTGCAACTGTCCTCCTTATCCAGCCTTCAACTGAATCTCAGGTTCACTGCCATCATCTTGTCTGCAACCATAAACTTCAATCATAAATTTCAAATCAAAAAATCATCTCACCTTTAAGATCTTGCACGATCTTGTCTCCATTCACTTCTGCCATCCTGTTCACTGCATTTGTGTAGCTTGCATATCAAATTTAAAACTCTGATCTTCCTTTCAATCATTCATCATACATTCAAAGAAACACACTTTAGTTTTCAGCAAAACCTTCTGTCTTCATTCAGAAAACAAACACCTTTTCAATTTCAACAGAGCCAAGCTCTGATACCAAAAATGACGCAGGGTTACCCCTACAAACCCAGAATCTTCATAAAAACTGTGCATATACAAAATGCATCTTCAATGACTACCTCAAATAACACTCAATCTAGGCAATTTCAAAATTCCCAATTGCGGAAGCTATCTTTTAACTCATGGCTATCAAAACCAATGAGCCCAAAATTTAGAATCTTATGCTGAAGCTTTATTACTTAACAATGATTATAAAATCTATGAAATACTCATCTTAGGATTTTAAATCAACTATTCGAAAAAAACCAATACCATTCGTTTTTACCATTCAAAGCTCCAATTATCAATGTAATACCACCCAACACAGCCATACAATCTTGTACTGATCACGTTCAATCAGATTCTGTTGAATTCAATTTTGAATTGAACTCCGCTCATAATTCGAACCTCTGCCTTGAAGATCTGAATCGATTTTCAGATATTGATTCAAACAAATGTATGGATTGCATCAATTTGTATGGATTAAAATAAACAGAGTCTCTTTGCACAGTTTATACGCAGCAATCAGATGTTGTGAAGCACTTACGCCCCTCAATAAAGACCAGGCTTCATCGAACCTTTCACAGAGAGTTAAAAGTATGAAAATCATAATCAAAGAGTGGATTAAGGTGTTTGATTTAACATAGGTACATATTCTCTGTTGTTATACCCAGCAGATATGAATCGATTTAATCGATCTCAATTGACCTCAATAAATGGATTTCAACGCATATTCATACTGACCTGTCATGTATCAACTGCAGCGCGTAATTATATTTCTTCTTCACCTTTAAATTACACCACCATGATTCCATCAACTTGCAGAGGTGCTGAAACACAATATTTCATCATGGACGATTACACTTCCTGCTCTTCGAACTTTGTACCTCCCAGAATTTTGCAGATCATACATTCGAATGACAACGTTCAGAACTTTTAGATGCGGTTAAATGCGTTCAAGACATAAACCTTTACATGGCATAAATAATTTCAAAGGAACAACATCCTCTGTCAACCAGTGTTTGACCAATTCCATATACAGGAATTCTTCTTTCATGAAAGCGATTCATGAAGATCGATTTACCAATTTCACAATTATAATTTAAGCGTTGTCTCCATAAAAAAAAACCCAATTTCACTAACCCTATTGAAACTCTCAATGATTCTGAACCGGTTTTGTAAATATTGACAATTGAATCTCCTCCGCTTGCACACATCGATTCATCCAATACCTCACGTTATAATTTGAACGTTGTTCCTGTTTCAAAACAGTTAAAAAAAAAAACGTTCCATATCACATGTGAAACAAAACTCTTCGTTGCTATTCATTTCAGTCAACGTACCATATATTCGCATCCCATACCATCACTAAGTCGATCCATCATTACCAGTCCAAATTCTGGTACCTCATCACAACAGTTTAATTTGATTTCACCAAAGTGAGTGCGCCTTGACGAATTCGAAGTCGATATACAGAAATACACATTACTCAATGAATTAAACACAAAATTCTGAAACACTTCCACATTAACAATGAAAATACTTACAACCTTTTCTTCCTGCCAAGTATTCAACGTTCATGGCCCTTACAATTTGCCAGAGGCTTACAGCCTTGGCTGTTCAAAACCTACTCTCCATCACTCTCACTATTCAAGTCTCTTTTCCTCACAAAAACCACTCATATTTATACACAAATAATGCATTTAATTCACTCCAAAAGTCTCTCCACCCAATCCTCAACTACATCTATATTTTAGGTGTGGACTCACCAAAGTCCCATACATAGTATTCCTAATCCCAAATTTGGCTCCTAATCTATTTCTCTCATATCCTTTTAATTAATACAAGAATATTTACAAAATCCTCACTTATATAATTTATCTAACAATAAAATAATAAAAATGTCACACCCCCTTTATTTACATCGTTAAAATGAAAATTGGCCTTGATGCTCTTGCATCATCATCTATCTACTATAGGAAAAGGGTAAACTACTTTCTTTCTATTGTTCTAGGTGTAGCTACCCACCTAGGGAAAATGTGTTTATTCATAGATGCAAATTCCATATAACAAATTGACGACTCCGCTAGGTAACTACATCCTTTTAGCAGTTCCACCATCACCGGAACTAGTTGCTATCCTAGACACCACTCGTTCCTCTAAGACGAGTCACCTTTAAGCTCTTTTCTGATTCATTAAAAAATGAAACAAGGAATATGAGCACAGTTCCTTGTCTTGTGTCAAGCTCGTTAAAAAATGAAACAAGGAATATGAGCATAGTTCCTTGTCTTGTGTCAATCTCGTTAAAAAATGAAACAAGGAATATGAGCATATTTCTTGGTCTTGTGTCAAGCTCATTAAAAAATGAAACAAGGAATATGAGCATAGTTCCTTGTCTTGTGTCAAGCTCATTAAAAAATGAAACTAGGAAAATGAGGATATTTCCTAGTCTTGTGCCAACCTCATTAAAAAATGAAACAAAGGGTATGATCATAGTTCCTTTTCTTGTGTCAAGTTCGTTAAAAAACGAAACAAGGAATGTGAGGATAGTTCTTTTACTGTGTCAACCTCATTAAAAAATGAAATAGATCCCGGGGCATAGTTCCTTGTCTTGTGTCAAGCTCGTTAAAGAATGAAACAAGGAATTTGAGCAGAGTTCCTTGTCTTGTGTCAAGCTCATTAAAAAATGAAAACAAGGTCCCCTAGAGCAAAGTTCCAATTCGAGTCTTTGATTAGATCTTGTAAAATCCTAGTCGAGTCTTTCACTTGATCTCGTAAATGAACATTCATTCCATCCATCTAATAGCCATGAGTAGTCTTCTTAGGTAAATGTAATGAAGCTTGGGGGGCATGCACCTAGAATTGAGTCATCATGCTGGGGGCATGTAAACCAATTCCAAGCATAGTTTTTCATTTCAAGCTTTTATAAACATGAAATTGAATCCAAGCATAGTTCCCTATGGTTCAAACTTGTGTAAAAATGAACCCATCTCCATTTTAACCCTCGTGATTGCCATTCTATCAGCCTCTTCCATCAGATGAGCGTTGGTTTTTCTCCTCCCATCGTCACTATTTGCTTGGCCGATCATATGCTTTCACTTGGTTGTCTTACCCTTTTTGAGGAAAAATTGCAATGAGTGGTCTTATTATCCAGCCTTTTAACCATTACATGTTTTGAGCAGTCCCACCATCACCGGAACCAGTTGCTATCCTAGACACCACTCGTTCCTCTAAGATGAGTCACCTTTAAGCTCTTTTATGACTCGTAAAAAATGAAAAGATCGCCAAGTATTTTCCTTTTTTGACTCGTTAAAAGAAAATAAAAATAGGGGGTCTGCTTTTAAGCTCTTTTCTGACTCTTTAAACATGAAAATATTGTCGGGCACTTGTCCTTTTCAGCTCGTTAACGGATTGGAAATGACATCTACTCGGTATAAGTTTAACCATTCTCCGGACTGAGATAGATTATTTACGAAAAAGGAATACGCTGATCAAACATGGTCAATAGGTTCTATCTTGTATTATTTTACACTTTTTTGGACTTTAGAGACAAATTTATGAAAAAGAATTTGTGTAGTTTTCCTTTTGTCCATTTTCAAACTCTCTAAACATGAAAAGGACTGAGTTCGCATTGTTGTTAAACTCATTAAAACATCAAATAGCGAAAAACTTGTCCATCATGACAAGACCGAGTTTTACCTTCGCTAGGCTCGTTAAAACATCACATAGCAATGGATTCACCCGAAGGGTGGAATTATACTACAAGCATATGTTATCCTCCTCAAGATTGTTAAAAAATAAAGAGGTATTGGTCAGCAATGATTGGGGAAAATGAGAAAAGGGATAAATCACTTTATGGTAGCAAGTCACTCTTGAACATGACACTTTCACTTCATCTCTGTGACTATTTGGGTTGGGTTATCTACTTGATGGTTATCATACCTATGGTCTATCACACCATCCATCACTTTGGTTTTGGATCAATGTTGCCAATTCATTCAATGTTGCTGACATGTTCAAGACAAGTCACTCAGTAAAACTCATCCTTTGCAATACTCATAAACCTTCATTTTCATGACCGCCATTCTTGAACCTTATGTTGTTAGTCACATTTCATTGCGAAAATCATTACACTTGTTTCATGTCGTTGATGGGAGATACATCAAGGCCCTCCTACGACGAATCACTTCTTGTTGATATCAACACATTATGCAGGAAGTTGACTTAGAAACACCCTTCCAGTACCTTGAGGCTTGCATACATCAATGGCAAGTTTCTCGCTTTCGGCGACAGGTTGACATCACTGGCCTTCGACCAAAAGACTTTGTATGGTGTTCGACATCAAAACATCTATTCACACCATGCAAAATGTATTGTAGCACCTTGAGAATCATTATTATTATCGATGATCTCTTTGGGGTCTGTTAACAGCTTACATCACTGGTTGGTAATCAAACATTGTCTTCCCATGTTCGACTTCAGATCACATTTTTCACATGGTTAGACTCGTGCTTAAGCGAATGATTGGACAAGATATAAGACCCCGGATCTAGTTTCATCCATCCGGGCTATGATTTCAAGAGTACTAAATCATCTGTACGATGGACTTACATAGATGGTCATCCTATCATGGGTCTATATCTGTAGATGACTATCTGATTTATGTACATGTAAAGAAATGTTTATATGCTAAGCATGGGTATGCCTTCCCTCAGAAAATCATGAAAAATTCAAAGATATCATGATATTATGTATTGTAATCGATGCAGGTCACCGTCCGCTTCAAATCCTCTCCATCACATCGTAAAGCATATCACTCGACATTATCATTTTCGACTTCATGCTTTAGGGGGAAACTGTTACAGGTCTATTTGGGCACATCACTCCTGACATTCAGATCAATACAATTAGGGTTCATCAAACCCTAATTCAGTTGTTACATGCCCTAGACAAGTCATCTCATTGAATGCTTCCTTCCATGAAAGTTTCCTGGCATGAAGGCTTGCTAAAATGCCTCCTTGAGACACCAGCGCGGCCTTGGTCAGGGGTAAATGCGCTGTAGAGTAGGCAAGGACATTCTGGCCTACACTGTAGTGCACTTAGGCCCTCTTTGACCTGCGCTGGGTGAGATTGAATGAAATTTGCATAGGGTTCTTGGAATATTCCTTGATTCTAGATGATTCTAGAAGGATCCCATTTATTATCTCCCCCTATGACCTCAAAATTGGATATGCTAAGGATCCCTTAACCTCCTATCCTCTCATCCCTTGCTCCATGGAAACTAAATCCAAGTTTGGAAGGCCATTCAATACCCTCATTTATGAAAAAACCACCTCCATTTCCTATAAATTGAGCACTCATCATAGTGATTAGGGGGCTAGAATATAAAGTTTGTAAGGAAATTCTGTTGGTTTGAGAATTGAGTTCATGTCAAGCATTGTTATGTCGCTGGATTGGTGTGCTTTCGATTTGGCGAGGGTTGGACTGAAGCTGGAGTGGCATAGGATCGAACTGTATTGGGTGATACTCTTCCTTCTACATTAATAAATAGTTTATTTCTTTTAGTTTTCTCATATTATTGTTCATATCTATGATGATTATGTGTTTCAATGTCTTTGATTCCATTGGATTATAATAGATAGATCATGTATACTTTGATCGTTTGTTGTTTCTGTTTCTCTTGATACAAGTACCAATTGAGCAGGTTTAGTTCAAGTGGGAGTGACAGGAGTGATTCAAAGGGGATTAAGGAAGCGAAAGACTACAAGTAAGTTCCTTCATCTCATCTATCTATTGTTGAAAATGGAAACAAGAAATGCTAAGATAGAAGTGCTAAAAATAACATTGCTAAAAATAGCAATTTGAGTACCAGTGTTGGATTGGGCAACAGGGAATGAAAAATGGAAGTGCTAAAAATAGAATTTCTATTTTTAGCAGTTCGGAATGGATTCCTATTTTTAGTCAGTCCCTGGACTAGAAATAGGAAGTAAAATTCGAATTTGGTCTTAGCAATTGTTTGAAAATAAATTAATTAATTCTCCATGAGTTAATTAGTTGTGAAAAATCAAACATGAAGTCTATGTGAGGACATGTAATAGTTTATCCATTGATTAAGGAAGTTATCCCTTGATTAAAGGAGATAAGGATGAGTTCTATATTGAGTTGTAATTAGTTGGCTCAGTTAACTGAGTCAAGTCTAGTTATATTTGTAAACAGTTTGTTAAAATTAAGTAAGTTCAGTTAGTTAATGCATGCTAGCATATAACTGCTGTATTTCAAATAACTGAAGATTCTCTCATGAATAACTCATGCACGTCAGTTCAGACAGAGATCTAGTTGAGATCAAAGAAGGGACAATGTACTATTAGTTGGATGAATATTTTCCCTATAAAGGAAGCTCATCCATAATGAGGATTTATCTCCTTCAGGTTTGTGCAGTTATTTCAGAGGTTTGTGTTGTGTGTGAGGTGAGAATCACACAGGTTGCAGCTGGAGGACCCAAGAGAAACTGCACAAGGAAATAGGAGGCTTGGAGGGCAGAGGAGAAGGTTTGTGAGAAGCCTTTGACTGTCTATGAGCAACAGAGGGATTCTACTGAGAGCTGGTTGGCTTACAAGCTAAGGCTTTGTGTAATTTTGTGACTATTTTCTACTGGTATGATAATATAGAGTTGGGGTTTTAGGTTGGTGCTTTCCCATGGATATTTCTTCTGTGTTATGTGTGATTGATTCCTTCTTATCAGTTATATGTGTTCTTATTGATGTTGCTCAAATTGATTAATTTTCTGTTGAATTGATTGTAGAAGTAGATCAAGTATTTTGCTTTAGTATATTGCATTATCAAGTGATATACAGGTGGGAATTTCTACATGGTACCAGAGCAAAGGTGATCAAAGCAGAGAACAATATACTAGAGGAGATTTTGAAGTTTTGAGTTTTGGGCCGAGAGTTTGTAGAGAAGATTTGAAAATTAATGTGAAAAATTTTTAGAAAAAAATATCATATTTGGATTCTTTGCGAAAAAATACCCAAATTAAAAAAAAATCGGTTGAATCGGAGTTCGGATGAGGGAGATATCGCTGATTTAAAATCAACTCTTTTTCCAAAAAATTTCGTGACGGCGGGAAAGATGAAACTGATTGGTGTGCTAGCCAAGAACCTGTATGCACTTGAGATACAAGATGCATGCAAAGCCTTGAGGAGAAAGGAAAAGTTTATATACTTGGTGGTTGAGAGGGAGAGTAAATTACCTCTCAACATGCAGCCCTAGAAGAAGTCTCGGACGATTGTGGAGGAGCCACGATTGGTGAAGCAGCTTCAGGAGGTTGTGGAGTAGCCACAACTGAAGAAGCTGAAAGGAGATCGAGTGGAGGCATCCACTCATGCAGAGACCTCTAGTAGGGGGAAATTTCGAGCTAGGTGGGCAGAGGGATCACATGCAACCATACCTTCAGGTAGGAGGTGGGGCGATGTGGAGTGATTGTCCCATAGAGGCTGAAATAGGGCAGGATCCTTGAGGTACCCAACCTATTTGATTCGAATTTGTTATAGGAGCCCCGACGAGGAGTAGCAAGACTAATTGATTGAGTAGAGACAGATGTGGATGGAGCGGCAGAGAGAGCTACAATGCAGGAGTCCCAGGACTGTGTAGAGCTAGCAGGCTGCAACAATGCGAGAGGCACAGGAGTGTTGTACTAGTGCAAGATGGCACAGAGAGGTGTACAATGGTGCAAGATGCATGGAGTGTTGCAGCAGCTCAAAGGTCAGAGAGGGAGCACTTTTCAGTAGCAGGTAGAGCTTCAGCATCAGAGTATGTTTCTAGCCCAACAGAGAGGTCAATTGGGAGTTTTTTTTGTTCCGAGAATTACTAGAGCAACCACACTTGGTAGGAGTGTTGCATGCATAACATTCCAAAGGTATAGGATCAGGTTCGAGTTGAAGCCTTTCTTGTTGAGAGGAAGTGTTGAAAATGGCAACAAGAAATGCTAAAATAAGAAGTGCTAAAAATAACACTGCTAAAAATAGCAATTTGAGTACCAGTGCTAGATTAGGCAATAGGGAATGAAAAATGGAAGTGCTAAAAATAGAATTTCTATTTTTAGCAGTTCGGGATGGATTCCTATTTTTAGTCAGTCCCTGGACTAGAAATAGGAAGTAAAATTCGAATTTGGTCTTAGTAGTTGTTTGAAAATAAAATAATTAATTCTCCATGAGTTAATTAGTTGTGAAAAATCAAACATGAAGTCTATGTGAGGACATGCAACAGTTTCTCCACTGATTAAGGAAGTTATCCCTTGATTAAAGGAGATAAGGATGAGTTCTATATTGAGTTGTAATTAGTTGGCTTAGTTAATTGAGTCAAGTCCAGTTATATTTGATTTAAACAGTTTGTTTAGATTAAGTAAGTTCAGTTAGTTAATGCATGCTAGCATATAACTGTTGTACTTCAGATAACTGAAGATTCTCTCATGAATAACTCATGCATCTCAATTCAGACAGAGACCCAGTTGAGATCAGATAAGGGACAACGTACTATCAGTTAGATGAATATTTTTCCTATAAAGGAAGCTCATCCATGATGAGAATTTATCTCCTTCAGGTGTGTGCAGTTATTTCAGAGGTCAGTGTTGCGTGTGAGGTGAGAATCACACAGGTTGTAGCTGGAGGACCCAGGAGAAACTACATAAGGAAATAGGAGGCTTGGAGGGTAGAGGAGAAGGTTTGTGAGAAGCCTTTGACTGTCTATGAGCAGCAGAGGGATTCTACTAAGAGCTGGTTGGCTTCCAAGATAAGGCTTTGTGTAATTCTATGACTATTTTCCACTTGCATGATAATATCGAGTTGGGGTTTTAGGTTGGTGCTTTCCCCTGGATATTTCTTCTGTGTTATTTGTGATTGATTCCTTCTTATCAGTTATATGTGTTCTTATTGATGTTTCTCAAATTGATTAAGCTTCCACTGAATTGATTGTAGAAGTAGATCAAGTAATTTGCTTTAGTATATTGCATTATCAGGTGATCTATAGTTGGGAATTTCTATATCTACTATAGGAAAAGGTTAAACTACTTTCTTTATGTTGTTCTAGGTGTAGCTTCCCATCTAGGGAAAATGTGTTTATTCGTAGATGAAATTCCATATAACACCAATGTTGGCTTGGAATGGATAAAGGTTGTAATAAACTTGGGGTCTTAATTGTTTCAACTTTACTTGTTGGCAAACCAAACATTCTGCCACAAAATTTTGAATATCCAATTTAAGGCCATCCCAAAAAAATTCCTTCTTAACCCTGTGGTAAGTTTTTAAAAATCCTGAGTGAACTCCTAAGGGAGAGGTGTGCAATTCCATAAGAATATTTTGTTTGAGTTGGGAATTCTTACATAGGTATAAGCAATCTTTGTACCATAACGAATCATTTTTCCAGCTAAATGTATCAGATGTACTGGGATCTTGTTGTAAATTTTGAATAAGTGCCCACACTTCTTTGTCATTCTTCCATTCATCCCTTGCTTTGTTTATCCAATCTGGTTGGATAATAGAAATGGTGCAAATCAATGCTTCCACATCCTCATCCTTTCTTGAGAGTGCATCTGCCACAACATTTTGCTTCCCTTTTTTGTAGATGATTTCAAAGTCATAACCCAACATCTTTGTGACCCTTTTTGTTGCTATTCTGAAGATAATCTTTTCTCTAAAATTATTTAAGACTATCATGATCCGTTTTTACCTTGAAGTGTCTTCCCATTAGGTAGGGTCGCCATTTCTTAAGTGCATGTAGTATTACCAACATTTCCTTCTCATAAATTCTTTTTGTAAATATTTTCCTTTGATTGGATGACTTCTGAAAGCAATGGGTCTTTCTTCTTGCATTAAAACAACACCAATTCAATTTCCTAAGGCATCACATTCAACAATAAAGGTTTTTGTGAAGCCTGATGTAGATAAGAACGATGTTTGGCATATTGCCTCTTTGAGATGTTCAAAGGCTTTCGTTGCTTCTATATACCATGAAAATGCATCTTTCTTCAATAATGTTGTTAGAGGCGATGTTATTCTCCCACAATTCTTAACAAACTTGCGATAATACCTTATCAACTCAAGAAATCCTCGTAGATGCTTTATGGATGTGGAGATTTTCCATTCCTTAATGGATTTAATTTTGCTGGGGTCTACCTTAACACCTTCATGAGATATAATATGACCCAGATATTCGACCTCTTGTACTCCAAAAAAAACATTTGGATCTTTTTGTATATAATTGTTTTTCCTCCAATAGTTTGAGCACCCTATCAACATGTTGAACATGATCCTTCCAAGACTTGATGTAGATTAGTATATCATCAAAAAATACTAACACAAATTTTCTAACGAAGGGTTCGAAAATGGAATTCATCAAACCTTGAAATGTAGAAGGTGCATTGCTAAAGCCAAAAGGCATGACCAAAAATTCATAATGACCCTCATGAGTCCTAAATGTTGTTTTCATAATGTCTTCAGTCTTCATTCTGATTTAATGATATCATGAACAAAGATCCAACTTGGTGAAGTAAATTGATCCAACTTGGTGAAGGATGAACACAATGATAAATTAAAACAAAAAATCGACGATAATCCCATACCCAAATTTGTAGTAAAACTTGAAAATCTCTATGATTTAAAACACGGATTTTAAAGAGTTACTAATTCAAAACTACAGAGTTCAACTTTGAGATTTGAATTAATAAACCTTGGGACAGATCTTACACCTCAGAACATCAATTTAGGACTTGGTCTCTCGTATGTAGAAATATTATCCTTCATTCATTTGTTAAAAAAATATAAGTATATCTTTACTTGGAGTTACGAAGATCTCAAAACATTTGACATTTCCATCATTCAACCTATAATTACGATGACATCTAATGATAAACCTTTCCAACAAAAAATAAGGAAAATTCATCCGAACTTAGAAAATCAAATCAAAACAGAATTGAATAAACTCCTTAAGGCTAAAATCATTTTTCGTTTTAGGCATTCAAGATGGGTTTTCAACTTGGTACCTGTTATGAAGAAAAACGGTGATATCCGCATTTGTATAGCTTTTAGGAATCTTAATAAGGTCAGTTAAAAGGATAATTTCCCGCTACCCACTATGGAACATATTTTACAATTAGTTGTTGGTTCCGAACTTATGTCTTTCCTTGATGGTTTCTCAGGATATCATCAAATCATGGTCTGCAAATATGATAGGCTAAACACTACTTTTAGAACTAAATGGGGAACTTATGCCTACCAAAAAATGCCATTCGGTTTAATAAATGCAGGGGCCACTTTCCAACGAGCCATGGATATAGCTTTCAAAGGTCTATTAAACAAAATGGTTGGTGTTTATCTAGATGACATTAATGTTTATTCAAAGAATATAAATAATCATTTGCAGAACTTAAGACAAATTTTAGAATGTTGTAGAAAATATGGGATTTCATTAAATCTAAAAAAGCTTTTTTCTTAGTGAATGGAACCTTTTAGGATTCATTGTGTCAAAAATGGAATTTACATTGACCCTCATAGAATAAAAGAAATTTTTCCACCATATAACAAAAAAAACATGCAATCATTTTTTTGGACAGATAAATTTTATCAAAAGGATTGTCCCTAATTTCTCACAAATTATTTTTTCGTTACGACAAATGATTAAGAAATACGTAGTTTTTAAATGGGTCATCATGAAAAAAAAACATTCAATTTAATCAGATAGGCAATTATCAATGCTCCTTCTTTAAATACTCTGAATTTCTCCAATAATTTCATCTTATATACCTTTGCTTCTTCAATGTCTTATGTCGTTGTTTTGACACAAATTGATAATTAGAAAATTGAAGCACCCATCTCTTTTTTCAGTTCAAATTTTTAAGGTTGAATTTAATTATTCAGAAGTAGAAAAACAAGCATTTGTTATATATAAATATGCAAAGAATTTTAGACAGTTTCTTTTAAAAACACTCACGAAAGTAATACTCTCATTCCCAGTAGTGAGACAATTACTAATGCAGAAAGAATTAGGAAAAAAGAGAGAAAATTGGGTAACAACTCTACAGGAATATGATATTGAAATTAAACCAGTGAAAATTGTTAGAGGGCAAGGTTTCTGCAAGCTTGTTACAGGGGAATCCAACATACCAGTCGAAGGGGACACAGGTAACAATGAACACATTTCTGAGGTAAGTGTAATTGATGCCGAATCCAATATGTTGATTTAATTTTTTATTTGAAAAATGGATATGATCCTCCTAGACTTAATTATAAAAGAAAAAGAGCTTTACGATTAAAAGCAAGTCATTATGAAATTGTTGATAACATGTTATTTACGAGAAACTATGATTCTATATTATTAAGATGCCTTGAAAAGTCTAAAGCACAAACAGTTTTGCAATAACTTCACAATGGACCAGCAAGTAAACACTTTGGAGGAGATATTAATACACACAAAATCTTACATGTTGGATACTACTGGCCCACTCTCTTCAAAGATACCCACGCATATGTAAGGAAATTCAAAACATGCCAAATTGCTTCTGGAATACAACGGAAACTAGCCTTGCCTCTGCAGCTATTCAACATCGAATAGCCTCTCGAACAATGGGGACTGGATATCATAGGTGAGATCGTTCCTCATTCCTCTAAACAACATAGATATATTATCGCTGCTACATATTACTTTAATAAGTGGGTGGAAGAAATTCCACTAAAGGTAGTCAATTATGATTATGTTATTGAATTTATTGATCAATTTATCATTATAATATTTCATTTGCCTTTTGCACTTATGTTTGATAATGCATCTTATTTTTCGGGTACCAGTATGATTGAATTTGCAATTAGGAGACGTTTTAAATTCAAATATTCTGTTAATTACTATCCCCAGGGAAACTATTTGGCAAAGTCCACTAATAAAAATCTCCTTAGAATAATCAAAAGAACTGTAGATCAAAATCAAAGAAACTGACACAAAACTTTAATATTTGCTCTATGGGCTGATAGGATAACTCAGAAGGCCTCTTTAAGAAATTCTCCATTCAACTTAGCATATGGGAAGGAAGCCATCATTCCATCACATTTAGCTCTTCTTTCATTAACCCTAGTTTAATTTATTGAAGAAACACCTTCTTTTTCCTTGCAATTAAGAAATTCACAAATCCTAAAACTAGAAGAAGAAAGGGAAAAGGCCAAACTCACACACACTAAAAATCAGCAAATGGTGAACGCTTCTTTTGATGCAAGTTTAGTCACACAAATATCCTTCCAAGTTGGAGATCTAGTTCTCAAGTGGGAAAAAGCACATGAAGAAAAAGGGAAACATACCAAATTTAAGAAATTATGGCTTGGTCCATTTCAGATTATTGAACCGATAAACCCATCTACATTTATACTTCAATATTTATCAAGAAAGAGAGATTCTCTTCCGTAACTGGGGTCATCTTAAAGAAATTATTTTCTTAAAAAAAATTATCTGTAAAGAGTTACTTCCATTGTACATCCCGCTGCAATTTATTTTTCCTTTTACAGATTTTGTTAATAAAATGTTAAAAAGTACTCTATTGACTTTTCAGACATCTCTCGAAGTTATTTTTTTCATTTTTTCATTTTGATGGTAGATTTTTTTAAGAAGTGGTTACCAAAATTGAAAACTAGATAAAAATTATATAACTCTAAAAATTTTCCAATAAGTTGTAAAATATTTAAAAAACCTTAAAAAATTATATCCTTTTACTATAGTTTGAGTCAAAAAGGTTATCCTTAAAAAGTAAATACCGTCTTAGGACTTAAGCAATTTCAACTTGGATTTTTCATCCAAAACCCTTAAGGAGTCAATGATCCTCCCCATCCATTAAAAACAAAATTTTTATAGAGTAATTCTAAAATATAATAAATCTAAGAAGATAAGAGATCTCGTCACGAGCCTACTTACCATGTTCATAAGGAACCAATTAAACTAACATGACCATACTGAACACCAAATCAAGGTAATGGCTTATGATTTTTAATTGTAAGCCAAGGGCTCTCATCACGAGCGATCTTGTTCAGTTTCAATTATTACTGGTGAATGGCATTGTCGTTATCTGGCCACTAAACTAGGACAATGGCTTTTTAGCATCAAAAAGAAAAGAAAAGAAAAGAAAACATAAAATTTACCTCTAATAATTGCACTGTTAAATGGATGGGATACTGGATTGTTATTGGTTAAAAGGTAACCCTATTTAGGCTATGAACGCTTACTGGAAGCAATGGCTCTACTTGTTGTTGAACCTCAAAATTACCCTCTCCTTGATAACTTTTCTCACTTCTTTACCTTGTTTTTTCCATAAGAGTACATATCCCCATCAATGATAAATGATAGATTTTGTCTTAAGGAGGGAATTAAATGATTGACATGTTATATTTTTATGTTTTTGCTATTTGAATAAGGTTTTGCAAATTATATACATAACACAACATATCCTGCAGCTAATTGTGTATTCCGTAGTTGTTTTCATGGTCTGGTAGGTTCCAGGTGTCAAACGAAGAAGCTGGTCACATGGGCATCTCTGGAATCGGCTCCACATGAATCCTATCCTAATCACTCAGCCCAGATTGATAAGAAATCTAGCTCAAGACCACAGTCAAAGGTAGAGTCAAACATATGAAACCCGGGAGCAATAGGACTCTTTGTCTACTCTTTGTGGTTAATTAATAAATCCAATAGTTTTGTTACAGCATTAACTCGGATCAGCCACCTGTGTTAACGGTTCTGTGCAACCATCTTGCTCGAATTCAAGTCACATGTTGTGATACGTGTAGACCACCTGTAGCTAATTTTCCTCAAAGATAGTTATGAATATTTTCTTTTAAATACCAGTTGTACAAAACCGAGGGGGGTTTGAAGTTTTTGATGTATTAAGTTTAGACTTTCAGCTCTGTAATTTTGGACTTTTGTTCCTGTTTATAATATAAAGTCGTGTGTTGACCGATGATCATTTGAAGGATAATTTTCAATTAGTTAGCAGCTCAACCTAGTCAGTTGTAGAGGGCCCCTGCATTGAAGGAGGTTTTCTTTTCATTTGTTTTTCTGTTCAGTTTTAATTTCACCATTTGCTTTTAACAGTGTTTCTAACTTAGGTTGATTTCTTGTAGTTTGATTTCTTTTAGTTTTGATCAGTAGCATAATGCTAGAATTCAATTGTGCAGTCTTGTTTCTCCAATCCATTTCATAAAGGAAATGAATTTGTTTCTAAACAGAGTAAGACTGAAAGTAATGAGAATGCATTGTTGACTAGTTTACTCATTGTTTTTGTTATTTATTTCCTAGCTCAGATTGCCAATGCACTGTGTTAATGAATGTTTTATCACCATTTCAAGATGATATCCATCCTAAACTAAATGGTTGAACATTCACTTTACACAATGGTTGAAACAAATCAGTTACTTTCTACATGTTTTATTTAGTACTTTAGATCATAAAGTACAAAAAGTTGCTTGTATTCCATCTCAAGAAGGCTATCTTTCAAAATTGAAGTTTTGAGTAACTAGAAGTACTTCAGTTAATTTAATTCTTTGTATTTATTCCAACATGCCTTACAACTTCACCTCTTAATTTTAAGAATTAGATTCATGACTTAGGATTAATGAGAAGATAGGACAGATGCTCTATTTTACCTTCTTTCAACTTAGATTTTGATTAGTTTTAAGCTCTTGGTTCACCTTTAGGAGGTTTAGATTTAGTTTCTCATAGTTTAGTTTGTACATCATTAGGAATCAAAGAACAGAAATCCCCAAAACAATGAAGTAAGAAGGGTTAACTAAGCACATAAAGTGCACTACACTTCATTAGCATACGAACCTCGATTGATAATTTATGCAAGTAATTTAGGACACTAAATTGACTAAACATTTTGGCGCCGTTTCCAGGGAAGTGTAATTACATAACCTTATCTATTACATTCAAAAAAAATGATATGCATAGAGAAGGAGACTCTAGGGGTATATTTATAGCTAGATGCAGGAGTTCAATTCCTACAACACCACCTACTCCACTAAGAACAAGAAGAGATACACCTCCATCTAAGCTCATACTCCTAGCTATAGAACTCCTGAAGTTCTAAGGTCAGATATCCAATCAAAAGGATCTACTATTTCATCTACTTAGACAGAGGAGAAAAATTTTAGTGCTCCAACAGAAGGAGTGGCCTTTTTCACCTCCATAGGGGAGCACAGTTTAGTTGAAGAATTAGGAATACTTAGTGAGGAAGAAGTAGAACCTCTCTTCCACATACCATTAATAGAGGAACCATAGGAAGAGAAATTAACCTTGCAGGTTGAACCTTATACTGACTCTGAAGAAACTATAATGGTAGAAGAAGGAGATGATGGAGAATTCACACTGTTTGGATGAGGGGGTAGAGGAAGAGGTAGAGGAAATAATGGAGAAGGCAGAATAAATAGGGAAATAGATCATTCTTTTGGATTCCCTATAGTGGATGAAGAAAAAAATACCATAATGAAAAATATCTCACCTTCTGTCCTCCCAAATTTCCATGGGTTAAAAAGCGAGGATCGTGAAACATTTTTATTTGAGTTTGAAGTCTTGTGCAGAACCTATGATTACTTAGAAGAATCTTAAAAACTTAAGTTATTACCTTCAACACTAAAAGGAGTTGCTTTGAAGTTATTCATAGAGTTAGCCACTCAGTCCATTAGAACATGGAATGACATGAAGAAAGTGTTTTTGGATAGGTGTTTGGATTATTGCATGCCTACCAATCACAAAGATGAAGTGTTCAAAATGATGCAAAGAGAGGATGAAAATTTAGAGGATTTAATTGAGAGATTCAACTATAACTTGAAAAGAGCAAAGATGGACAATTTAGATGAAGATACCTTAAAAGCTCTTCTATGAAAAGTCATTAGAGATGAGTAGATAGATATCCTTAACATGATGGGGAAGGGAGATATCTCTCAACTCCAATTAAGTGACATAGGAGAATTATGTGTTCATCTCTCAAGAGGGAAATCCAAAACCGGGAAAGGTCCAAGAGATCTTATCTTGTTAGAGTAAATAAATCTGTAACTGGATGAGTGAGTAGGGCAGAAATTGGGAATATGCTTGATGAGTTTAAAAAGGATATTCTAGGGAGCCTTAGTGAACAAATAGACACCCTTAAATTGTAAAGCAAGCAGAAAACAGAGGCTGATGCTTTAGTTATTTTCTGTCCCAAATGCAGAAAAAAGCATGCTCTAAGAGAATGCCCTTTGGATGCAAAAATCATAGAGACTTGTATGATTTTTTCATAAAACCATGAGACCAGGGGTTGCCCTTCAATTCTAGGTCTTAAGGTTGTTTTTCAAGAAGAAACAGTTCCAAATTCCACAGAATCTCTTTGCTTTGTCTCTAGAAGACCTTAGTAGGGGCCACAAAATCAAGGATTTAACAATCAAATGTATCTTCAGCCCCCACCAAATTGGAGTTCTTGGCAGCAACCTTGGTCTCAACCTCAACCTCAATCTCAATCTCAACCTTGGGCACAAGGAGTACAAAATCCTTATGGAATATTTTCTCAATATTATCAATATCCTCCATCATATCATAATTATCCTCCCCCACACATTCCACAACAAAATTAGCAGACACAACTTCAAAATTAGAACCCTCAACTTTCACTACCATTTCCACAACAAAACCAAAATCCTAAACTCTTACTGCCATTTCAGAAGAGACCAAATCAACTACCTTCCCAACCATTACCAAACCCCAACAATAAAAATCCTCAGAATACTTACATGGTGGAAGGACAACAATTTCCAACTTATATAATCACTCCTCTAGATCTCAATGATGTTCAACTAAGATCTGGTAGGATATTAGAAAAGGAAAGGCCTTTTGTATTTATTCAGGAACAAGACAATTCTGAGGAAGAATCTCTATAGCCCAATAAAAGTTTTGAAGGAACATCTCTCCAAAACCAAAATACTAAAAATGAAAAATAGAAAGAACCAGTGAACTCAAATCCTATCATTGAGCAACCAGTATCTACTTCTGCATCTCCTTTTCCTGAAAGATTACAAGTTGATGGAGGATTAGAAAAGCAGATTATGTTGCCTAATTATGGTTTTCTAGATGAATTGAAAATTTTTTGTATCAAAATCCATTTGTTACAAGACATTAAGGAGATTCCAATCCTAGCTAAAACAATAAAGGAGTTGAGCATAAAGAAACCAAGAAGAAAAGCAAAGGAAACAAAAAGTATTCACCCGGTAGGAAAAATAGTAGATATAATGATGGGAAAAATTACCATACAAAAATATGTAGATCCAGGAAGTCCAATTGTGAAAACACATATCAATGGACTTGAAATTCCAAATACATTGATTGATTTTGGAGCAGAAATAAACATCATGAGCAAACAAGCCATGGAATAGATCAAGCTTCCTAATCTTCTTTACCCACCTACATTACTGCAATTAGCAGACAGATCTATAATTAAACCAGATGGTGTGTTAGAAGATATTTCAGTATCTTTAGATTCTTGGGAATATCCCATTGATTTTATGATATTAACCCCAAAGAACAATCTAGGAGGACATCCACTTATATTAGGAAGACCTTGGTTGGTCATAGTTGATGCTTTCATTAGTCGTAGATCTGGTGACATGTATATTTCTGATGGAAATCCAACAAAGAAATTCTCTCTATATCCTCCAGCAAGAACAATCACAGAAATAGATGACAAAGAATGGATTGATGATGAAAATGACATTCAACCTCTCTTTACTATTTTAGACATTAGTGAAGATAGTCAAATCTTGAATACAATAGAAATTTTTGAATCATCTCCAAAATATGAACATGATCAATTCCAAGAAAAATTCAATATTGAATATTTTTCATCTAGGCATATGTATCTTTATTCTATGGAAGAATTTAGTAGCTCTACAATTGAAATTTTTCCAGGGAGAACATTGAACATAAACAATAACTTGGAGAAATTACAACAAGAAAAGCTAATCAAAACATTACAACAACATTATGCTGCATATGCATGGGAATATATTGACATGAAAGGAATTAGTCCTAAGACTTGTGTACATCACATCTACATTGAGGAGAATTGTAAACCTATTAGACAACCTCACAGAAGGATGAATCCAAATCTTAGGGAAATTGTGAAAGAAGAGTTGCAAAAACTGGTGAATGTAAACTTCATTTACCCAATTTCAGACAGCAAATGGGTTCCCCTTTAGTGATTGTGCCTAAAAAGAATGGTAAATGGAGGGTGTGCATTTATTATCGAGAATTGAATAAATCTACCCTTGAATATCGTTTTCCTTTTCCCTTTATAGATCAAGTGTTAGATACATTAGCGGGTAAGAAGTATTTCTCATTCTTGGATGGTTTTAGTGATTATAATCAGATTCAGGTGGCACCTGAAGATCAAGATAAAACCACATTTACTTGTCCATGGAGAACCTATTCCTACTGAGTACATCCTTTTGGATTATGTAATGCACCTGCAACATTCCAAAGAGCAGTACTAGGAATTTTTTCTGATCTAATACATGATTGTGTAGAGTTATATATGGATGACTTTACAGTCTATGGGAATACATTTGAAGAAGCTTTGGAAAATTTGGAAAAAGTTCTTAAAAGATGTAAGGAAGAAAGCCTTTCACTAAGCCATGAAAAATGTTTTATGATGTTTACAGAAGGGATTGTTTTAGGACATCACATTTCAGGAGATGGAATTAAAGTTGATAAATCTAAAGTTGAAGTCATCTCTAAATCATCAATTCCAAATTGCCAAAAGAATATTAGAAGTTTTCAAGGATTTACAGGATACTATAAACGATTTATAAAAGAATTCACCAAATAGCATCCCCACTCTTCAAATTACTCACCAAGGATTGTGAATTCAATTGGAATCCTGATTTCCAATTAGCATTTGAGACTTTAAAAACAAAATTTTTGAAGAACCCATCTTGAGAGGTTCAAATTGGAAACTACCTTTTCACATTTCAAGAGATGCTTTAGATATAGCTTTGGGGGTTGTATTAGGACACAAATATTTGATTTCCTATGCCATCTACTATGGAAGTAAGAATTTGAATCCCATTGAGTTAAATTTGTTATGAAACTAGCTCACAAAAAGATAGAAAAGATAGATCAACACCTTAGAATTCAGCCTCTTCGAGGGGTCAACCTCCTTTACATTACACAAATGAATGATTCTTTGATGATTCAAATGACAAGACCTCCTTTCTATATATAGGAGTCTAAGGAGTCACAATATAACCCAGCCGACCTAACAATAATAATATAAAGGCACAAAAATAACAATAGAGGGATTCTATGGGGCACAGTGATAACAATATGGGGAAAATAGGGGCACAACAATATTAATAAGGGATATAACTACAATAGTAATGGGGTAATCACTAGTATTATAGGGACCTAACATTCCCCTCTCCTTCAAAAAAGTGTTGTCCTCAACGCTTGAGTAGTTATGGATGCTTCTGTATAAAATTCTCATCCTCCCATGTGGAATCTTCAGCGGATATGTTCTTCCACTTGATGAGATACTCTTAAATTGATCGATTTCGTAGCTGTCCAGTTCTTGTTTCTGTGATTGCTTCCAGTTCCAATATAATTTTTCCTTCCTCGTCGAGTTCTGGCAATATTGTTTTAACTAGGAGCTTGTTGCCTATAACCTTATTTAAACATGAAACATGGAAAACTGGGTGCACTCGAGAAGCTGCAGGAAGCTCCAATTTGTATGCCATAGTACCAATCTTTTGCAACACCTTGTACGGACCGTAATACTTTGGCGATAATTTATTATCCTTCTTAGCTTGCTTGAGGGACATTTTTTTATATGGTTGTATTCGTAGGAATACGCAATCACCTACATCAAAACTTCTTTCGCTGCAATTTTGATCTGCCTGTTGTTTCATTCTATTTTGCACCAACATGAGGTTTCCCTTTAAGAGTTGGAGGACTTGTTGTTGATTCTCGATGTGATGTTTTACTGCTTGAACCTTAGAATTTTCTCTTAAATATGATGTGATGGATGGTGGCTGATATCCATAAAGTGCCATAAATGGGGTCATTTTTGTTGTTGTATGGAAGGAAGTGTTATACCACCATTCAGCCAGAGGCAACCATTTGACCCATTGTGTCTATTTATCAGATACAAAGCAACGAAGATATCCTTCCAAACATTTGTTTACTATCTCAGTTTGCCCATCAGATTGAGGATGATAAGATGAGCTATGAGCTAACTGAGTACCGAGACAAGAAAATAATTTTGTCCAAAAATTTCCAGTGAAAATGGGATCTCTGTCACTTACAATAATCTTTGGGTTTCCATGTAGCTTTTGAATTGTTTCCATAAATGCAGTAGAAATTGTATTGGCTTTAAATGGATGTGATAATGCACAAAATTGTGCATACTTGGTAAGTCTGTCAACTACCACCATTATGACACTCTTTCCCTCAGACTTGGGTAAACCTGTGATAAAATCCATTGAAACCTCCTCCCAATGTTGGCTTGGAATGGATAAAGGTTCTAATAGACCCGGGGTCTTAATTTTTTCAACTTTATTTTGTTGGCAAACCAAACATTCTACCACAAACTTTTGAATATCCGATTTAAGGCCATCCTAAAAAAATTCCTTCTTACCCCTGTGGTAAGTTTTTAAAAATCTTGATTGCCCTCTTAAGGGAGAAGTGTGCAATTCCATAAGAATCTTTTGTTTGAGTTGGGAATTCTTACAGAGGTATAAGCGATCTTTGTACCATAACGAATCATTTTTCTAGTTAAATGTATCAGATGTACTAGAATATTGTTGTAACTTTTGAATAAGTGCCTACACTTCTTCATCATTCTTCCATTCCTCCCTTGCTTTGTTTATCCAATCTGGTTGGATAATAGAAATGGTGTACAACAATGCTTCCACATCCTCATCCTTTCTTAAGAGTGCATCTGCCACCACATTTTGCTTCCCTTTTTTGTAGATGATTTCAAAGTCATAACCCAACATCTTTGTGACCCACATTTGTTGTTCTTCATAGGATAATCTTTGTTCTAAAAAGTATTTAAGGCTATCATGATCCGTTTTTACCTTGAAGTGTCTTCCCTTAGGTAGGGTCACCATTTCTTAAGTGCATGTAGTATTGCCAAAATTTCCTTCTCATAAATGGCTTTGTGTAAAAACTTTCCCTTCATTGGACGACTTTCAAAAGCAATGGGTCTTTCATCTTGCATTAAAACAACACCAATTCCATTTCCTGAAGCATCACATTCCACAATAAAGGTTTTTGTGAAGTCCATTGTAACTAAGACTGGTGCTTGGCACATTGCCTCTTTAAGATGTTTGAAGGCCTTTGGTTCTTCTGGAGTCCATGAAAATGCATCTTTCTTCAATAATGTTGTTAGAGGTGCTGCTATTCTCCCATAATTTTTAACAAACTTGCAATAATACCCTGTCAACCCGAGAAATCCTCACAGTTGCTTTATGGATGTGGGGATTTTCCATTCCTTAATGGCTTTAATTTTGCTAGAGTCTACCGTAACTCCTTCATGAGATACAATATGACCCAGATATTCCACCTCTTGTACTCCAAAGAAACATTTGGATCTTTTTGCATATAATTGTTTCTCCTCCAATAATTGTAGCACCCTATCAACATGTTCAACATGATCCTTCCAGGACTTGTTGTATATTAGTATATCATCAAAAAATACTAACACAAATTTTCTAAGGAAGGGTTTGAAAATGGAATTCATCAAACCTTGAAATGTAGAAGGTGCATTGGCAAGACCAAAAGGCATGACCAAAAATTCATAATGACCCTCATGAGTTCTAAACGTTGTTTTAAGAATGTCTTCAGTCTTCATTCTGATTTGATGATATCCTTAATGAAGATCCAACTTGGTGAGGTAAATTGATCCATGCAATTCATCCAGTAATTCATCAATGACAGAAATGGGAAACTTATATTTAATAGTGAGCTTGTTGAGCTCCCTATAATCCAGACACATGCACCATGATCCATCCTTATTGTGCACCAATACTACTGGAGCAGAGAAAGAACTTCGACTAGGTTGAATTATACCAGCCTCTAGAATTTCTGCAACCATACGTTCAATTTCTCTCTTTTGGGCATAGGGATATCTGTATGGCCTGATGTTTGGAGGAACACTTCCTGGAAGCAGATGAATAGCATGATCATGATCATGAATAGGTGGGAGACCTTTAGGAGTCTCAAATACCTTGGAATGATTGTCCAAGTCTTTTTGGAGATTTGGAGAAATAGATGATTTTGATGTGGAAACATCTAGTGAACATAATTGTGAAATTACACCTCTTTGTTCCTTTTTTAGAATCTTTGCCATACCGTTAGAGCTTATTATCTTTCCCGGTTTCCCTGTAATACCCCTTAATTCAACTTCCTTTCCTTCTGCAGAAAATTTCATGAAAAGTTCTTGAAAATTAAAAGCTATTGTACCCAAGGATTGTAGTCATTGGACTCCTAGTACAACATCAGCACCTCCCATTGGAATGGAAAGAATTGGGCTAGTCAATACATATTCTCCCATGGATAGCTTGATATGATGGCACATTCCAAAGCTTGTTCCTCCATTTTCAACTATCACTTGAAACTTTGGTGCTGGATATAGGAAGCAATTCAATTCTTTTGCTACCTTACAATGAATAAAATTGTGGGTACTTCCTAAATCAATCAACACTATTACCTTTTTCTTCTTGATTTGTCCTTCTATCTTGATGGTTTGAGGAGTGGTAATTCCCGCCAATGCATTACAAGATATGGTCGAATTCATTTCTTCTTTATCTAGGCTTTGTTCCTAGAGTATATCCTCTTCTTTTGACCTTTCTTTCTCATTTTCTTCTTCCTCTTCACAATTTATGTTGAATAATTTCTTCTCAGCACACTTATGACCTTTAGTGTATTTGCTATCACAACAGTAACAAAGCCCTTTTTCTCTTTTTTCTTCCAATTATTGTGGTGTCAACCTTATAGGTTGTGGAAGACTAGGGGCAATAACACTTCCATCTTTATAGTTGTGAGTGGTATGCTTTCTGGTTGCCATAATTTTGCTTTCCATATTTCTTGCTAACCTGAATGCCTTCTCTAATGAATCAGGTTCCCAAAGGCGAACATCATGTTGGATATTATCCTTTAAATTCCCTATGAACACATCAATCCTATGCTCCTCTGGAATATTTTTACCCCTATGTTAAATTTTTGGAACTCTTCAATGTGCTCCATTATTGAACCCTTTTGTTTGAGACTTATCAATTGGCTAAAAAAAGTGTTGCTTTTTGTATCCTCATAATGTGCTGTCAATTCTTCCGTAAAATTTGCCCAAGTGATAATTTGTTTACAAGAGCAAAGCCATTGATACCATACAAACTGATTTGGTTCCAAATATAAAGTTGCAATACGTACCTTTTGTGTGTTTTTCACATTATTGAGATCGAAAAATTGCTCCATCTGTAATATCCATGTTGGGGGATCCTTGCCGTCAAACTTCCTCATATCGAATTTTGGAATATGGTGGGTCTTCGATCCAACATTAGAGTCTATGAAATCATGATTAACATTTCTTTTGTTCGCATCATGAGTTTCCTTTACTACCCTTTCACCAATTGTAAGTATTTCTTGTAGAAAAATTATCAAATCTGTCTTCAAATCTGCCATGTCTGTCTTCAAATCTACCATGTCTCTCTTCAAATCTGTCTTCAAATCATCCATCTTAGCTTCCACATCCTTTATCTTAGATTCCACACCATTTATCTTAGCTTCTGTTAGCTTTTGTGAGAGTGACATTTGTTGCACTTAGTCTTGTAATTTTGATATATCATGTAGCATTTCCTCCTCTTCTTCATGAGCCATGCTAGAGCTTTCAGGTTGCTTACTAGGTGTTTGCATTTTCTTTCCTCGAGGCATCAGTTACCGATAATAATTCTCTAATATGCCCTTTTAATTCCTTCAAAATAATTTTTCAAACCAAGCCTAAGCAAAAATTTAAAAAAATCTACACACGTTTTTTCACTTTGTAGGAGCTCGATATTACCTCTGATGTATCTCTGTAATTTCGGATCATCCAATTCTGAAATTATGACTTGCAGTAGCCCTCTGTGTCCTCTTTCTAATGCCACTAGTCTAATCCAAATTGGATTCTCCAAGGAATAGTTATGCCAAATCTCCCACAGTGACCTGATTATAGACTAGTTCAATAGAGCGAACTTGTACGGCATTCCACGTGTCCCTGTTTCAACCTTTGGCTCTGAAAAATATATACAAGAAACTACAGTCCATCCTCTTTCTGTACCTTCTTACGAAACTTCAATCTGATGTTCAAAGATAAAGTTACGACGATTTTCCTTAGTTCACATGTTTGGAATGTAATTCAGAAGTCTGAAAAAAGACCAACTTCCTTAGATCATATCTCTGCAAATATAGCATGAAAAGCTCTGAAATTCGGACCCAAGGTTCAGTGCGATTTCATCTCAAATGGGTTTTTTTCTGCTTCTGAAACATTGCAAAAAAAAATAAAAAGAGGTTATAGCGAAAATGCCATGATGACCTATTTGGAGCAGCGAAACCCTAAAATCCAAAGCTCTTATACCAAATGTTATGAAACCAGCTCACAAAAAGATAGAAAAGATACATCAATGCCTTAGAATTCAGCCTCTTCGAGGGGGCAACCTCCTTTACATTACATAAATGAATGATGCTTTGATGATTCAAATGACAAAACCTCCTTTCTATATATAGGAGTCTAAGGAGTCACAATATAACCCAGCCGACCTAACAATAATAATATAAAGGCACAAAAATAACAATAGAGGGATTCTATGGGGCACAGTAATAACAATATGGGGACAATAGGGGCACAACAATATTAATAAGGGATATAACTACAATAGTAATGGGGTAATCACTAGTGTTATAGGGACCTAAAAAAATTATGTTGTAACTGAAAAGGAATTTTTAGTTGTTGTTCATGCAATCAATAAGTTCAAACATTATATAACAGGTTATGAAATCTTTTTTCATACAGATCACTCTGCAATTAGATACTTAATGACTAAACCTATTACTAATGGAAGAATTACAATATAGATATTACTCTTGCAATAATTCAATATTACTGTGCTAGATAGACCTGGAAAACAAAACACAGTTGTTGATTTCTTGTCCAGAATTCAAAATATCAAAGATGACACTCTGGTTGAAGATAAGTTTCCTGATGAATATATTTTTGCAGTGACTACTCAAACCCCTTGGTTTGCAGATATTTCCAATTACTTAGTCACAGGGAAATTGCCTTCACATTTGTTTCCTAGAGAGAAAAGAAAAATCATTCAAATAAGTGCAAGATACTCATGGATCACTAATGAATGGTATAAAACAGGTCTAGATCTCGTGATCAGAAGATGTGTTAGGGAAGATGAAATCACAGAGATTCTTAAGGCATGTCATGATGAACCGTGTGGTGGACACTTTGCTGACAAGAGGACATCCTATAAAATCTTTTCTTTAGGATATTATTGGCCATCCATCTTCAAAGATGCCAAAGAATACGTTGGGAGGTGTGACAGCTGCCAAAGGGTAGGAAAAAATGCTCCTTCAAATGAAATGCCACTACAAATTGAAGTACTCATTGAACCTTTTGAAAAATGGGCCTTGGATTTTGTTGGACCAATTAATCCCCCATATAAGCAAAAGAAGTATATATTGGTATGCATTGATTATATCACTAAATGGGTAGAGGCTAAAGCATTACCTTTTGCTAATGAAAAATTTGCAGTTAATTTTCTTTTTGAGGACATCCTCACTCGTTTTGGTGTTCCAAGAGAAATTGTGACAGATCAGGGATCTCAATTTACATCTAAAATGGTGAAGGGTCTTGTGGAAGATTACAATATCAAACATAGGAAATCTAATCCCTATCATCCACAAGCAAATGGTCAAGTTGAATCTACAAATAAGGTGATTGAAGGAATTCTCACTAAGATTGTACATCTACATAGAAGAGATTGGGCAGAAAGGCTTCCTGAAGCCTTATGGGCTTATAGAACTACATGGAAGAACAAAACGGGACATACACCCTATGAACTTGTTTATGGGAAACAATTCATGTTCCATATAGAGTTTCAAATCAAAACCTTCAAGATGGCAGTCCAATTGGCAGTGGATTTATCAGAGGCACAGAAACATAGATTGGAGCAACTCAATGAGCTTGACGAAATCAGGCAAGATGTTGTTCAAAAAACCAATATAGTCCAACAACAGAGGGCGAAATGGCATGATAAATATATCAAGGAGAAGAAGTTTCAAGCAGGAGATTAGGCACTGTTGCTTGATTCAAAGTTCAAATATTTTCAAGGGAAGTTTCAAACTCATTGGCTTGGGCCATATGAGATTGAAGAAATCTTTAATAACGAAGCAGTAAGGATAAGGACAATAGACGGAAGCAAAATACCTCTTCTTGTGAATGGTCATCGGTTGAAGATATATCATCAACCAATTTCAAGAGAGGAGTTCATTAAGATTTTCCAGAATAACTCTGAAATGAAGCTAGTGAAGAAGAATTCTTCTTCTCCACTAACTTAGTCTTTATTTTTCCTAGAAATAAATAAATAAAATTGTATGAGTTTGAAACCCAATCATTGATTGGCATACTTATACAGAAAATACAGGGTAAAAATAAGAGATTTCTGACATCCCATATTTTCCATTTCCTTTCTGTAATAAGTAGTGACAAAAAGCTACATTTATTTATAGTTTAGAATCTGCAAATTCATAGTCTCATTCCATCTCATTCGGTTTTCATTTTATTTTTACAGTTCCATTTCATCCCACTCTCATATTCCATTTACATTTTATTTGTACAATTTTAATCCATTTCACCCTATTTCCCATTTTATTTTACATCTCATTTCATCTCACTGTCATAATCCATTTCCATTTCATTTTTACACTCATATTCTATAACCATCCTTCACTTTTCCTTCTTTTCACATTCTGCAGCTGATTCCATTCTGCAGCTAATCTGATTCTGCAGCTACAACTTACTTTTCGGCTCTTCCACAATTGTACATCTCACAAATAAATCATGAATGCAGGAAATTAAAGAATCAAGTTTTGGAGACCAACCATGCTAAAATTTGACTACGGATCAACACCAAAGGAGTTATCAAGCAAAAGGTTAGGTTCTAAACGTAAAATGCAAAATCTATTTCAAATAGCAAGTTAAAAACATAAGTCTTGTATAATATGAATAATCGCATGTCTCCTTAACAAGTCATCATTTTATTTGACTGCTACTTCATTATATCACATCTCCGCCACGTCTTCCATACTTTATACCTAAACGGTCCTTAAGAACTCCATCTATTAACAGTCAAGACTACGATGTGACCAATGTATACACGTCTCTCTAAACCCTCACCGTCTACTTATTCCATGCCAACCCGTAGTTCTTTTTCACCATACCCATAGTCAGTCCATTTCATAAACCAGGAGAGTAATTATGAAGCTTAAAAAATTCTGTGAAACAGAAGCCATGGGACTCATTGTCAGGACAAAGCCAGTAGGAGAAAAATATATGGAGGGATTCCCACAACTCAAGGAAATGCTGCAGAAGGCTGGATGACTCAATTTCATTGAAAAAATTGATGGCTTCCACAAAGAGATCACAAAATCTTTTGATAGATCATTCGATGGTACAGAAGTAGAAATTGGAGAGATTAAGTTTGCAGTAACGAAATCCTACATAGAAGAGGCTACAGAATTGCCAATACATGGTGAGAGATGGTTTAAAAACAAGGAATTCCACAGTGAATCATGGAAATTAATCCTCAGGAACTCAGGTATGGATGTCTCTGTGTTTAGAAATGGAATTCCTATTCCAGCTCTTAAAAATAAATGGAGAAGCATGCTTTTGATATTACATAAATTCATTACCTGTGAGGGGAGATTCAGGTGCATGTATGTTTATCATATACATTCATTGATGAACTTTCTAGAAAATGGAAACATCAACCTCCCTTTCTTCCTACTAAACAGTTTAAGAAGGATGGCTTCAAATGTACAGAAGAAAATAGAATTCATAGACACAACCATGTACCATCATTGGTTGGTAAAAACACTGCTTGAGTTTCATTTGAAGAGAATAGGAGATACTTGGGAAAATTTCCTGATAAGAAACTATTTCCAATAGGCATCAGAATCACCTGAAGAGGGTAATGTCAGAAGGAGTAGGAGGAAGAAGACTAGTATAACCATTCAAAGCAAACCTGAGTCCTCCACACAGAAAAATGATGGAGAGCTAGTCTCTGAAAAATTGACAGAGATCAGGGAGCAGATCAAGAAAAAAGGGAAGATGAAAAAGAAAGCTGGTGGAATTACTGGAAACAAAACTGAATCTTCATTATAAAAAAATGATGAACAATCATTCTCTGAAAAATTGACAGAGATTAGGAAACAAATCAAGAGAAAAGAAAAGATATGAAAGGAGAAAAAGGGTACAAAGGAGAAGAACATAAGCCCTATACAACTTAGAAGGAGCTCTAGACTCTGAGGTATGGTAAAGAAGGTAGCATCAAAGGGAACAGAGTTCATAAATCTAGAAGAAGAAACCCCAGTACCATCTCCTAATAATGTTCCATTTACACACAGTCCTCAAAATTCTCCTGGATAGTATTTCGAAGGCAGCCCCAACGGAGGATCTCTACGCATAAACCTAGTGCAACAACAAATTTATGATTATATAGAATCACTAGAAAAGAAAAGTGCCTCAATGGATCGAGAATCCTCGATTAATCCAGAACTCTCTGTCAATCCACAAGAACCTCTAACTGACTCTCTCAAACAGGAAATCTATGAGTTAGAGATATTGAACAGACACATCAAGAAAGAAAATGAAACTGTGAGGGAACAAAGTAAATTTGATAAAGCACCTAGGGTTCTGGTACAAGAAGAATAGGATGTTGAAGAGGAAGAATAGAAGCTTGAACAGAACAGTCATCAATCTTAAATACAGGCTTCTTATGAAGAAACCCAGGATGGAAGTCACTTGAAAGAGGAGCAAAAGAAGAAAATTAGATGTACTAGTGAAAGTGTTTTAACAAATGCAATAGGAAAGAAGAATCCACATTTTTGACAAATTGCATGGGGACATGCAATGATTTTGCAGTGGGGGTATGTTGAACCTCAGAATTACCCTCTCCTTGAAAACTTTTCTCACTTCTTTCCCTTGTATTTTCCATAAGAATACAGATCCCCGTCAATGATAAATGATAGATTTTGTCTTAAGGAGGGCATTAAAAGATTGACATGTTATATTTTTATGTTTTTGTTATTTGAATAAGTTTTTACAAATTAGCTACAGAACGCAGTCTATTCTACAGCTAACTATGTATTCCGTAGCTATTTCCATGGTGTGGCAGGTTCTAGGTGTCAAACGAAAAAATCGGCTACATGGGCATCTCTGGAATCGTCTCCACATGAATCCTATCCTAGTCACTCAGCCCAAATTGATAAGAAAGCCAGCTCAAGACCACAATCAAAGGTGGAGTCAAACATATGAAACTTGGGAGCAATAGGACTCTTTGTCTACTCTTCGTGGTTAATTAATAAATCCAACAGTTTTGTTGCAGCATTAACTCAGATCAGCCACCTGTGTTAATGGTTATGTGCAACCATCTTGCTCGAATTCAAGTCACCTGTAGCTGATCAAACATTTACACAGTCTTGTTGTGATACGTGTAGACCACCTATAGCTAATTTTCCTCAAATACAGTTATGAATATTTTCTTTTAAATACCAGTTGTACAAAACCGAGGGGGGTTCGAAGTTTTTGATGTATTAAGTTTAGACTTTCAGCTCTGTAATTTTGGACTTTTGTTCCTGTTTATAATATAAAGCCGTGTGTTGACCAATGATCATTTAAAGGATAATTTTCAATTAGTTAGCAGCTCAACCTAGTCAATTGCAGAGGGCCCCTGCACTGAAGGAGGTTTTCTTTTCATTTGTTTTTCTGTTTAGTTTTAATTTCACCATTTGCTTTTAATAGTGTTTCTAACTTAGGTTGATTTCTTGTAGTTTGATTTGTTTTAGTTCTGATCAGTAGCATAATGTTAGAATTGAATTGTGTAGTCTTGTTTCTCCAATCCATTTCATAAAGGAAACGACTTCGTTTCTAAACAGAGCAAGGTTGAAATTAACGAGAATGCATTGTTGACTAGTTTAATCACTGTTTATGTTATTTATTTCCTAGTTCAGATTTCCAATGCACTGTGTTAATGAATGTTTTTTATCCCCATTTCAAGCTGATATCCATCCTAAGCTAAATGGTTGAACATTCACTTTACACAATGGTTGAAACCAATCAGTTACTTTCTAAATGTTTTATTTAGTTCTTTACATCATAAAGAACAAAAATTTGCTTGTATTCCATCTCAAGAAGGCTATCTTTCAAAATTAAAGGTTTGAGTAACTAGAAGTACTTCAGTGAATTTCATTCTTTGTATTTATTCCAACATGTCGTACAACTTCACTTCTTAATTTTAAGAATTAGATTCATGACTTAGGATTAATGAGAAGATAGGACAGATGCTCTGTTTTACCTTCTTTTAACTTAGATTTTGATTAGTTTTAACCTCTTGGTTCACCTTTAGGAGGTTTAGATTCAGTTTCTCATAGTTCAGTTTGTACATCATTAGGAACCAAAGAACAGAAATCCCCAAAACAATATAAAAATACAAAACAACAAAGTAAGAAGGGTTAACTAAGCACATACACTGCACTATACTTCATCAACTTACAAAACTCGGTTGATAAATTATGCAAGCAATTTAGGACACTAAATTGACTAAACACCTGTGACAAATGAATACATTACAAACTAAGTCGTAAAAGGTCCCCTACTTTATTTTTATAAACTGATTAAAAGAAAATAAATATGCGTTTTTCATTCATGAAAGGTTTTTAAAAGAAATTGAAATTTAATGAGTTTTATAGTCAAAGTAATTTTATTTATCTAAATGTTGTTCTTCTAGTGAATCGCCAATTGTTGTACTGTTCAACAACCCCCATTGTGATATATTGTAAATTTCCTATGAAATTGATTATATTAAAATAGGGACCCTTTAATTTTAGAAAAGCCTTTGATTTTATTTCTTTAAAAAACCAAAAAATTAAAAAATAGAAAATCGACATAAAAAACTATTAACAAAATCCTATAACCAGAGTTTAATACTCAGGATTTTTAATTAAAACCCAAGTATTAAACCTTGATGATAAAAAAACCAAATTTTAAATAGCCCTCGAGACCAAAACTATACTTAGGCTTTAAAAACCTTAAGTATTAAACAAATACAAGTTATTTAATTAAAATCAAAATGAATCGTAGTTTTCAAATTCACGAAAGTTTAAAAAACTTTATAACTCCGCCATACCCCACATCACACATCGACATAATAAAAAGTTCCAAAGGCAAAGACTTCCCCACTAACAACGATATGCGATAAAGCCTAGACCCGACGGGATTATACATGCCAATCCATAAAATCCCGCATCCACAAGCTATCACAAAATTTTCAAAGGCTTAATTCCTGCCTCCTACCTATTCCGATTGCGATTAGACCGGACCTAAATGGGTTATTAATTGCATTTTTAAAGAACCTTGTGTCCATCACAATTGCATAATATGCTATCATATAATTCCATGCCTCATTACCTCACCGATTTGTGATTTCGATTAGACCAGTTGAATTGCGATTGTGATCTGCGATCAGGCCCGGACCCGAAGGGAAAATCAACTATGATTCATAAAAATATGGAATCTGTCGCTATTGCAGTTCTATTATCCATGCCACCTGTTCCAAAGACTCCTCCCAAATGCGATTGCAATCTGTGATAAGACCCTTTCCACTACCATGTCATAGTGACGTCACCATCATGTCATCCCACATATCGTAAATCGCAAGTCTAATCTGCCACTCCATAACTGTGTTAGCGATATCTCTGTTTTTTGTGAATTGCAATAAGACCGTAAAGACTGCCTCTCTTATCACAGACCTCACTTTGCATTCCTCTCCATGATGGATATGTTCGAGATTTATTACACTCTACATTTTTCCTGATTTCCTGCAAAACGTGATTTGTTTCAAATGAAACTCACTTATCAAACTCATTTAATTTTTACTTATTGATTCTTGTTTTTCGTGTTCAGGTTCATGACAGAAGAGGAGAGTTGTGTTGATAAGCGGCAGTTCAGTTCAAACAGACGGAAAAACATCTAGATAATCTGATGGAACAAACAAAGCCTATGAAGACAACAAATCACATTTAGAAATTTCTACCAAAAAATTGTTTTTCTTTAAGCGTTATTGAAGGGATCTATTTAAATGCCCTCAATGCTCTGCACAATAGATTCAGTTGTTTTTTCTGCTATTTAAGCTTACTTGTTATATGAAATTAAGGTCCGGAATTTTATGAAGAAAGGCTTACGAAAGATCGCACTATTTTACTTTCATATTTTTCTCAATAGAACGACTTGAACAAGGTTTTAGGAATTTTTATAAAGGATTTTGAGAAATTGCATTTCTATACTCCTGAAATCATCTTTGTGAGAAGGAATAAACTGTTGCTATTTCTTTTATGAGCTGAGAAATGTGCATATGGTATTTCTATCTTTGTACCTCTTTTTTGTTCATAAATAAATAGTGAATTTATCTTTTCAGATTGCTTATTACATGGTATTTAAAGAACAGTGTTACATGTATTCATTTCTGGTCATGCCGCCATTGATATTTTTAAATACATGTTAAGCAATTTGCTTTGATATTCTAAATGTGATATGAGTTATACACATTATTTTGATTAACTATTTAATCAAAATAATCATCTTGAAATATTTCCATTTCCATTGGTGTTTGAGCAATCTATATTTTCATTTACTAAGGAAAAATCATTATAGATCGCATCTAGATAAATGTTAAACAATCTCGGGTTATAGAATAGATTAATGCATATGTTTTCCATTCGATTTATTGTGCAAATCCATCTATTTCAATCCACTATAAGCATTACACATTCATTCAATCACTTTTCACTGGGAAATTGGTCCCATTATATCCAGTCGAACCCACTAACTAAATGAAAAGGAGTTTTCTTAAGGTCCAGACCGGGTGGTTTTCCCCCGTGTTGATGCAACGATTTTCGAGGCCTCAACATCACTCCAAACTCATTTTTGGGCTGGCCGCATGCTTAGAGTACCCCTTCAAGTGTGCCTTCTCATGCTATTTGATTCATCTTGTTCAAAAAATTTCATATTAATATTTTTTCATCAAGATGTTTTCACTTGGGTATTGGTTGTTGAGGTTGCAGGTATATTGGAAACTTCCCATCAGAATCAGTACCCCGGTGGTCATTAACATTGTAGGTAGCATTCGTCATTCATCATGATAGGCTTCTTATAAAGTTTTGCATATCCATACATCATTTATCTGAAATGCACCATAGGGTCCATAATCTCGACCACGTTTACCACCACCTCCCCTTGTAGGTAGTAAAATTCCATGTTATATACCCCAGCTAAAGGCAAAGAAAATTCCCCATTGCATGGGAAAGAAAGTGACATATCCTGCCTATTTCTGGAATAAGATGAAACCTTCTCAGAGGAAACATCAGTGCACTTAACGAGGCAGGTATAGCATCAACGTACAAATGAAAATGAAGTATGGAAGTTATACTTCGATGGGGAAAACTTAAAAGGGGGAAATGGAGCTAGAATATTGTTGGTATCTCCGGACGGCAACCTGATACCCCTCTCTTTCAAGCTAGAACTTAAGGTGACCAACAATGTGGCAGAGTACGAAACATTGCTCCTTTGGTTATATATATATATATATATATATATATATATATATATATATATATATATATATATATATATATATATATATATATATATATATATATATATATATATATATATGTCTGTGTGTGTGTGTGTGTGTGTGCGTGTGAATATTGAATTCCTAACGGTCTATGGAGACTCTAAAGTTGGTCGTAAGGCAGATCAGGAATCAATGCTAGGCCAAACACCCCAGACTGAGGACGTGCCGGAATGAAGACTGGGATCTAATTGATAATTTATTCCTAGCCTTTAATATCCAATTTCTTCCCAGGGGAGGAAATAGGATGGTTGATTCCCTTGTCGTAGCAGCAAGAAGTCTCAGGCCCCCGCAAAATCTGCTCCTCAGATATGAGGTAGAAGTCAAATGCAAACCTCCAATACCTGATAATGTTAAGTAGTGATAGGTATTCGAGGATGACGAGCAGGTGAAAAGATTCATAGAAGTCGTTGAGAGTTCTTCCACTCCACCATCAGTCAAGAAGAAGAAGAAACAAATCAAGAAGCCATTGCGTGGAAAGACACAATGGATGGGTGCAAAATTTTGAAATTGAAAGGGAATACCATCCCTTGCAGACTGGCCCCACTGGAAAGGATTTTTAATAAGTATGACATAGTCTCCAAACCAATGGCCCTGGAGATAGATGATCAAGTATAAGACTGCAACATCGAATCGGAGGAGGAACCCCAGATGATTAAGCTATCAAAAGGAATCCCCCTGCAATACAGACAAAGGTGTTTAGATCTATTCAAAATTTATAAGGATGTATTTGCTTGGTCACATGAGGATTTGAAATCATTTGATACTAACATCATTCAACATAATATTCCTTTGAAGAGTGGAATAAAGCCATGCAAATAGAAACTCAAGCAGATAAATACACTCTTAATCCCCTCCATTGAAAAAGAGATGAGAAAATTGTTACAGGAAAATATCATATTGCCTTTAAGGTACTCTGAATAAGGTTGTGTGTTGATTTCTGAAATCTAAACAGGGCGTCACTGAAAGACAACTACCCATTTCCTAAGATGGACCATATATTTCAAAAGGTGGTTGGCTCAGCCAGAATGTTCATGATGGATGGGTTCTCTGGCTACAACCAGGTGGCAATCCATCATGAGGATCAAAAGAAAATTTATTTCACCACCCTCTGGGGAACATTCATGTGCGCTCGCATGCCCTTCGGTCTCATTAATGCAAAGGCCACATTTCATAGAGCCATGGACATAACTTTTGTAGGGGACCAAGACAAATTTGCGGTGCTTTATTTAGATGATATCACAATCTTTTCTAACACTGATGAAGAGCACATCCTCCAATTAAATATCACCTTTGAAAAATTCAAAAGGTATGGTCTCTCTCTGAATCCTAAGAAATATCAGTTCACTCTGAGTGAGGGGAAGCAACTTGGACACATAGTAGCACAGGAGGGAGTAAAGATTGATCCTGAGTGAGTCAAAGCCATCATCCATATTCCCCTGCCCAAAAACAAGAAATAGGTTCAAGCGTTTTTGGGGAGAATAAATTTCTTGAGGAGGTTCATACCCAGCTACGCAAAAATTGTCAAGGGTATTATGGACATGCTCAAGAAGGAAAAATAGGTCAGGTGGAGCTCTTCCCCCAGAGATTCTTTCATCAAAAATAAAGAAGCTTTGGTTGAATCCCTAGTACTAGTCAACCCCAAATATTCAATTCCTTTCTACATCTTTTCTTTGGCCTCCCTACACATTATTGTTGCAATGTTGGTACAAAAAAATAAAGAGGATTATGAACAAGCCATTTCCTTATTCAGCCAAGTCTTGAGGGATTTTGAGCTGAAATATAATATATTGGAGAAACAAGACTATGCACTAGTCAAGGCTCTGAAGGAATTTTGTATGTATGTGCTACAATCGTAAATTATAGTGTTTTTCACAACAACAACAGTCAAGGACATCCTGGTGCAAGGAGAAAACGAAGGAAAGAGGGGTAGGTGGATAGAAAAAATACAAGAATATGAGCTAGAAATAAAGCATACCTATCTCATTAAAGGCCAGGGGTTGGCCAAGGTTTTATTCGAATCCAATTGCCAAGCTCTAGGTATAAACCGAATCATAGAGGAGGGCAGACCCAAGGATCATCAGAGAGGGATTACAAAATATGAGAAGAAAATCTATGCCAAATATGAGGGATCTCCCTGGTATAAGAACATTGTTCATTATCTATTATTCCTGAGGTGCTCGTTGGGGGTAGATAAATACAAATATTGGGCCCTGAGGTTGCAAGCGTAGAAATGTATCATATCCAATGGCCTACTCTACTGGAAGGACCCAGTGGGGGTATTTATTTTATGTTTGGTGGAGGGTGAAACCCATAAGGTGATAAAAGATTTTCACGGAGGAGTATGTGGAGGACACTTGTTATGAAACCAGCTCAGAAAAGATATAAAAGAAAGATAAACACCTTAGAAATAAGCCTCTTTGAGGGGGAAACCTCCTTTACATTACAAAAATGAGAAATTCTTCGATGATTCAAATGAAAAAACATGCTTTCTATATATAGGAGTCTAAGGGGTCACAATATAACCAAGCCAACCTAACAATAATAATATAAAGGCACAAAAATAATAATAGCGGGATTATATGGGGCACAATAATAACAACATGGGGATACAATGACAATAGTAATGGGGGAATCACTAGTATTATAGGGACCTAACATGCCCTTCTCCTTAAAAAAATCGGTGTCCTCAACGCTTGCGTAGTTCTGGATGCTTCTGTATAAAATTCTCATACTCCCATGTGGAATCTTCAATGGGTAAGTTCTTCCACTTGATGAGATACTTTGAAATTAATCGATTTCGTAGTTGTCGAGTTCGTATTTCTTTGAATGCTTCAGGTTCTAATATGATTTTTCCTTCCTCATCAAGTTCTAGCAATATTGTTTGAACCGGAAGCTTGTCACCTATAACTTTCTTTAAGCATGAAACATGGAAAACTAGGTGCACTCAGGAAACTGCATGAAGCTCCAATTTGTATGCCATAGTACCAATCTTTTACAACACCTTGTATGGACCATAATACTTTGGTGATAATTTATTATCCTTCTTAGCTTGCTTGAGGGACATTTGTTTATATGGTTGTAGCCGTAGGAATACCCAATCACCTACATCAAAACTTCTTTTGTTGCGATGTTGATATGCCTACTGTTTCATTCTATTCTGCGCCAAGGTGAGGTTATCCTTTAAGAGTTGGAGAACTTGTTGTTGATGCTCGATGTGATCTTCCACTACTTGAACCTTATAATTTTCTCTTAAATATGATTTCATGGATGGTGGATGATATGCATAAAGTGCCATAAATGGGGTCATTTTTGTTGCAGTATGGAAGGAAGTGTTATACCACCATTTAGTCAGAGGCAACCATTTGGCCCATTGTGTTTTTTTATCAAATACAAAGAAAGGAAGATATCCTTCCAAACATTTGTTTAGTATCTTGGTTTTCCCATCAGATTGAGGATGATAAGATGAGCTATGAGCTAACTTAGTACTAAGACAAGAAAATAATTTTGTCCAAAAACTTCCAGTGAAAATGGGATCTCTATCGCTTACAATAATCTTTGGGTTTCCATGTAGCTTTTGAATTGTTTTCATAAATGCAGTAAAAAATGCACTCGCTTTAAATGGATGAGATAATGCACAAAAGTGTGCATTCTTGGCAAGTATGTCAACTGCCACCATGATAACACTCTTTTCTTCGAACTTGGGTAAACCTGTGATAAAATCCATTGAAACCTCCTCCCAGTGTTGGCTTGGAATGGATAAACATTGTAATACTCCTGGGGTCATAATTGTTTCAACTTTATTTTGTTGGCAAACCAAACATGCTGCCACAAACTTTTGAATATCCAATTTAAGGCCATCCCAAAAAAAATGCTTCTCAACCTTGCGGTAGGCTTTTAGAAATCCTGAGTGCCTTCCTAAGGGATAGGTGTGCAATTCCCTAAGAATCTGTTGTTTGAGTTGGGAATTATTACATAGGTATAACCGATCCTTGTACCATAACGAATCATTTTTCCAGCTAAATCTATCAGATGTACTGGGATCTTGTTGTATCTTTTCAACGAGTGTCCACTTTTCCTCATCATTCTTCCATTCATCCCTTGCTTCGTTTATCCAATCTGGTTGGATAATAGAAATGGCACAAAGAAATGTTTCCACATCCTCATCCTTTATTGAGAGTGCATCTGCCACAACATTTTGCTTCCCTTTTTTGTAGATGATTTCAAAGTCATAGCCCAACATCTTTGTGACCCATTTTTGCTGCTCTTCTGAAGATAATATTTGTTATAAAAAGTATTTAAGACTATCATGATCTGTTTTTACCTTGAAGTGTCTTCCCATTAGGTAGGGACGTCATTTCTTAAGTGTATGTAGTATTGCCAACATTTCCTTCTCATAAATAGCTTTGTGTAAATACTTTCCTTTGATTGGACAACTTTCGAAATCAATGAGTCTTTCTTCTTGCATTAAAACAACACCAATTCCATTTCCTAAGGCATCGCATTCCACAATAAAGATTTTTGTGAAATCCGGTGTAGCTTAGATTGGTGTTTGGCACATTGCCTCTTTAAGATGTTCAAATGCCTTCGTTGTTTCTAGAGTCCATGAGAATGCATATTTCTTCAATAATTTTGTTAGAGGTGTTGCTATTCTCCCATAATTCTTAACAAACATGTGATAATACCCTGTCAACTGGAGAAATCCTCGTAGATTCTTTATGGATGTGGAGATTTGCCATTCCTTAATGGTTTTAATTTTGCAACCCTAACTTCCTCAGATCATATCTCCGAAAATATAGCGAGACAAGATATGAAATTCAGACTCAAGGTTCAACGATATTTCATCTCAAATGAGTTTTTTTCGCTTCTAAAACATCGCAAGTAAAAAAAAAAGTTATAGTGAAAATTCAAAAAAAAAAGAAAAAAGAAATGTTATAGTGAAAATTCCACGATGACCTGTTTGTAGCAGCGAAACCCTAGAATCCAAAGCTCTGATACCAAATGTTATGAAACAAACTCACAAAAGATAGAAAAGAAAGATAAATGCCTTATAAATAAGCCTCTTCGAGGAGGCAACCTCCTTTACATTACACAAATGAACAATTTTTCAATGATTCAAATGAAAAAAACTTCCTTTCTATAAGAGTCTAAGGGATCACAATATAACCAAGTAGACCTAACAATAATAATATAAAACCACAAAAATAACAATAGTGGGATTCTATGGGGCACAATAATAACAATATGGGGATACAATGACAATAGTAATGGGGGAATCACTAGCATTATAGGGACCTCACAACACTTCAATTGGAATATCATGGCACATAAAATTCTTAAGGCAGGGTTTTATTGGCCTACATTGTTTGGGAATGTTCACTCCCAGGTTAGGTTGTGCCAGAAGTGCCAAGTGTTTGTTGAGAGGCAAAAGTTTTCTCCTCTCCCCCTAATTCCAGTACATGTGGAAGAACCTTTTGGATAGTGGGGACTTGATTTCATAGGAGAAATAAACCCACCATCCAGTGGCCAACATAATTGGATATTGATGGCCACGGATTACTTCACCAAGTGGGTAGAGGCCATCCCAGCCAGAAATGCTACAAACACAGTGGTAATCAAATTTATGGAGGATAACATATTGTCTCGTTTTGTTTGACTCTCCAAAATTATCACTGATAATGCTTAGGTCTTCAAATATGCCAAGTTCACCAGCTTCTACCATAAGTTCAATATCATCATCAGGCACTTAACTACCTATTATCCTCAAGGTAATGGCCTGGCTGAGTCCTCCAACAAGACTATCGTAAGGGTGTTGAAAAAGACCATCTCCGAAAATCAGAGAAACTGGGACTCCAAACTGAAGTTTTCCTTATGGGCCAACCAGGTAACACCTAAACGATCCATGGTGAAATCACCTTTTTAGCTAGTGTATGGTAAGTTTGCACTCTTCCTGATCCAATTAGCATTGTCAGTGGCGAGATTATTACAAGAAGCAGAGGAAGAGCCAGGTGCCATAACGTGAAGGATAAATTAGCTAGTCAAGCTTGATGAGAATAGAGAACAGGTGGGGGCCAAATTGTCAAATTACCAACAAAAGATGAAATCCATGTTTGACAAGAAGGCTAAGGATCAGCTGCTGCAATCAGGAGATTTAGTTCTCCGCTGGCATGTCCGATGGGAAGAAAAAAGTAAACATAGAAAATTCGACCTGTTATGGTTCAACCCTTTCAAGATTGCAAAAGAAAGAGGAAATACCACATACATGCTTGAGAATATAGATGGTGAATCTCTGGAACTATCGGTAAATGGTCAATTCCTCAAACTTTATTTCCAAAACAAGAGGTACATGTCTCACATCCATGGTAAATATCAGTGTGTGTATTATAATTGTTATATGTAATTTTCAGTTTTGTTAAAAAATCAATTTTCACAGAATTATAGTTTGTTTAAAAATAATTCCATGCCCAATGGAAGGAAAGCTACTGGTCTGCAGGTTCTCAGCACCTTGCCAGTAAGGCACTATCCCCAATTGGAGCCAATGTTGTCAATCACTGCATTATGAGTTTTCAGTTGATCAAAGTTGCCAAAGAGAAGTGAATTTTGAAGCCATATTCTAGGCCATAGGAGCACTTAAAGCCAAATTGGAACCTCTCCATTGCATAGTGACTAGAACGAGATTTCCAACGGTATATAGAAGTCCCAAAATGGACTTCTGGATCAGAAGATATGGCATGTTGAAGATCAGGAGTTTTTTTGTCTTGAAATGAAAGAGCTTATTAGAGGGCCCCGGGCACAACGAGTCAAGCATATCCGCGGTGGGCAGATCCCGCAATCCCATAGTCCTGCGATCCCCCATATCGTAGTCTTGCATTCCCGCATATCGCAGTCCCGCAGCCCCACGATCCTGCAATCCCCCGTATCGCAGTCCCGCTTATCACAATCACGTAGTCCCGTGATCCCACAACCTTGTGATACCGGCAAATCGACGATCGCAGGCCCAATGTGCCATCCTTTAGGGAATTATGGGGAAGCGCCGATACAATGTTAAATTGTAGGGGAGGGCCAAAAACCTTTAACAAATAAAATCAATGGAAAACCAAGGTAGGGCGGCCCTTTTCTCTCTCCTCTTGGGGGGGGTACGTGGCAGAAGATGGTTGGTCCCGCATTTCGCACTTCCCGCAGAATGGCGATTCAGGACGGGTCCAGGGTTAAAAGATTGCAAAACAAAAAAAAATCGTCATTGTAGTGTTAAATCGCTGGGTAGGGCTGATTTCATTTAACAAAGGAATTCAAATAAAAACCAAGGACATGAAGTTATTTTTCTCTCTCCTCCAGAGGGCCACGTGGCGGAAGATCACTAGTCCTTATGAACCCACGTGGTAGCTGATGTGGTAATACGGAAGACACGTGTCATGTGCATTCGGCAATTTCAGGGTCCTGAGGGGGGAATTTCTGGGTGACATGTGGCAGTGATGACGTCACCCATCACACAAGGCAAGATACTTCCTTTGTCGATGTCCCTTCCGATGTTGCGATTGTGATACGCAGGATCCTCCCTGTGATATGTTATGTGATCCGACCTATAAATTTTTCACGTCCGGACGAGTCGGTCAGCGTTATAAAGAAAGGTAAAGAGGCTTCTTCTCCTAATTGTGATATGTGATGCCTTCGATGAGCCTGACCCCACAGATCGACGATTGCAAGAGTCTAGTGGAAACATAAGGGAAAGCATCGAAAATCATCGATATGTGGGATTTCATATAACAAAGGGAAAACCCCTTGGTAGGTAGTTCAATAGCTCTAGCACCCTCGGGCTAAGCCCTGGTTCCAGCCCCCAGTCATATGAAGAAAATCAAGGAAAGGAGCTAAGGAGGATCGAGACATTTCTCTAGAAAAATGCCAACATTGGAAAGTCCTCCATATTTCCACCAAGAGAGCATCACCAGGTAGATCATGGTTTTGATAGTATGGGGCAGGGCTTTTAACGCGTGATGGGTTGGCAGTTGTGGCTTTAAGGGAAATAGGTGGTGCATTCAAAACCAGCATGGGCCGATTCAGAAAATCCCATTTTGACACAGAATCAGCGTCAACGCTGACATGAGTGAAAAGAGACTTGGTAACTCATGAGGATTTAATTCTCAGGCATGGTTTCCCATACAACAGAAAGATAAAGTACCTCCCTGAGGCCCTCTACTCCAAAACCGCAGCATGAAATCGAGAGCGCCCATTCACATCTTTTAAGGATGAATGGGTCAAGCAGTGAAAGCAGAAGCGGCGGCTTGGCAGCACAGGAGGGCACATCGTGAGCAAATTACAGCATAAGACAGAGGTGATCACAGGATGGGCATGGGTATATTTCATTTACTTTTATGCCCGATTGTTTACTTATTGTTGTCGTGAAACGTGCCTCTCTTGAATGAGGAAATTAATTATGTAATGCTTTTGGGCCTCAAAGCCATCTCGGATGAGACATCTAGTCAATCTGACTGCTGAGACTCTGCTGAAAATATTTTTACTGTAATGAATTTTCATGTTCCCCTCTCCAGAATAAATAGGAGGAAGAAAGACTTAACAAAGGTTCATAAATTCTAAAGAAAACACTACATGTTATTTTCAGGCTGTATGGATTTAAAATACAGATTTTCCAGAATATGAAGGAAATGGTGGTGATTTCCCCTTCAAGTATTACAGTATGTTATCCCTTTGTTAAAACCCATTATGTTCATGTTTCTTCTCTGAATTCATGCAATCACAGTTGTTAGAAATATTTTAAAACTTCCTCACAGATTCGTTGGTGTCAATATGTTATGCATGTTCCTGTAAGCTCCTCACAGATTCATATGCATCGACATTATTAATGTTAGTACATGTATGGATTATTGAAATTATGTCTTTAAAATTTTCTCTTCATGAATCATAGCACCTAGCCTCTTTTCTGTCAATTATATCTGCCTGCAATCAAGTAAGTGTAGGAATTCTTAAAACTACAAGCTCTATGTGTTAAGCATAGAATTATTGATGTTGTAAGCTCCATATGATAAGTTTCTCCTTCTCCTTATCCTCTGTCATTGCTCTACAGAAACTTACTAAATTGTAAGTCATTGAACTACTCAGCCTCCACTATTTTACGCATATTTATGAGATTTGTATATGTGAAGAAGTACCAATAATGTATTTCTCCTTTAGCTGAATGAACCAACCCATTATATATACATATAGAATATAAGTGAGGTCTCCCTTTACCGAGAATGATTTGAGAGACTCCAAATTTAGATGTGCCCAGGCACTGGCCTTGTAAGCAAACTGAAGTTGTCTCTGGGAGCTACAACACAGAGAGTGGAGACAACCACTCAAGCAGAGGCATCCATAAAAGGATGGAAACAAACCAAAGAAGCTGACAAATTATTACATGATGCTAGAAAGAATGTGGGAGAAACCACTTCATAGTGCAGGTAGAGGAGGTCATTGGATCGGTACACTGGCTACATGATTCTTATGGTTGAGCTAATAGAGGTAGAGCCATCCTCATTCAAGGAAGCAATAGAGAAAATTGTATGGGTTGATGCTATGGTAGAGGAATATGATTCCATTGTTAGAACTGTGTTTGGGAAGTGGTCCCAAGGCCAGAAGATAAATTAGTGGTGGGTTCGAGATGACTTTATAAAGGGGAGAATGCAGTAGATGGAAGCATAGAGAAATACAAGGCCAAATTTGTGGCCAAGGGGTTCTCTCAGATTGAGGGAATTGACTATGAGGAGACCTTTGCTCCAGTAGCAAGGTACTCTTCCATCAGATGAATTCTAGCACTGGCTCCGTAGATGGGGGAAGATCCAACATATGGATGTAAAGACAAAATTCCTCAATGGAGTTATTGAGGAGGAGGCGTACATCAAGAAGCCAAAAGGTTTTGAGGCCTTTGACATAGAGTCAGGTGTGTGTTGACTCAAGTGAGTGTTGTATGGATTTAAGCAAGCACCACGTGTTTGGTACACCAAGATCGAAAACTATCTCACCGGGTTGGGCTTCACCAAAAATGAAGCAGATGAAAACCTTTATCATATTGTGGTTGAAGGTAAATTATTGATTATTGTGTTATATGTGGATGAATTAATTTTAACCAGTGATTAGAAGTTGATCAAATCTTGCAAGGTCCAAAATGAAGCATATGAAAACCTTTATCATATTGTGGTCGAAGGTATATTATTGATTATTGTGTTCTATGTGGATGATTTAATTTTAACCGGTGATTAGAATTTGATCATATATTGCTAGGAGGACCTTGCAAGAGAATTTGAAATGAAGGACATGGGACTCGTGCATTGTTTCCTCGGTTTGGAAGTATGCTAAGGAGATGGGGAACTATTTTTCTTTCAAGGCAATAAGATATTGAAGAAGTTCCACATGGAAAGTAGCAAACCCATGGAGACTCCTCTAGCATGGAATTGGAGGAAAGAGGATGTTACTTCAGGTGAAGTCGTGGAGGCTACCATTTATCGGAATCTTGTGGGTTCACTAATGTATTTGGTAAACACATGATTAGACATGGGTTATGCAATCAACCAGCGTAGTCAACCTATGGTTAGGCCAACCAAATCGTATTGGAAGGAAACAAAGCATGTTTTATGGTACCTCAGAGGCACCACCCAGTTTGGACTATGGTACAAACAGATAAAGGGATTGAAGCTTCAAGGCTTCACAAATGCAGATTGGGTGGGGAGTTCATAAGACCGTAAGAGCACATCAGGAGGAATTTTCTGTGTTGGATTCGCATTAGTTTCTTCGTACAATAGGAAGAAGAGATCTGTGACATTCAACTCAATGGATGCAGAGTACATCCAATCAAGCGGCATGTGAGGCAATTTGGATGAGAAATATTCTTGTTGGATTATTTGGTCAGATGATGGATCCTATTTTGATTTATTTCATGATCGATCCAAGCATATTGACATTTGGTATCACCATCTACGGGATTGTGTGCAGAGGTAGATTATGTTGTTGGAATACATTCCTACAAAGGAACAAGATGAAGATATTTTAACAAAGGATTTGTTAAGGGGAAAATTTGAGTTCCATAGAGGTAGGATTGGGGTATCTGATAATCATTTTCTTGTTGAGAGGGAGTGTTGAAAATGTAGTAAGAAAATATAAGTTTGACTTTTCCTTGGTCAAACTAGATTAAAATTTGAATTTCTATTTCAGCAGAAATCTTGGAGGTAGTTAACTGAGATGACATGGAACTTATCACTCAATTAACTTAGTTAATTTAAGTTGGAGAATCTTGAGTTCTGTTCAGTATGATTGATTGCTAATTTCTAGTAATCTGTTTCAGTTAAATTGGGTTATGGTCAGTTAAACTAGTTCTAAATGTTAGAGGAACAAGTGGAAGGTCAAATAGTGGGGTGTGACTTCATTCATCTTTAATGATCAACCAATGAACTAATCAATCGGCCCAAAGTAATTGATGCATGCATGTAAATCAAGTTACCCATTTGAGATGGATATTTAAGGGCAGTATACTATCAGTTGTAGAATATTACAAGTTGTATAGGCGATGCATGTAGTCCAAGATCAAACTCAAGGAATTGCGCAATCTAGAATAATTTCCTAACTAATAGGGGCCTAATTCCTCAAGGAATGGCGCAAGGAAATAGGATCTTGGAGGGCTTGAAAATTGGCTAGGTATTGACCAGAGTAAGTCAGTCAAGTAGAGGGATAGACTATACAATTGTAGGTTGTGCTCAAGCTTGAGCAAGCATTGTATTTCATATTTATTCTTTGATTAATGCAATATAGATAGGAAGGGGTTTTGAGTAGTTGCTTTCCCCTAGATAAATCTATGTGTATGTGTGATAAATCTAGATTCATGTTTATGATTTGTCTTCTCGATCGTGAATTGAATTCCACGGATGAGTAGAGTAGATTTGATTCTTGTGTTGTAGTAAATTACATGAACAATTTCATGTCTATACATTGAATTTCTACAAATTTATACATTAGTGGGGAAATATTTTTATTTTACTTCGAAAAAAAAATAATTGTGAGTAGCTTTCCTTGTGGTCATAGTTGGCGGTGTAAATAGTGTCAAGTTCTTACAATTGTTGTATCTAGGCTCTCAACAAGGCTTCAACAATTCACCACATGTAGGTTGGAACTCATGATCAATCCTACTGCTAACAATTTCTCCTTAAGCATGTTAAATGGTTGTGAGGCTCATTGTGTGTTTTGCATTGCCATATATTAGGTCTATGTTGTTAAGAGAAGATATATTCCCACATTCAATGGTAGCAAAATTGAAAACTTTCCATGGCTTGGACTTTTATGGACAATGGTTCTTACTCCATGAAATTTGTAGCACCTTAAATGTGGATTTGGCCCTTGATAGTGGTTACTGCACAAAAATACAATTTGTACAACCCAATATGAGGAACATGAAATTCCTTTCATGCTCAATTTTACAATGCAATATGAGGGACGTGTAATTCCTTCCATGTTCAATATGGAGTTGACATATGTCATTTAAAAAACATTAATAGAATGGCAATCATAGACAAAATATTTGAATGTCCACTTTGAAGTTAAAATATATATCAAGAAAAAAAATTAAAATAAAATAAATCTTACTACTTCCGTACCTACTTAACATGGAGTTAAAAAGTGACATTAAAAAAACTTAATAAATAAAAATTATTTCAATATTGGTCAGAAATAAAATATTTCAATATATCAAATTGAAAAAATAATATATATATATATATATATATATATATATATATATATATATATTATTGGGTAAAGAGGCACTTCTTGGAATATGAGGAAAATATATAATTCCTCAATTACTCAACATAGAATTAAAATAAAATGTAGCATTTAAGAAAAATATTAATAATAAAAATTATTTTAATGTCGATCATAAATAACAAATGCAACCAAGTATATAAATTAAATAGCTAGTAAACACTAATAGACATCAATATACCATGTGCATCAAAACACTAACTTTATGATACATTTCATGTTGTCAAGAATAAAAATATAATAAAATTTAACTAATTATAACTTTATTTTAAATTATTATTATTATTAATTATTAAAGAATTAATATACCAGTTAAACATATATAGATTAAAAAAACAAAAAACATAAAATATGCAACAATATTCTTAATCATAGAGATTCACCTTATCTTTATCTTGGAGTTTTTTAACTTGTAAATAGGAATTGTTACAATACCATGGATATTGATACCACATGCCTAAAAAATCCTGACTCATTTCATATGACATTTTTTAATTAATCAATTTAAATAAAAGGGTAAAATTAGCATGGGCTGTAGGAGCGAGAGGGGTGATATATTCCCTCGATGAATATGAAGAGATTAGATATACTTGGTGTTTAAGCACAACTACAAACAATAGGGTTGAATTCCTAGTGTCGTGGAAAGGTTTAGATATTTCCAAAAACAAGGGCATAAGAAAGCTCAAAATTCTTGGATTCTATGATTGTGATTAGTATAATCACCAAGTCTCTTTCAACCAGGGATACTACATACCGACCTATGGTAAGAAAAATTGCACTCCTACTAAAAAAAATGAAGAAATATTCTTTTTTCATGAGGCAACTAAATGGAGAGGCAAATGGATTGGCTAACAGTGGGGTGGAGATGGAAAATGGAACCATCAAAATTAATGGATATGGCAAATAATTTCCCCCTGCCATTATCTAATGTGAATGAGCTTGGATCAAAGAACCATCGAGGATGGTGGTAGTCTGAAATGTCATTCTCGAGCAATTAACTTCCACATGCACAAAGGAATGGTTATGATGTTCAAAGAGAGACCGCTTGGAGGTTCAATTGAATTCAAATTGGTACGTGGTAATTCTGGGAGCACAACACTATTTCCGAAGTTCGATAAGGCCAGGACAGCGGACAGTTGGATGGCACTGAACCTGGGCAGTACGGGATCCCAACTGGGCGTATTAATGGAGTAGGGTAGATCACATTTCTTCCCATAGGTATTCATAAATACTCTAAAAGGAATGTTGGTTTGGTTCCTCGATAAGGACAAGCCTGTAATAGATTCAACTAGGGACCATCCCTTGGAGCTTGAACTAGTGGAATGGAAGAAATCGACGAAGTTCTTATTCAATTTGTTGATGGGTCGAATAAACCTTTTGTCCCGCAAGATAGACCTTATGGAGAGTGAAAGAGAAGTGAGGGCTGCTCTGACAAAGGAAAATTTTGAAAGCTTTGAGGCAAAGGTGGAAACAAAAATCACAAAGTTAGAGGCGAAACTAATGTCCAGTATTGCAGAGCTCTCCAGTGGTGATCTATTCGCAGATTTCCAAGAACTTCTATTTGGTAATTCAGAGCTTGACATCAAGGAACAATGCGAGCACTCTGGCGATGGCGCAACATACATGCGAGAGAACAAAGGAAAAGAGGTCTTCTAGACTGAAATTGATGAAGCTAGGCCTCCAAAGCCGGTTTAATTCTACTTTTGTCTATGTATTTGCAAGGATATATTTTTTTGTCATTAGGTTTCTAATCAGAATTCTTGTTCAAAGGGTTTTTATAGGCAAAAATAAAATGTAAATGGCACTGGCTATGAAATTCAGTTTTTATAATAGACAAGTAATCGTTTCGTTAAAAAAAAAAACATAAGTATTTTTAAAATAAATCTCAATTTCTGATATGTGATTACTATTAAAAATATTTTAGAATATTTTATGGAAATTAAATTTCCATCATTCATCTATTAATTATTGCTAATTAAATTAAAAAATTTAAAATTTTATCTGATTAACTATTTCAATGACCACATTCACAAAAATATTTCAATTATATATATAGTAAAAGAATTTGTTATTATTAAAACATTTCAACGGTGTATTTCTTAGCATGAAAGATACATGTAATTCTATGTTCAATATGAACTTGACATCATTTAAAAATATATGTAAAAAAATACGATTGAAAGTAAAAAAAAACTTATGTTTGTAACATTTTAATGGTATATACCAGAGAGATGTATAATTCCCTCCATGCTAAACATGAAGTTGATATATATATGAGAGATGCAAACCTTTTTTCTAATACAAAATATAAGAAACTTTAAGAAATGATTTCACATCCTTGGATTTGATCCCCTTGATATATAGTTAAAAAATGGACCTTGGTTAAAACATTTCAATGGTGTATATAGGAGAAAGATGTGTAATTCCCTTGTTTCTCAATGTGAAGTTGACAAATGGCAATATATATATATATATATATATATATAATCCACCATAGATTCATCAAGAAAAATCAAGTTTTTGTAGGTGAATTTTTTTTTTTAGACAACAAAACTTAGAGATTAAACTTGGAGCAATTTGATCTCCTAATACATAATAAATATATAAAGTTAAAACAAGTCTAATATGCAATGTTTTTTCTTAGTACATGTCTGTTAGGTCCCTATAATACTAGTGATTCCCCCATTACTATTGTCATTGTAGCCCTTATTGTTATTATTGTGCCCCTATTGTCACCATATTGTTATTAGTGTGCCCCATAGAAGCCCGCTATTGTTATTGTTGTGCCCTTATTTTATTATTGTTATGTCGGCGTTGATTATATTGTGACCCCTTAGACTCCTACATATAGAAAGGAGGTTTAGTCATTTGGATCATCGAAGAATTGTTCATTTGTGTAATGTAAAGGAGGTTTCTCCCTCGAAGAGGCTGATTTTGAAGTCGTTGATCTATCTTTTCTATATTTTGTGAGCTAGTTCATAACATTTGGTATCAGAGCTTTGGATTCTAGGGTTTCACTGCTCCAAATAGGTCATCATGGAATTTTCGCTATAACTTTTTTTTTGCGACGTTTCAGAAGCGAAAAAATAAACCATTTGAACCAAAATCTCGATTATCCTCTGGTCCGAATTTCAGATCTTGTCTCACTATATTTCCAGAGATATTATCTAAGGAAGTTAGGGATTTTGCAGGCTCCCAAATTACATCCCAAATAGGTGACCTTGGGAAAATCGCCATAACTTTCTATCTGAGTATCATAATGAAATTTAGTAAGAAGTTATAAAAAGAGGACGAACTATAATTTTCTATGCATCATTTTCAGGTCTAAAGGTTGAAACAGTGACATGTGGAACTTTGCACAAGTTCGCTCTACTGAAAAAATAAAAAAATAAAAATAAAAAAGAAGAAGAAGAAAGTGTATAATCAAGTCATCTTGGGAGATTGGACATAACTCTTTCTTGGAGAATCAAATTTTGATTAGACTGGTGGCGTTGGAAAGAGGACTCGGAGCGCTATCACATTTCACAATTTCAGACCTTGGAGATCTGAAATTTCAGAGATACATCAGATTCAATATCGAGCTCCTACAATGTGAAAAAAGGTGTGTAGTTTTTTTTAAATTTTGCATAAATTTGATTTGAAAAAAATTAGTTTGAAGGAATTCAAAGGGAATAGTGAAGCATAATTATCATTAATTGATGCCCTGAAGAAAGAAAATGGAAACACCTAGTAAGCAACCTAAAAGCTATAGCATGACTCATGAAGAAGAGGAAGAAATGCAACATGATATATCAAAATTACAAGACCAAGTGCAACAAATTTCACTCTAACAAAAAGTAACAAAAGCTAAGATGGACGGTTTGAAGAAAGGCATGGAAGATGAGATGGATGGTTTAAAGAAAGGCATGGAAGCTAAAATTAATAACATGGAAGCTAATATGGATGCTTTAAAGAAAGGCGTGGAAGCTAATATGGATGACTTGAAAGCTAAGATGCAAGGAAAAATGGAAGATTTGAAGACAAAATTGACAAAGTTCCTAAAAGAAATGTTTACTAATGGTCAAAGGGTAGTAAAGGAAACTCATGATGAGAACAAAATAAATGTTAATCATGATTTCGTAGACTCTAACATTGGATTGAATACCCACCATGTTCCAAATATCGATATGAGGAAGTTTGATGGCAAGGATCCCGTAACATGGATACTATAAATGGAGCAATATTTTGATCTCCATAATGTGCAAAACACACCAAAGATACACATCGCAACTTTATATTTGGAACCAAATCAGTTTGTATGGTAATGATGGCTTTTCTCTTATAAACAAATTGTTACTTGGGCAATTTTTATGGAAGAAATGATAACACATTATGAGGATACAAAAAGAAACAACTTGTTTAACAAATTGTTAAATCTCAAACAAAAGGGTTCAATGATGGAGCACATTGAGGACTTCAAAAAATTGAATATAAGGGTAAAAGATATTCCAAAGGAGCATAGGACTGATGTGTTCATAGGGACTTTAAAGGATAACATCCAACATGAGGTTTGCCTTTGGGAACCTGATTCATTGGAGAAGGCATTTAGGTTGGAAATAAAAATGGAAAGCAAAATTATGGCAACCAGGAAGCCTACCACTCACAACTATAAAGATGCAAGTGTTGTTACCCCTAGGATTCCACAACCTACAAGGTTGACACCACAACAATTGGAAGAAAAAAGAGCAAAAGGGCTTTGTTACAGTTGTGATAGCAAATACACTAAAGGTAATAAGTGTACTGAGGAGAAATTATTTTACATAGATTATGAAGATGAGGAAGAAAAGGAACAAGAAACATCAAAAGAAGAGGATATACACTAGGAACAAGCCCTAGTGAAAGAAGAAATGAATCTGACCATATCTTGTAATGCATTAGCTGGAATTACCACTCCTCAAACTATCAATATAGAAGGACATATCAAGAAGAAAAAGGTAATAGTGTTGATTGATTTGGGCAGTACCCATAATTTTGTTCATTGTAAGATAGCCAAGGAATTGAATTACTTCCTATATTCAACACCAGAGTGTCAAGTGATGGTTGCAAGTGGAGGAACCATAAATTGCTCTGGAAAGTGCCATAATATCAAGCTATCCATGGGAGAATATGTATTGAATATCCCAATGCTTTCCATTCCAATGGGTGGTGTTGATGTTGTACTAGGAGTCCAATGGCTATAATCCTTAGGTACAATAGCTTTTAATTTTCAAAAACTTCTAATGAAATTTTGTTCAGAAGGAAAGGAAGTTGAATTAAAGGGTATCACAAGGAAACCGAGAAAGATAATCAACTCTAATGGAATGACAAAGCTTCTAAAGAAAGAATAACGAGACATAATTGCACAATCATGTTCGCTAGAGGTTTCCACATCAAAATCATCTATTTCTCCAGATCTCCAAAAATTATTGGACAATCATTCCAAGGTATTTGAGACTTCCAAAGGCCTCCCACCTATTCGTGAGGATGATCATGCTATTCATTTGATTCCAGGAAGTTTTCCTCCAAACATCAAGCCTTACAAATATCCCTATGCCCAAAAGAATGAAATTGAATGTATGGTTGCAGAAATGCTAGCGGCTGATATAATTCAACCTAGTCAAAGTTCTTTCTCTGCTCCAGTAGTATTGTGGCACAAGAAGGATGGATCATAGCGCATGTGTCCGGATTATCGGGAGCTCAACAAGCTCACTATTAAAGATAAATTTCCCATTCCTATTATTGATGAATTATTGGATGAATTGCATGGATCAATTTACTTCACCAAGTTGGATCTTCGTTCAGGATATCATCAAATCAGAATGAAGATTGAAGACATTCCGAAAACATTATTTAGAACTCATGAGGGTCATTATGAATTTTTGGTCATGCCTTTTGGCCTTACCAGTGCACCTTCTACATTTCAAGGTTTAATGAATTCCATTTTCAAACCCTTCCTTAGAAAATTTGTGTTAGTATTTTTTGATGATATACTAATCTACAACAAGTCTTGGAATGATCGTGTTCAACATGTTGACAGGGTGCTCAAACTATTGGAGGAGAAACAATTATATGCAAAAAGATCCAAATGTTTCTTTGGAGTACAAGAGGTGGAATATCTGGGTCGTATTGTATCTCATGAAGGTGTTAAGGTAGACCCTAGAAAAATTAAAGCCATTAAGGAATGGAAAATCCCCACATCCATAAAGCATCTGCAAGGATTTCTTGGGTTGACACAGTATTATCGCAAGTTTGTTAAGAATTATGGAAGAATAGCAGTGTCTCTAATAACATTAGTGAAGAAAAATGCATTTTCATGAACTCCAGAAGCAACAAAGGCCTTTGAACATCTTAAAAAGGCAATGTGCCAAGCACCGGTCTTAGCTACACCCGACTTCACAAAAACCTTTATTATGGAATGTGATTCCTCAGGAAATGGAATTGGTGTTGTTTTAATGCAAGAAGAAAGACCCATTACTTTCGAAAGTCATCCAATCAAAGGAAAGTATTTACACAAAGCTATTTATGAGAAGGAAATGTTGGAAATACTACATGCACTTAAGAAATGGCGACCCTACTTAATGGGAAGAGACTCCAAGGTTAAAACATATCATGATAGTATTAAATACTTTTTAGAACAAAGATTATCTTTAGAAGAGAAGCAAAAATGGGTCACAAAGATGTTGGGTTATGACTTTGAAATCATCTACAAAAAAGGGAAGCAAAATGTTGTGGCAGATGCACTTTCAAGAAAGGATGAGGATGTGGAAGCATTGCTTTGCGCCATTTCTCTGATCCAACCAAATTGGATAAATGAAGCAAGGGATAAATGGAAGAATGATGAAGAAGTGTGGGAATTCATTCAAAAGATACAACAAGATCCCAATACATATGATACATTTAGCTGGAAAAATGATTCGTTATGGTACAAAGATCGCTTATACCTATGTAATAATTCTCAACTCAAACAAAATATTCTTATGGAATTGCACACATCTCCCTTAGGAGGGCACTCAGGATTTTTAAAAAATTACCGCAAGGTTAAGAAGGAATTTTTTGGGGATGGCCTTAAATCAGATATTCAAAAATTTGTGGCGGAATGTTTGGTTTGCCAACAAAATAAAGTTGAAACAATTAAGGCCCCAGGTTTATTACAACCTTTATCCATTCCAAGCCAACGTTGGGAGGAGGTTTCAATGGATTTTATCACAGGTTAACCCAAGTCCGAAGGAAAGAGTATCATCACGGTGGTAGTTGACAAACTTACCAAGTATGAACACTTTTGTGCATTATATCATCCGTTTAAATCCAATACAGTTTCTACTGCATTTATGGAAACAATTCAAAAGCTACATGGAAACCCAAAGATTATTGTAAGCGACATTGATCCCATTTTCACTGGAAATTTTTGAATAGAATTATTTTCTTGTCTCGGTACTTAGTTAGCTCATAGCTCATCTTATCATCCTCAATTTGATGGGAAAACTGAGCTAGTAAACAAATGTTTTTAAGGATATATTCGTTGCTTTGTCTTTGATAAACAGACACAATGGGTCAAATGGTTGCCTCTGGCTAAATGGTGGTATAACACTTCCTTCCATACTGCAGCAAAAATTACCCCATTTATGGCACTTTATGGATATCATCCACCATCCATCACATCATATTTAAGAGAAAATTTTAAGGTTCAAGCAGTGGAAAATCACATCGAGCATCAACAACAAGTTCTCCAACTCTTAAAGGATAACCTCACTTTGGCGCAGAATAGAATGAAACACCACGCAGATCAACATCGTAGCGAAAAAAGTTTTGATGTAGGTGACTCGGTATTCCTATGACTACAACCATATAAATAAATTCCTTCAAGAAATCTAAGAAGGATAATAAATTATCACCAAGGTATTATGGTCCATACAAGGTGTTGCAAAATAATTGTACTATGACATACAAATTGGAGCTTCCTGCAGCTTCCCGAGTCAAGCCAGTTTTCCATGTTTCATGTTTAAAGAAGGTTATAAGTGACAAGCTCCCAGTTCAAACAATATTGCCAGAACTTGATGAAGAAGAAAAAATCATATTGGAACCTGAAGCAGTCACAGAAACAAGAAGTCGATAGCTACGAAATCAACCAATTTCGAAGTATCTCATCAAGTGGAAGAACTTACCACTAAAGATTCCACGTGTGAGGATGAGAATTTTATACAAAAGCATCCAGAACTACTCAAGCGTTGATGACCACTTTTTTTAAGGAGAGGGGCATGTTAGGTCCCTATAATACTAGTGATTCCCCCATTACTATTGTCATTGTAGCCCTTATTGTTATTATTGTGCCCCTATTGTCCCCATATTATTATTAGTGTGTCCCATAGAAGCCCACTATTGTTATCGTTGTGCCCTTATATTATTATTGTTATGTCGGCTTTGATTATATTGTGACCCCTTAGACTCCTATATATAGAAAGGAAGTTTAGCCATTTGTATCATCGAAGAATTGTTCATTTGTGTAATGTAAAGGAGGTTTCCCCCTCGAAGAGGCTGATTTTGAAGTCGTTGATCTATCTTTTCTATCTTTTTGTGAGTTGGTCCATAACAATGGCTCTTATGCAAAAAGTAAAAACTAATTAACAATCAAAAATATTGATAGCATAAATTATCCATATTAGTTGCTCTATTATTCAGACGTGAAAGTACAGTGGTCTTTCTATCTAAATATTTAATGCATAATTCATTCTATATATATATATATATATATATATATATATATATAACACTTTTTTAAAATTTTATTAACTCCAAATCAATAGAGCAATGAATGAATTTTATTAAAATTATAGAAATATAGAAAGTTTATAGTTTTTTTATAAAGGAAACGGGTAGCTTTATATTATACCTAACAAATTAGTATTTAAAACACTTTTTAAAATTTTATTAACTCCAAATCAATAGAGAAATGAATGAATTTTATTAAAATGATAGAAATATAGAAATTTTATAGTTATTTTTTTAAAGGAAACAGATAGCTTTATATTATCAAACTGGAAAATGGCCAAGAACCCTTACATTCACAAATTGTTCATCAACTGTTGAAAACCAAAACTGATCAAAATGGATTTTTTCGCTACCTTGCCTATATCCTATTATACTTCTAATTGAGTTTATCTTATATAGTCTCCAATACATGCCATTATAGAGCACTAATTTACATAATATTGATAAAAAAATAAGGTTGAAAGAAATCTACATCCTTGGAAATTCTCCATTTTCCATTGGGGTTCCATTTCCTGCGTCTACAAGTACTAGAACCTCTATTGCTGCCAAAGCCTTCCTTAAGAACCCTAACAATTGTTGCTTCCACCGTTACCTTGATTTTGTCCACCTTTGCAGAGAGATTGTTAATCTTCATTGCTACATTCACCACTTTAAGTTGAAGCCTCTCCACATCCTCCTGCATTATTTCAACCTCTCACATCAACAACGAAAAGTGAGTTCGCGCTTCCTTCGTTAGCTCAGCACCAACACCTTCCAATTTGGACAGTTTATCTTCCATTGATGCCACCTCCTGATCTATTCTAGAGCTATTTGCACTTACCTCACTTGGGGATGCCATTCTGAACTTCAAACAAATTTTAACTGAGACTCGGCACAATTCCTCTTCTGTTGATTACCATTCATAGCATGTTTATTTCCCATACCAAGCTCTATTTTCATTACTGATCATTGAATGCCCTTGCTGCTCATTCGTTAGGTGATGTTGTTTATGTACTGCAACCTTTCCATATTCCAACTATCAATCTTATCACATTTACTCTTCACGCGGGGAAATAAAGAGTCGGCATGAGGAATGTTATATTTCATGTTGAGATCATGTGGTGACTATCTACATATGTCCTTTGTAATAATATGTGCCTTCAGCATTTTACATATGGACGAGCTACCTGCCATTAATTCCACTCCCGAGAACTCTTGCTTCTTTGCTTTCTCTAAATTCATTATTATGCAATTGATGAATACCCAGACATACCTCACATGTGCCTTCACCATTTAGGCTACCTGCCATTAATTCTACTCCCAAGAACTCCCACTTCTTTGCTTTCTCTAAATTCGTTATTGTGCAATTAATGAATACTCGGACATACCTCAGGTCCCTATCATTCCTTCGCGTTCTCTAATGCTTGATGATTCTTATCATATCTTTATCAATTTTTTTAAATATCATGGAATATGATGATATGATTTATCTCCTTGATTGAGTAGTAGATCACCTTGTTCAAGGCAAGCCCCAATGTTTGCCTGCTCATCAACAATTTTATTGTTTTCTCTTCTTATGTGATAGAAAACAATGGTCTCAAACTTTTTAATTTGCTCTCTAATCCTTAGATCCAAGGGAAGCCAATCATGTTCACTTGGCTCTTTATCTTTATGAAATTTCCGAATGTTTAACATCCAGTTTCCCAATACAATTAATTGTTGTATACCTCTATCTATGGCTAGCTTCAGCCATAATCATAGAGCAAATGTTTATGCCTGGTTATTGGTGGAAATTCTAAATCACCACACGTATTTTATCTCTGTTTGTTCATAGGGGCAACAAATTACCCCTCCGACTCCTCCTCCCCCAAAAAAATTATAGTTATTAACATCTTACCATGTAAGAGTTTTAACATATTTTGAAATTCCTTTCCAACTAATAAACATATGGTGAAAATAAATGGAATTAAGAATTCCTTTAAAATTTAAAAATTTTAAATGAGAAGACAATAACTGAAATAGAAAAAAGCAAGCAAAAAGACTTATGACTAATGAAAAAGCAAAAAAAATCAATTGTTTTATTGTTAAAAATAAGTATGATAATGAATAGAAAGAAAGTATTAATTATGGAAAAAAAAATTATGTAACTAATTGTATTTCATAGTGTTTTCTTGAGAAAATAGAGGGAAAGTTTCAAATATTTCCAATCTATGAGGACTCTTGACTATTAGAGTGTTTTTTTTAACAATTTTTCATTCTAACAAATTGATTTTAAACCACACAAAATTAGATTGAAAAAATTAGAAATTCAAATTTAAAAAATTCAAAAATTAATTTTTAATTTCTAAAACAAATAAATTTAATATTTAATTTTACAAAGACTTTAGTAAACTTGAAAATAGTTTTAAAACATTGTAAATTAATTAAAAGTGAAAGCATTTTGATTCAAAATGATTACAATATATTGTGTCTTTGACAAATGTTTGAGAAGAGTTGTCCTCGTGCTTTCAGTGTTTATCCATACCCAATGAAAGAAAAACATGTATTAAGTGGTGCTTTCAATGTCTATCCATACCCAATAAAAGAAAAACACATATTAAGTTTTTCTTTTGGATTGTCATATGTCCATATAAAAGTGAAAGCATTTTGATCCAAACTGATTAGAATATACTATGCATTTGGCAGATGTTTTATAAGAGAAGAGTTGTGTTGGTGCTTCCAGGGATTTCATTACGCATTCAAGAGCCTCCCTCTTCCGGAATCGCACAGACTGTTAATGTCCTCCTCAGCCCCTGCTTATGTGAATTTACGATAATCCAACTCCCAAACAAGCGCTTAAAACTGTGCCAGTTTCTAATTAGGATAGCTTAGGATAGCTTTAGGGAGTCGTTTACCGAGGCGGAGGACTTGCTTGCACGGCCAAAAGTGGTCGGAATTTCGTAAAAAAATTCAAAAAATCTTGTACAGACAGTGTTTGAATCTTGTTTTTGAGGGTGGAAATGAAATCAACACCATAAAAAACTTCTAAGACACCTAAATTTTTTAAGTTTAACAATTAACTTAAATTTACAAAAATCCTTAACAAATTTTCTCTAAATATAACTAAAATTTCCATAAATTTCCCAACCAATCCTCCCGCTAGTTAGACTACACGTAGCTTTAATGGTAATCGCTGAATTAACAGGATTCGATATGAGCACCGAATGAAATGGCCTGGGAGATGACGACACGAGGGATGAGGTTAGGCCTCTATCCTCGATGTGACGGAAGCATTAAATGTCTCAAGCCACACTCGATCTAAACGTATAGGATTTATAAACATATTTTGTTTAATTTTAAACGAGTATGTGATGTGAGCTTGTAAACACCATACAAATTAGGGTCATTATGGAATGACCAGGGAAATGGACGTCGATTGTTTATTTTTTAAATCCTTAATTGATATTTGTTGGAAATATTAAATTATTTATAAAATGTTATTTTAATTAGAGAATAATTAACAATGTCGATGACTAAGGTTTATTTTATGAGATCTAAATTTTAAAGTTAAAGATATTTTAAACTAAATTAGCACTTATTAAACAAATTAAATAAGTTTCAAAAATGGTTATATAAGTTTGTATTTTAAAAATATTGATTCATTTAAAATAATATCAATAATAATAATTAGTCGTTAAAAGTATTTCATTAATGAGGTTATTGGCTTAATTTTTTTGTTTTCTTTGGGGTTAGGTTATGATAATACGGTGACAAGAAGTGATCATTTGCGGGTCAATTTTCCTTGATGCCTTTGGGGTTAGGTTATGATAAGTGATCCTTGTGATCCTTTTGGGTGCATTTGCTTGGATATTTCATTAAATCTCTCTCTAAAATCTATATGGTTTACTAGACCTTAAAAAGGTAAGAAATTAATAAATAAATAAAATAGCTTTTTTATTTCTATACTCAAAAAGAAGATAAGGTTGGTAGTGTGAGAGATGTATTGAAAATTAGAAAACATTTTAGTATAAGATGGACAATTTAAGAGAATGTGTTTTTCACCTTCAACCCTCTTAAGACCTCACATGATGTTAAATTATTATTCTCTATACTTAACGCTGATAAGTATTATTAGTATACGTATGAGGTATACATAAATTGAGAGAATTGATCTCTCTTTATGCATTATATATATATATATATATATATATCATTCCATTTGAGGAATGTCTAGATTCATCCTATATCTTTTCATTTTAAAAGAGCTTTTCATCTCAAGAAATTTGATCCTTCTCTGTGTTTTGTAAATCCAAAGTTAAGATAGATCTAGGTTGGTTTAATTATTATTTATAATTAATTATAAATATAAATATAATTATTAATTGCGTATTTTTATTTTATTTGTATGGAGTCAAAATATTTTTTAATTATTTTAATGTCCACGAGGCTAAAGATAGCCTATGGGACAGATTGCTTCTTCATCTACTTGATGTATTCGTCCCTTTTTCTTCTTCACCTACTTGATGTATTTGGCCCTTTTTCTGTGAAGCTTCAAAATAAGATAGCCTATGGGACAGATTGCTTCTTCATCTACTTGATGTATTCGTCCCTTTTTCTTCTTCACCTACTTGATGTATTTGGCCCTTTTTCTGTGAAGCTTCAAAATAAGTGCTCAAATTATTTTAATGTCCACGAGGCTAAAGATAGCCTATGGGACAGATTGCTCCTTCATCTGCTTGATGTATCTTGATGTATTCGGTGCTTGACTTATTCGGCCCTTTTTCTGTGAAGCTTCAAAATAAGTGCTCAAATTATTTTAATGTCCACGAGGCTAAAGATAGCCTATGGGACAGATTGCTTATTCATCTGCTTGATGTATTGGATGCTTGATGTATTCGGCCCTTTTTCTGTGAAGCTTCAAAATAAATTCTCCCTGATTCTCGACCAACCCCTAGCTAAATAGATTATCCCAAGAGCTAGTTGCCAACATATCTTTATAACTTTCCCTGATGTCTTTGAAGGCATGATTTAAGTTTACTTATGAACATCAAATATAAAGAATTTTTTAAATAAAAAGTGAATCTCGTGAAGGAAATATCTATAAAATATAATATTACAATATTATATGTTACCCAATATTTATTATCAACCTCATATTGGGTAAAATGCAATACACGAATACTATGGGTCAATACCATTGATTCTTAAAACCATGGGTCATTTTTATTTTTTTATTATTTAATTTTTAAAGTGTTATTTTTTTTTTGTAAACATATCCATGAATACTATGGGTCAATAGCATTGATTCTTAAAACCATGGGTAATTTATTTTTTTTTAATTATATAATTTTTACAAAGTTATTTTTATTTTGTTAAAAAAAAAATTACCTTTACAAACTACATGGATTCAACGCCATCACTTCTGCAACTAATCATGTATATAAATATAACACCAAAAGAAGATGGATCTAGGCTAGTTAAATTCCCTCAAATAAGTTATATTCACATGAATATTATGGGTCAATACCATTGATTCTTAAAACCATGGGTCATTTTTATTTTTTTTATTATTTAATTTTTACAGTGTTAGATCTTAGACTTTTGTGATCTATATTGCAAAAAAATCTATTTTATTTTCACAAAATGTTTACATTACGTTACACATTTCTAGCATACTATAGCCATTAGATCTAAGCTCAACAAAGGAATTGCATATATCTCTCATACTAAAAAGTAGATTTTATTTTTAATTCCAATTATTTTATCTCACCATATAAATGTAAAATAAAGGTAAAATTGAAGTATTTTATTTATGACTGACATTAATTTTTAAAGTGAAGTTATTAATTCTTTTTTAACATCTCACATGTACATATATTGGCCGCCACCACACACACACATATATATTTAATGTAACCTTTCATGAGAATATCTCCACATCTCCCTCATATTATGGGCTATAAAGCAACTCCGGCGGCAATAAGTTCTTAGAGGGATTGATTTTCAGGTTTACATGTCCATTATTCACCTCGCTACGAGGGAGGGTAGCCCAAGATTTGAACCCAAGACTTCCCGTTGAGTATTCATTTCCTTCTTAGAGGGATTGACTTTCGGGTTTACATGTCCATTATTCACCTTGCTAGGGGGAGGGCAGCCCAAGATTTGAACCCAAGACTTCTCGTTGAGTCTTCATTTCCACGGCCAGTGCCACTTGACCTACCCCAAGCGGCTACGTGTCCATTATAGCCCAAGATTTGAACCCAAGACTTCCCGTTGAATCTTCCTTTCCACGGAAACTGCCACTTGACCTACCCCAAATGGCCGAGTTGATATGGAAATATTTAAAAGACATTAAAATATTTTATTTCTATTTAATATTAATTTTTTTAAGTAATCTCTTTTTAAATGTCAAGGGCCAATTCCATTTTTAATACAAAAGGATTATATATTTATTTGATGATGATGATGGTGGTAGTGGTTAACGTCCACTGAGACCAAACTTTGGTCTATCAGACCTAAAGAAACAAATTATTTAGTTTGTTTTAAGATTTTATTCCTATGCTCAAAAAGCTTGAAGAGAAGCCTCCCAAGCTCACTGTAATTTTGACAACGTAAAAGGCTAGGAAGGTCTATTGCAACAAAGATTTTGAAACTGAGATCTAATGTGGTTGTCCCCGGGGCACTCTAAGAGAGTGATTTTCATCCTGGATGTTCGTATTCTCATAGAGATGGCAGAACCTTTCCATCCATGTTGTTTTAGGAATTGCCCAACGACCCGTTTCACTATGGAGCTCATGAGAGTTCGTTCTAATCTTGGCTATATTAATTTTCTTCTTTGAGCTAATTAAAACAGAGAGATACTTTTGATCTTCTAAGGTGAGGTTGATGACCTCTTTATAATATCTTAATTTTCCTTTAGCTGCTAAATCTTTCTCACACCACATTTTTTTTTGAACTTAAAAGTGACAGTAACTTTAATGTTTTTCTCACACCACATTTTTTTTTGAACTTAAAAGTGACAGTAACTTTAATGTTATTAAATGTTATTAATGTTTTGCAATGCAACATTCTGGTCTATCTCCCAATGGTTTAACGAGGACCTGGTGTCTTTATACCAACCTAGTTTGAGCCTTAAGTGGTTTTGGCTGGCATTTAAAGCTAGCTTAGGAAGTCTATGGTCTCCTATGTTAAAATATTTGTGTTATTAATATTTTTCCTAATTCTATCTATTAATTATTTATATATAAAATTGATAATGAAATATTTGATCTATAATCTACATTGAAATATATATTTTGTTATTAATATTTTTAAATATCACTTGTTAACTTTATATCGAAAACAAAAAGAATCACACATCTCTCTCCTCATGCATTATTTGTCATCTTTTTAAGTTTTCTATCATGGTGAAGAATGGAGTTGTGTCCACTTTGAAAAGAGAAAAAGTCACTAGCAGCAACATTATTGGTTATTGCTTATCTAAAATTAGTTTGAAACGAAGAAATTTATAGCTTGAAGATGACTTACAACAGCTATGGATGAATTCTGAAGATGACTTACAACAGCGATGGATGAATTCTCACCTTGGTTATTACTTAGCTAAAATTAGTTTGAAACAGAGAAATCTATAGATCTGAAGATGACTTCCAACAGCTATGGATGAACTTGAAGATGACTTACAACAGCCATGGATGAATTCTCACCATTGTAGACTGCAACATTTTTAATTCTTCACTTTACCCCTTTCTTTCCTTTTCCTTTTTTATAAATTAGTTTTTCTTTTCTATTTCATATTTATTTCATATATAAGAAAAACTATGTATATGATTTAGGATAGGTGCATTACATTATGATTATTACATTTTTTTAAATGAATTTATTATGTTGATCTTCTCAAAAGTTGATGTTAAGAAAATGTCATTTTTATTTAGAAATTAAATGGAAATTATTTCTCATTTGCATATTAAAATGATGGATTTGATATTACATAGTAAGTTCATTTCATTTCTATCTCATTGAAATTTGGTTCAAGATCCTACCCTTTTTCCTTTGATGTTACAATTAACTTTGTGATGAAATTGAAATTTTGTTACTGTGGCACTTAATTTACTCACATTTAGATTTATTTTTCGACCATAACTTTGTGATGAAATTGAAATTTTGTTAGTGTGGCACTTAAATTACTCACATTTAGATTTATTTTTCGAGGGTAAACCTAAAGCTTAACTTCCTTTTTCTTTATTTCAAATGTTGAGCAAATCATTTTTAGCCACTAAGTTTACTTAAAGCTAAGTTGAATAAAAACATGCTAACATGGGTAAAAGTGTCCAACCTATTAATTACTAAACAAAATCTCAACAAACATTAAATGAGAAAAAAAATTACACAACTTTTCGTTCGTGCTAATGCAGATGCATGTTATAGTATACATTTTATGTTAAACCATTATAAATGTTTGGGACTATTAGGGAAGAGATTAACAACTACATCATGGAATTAGAGAGGGTTAGGATTGTTAGTTGGTGATCTCCCCTATGATGTCTCAATTTCATGTGACATATGCTTTCATCATTTGTCACATGTTTCTTACCTATAAATTAGCATTTTCAACAAAAACAAACCAAAACAACATTATATTTGGCCAAAGTCTTAATTTCCTCTATAAAACTTCATGTAAATTAAAACCTATTCATGATAAAAAGTGATTTAGCCAAATATACCCAATTGAAAACAACATAAGATTTGTGATATTTCTCTATAATGTTTTTTAAATCTCCATTTAAGAATTGTATTTGCACTTAGAACTTGTGATTCTGTTACAAGAAAAGTTTGGAAATCCCTTTTACAATCCATGGGACTCTAGTTCTGTGAGGTATATTATGGTATCTACACAAATACTAGGCTCTTTTAGGGCCAACATTGTGATGTGACAATATTTTACATAAGCATCATGGAATTGGCATTGGTGGTGTGATAATATGTTACTTAAGCATATGGAGTCTACACAAATTTTATTCTCTTTTATAATTGAGATTTTTGGCATGACAATATGTTACTTGCAACATGCTAGAATCAACCATTTTCATTTCACTAATTTGAATTCAATGCATTTCTCCTCCCCATGTAGTATTATAAATTGTAATCAAGAACGAAGAAAGTGGATGATAATAATTCCTATTGTAACCACATAATTTACTATCATGTAGGCATCCATATACTTCTTCTCAAAAACAATCTTTCTTTGAATAAGATCGGTTTTTATGCATTGATCTATCTTCATCTCCATGTGACCATCAATGTAATTCTTGTAATAGCGAAAATTTTGGCCCACCCAAGTATAACCCTTTTATAATGTGATGCTTTGGTATATTCAAGAGACAAGAAAGTCAGTAAGTGTCAACGTACTAGAGTTTGTAAACACCTATCACTTATAAGATCCACAATTTCGTGGACATGGTAAGATGTATTTAACCATGACTTCATGTCATGATATTAATTTACTTAAATATCTCTGTTGTTCTGTCTGACATCGTGGACATGATAAGATGTATTTAACCCTATTTAACCGTGACTTCATGTCATGATATTAATTTTACTTAAATATCTCTGTTGTTCTGTCTGACAAACTTTATAATGTCCATTGGACACATTGACCCATTATCATAGAAACAACATTCTACCCTCCGTTTACAAAATATCCACCATCTATTTTCTTCGGTGTCTACTTCCCCTGCTCCGGGGTATGCTAGTTATGTTTAGCCCACATATCCATGTTACTTATGAGCATGTGTCGGCCTTTATAGTAGCTTGAAAACATGGCTAAAACACGGCCATAATAGCTTCCTTGACACATCATGGTCTGTAGTGGTATGGATAACAAAGAACCCTAGATGATACCTGAATGTTCTATCAAAACGAAGAGTTAATTAGTTGAATGTGAATAAAATTAAAGCTATACTCATAATGAAAATGACGCAGAGTTAATTGTTGAATGTGAATAAAACTAAAGCTTTACACTTCACGATGGAAGTGTCTCTTGGAATAGACTAAAAAATTATGTATGTCCATCGGAGAAACTCGTTCCTGTCATGAGTCATTTCCCCATAAACTGTCATGTAATCTTTGAATCCGTTTGTGGAATAAAACAAGTTTGAAAATTAAAGGATGATGAAAGTAAAACACTTAGTTCAGAGATCAGTAGAGTTGAATGTGACGTGTTTGGCATAATTATTTGGTTGAGGAATCCATATGCTTGGAATGTTGATGGAAATGACATGTAGAGAACATAAATGATGATAAGCATTAGCATAGAAACAGAATGCTTTATATTGCAACTGTTTGCAATGCTGCCCCAATCAAATGGAATATACTCCAGCGATAGAAAGCAATTGTATAACACTTGTGGATAAGATTCCGAAACAGAACAATAAATGCTCTGATATGCTTTCGTTATAATACCCAACACTCTTAAATAGCCATTAATGGTGTAAAGGACTGCAAATTGCTCATGAATGCTGGTCATAACTACTCATGCTACTTGGTAAATATGTCAGCTAGTTATAAAATCTAGTAATATATTTGTTCGATGTTGGGTACTGCCAAATATCATTTTGATCTATTCTTTTATTTGTTCGTTTATTTATTTTTGAAAATATATCATTTTAGTTAATTTAGTAGAAATAAATTATAAACTTTAAAGACTCGCTGTCGTAGGTAAGCCTTAAGATCCTGTGCAACTGCATGAGTGTTATTCAGGTAATGTATATTATGAGAATGACTTGAAAATATTGGAAATAGGTGAAATGAATTGAGTTTTGCACTGGCATCGGTTGTGTGTAATCATTGTTGTATTTAAAATATAAATATTTAGTCACGTTTTTGGTTCACTCTTGTTGACATAACGCTGAGGACGTTACTTTTTACTATTAAATACAAGTATCCAGAACTGGCAACCGAAGAGAGAGAAACACTGAGCATAAGGGTACTTTTTCTGAAATTATTTTGCTTTTTGAGCTTTCTGTTGAGTTAGAATTTACAATCCAATGCCAAATCCCATAAAGCATTCGTAAAGAATATTTTGATGACAAATGATTACATATGTAACAGACATGGGTACAAGATCCACAGCTAATGTCAAGATTATGTATATTATGAACAAGTTCCCTGTTAGCTGAGTATGACAGCGAAATTGTCATCTGCTTACTGTAAGTTGCTATGGTAGTTGGTGGAGTGAGTCCACAACATGACTGGATATGCTTCAAACTAGGTATTATACATTACCCATCAAGCACCGAGTCCAAAATAAAAAAGAAACAAGCTTGAGATGTACTCAACCTTCCAATTTAGAAAATTTTCCTTCAATAACATCACACATCATGTGTCAAAAATACGGATTGACCTTCCATATTTCAGTGGAGAGGCTCCTCATAGTGCTGCAGGCTACAAATTGCTGTTAATTTTCCTTCTATTTATGTTACAATTGCCACTCAACCCTAGCTCCCTCAACCAATAAATAAATACCTGTCAGGAAGAGACAAACAGATCTGCAGGAAAGGATGATGTTTAGTTTTTCTTCTATCAAGTATAAAAATCCAAGCTTTATCCAATCAAGCTAAGCTTATGGACTTCAACTATGTTCAGTTTTTGGCCTGTTGCACTGGAGCGCATGCTTTGAGGCCACAATTTTCTAATGTAGGTGTCTTCAAGTAAAATGGTTCGAGTCTACAACATCATGGCTCTGAGCATACAAAGGACCTGCGGGTCAGAGTAACTTAAACTTGAGAGCATCACTTGAATTTTGTGATTTGTTAAGTTTCTTTGTCAGTCTTTACTTTTGCTCAGACATAGTAGATCATCCCCACCTCAATGAGAGAAATGTGAGGAATGTTGAAAGCAACATCAGGACCTCTGCAGTTCTTGCGGAGAAAATTGTAAGCAATATCAATGGCAAATTTCTTCAATATGGAGGATGACTTTTTGGCTTTCACATGTGAGTGTCCTAACATGTATGCAACACCTGCTTCCCTGGCTTCAACAAGATCTATAAGCTCTTGTCTCACTCTTGGATCTATATCAGGGCTCTTGAGTAGCTCAAACCTGACTTCTTTTTTCCTTGGTGTAAGAGAATCTATCTCAGATGATCTAACATGAAACTTGTGCACTGGGGATAGTTCATTCTCCTGATCTGAAAGAACTATCTTCATCACAGAATCAGTTGATGTACTGAATACTGCCATCCTAGCAGTGCTACACATTTCAGTGTTATAATCAAGAGAATCCTCTTCATTGTCCTTCTGTATAAATTCGCTAATGTTTTGAACTATCTGATTCTCAAAGTCATAGTTCTCTTGATGAACATCCTTGTAACCATACCTCACTATGCACCTGAACATCCGGTATTCCTTTGGACCTATTCTTCCTATCAGGTAACGCTCTTCAGATGGGACATACGGAACTTGAACGGATTTGATGCACACAAACACAAGCACTCTGTGAAAAGCTGGTAAATTTGTAACAAAATGACCAAAGATAGCAGGCACTCCTGTTACTAGATCTGTGTAAATAAGCCCAATTCCAGGCACACGCACCATCCCAAGACTCGGCCCTAAACTTAATATTCTTTTCATTGAAACTTTGTTCTGGGAATCAAACTCGTGCTTCTTCAATGTTCCATAATGCCACACATACATGATTGCCATGAAAATTAGAGAGAGTGCCAATGGAACCCATCCCCCTTCAGGAACTTTGATCAGACACGTTGAGATATATAGGAGTTCAATAGATCCAAAAATTACCAAAAAGGAAAGCGCTACAAGAATATTCTTCTGCCATACAATGATGATCACCAAAGACATCAAGCAAGTTGTAACAAACATCACAGTAACAACAGCTAAGCCTGCAAAACAATGAAGAAAATCTGATCAGCCATGGCTGCCCACTTGAGATATTGGCACACATCATCCATATTTTAAGAAAGTGTCTAGAGAAAGTTGATTCAACACATACCATAGGCATGGCCGATCAGATTTGTGTCTCGGAAACCAATGGTAACTGCAAGACATAGACACATGAGAATCCAGTTTACTTCCGGAATGTATATTTGCCCAAATATTTGATTGGAGGTGTGAATAATCTTCACTCGAGGAAAGCAACTCAGTGCTGAGCATTGACTGATAATGGAGAAAGTCGCTGAGATGACTGCTTGACTTCCCACTACGGATGCCAGAGTAGCCACAATGAAAACTGGCCAGAATACAGCTTCTGAAAGGAGGACACTGTAAATTCAAACTCTATCCATATAAATCTAGAAAGCACTTATGCAAAAACATATCTTTATTATAGGGGTTTGCATAAATGTAGATTTGTGTTTGAAATGGAGATATGTATTTGGCAAAGCAGATAAAATCAAAATTCCATTTTTTTAAGTTTATAAATTACAATATATACTTAAGGATAAATAATAAACTGTAATGAATAATATCCAGTTATGCTTATAAGGTTTTCTGAAGTTTTGATTTTTTTGAAGATAATTTTAGGAAAAAGCTGGGCGAAGTAACCTATTTAGGCCTGAGATGTATTCTTCAGACATTAAGAATGAATGTTGCAGCTGCATTTAATGAATCAAAGATTTATGAAAGAAGCCTGTCTCAAATACTAGGTGTATTCAACCCCATCTGGCTAGGCTGTGACCTTAAATTATATTATTATTATCATTTAGTGACTAGAGTAATCGGCAACTAGGGCAGTCTCGTATTCTTGTGACACGGGGTCAATTCCATCCGCTACCACCATAACCACTAGGTACACCATACTGACCCTACTGCAGACAGAGGTAAATTGAGGGGATCAAACCAAGGACCTCATAATATTTACATAACAGGTTTACATGCTTTGCCAAGTGAACTACATCCCTGGGTTATTATTAAGTTTATCTATTATTTTTCTGGAGTTCCCTGCATTAAGTGGTGTCAGAGCAGGTTTTGATTTTCTTTGGGCAGCAGTAGAGAGGACTACAAATTGGAGTTTTGCAGGGATGTCGTCTGAAATACAGCAAGATGCCATCAAAGAAGACAGAAGATTCTACTAATGAAACTAGTGCAATTAAGACTAAGGGTATTTCTCCTCTGAAAACTTTAAATTTGCAGAATATGATGGCAACTATTCTGCAAACTCAGAGTAGCTTGAGCTCATCAACAGCCAGATGAGGTACTCTTAACAAGGGAGAAACTTCATCATCCCCAAAGCTCATCATCAAGAGGATTTAGAGAAATGTTGAAACTCAAAACAAAAGGAGTCTACATCATAGGATCTTAAAGTGTAAAAATTCTTCGTTACCTTCATTTTTCTGCTCTAGGAAAAGTACAAATTGGTATTTCAAAGTTTGAAAGGAAAGAAAATGGAGGAAAAGTTACACAATTAGACTAACCAAAAAGAATCAATCATTCTGCAACATGGGGAGATTTTTTGGTATTAACGGACACATATTGGGCTCAAGATTACAAACAAGTTATGTTCAAAATAGAACAAGCTCGATGAGTCAATTGTATACTATTGAAACAAATTTTGCAATTGGTGCACCAGAATGAATTTGTCTGAGGAACCTTAGAATCTAGATAATGGCTACCTGATTCATTAATGAGTTGGGATTTCCTATCCAAAAGGAGACGAGGCTTCTGAACATGGGAAATATGCAGGAAACACTAAAGCCAATAGAGAAGGATAACACAACGAAGGACAAGTGAATCAACAGAGAGGCCGAGGCACTTACAACTTCAGCCATGGAGGTGCCAGGCAAGGAATCTGACCAGGTCATCTAAAAAAATTTTGAGACAAAGAGCATCCTGAAACCAAGATCATGGACATGGAGGAAAACACGTGAATGGCCAAAGGCATGGATATGGATTCCCAATAACTTGTTGCTAATGTAGTGTCATTGATAGATTGGCCAAGTCATGGAAATGTCCGACAGTCCCAAGAACCGACAAAGGACAAAAAGGAGCACAAAGATTTCTTTTACAAGTTGAATGCAAGGAGACTAAACAAAAGGAAGGGGTGGATGTACCTCAAGTTTTGCAAAAAGAGGGGGAACCATGGTATGAAAGAGCCTATTTCATATAAAATAAAAATGCAATGTAAAAGTTACAGTATGCACTTTGGTAATTGACTCAGGTAGGAGTGAAAATTTTATACGTTCCTATGCAGTTTCTTCTCTGAATGTGGCTAAGCAGCCACACCCAAACTCATATAACCCAGGTTGGGTGTATGATGCAGAGGAGATGTGTGTATCTCAATGGTGCCTAGTCACTTTCAAATTTTCAATTTGGGGTCTTATGTAAATGAAATGTGGAGTGATATTCTCCCCATTAATTGTCATATCTAATGGGAACCCATGGAAGTACAATATTTTCATTGACTTGTAAACTTTTATCAGAAGTTCATCCAAAATTCGAGTAAGATTGAAACTGAAACAGCTATGATTTCATTGATGAAAGCAATGAGAATTTTGTCAACCAAGGTAGCTAAAGCTAGTTTTCAGACTCTCAAGAGGTGTCTAGCAGAGGCTCCAAGTTCAACCCAGCTAAATTTTAACAAAGTTTTTGAGGTTGAATAAGAAGCATTAAGTTTGACTCTTGGAGCAGTATCTAGTTAGGAAGGTCATCCCATAGTATACTGGAATCAAAAGTTTAATTAAGCTAGGAAACAGTATTGCACTAATGATCGAGAACCATATGCAATCATACGAACTATATGTCATGGGAAACATTACTTGACGCCTAAGGAGTTCATACTATATGCAGAGAGACCATTAAGCTTTAAAGTATTTACAAACATAAGATAAGTTCAATGCTTGTCATCAAGATGGCTAAAACATTTGAAATCTTCACTTTCATGACCATGCACAAGTAAAACAACAATAATGTAGTAGTAGATGTAATAAGCCGATGGAGGACAACAGTGTTAACTACCAGGAGGTGGTTTGATTTAAACACCTGAAGGATGCTTATGAGGATAATCTAGACTTCAGAGTAGTTCATGGAAGGTGTGAAGAACCAAGTATGGGCTACCCACTTAGATTATGAGCTACACAGAGCAATTTTATTTCATTGGACACAATTATGCATTCCTAAATCCACCATGAAGCACATGCAGGAGGTCTTGGTGGAAATTTTGGGTAGCTTAAACTCTTAAACAGTTCTAAAACATCACTATTGGCCAAGAATGGCTAAAGAGATACTTCAGCATGTAGATGTAACATTGTGTCAAGTTTTGAAGGGTAAGCAAAACTAAGTATCAAATAACAATCTTTGCCAATTCGTAATAACCCATGGAAACACATAAACGTGAACTTTGTGTAGGGGTTACGGTGAAGTGAAAAGAAAGGACTATATGTGTGATTGTTGTTCATCACTTTTCCTAGATGGTGCATTTTATACCTTATAACAAAAATGGAGATGCCTCGCACACTCCTATGCCTTTCTTTGAAAAGATGGTTCACTTATATGGTTTACCTCCATGACCTCTGATAGGGACAACAACTTCTTGACCTATCTTTGGAAGTATGGTAGATATTGGCTACATGACTTCAATTAATTCTTCCTATCCTCTAGCTACAATAGTCCAGACTACTAAACTGGACAATTGTGGCAATGTCTCATCTAGGACTCACCAAGACAATCGGACCTAATACATCCTCAAGTTGAGTTTGCTCTTAACAACACTATGGATCTATCAAACAACTGGTTATTCAAGATAGTATGTGGACACTTTGAAACTGACTGAATTGAGACTTATGCCATTGGATACTCCTGTTTCTACTAATGTCGAACACCATTGAACAAGGAAGTTCAAAGCAAGGCTTTACAACAAGGAGGGTTTGATGCAGGAACATATCATTATTATAGGAACTTGTGTAAAATTTAATTTTCCTTTCAGCTAGAGATTTTTTTTGGCAGCAGATAAGATTGAAATTTTATCTTTTCATATCCATGGATGATAATAAACCCCTCAGTATAACAATATCCAATTTTGTTTAGAAGACAGGCCTTTAAGGAACTGTTTTCCGGGAAAAGCTAAGAAATACTCCACTTTTAAAGGGCTGAGATCTATTTTTCCTGACAGGTATAATGAATTTTGTATATGTATCTAATATAGAAGAGATTATGGAAAATGTCTGTCTCAAAATTTGAGTGTATTTAAATCTAGGTTTTCTGATATTGAGTGTATGGTTTAATTCATGGTTCCTTATTTAGTTTAACTGCTATTTTTCTGCATTTCCCCAAATAGCCCACTCAAAATATATATTGACATTCTTAAAACATGGATTTTTATTCCCATACAAAGATAAAAGAAATCGGCATCTGAGGCTTGCCTGGGATGGCCTTGTAGAAATTCCGTTGAAGGTCCCACTTGTGTTTGGAGAGAAAAGCAGCCTCACCCATGTATGCAAGAATCAAGCAAGGATAGACCAGCCCTGTGAAAGCAATCTGCCATAACATACTAAACAATCAATGTATTGAAAGACAATGTGGATGCATGGAGATCTCCAGACAAGGATATTTACTGACCTTAATTGACAATTGGGAGAAATGTCCCAAATCAGCAAACATAGCCTCAGCACCTATCAAACACACATGGAAAACAAATATTAATCAGCTAAAATTCTGTGTACTTTCATCCCACTTGACCTCAAGATTCATAACCACAAAGATTCAAAAAGACAACAAGCACACTTTTGAAGGTCAATTGAAATATGGGCACAAACCTGTGATACAAAGGACTACGCCGCCAAGTGAAACCCAGCCTTCTACATTTGTCTTCCTGAGGAAATTATACATATAATAAGGAGAAAGTGCTCGGAACACTTTTGGATTCCAATGTATAATATTGTAAATACCAACGCCACTGATACAGATGAGCCAGGCTATCACAACAGGTGCAAACAGAAATGCAACCCTGTGTGTGCCATAATGCTGTAATGCAAAGAGCCCCACCAAGATGGCACAGGCAATGGCGACAACATAATCTGCAAAAACAAAACATAAAATATGGAAATCAACATTAACATCTAAAGGGAAGAGTAGAAACTGTTGAAACTTGAAACTTCTTATGGAGAGCTTCCTCTAAGTTCATTTTGAGCTATACAGAACTTTCTGGTTTGGATGTAATCTTTAAACAGTGCCAACAACGAATACGCATAGAAGCATTTATAATTCAGGAACAAGTAAGAAAATGGAAAATTAAGAGAACAGTGCAAACACAAAGCTAACTCAACACATAACTAGAAAACTTTCTGGAAATTCTTGAAGTATGATTGGATGAAAGCAACTTTTTACTTACTCTCATGTAGATTATGAATTTTAACTTTAACCCCTGATACCGCAGAAAGAACTGCAAAATTCACAAAACAAATTGCAGAATTAATTAGAAATCACGGTTCCAAGGCTGATGCTAAAATTGCAGCAACTCGCTTCACAGAATTCAAATTGTTCTAAGCCAAGGTATTCATCAGGCAAAACAACCTAGTTGCACAGGTCCACTTCTCCAAAATAGACTATCCTCAAACCATCATGCCAATATACTAAGTGTAACCCTATGTGCTGAAATGCTATGCAGTCCTCTGATGTAAGGGATCCATTTATCATCCTCGAGGGAATCCTATCAACGAAAATCCATTGAGACATATTGATACATGATACATCAATACCTTCAAGTTCTTGATTCGCAATGTTGCTTTCATCCTACCAAAAATAACATGCAACTGAAAATGGACTCAAACACGAAACACCATGCAACCTTTTAACAATTAACTTAATTAGACAAACGACAAACATATGAAGAAATTATTTCCTTAGTACATATGAGATCAAAACGTGCATATGAAAAAGTTGCAAACAAAAGGTGTTCTCTTTAAGGCAATGCAAGGAAAATGACATCTCATTAACAATTTCCTATTGATCAAGATTACACGACTACTAGATTGGAAAAGTGTTTTAACTTTTGATAAAGTAACAGTGACTAAATTTTCCGTACCTGATATTGCTGGTGTAAGCACTCCATCCCCAATGACCATACAAGTTCCAAGCAGAACTACAACCAAAAGCACAAAACGGAACCTATGGTGTTTCTCAAAGAATGCCTTGATTGCAGAACTCAGAGGTGTCTCACAAGGCCTTTCCACTTTGTAGGTAGAAACTTGCTCATCTGCTGCCTGTTGGTTGGGCAGAAGGCTCATTTTGGCATGTCTGCAAAGCAATGAGTAGAGGGCAAATGTACCACCTGCAACGCAACACACGATTAAGGTACAATAGTTATCAGGTTTAAACCATTACCTGTGATATTTCTAAGTCTCGAGAAACAAATTCTGATCTCGGGGTTAGTCGGTAGCAATTGATCACCAAACTCTAGGCCAGACAATAATTAATCTGATTGAACTTTTCTAAATTTTTGGCAGACAACAAGGTTTGTCTCAAAAAATATATTTCTATGTAAGCAAGCTGCAAATGCAACCATAACTTCCGTATGCAACCTGATAAATTCTAAGTTTTTTTTCCCCTTCAAGATGACATTTATTTATCCACTTGTTAAACAAGGCTTGAGATTGTATTCAATGAAAAATGACAAAAAACTGTGACCCCTTAGAAGATACAGCTAAACAAATATCCAAGGAAATGCACGAAATCTTTGTATCTGTGGATTGGGATGGCAGGTCATTTGTTTTTAGTATTTACACAACTAGATCATGGATCTAGAACATTGCTACAATTTTTCCATGGATTCTTTCAAGGGGATTATTTTATCCATTTTGGATACCCTGGTGGACAGCCAATATCCTTATGTATCTACCCCAAGGGTAAACGGGCTTGTCAGCTTTCATGTAAAATCCAAAGTATGATTTTAATGAAAAAGCAATTCAAAAACTAAGCGTGTTTGTTTTCAGTTTGGCACATGTATATGGGAAAATTTTACATACTACATACATAGATGCACAATATGCAAGTAGGAACAGTCTTGGGAATTCTTTCTCTTTTCTTTTAGACGTAGTATGTATCAGTTCAGGAGACGTGTATGTCATCATAGTGCATGAGAGAAGGATCCAAGATTTGAACAGCGCCTAACCTGGTATCGGCCTGTTGCCCCCTAGCAACGAGGGGTTAGAATTGAGCCTATAAGACTCATAGTAGGTGATTTAAAGTTTAAAAAACTCTTCTTGACCACCAGACCATTTCTATAGATCCTTAGTATTGGCTGACAAAAGGAAAAATGAATGTTGTGGACACTGTGTGTGTATATATATGACAACAGGGAAAGTGAATGTTGGGGAACACTCTGTGTGTGTATATATATGGGATAGTTCGGTTGGTTCAGCCCCTTTTGCTGAGGTACAATCCTCAGGGAGATTGCAGGATTCATTCCCACTGAGTCCTACGCAGTTGCTAGTCACTATTGTGACTGGTGGTAAAACCACCCTTCATCTGATAACCCACGCAAGAGGGGGAACCCGGGGGCAATGACAAAGCACCATTTTCCTCACTTTGAATACACAAGTATGGAAAGATAAGCAGTATATATATATATATATATATATATATATATATATATATATATATATATATATATATCCTATATATATATATATATATATATATATATATATATATATATCCCTTTAACTAGTACATGCAGCCATTGTTACATTAAAATAGTTTTCTCCCTTCCCATCTATCCATGGAAGCAGGGCAAGTGCATGAGATCTTGTTTTTACATCTAGCTTATAGTAATATCTTTCTCAAGGCACTCAAATTAGTTGAGCACTCAATAACTATAGAATCCAAAAGCGCATAATTTGTCAATATTAGTTGCCTTTTGGGCAAATCAACAAACACTCTGTCACATCTCTTTGACTGACCATGCATGTATTCGCCAAGGCAGGTAACATGGCATACTTGTACTCATACATACTCGGCAACGTCAAAACAAAAAAAAGAAGCCAAAGTTAATTTTAATGCACGAAAAATCATTGATAAGTATCACAGGTATTGACACGGGATATTTGGCATACTTGGTTAGCCCTTGCCAATACTCCCAAGTATGGTGAATATTGTGCTGCATACGGAACTTATAGCCATACTCACAAGTACATGCAGTAATGCTTGAAAGTGTGATTATACAATTAGCCAGTGAAAATTCTGATTTCATGAAGGAACTCGATATAGATCTGTGAAGGCACCGAGTATCCAAGAGAACAGCCCAGTAGTAAGTTGCGATCAAAATATGTTTTATTAAAAAATAAAGCATTTAAGAATAAAAATACACTAGGTAATGCTCCAAGGTTCTAAATAGTTGCACTGAGAAAAGCTAGTTGGTCTATAGCTTCGGTGGGGGTGGGTGAGCAGTCCATCAACACTTTTGTGCAGCAGTGTATATATTTTATGTAAAAAAAGAGTATTTAAGAATAAAAATATACTAGGGAATGTTTCAAGGTTCTAGAATCTAAATAGTTGCACTGAGAAAAGCTAGTTGGTCTATAGCTTCGGTGGTGGTGGGTGCGCAGTCCATCAACACTTCATTCAGCAGTGTATTGAATGTAAATGGTGATTTGGGAGCATTGAATACAGAATATAGGACCAACCCATCTAAGCCCAGGTTTAATATGCACATTGAGATTGCAATGCTATCTTAAATTCGCATTATGAAACCTCCAGCTTTGCAATCTTGTGGTACATAGTAGACAGGTTTAGATGGGTATGTGCAAGATAAAGATAAAGCTGTAGGTTTAGATGGGTTTGTGCTAGTAATCTTGCAGTTTAGATGGGTATGTGTGAAATAAAGATGCAGGTTTAGATGGGTTTGTGCTAATTATCATGTTGTTCATACCAAGATATACCAAATTAAAGCCGTGGGATTATTTAAACAAAGAAAGATATATATTCACCTATATTGTTCCAAAATTTCACTTTGAAAAAACATGATGAAAATTCAATTAGAAGAAATGGTGTAGGGGGGTCAACAATATGGAGCATAAACCCCACAAAAGGATATGCTACTGTAAAGATAACTTATAATATCGCAAAGATAACAACCACGAGGCAAGACATCAAAACTGACAACATTCTATCAAAAGAAGAAGAGTAAAAGGATTAATATGTAACATAACCCCCACAGAGGGATATGCCACTGTAAAGATAACTTGTAATGTCACAAAGATAACAACAAGGCATGACATTAAAACTGACTGAGATGTTATTAATGGAGTATGGGAAGATGCTATCGCACTCAAAGCCAACTTCAGGATTGGCAAAGCTGTTGGTGTAGATAAGGATAGACAAGTTTGCTGATTTCCAAGTTCTTGGACAGTTGTTATTGAACCCAAAAACATAAAACATTGGCAATGCAAAGTTCAACATAGAAACCCATCAATCAACATGGGTTTTATCTCTCTGTCTTTCATTCATCGATTTTCGCAACACATACCTTCACCGTTGTCGTCTGCATTCAAGACTATAAAGATGTACTTGAAAAGGGGAATGAAGGTGAAAGTCCAGAAAATAAACGAAAGAACTCCAAGAATCTCATCGTCGTTCTCATGGAGCCTCAATTTCCCAGAGAAAGTGCTCTTGTACACGTAGAGTGGAGAAGTGCTGAGGTCACCATATACCACTCCCAGGCTCTGGTAAGCCAGCATTAAAATGGTCTTGCAAGAAGGCTTCTGGTATTTCTGAGAGCACAACAACAAGATGCTCTAAGGATCGAATCCCATTGCAATACCATGACCCAAAAGCTTATTGACACTTTAAAAAAAACCAACAGAGTCCCACATTCATAAGAGTAAGCAGAAGCCGTACCTTGTTGTAAACGCCCGCCTCTGGATCCATGACAGGTGAGCGAATCGAGTTGTGAGTGAAAAATAAGAATGAGAATGATCAGCAAACTCGAATGAGGGAGTGGGATTCGATAACTGAGGGAATTTGACAGCTTTTACGAGGATTTCCGACAATGGGTCTCTGCCGGGCTTCTTTACAGCGAGGATGGTGCAGCTTGCAGGGCGATAAGGGGGGGAGAAGAAGCAAAACCGTTCGCGGTGTAGCGCAAATCGTGTGGGTTGGGGGTTTCAGACCCGGCGGTTTGTTTTGGGCGGCGGAGGGTAGTTGATCCGCACATAATGCGCGCAGATCATTGAATAATGAATATGTGATGATGACGAGAATATTATTTTGCTGTTTAGGAAGCGTGTGGGAGGGCGACGTTATGATGATGAAGAAGATGGGACGAAGGGCCCGTACACCAACGTGTTCCTCATTGAGGGAGCAACAGCACAGTACCGGTCCATCCCTTTAGTGTACATCAACATCTACTACCAGTAGTAATTAAACTATCTGGACAGAGAGAAGTTTGTTCTTGAATTTGGTTTTTACAGTGAAGTGCATCATCATGTTGCTGGAGTAATTCAAAGGGACATCAACATCTACCAGTAGTAATTGAACTATCTGGACACACAGGTTTGTTCTTGAATTTGGTTTCTACATTGAAGTGAATCATCATGTCCCTCAAGTAATTTTGGGAAATAAATTAGCTGGCTTCATATGAATGTATTATACTTGGACTATATACATTTCATTTATTATCATTATGAATATATAAATTTTTTAAAAGAATTATTCTATTATTTAAATAATCCCATGTCATTTAGATTTCTGGATAAAATTTGATTTGGTTATAATGGATGGTAATTAGATTATTAGGATGGTTTGTATAATTTTTTGTAATGAAATTTATTAAAAATAAGATTTAATTTTGTTTAAATTTGCTAATAAAATTAAATTATTATCATTAAAATAAAATAGATTATTAAAACAAATTAAATTATTATTATTGATGGAATAATGTTTCTCAAAGTATTTACGATAGCAGACGGCATTATTATTAATGTAAATTAGATTATTAGTGTTGATGGAATAATGTCTTTCTCAGTTTTATGCATTCATAATGGTAAATGGAATACAATGTAAAATGTTTTATAAAACTCTTCGCAATTTATTTTCAACAACAAAAAGTGAGAAACAAAATATTTTACAAATCAAAATATATCAATAATCCATTTTTGAGTGGAAATCAACCTCTTTTAGTGTAATTAGCAGTAATTAGTGTTAGTGAAAAGTGAAGTGTTACTTAATCAATTTTCAAAGTGATTTATAACCATTACAAGTATAGATAGTGATTAAAAACACTTGTAGCAAAAGTAGATAATGATTAAAATCATAAAATCCTATACAATTGATTTCCAATAATTATATCAACAACAAAAGTAAAAAGTAAAGTTTTTTACCAATCAAAATATATCAATAATCTATCCTTGAGTGGAAAACAACAGTGTAATTAGACTATATGTATAATAAATAAAGAAATGGAAAAATTTACAACTATAGATAGTGATTAAAAACACACAGCAAAAGTAGATAGTGATTAAAACACTTGTGGCAAAAGAAGTGTCATGCTTTACTAAAGATAACATATATATAATGGCATGCCTTACAAAAGATAATATATAAAGTGGTATATGTCATATTCAAATAAATACAAAATAACATAGGGTTTAATCTAGAATCTCAAAAAGATATGACATGTAAGGAAATCAAAATCTTGTCTATATTGATGGATTTTGATTTTTTTTAATTGGATTTTGATTTTTTTTAAATATTGAATATTTTAAATAATAAAAATTTGAAATAGATTTTTAAGGTTATAGTTTAAGTGGAGAAATGGTATGATTAATATTTTTAATAGGTGATTGTGTTAAGAGGTGCATTATAGAGTTGAGTATGAGGGAGATGTGTAAAGATTTTTATGTTCAATTTCGAATTGACATGTGTCTTTTTTAAATTAAAAACTAATATGGAATATAATAAAAACAAAAATGGATATACAGGTTTAGTTAGTTTTAATTAAAATAATTATAAAATATCAGAAATCTCACTCTCATTGTGTTTTGTTATTGCGTCGAAAGATCCTCTACAACCCAATCTCTCATTGTGTTTCTTTATTGCGTCAAAAGATGCTCTACAACCGAATCTCTCATTGTGTCCCGTTATTGCGTCGAAAGGTGCTCTACAACCCAATATGGTAGAATAAAAATAAAAATTCATCCCTGTCGACACTTGGTAGATTCAAAATTAAGATGGATCTAGATTGGTTAATATTACAATCAAATATGAAGGAGATGTGGTAAAATTGTTTCGTTTCCAATCTCAACCATAAACAAAACATTTCGATGTTCATGTGAAATAACATAATTGCGTAGAAAGTTTTTCAATGTAAAATCATGTTTTGTTAAATAAACAAAATACAAATTCATTATTAGAACGACTCGATCCGAGATCCCCGCAGGCCAAGCTCTATCACCCGATAGCTTCCTCGGCCCTCCCCGGCCCTCGACCTTTCCTTTCACTGCGAGGCCTGATCTCTCCAGATCCGTCACGAGTCTGTCCGGCAGATCTCATCCCGACGATCTGTCTGGCCATGGATGTCCAGTTACCCTGAGCAGTTTGCAAGCCTGATCTAGCTTCCATGGAGGTGTTGGGCACCCCCCAGGCCCCTCCTTCTCCTCCGTCGACGATCTCCTCAGCTGAGGCGTTCAGCCGACTTCTGGAAGGGCTGCCTAAGAAGAAAAATGTTGAAGCGGCGAAATTCGTAAAGAAGCTAGATGATATTCCAGAGATCTCTCTTCCTCCGGAAACTCCGATACAGGTTGCTTTGTCCTTATCCGAGCGAGCTCTCATAGGCCAGTTTACTGGTCTATGGCCATCCCCCAAATCCACAGAGAGCTTGGTTAAAAGAAACTGGGCGCCACTAATCAAAGAAAGTGTGACCTCTTATTTTCTGGGGCGAGGATTCTTCCTCTTTGAATTTAACACCAAAGACGACAAAGATTTGATTTTCCGAAACGGTCCTTACTTCATGGGCCCCCAGGGCCTATATCTGAATAAATGGACTCCTAATTTTGATCCAGAAGTGGACGTCCCCAAAGGTGTCCCGGTCTTGGTTAGACTCCCAAATCTCCCAGTTCATTGCTGGAACTGGGATTCTCTGATGCACATCGGAAATGCCCTGGGGAAATTCATAGACCGAGCGAACAGCAAGGATCAATATGACTGTGCAAGGATCTGCGTTGAGGTGGATCTGGAGGAGGGGCTCTCGGAGGCCATCAAAATCAAAGTAGGAAGCTGGATGCATGTTCAGAAGCTAGACTACGAACAGTTGCCCTTCAAATGTCGGAAATGCCAGGTTTATGGGCACTTCACCAGGAACTGCCCATCGGCGAACGAAGCAGCTCAAGGGAAGGAGGCCGGCTAGAACCAAGTTAAACTATCCAAAATGCCATCCAAGATCCAGAAGCCAGGAGGAACCACTGGCAAAGGGATTCATCAAGACCCAGCTCAGCAGATCTAGCAAAGCCAGCCCAAGTTTACCCCAGAGAACAGGTTCGATCCTCTCAGCTCCCAACCAGAGGACCCTCATGCAGTTGCAAACCAAAAGTCAGTGTCCCCAGACAAAGGCTCCCCACCTCACATCTTTAAAGACACGGGAGTTCCAGAAAGCTCAAAAGGAACCCCCGCTGTAGCCGAGGAGGAGGACCAAGAATCAGAAGACTCGGAGGAGGAAGGAGAAATAGGAGAGTCCCAATCCTCTCTAAGGAGATTTACAAGAGGGCGCAAAACGGATCGGGAAAAAAGAGAGCATGAAATGTACAAGGAAAAACTACAGGGCATCCAACCAACACTGGAGAAGCTGCTAGCAAAAAAGCCGAAGATGGCAAGAAACCAGCACCAAGGCTCCAAGGGAACCCAGCCGAGCAAAGGTAAATAATGAAAGTAATCTCCTGGAATTATAGGGGTATGGGCAACAAGATCAAAGAAGAAGTTATTCGAAATCTAATTAGAATAGAGGGCCCATACATACTCCTCCTCCAGGAGACTAAAATGGAGGAATCAGATTTCCTTCAGGTAAGCAAAAAACTTTGGAAAAAAAGTAACGCAACAGCAGTCTCAGCCCGAGGAGCCTCCAGAGGGTTGGGTACTCTCCGGAATGAAAGTAGGTTTTCCCTGGTGTCAGAGGTATCAAATATCCACTAGGCGATGTTAAAGATGTAGCACATAATCACAAAAGAAATATTTTGTCTTTTCAATGTTTATATACAGGTCAACGCTGGAGAAAAAAGATCTGTTGGGATTCATTAAGACAACAAGCAGATCTGGGCAATATGGATAATGTCATCATAGCAGGTGACCTGAACATCACGCTGCACTCTTCAGAAAAGCGAGGAGGCTACATTGTGCGAGACCCGGCAAGGGAATGGGCAGAGGATCTCCTCCTAGACTGGGATCTGATAGATATCAAGCCTGTCTCAGGTAAGTTTACTTGGTCCAATAAAAGATTAGGTCCCGGACATATCGCTGCTAGGCTGGATAGATTCTTTGTTCATAGCTCATTTCTCTTGCTTGGTTTAGATGCAAGCATGCACATACTTCCTTGTAGCACCTCTGACCATAATCCAATTATGCTAAATCTTAGAGCTCACATTGACCTTGGCCCTATACCCTTCAAGTTCAGTTCTTTGTGGATCAAGGAACCCAGTTTCATGCAGATTGTCAAAGAAAGTTGGTCCCTGCCTGTCAGTGGATCTCCATTCTATATATGGGAAGAAAAAATCAGAAGATTGAAATCAAATCTAAAGTGTTGGGCCAAATCTCTGGCCAATCCAGCAACTGAAAGGAAAAGTATTCAAACTCAGCTTGAAGCCCATCATTTGCACACGGAAGAGGCATATATCACTAGAGAAATCTTAGACAAAGAGGCTCAACTCCAACAACATTATCATAAAACATGCCTGGCTGAAGAGGAAGCATGGAGGATCAAATCACGTTGTCTATGGCTAAAGGCAGGCGACAGAAATACCACATTTTTCCACAAAAAAGCTGAATCCAGGAAATGCTTTAATTCCATAACAGAAATTAAAGAAGGCGATATCACTCACAAAGATTTTGTAAATATTAAACAAGCAGCCCGTCATCATTTCAAAATTTTGTATAGTGTAGAGGAGAATACACAACAGAATTTTCATCTGTTGGACGGGGTTCCCACCCTAATATCTACTGAGGAGAATCATTATCTAGAAAAAAATATCACAATGGAAGAAGTCAAAAGCACCCTGGATGCTATGAACCCTGATAAATCCCCAGGACCTGATGGGTTTTCCGCCTCTTTTCTCCAAACCTGCTGGCATATAGTGGGGAAAGATCTGTTCAAAATGGTTCAAAAATCGCAGACTTATCAGAAATTAGGAGGTGGCATCAACTCTTCATTCCTTGCTCTCATTCCCAAGGAAAAGGGAGCTAACTCTTTCAATAGGTTTCGCCCCATATCCCTTTGTAATATTGGCTACAAGCTGATCACAAATATTATTGCTAACATGCTGAAGCAAATTCTCCCTAGAATCATTCCAGAGAACCAAGGAGGCTTTATCCAAGGGAGATATTTGGTGGACAACTTCATTCTAGTCCAAGAGGCTATCCTGTCAAGTCAGAAGTGCAAAGAACAAGGTATGGCTATTAAATTGGATTTAGCAAACGCCTTTGACCGAGTTAACCATTGCTTTCTCTTAAATGTTTTGAAAAAATTTGGGTTTGGAGTAAGATTTATCAATTGGATCCGGGCCTGTATATCGGAACCCCTGGATCGCTACTTTAGTTAATGTTAGACCTGCAGGTTTCTTCAAAGCTACAAGAGGACTAAGACAGGGTTGCCCTCTGTCCCCTCTGTTGTTCGTTATTCAAGCTTCAGTTCTCAGCTTTCAACTAAACAAAAAAATGCAATAGCAAGAGATCCCAGGGATCTCCATAGCAAGGGGAGTCCAAAACATAAACCATGCCCTATTTGCAGATGATACTCTGCTTCTTGGAGCAGCTTCGATTCATTCAGCCAGAAAATTCAAAGAGGCACTTGACGAGTATTGTATCGAGTCTGGAAGCAGCCTCAACAAGGGTAAGTGTCACACTTACTGCTAGAACACTCCCCCCTCTCTGATTATTTCCATCACCAGATGCCTTGGATTTGTCGCCACCACAGATTGGACATCGTTTAAGTACCTGGGTTTGCCTATTTTTCTCAAACGCCCCTACAGCAGGGATTGGCTACCACAGGTAGAGAAATTTAAAAACAGGCTTTAGGCATGTGGGATTAATTGGTTAAACATGGCAGGAAAGACAATCCTCATAAAAGTTGTCCTTAGCAGCCTCCCACTATATCAGTTCTCAGTGCTGCTTGCGCTCAATGGTATTCTCCAGAAAATGGATAAGCATATCAGATATTTTTTTTGGAAAGGGGGCAAACACAATGAAAGGAGATTCCCGCTGGTAAAATGGGAGACGATCCTCAAACCTCTGATGGAGGGAGGGCTCAATATCAAGAAACTTCATCTGCAGAATATAGCAATGAGTGGCAAGCTCCTCTGGAGACTAATAGCGCCCAATCCTGGCTGGGCACAATTAGCACTCTGGAGAAAATACTTCAAAGGCATGCGATCGAGATGTTTAGATGGGCCACCACCTCAAGGAACCTCGCCTTTCATCAGTCTCTGTTCCAAAGCAGCCTCGTTGATTCGATCCAGAGCCTATTGGATTCCCGGGAATGGGAAAAAAATAAACTTATGGAAAGACCGAATCATGGACAGAGACCCAATTGGAGACTGCCCAAACGTGACAGCATTGAAAAACTGGTTGATGGCTTCTGGAAAAATCAAACTGTGGGACATTACATCATGGAACGGATCGCAATGGGCGGGTTGGAAACTGTTGGACCTGCCTTCAGACCTCCATCAAGAAGCCATCCACCTCCGCGGCCTTCTGAACGGAATTGCACCCTTGCACAGCCGCAAGAAAGACAGGCGAGGCTGGGGCGATCGGTCGGCTGGCTACTCAGTCGCCCAGGGTTACGCGCACCTTGATTCAATCCCAAACATGCCACCCGATCCGGCCCCGTGGAAGGCCATCTGGGGAATTACTTCGCTGCCCAAAATTGATTTTTTCTCTTGGCTTTTATGCCACAGAAAAATCTTAACAGAGGACAAACTCCAGAGGCACGGCTACTATGGCCCTTCCCGGTGCTCCTTGTGCCAAGAATCATAGGAAAGTGCCACGCACTTTGTCCTCGACTGCAATTTCTCCATACAAGTCTGGAGAGAATTGATGGACGATTGGAACCCCAGATTCGAGATTCCTACCTCTATAACAGGCCTATTCGCCACTTGGAAAAACAGCTATCCCGGACCCTCCCCTAAAAACAAAGTGATCAAAGCGGCCTGGTCATCACTGCTCAAAATTTGCTGCTGGCAACTATGGTTAGAGCGAAATGGCAGAATCTTCAGAAGTATTCAGCACAATGCCAAGAAAGTTGCGGCCAAGGTAAAGAGCCAATTAAAAGAATGTTTGGGAGAACAAAAAGACGACTCGAACCTCAGCCAGATAGACATAGATTGGGGGTCCTCCCTAGACCTACAATTTCGCCAAAAAATCAGAAGCATGGACCTTCCTGAGGAATGGAAAATTAGGGGAAAAAATAGCGAGGATTTTCAAAACTGGGTCCCCAAACAAAAGGTATACTCCCTCTTCTTTGACGGGGCAGCAAAAGGAAATTTGGGCAATGCTGGAGCAGGAGGAGTTATTAAAAACATCGATGGAGTATCGATCCTTCAGTTTGCCTGGGGTCTGGGAATCAACTCCAGTATCCAAGCTGAGGCATTAGCACTCTTCCAAGGACTTAACCTGCTCTTGAAGCTGGAAATCAAGGAGGCAATAATTTTTGGGGACTCTGAAGTGATCATAAAAACCATGGTGACCAATTCTATTCCGCGGGATCTAAGATTAGCAAGGTTGATCCAAAGAATCAGAAGCGTGGCGAAGCTGTTCCAAAATCTGAAATACTTTCACGTGCTGAGAGGCAACAACAAAGAAGCAGACCTTGAAGCCAACAAAGCAGCACAACTCTCGGCCGGGGCAATGAAAAGTGACGGGGAAGAAACATGGGTCCCAATTCCTTAAATCTTTGCAGCAAATATGTTTTTTTGTTTGATTCTAAAGCTGTTTGTTTGTATATTTAAACTTGGGCAAATCGCAGAAATAAATTCTCTAGATGATCCCAAAAGGAACTGGAAGTGGAATTCAAGCTTCACAATATCTCAGAAGGACGAATCCAACTGGATCGGGCCTACTCCTATTGTAATCAGAAAATTGGTATTCAGACCGATCCAATAATATATTCCATAACCGTTCTTGTTAAAAAAAAAAAAACATAATTGCGTAGAAAGACTCTCTCGAACCAATATGAAAGAGATGTTGTATTTGCAGATTAAATGAAGTGTTAGATTTAAAAATAATAAAACATAAAACATAATATCGACACAATTAAAATAATAAATTAATTCAATTCAATTTGTTATATTGTAATTTCGTTTTTATTAATAAAATTGCAAACAATTAAAAAAATTATAATATGCATATCACACTAAAATAAATTTGAATTATAATGATTCAACTATGATATCTGAAAATATACCAACCTAGATCCATTTTAACTCAAGATCTACCAAGTGCTAAGAGGGATCAAATCTCTTTCCACTCTAAAACATGTTTCAATCTCAAGAGATTTGTTCCCTCTCAACACTTGGTCGATCGAGAGTTAAGATGGATCTAGGTTGGTTTAATTATTATTATAAATTTAATTATTAATTATAATTATAATTATTAATTTTATGCTCTTTTAATTTTATTTTATTTTTAGTTTTATGTAATTTGACCGAGTGAAATGTTAAACAAGACATTACAACATCTCTACCATATTGGGTTGGCGGGCCTCTCGGCACGATAATTAATAAACATATAATTAGAAATAAAAATAAAAATATGAAAAAATCCCCTAACAAATGACGTATATATAGGAGTTGTCTATAATGCGACTTTTTGGAGATTCCGGTGACGGAATCCGGCGGAAGAAATTGAGGTTAAATCTTGATTTGTTGCAGTTAAAATGGTTTTTTAATTGCATATTTGGATTCAACACCCTGAAAAACCCTTGGAACGCTTTGATTGTGCAGAAACTAACTATCAAACTTGCGATTCCACTAAATTGTTGCCGGATTTTGACCAGAAAAACCCACCAAAAAGGCTCCCAAAAAGTTGCATTATAGACAAATGCGTATATATATACTCAAGGTTTTAGTAAAAAAAAATGTAACTAGGTTGAGCCTAGGTCGGGACCAACCTACTTATTGGTTGGAAGAAGACTGATACACCCATAATGGGATGCTTATTACCAGGATCATACAATAATAATATTATTAAGAACCAATACAAATCCATCTTAACTTTGGATTTATCAAGCGTGGAGAGGAATCAAAGCTCTCAAGGTGTAAATATTTTATCAAGTTTTGCACCTAAAATAGAGGTTTACATCTTGAGAGATTTGATCCATTCGGATGCTTGGTAGATTAGGAGTTACGCTGAATCTATGTTGGTTTTATATATATTTTTACTTTTGAGTATTAAGAAAATGTATAATTCTTATACTGTTAAAAAATATTTCAATCTAGCAGTTAAATAAACTATCTGAATGTCCATGTTAACTAATTTATTTCAATATCAACTTGATATATATGTCTACATAGAAATAAATAAATAAATAAATAATTTTGATTATAATACAACATTTCAATGCACAAAGAAAATAAATAAGTGAAATTAAATCAACAAAGATCTATCAAGAAAGGAATCAAAGTTTTCAAGATACAAATCTAAGTGCAAAATTAAAATTTGATGAAAGGTTTAACACACACTCTCTCTCAATCTCTCAAAAAAAAAAAAAAAATATATATATATATATATATATATATATATATATACACTAATTATTATTATATACACACATATATATATAATAATAATAATAATATATATATATGTATATATATAATTATATATATATATATATATATATTTTATTATTAATTTTATTGAAACCCCTCATTACAAATGGTATTTTTCTTTAGCATGTTTTATAACTTTTATAAATCATTTTTTAATGTGATACACTTGCATTGGTTATATACATAGCTTAGAAAAAGAATCTAATAATATATATATATATATATATTATTATTATTATTATAATATATATAGATATATTATTATTAATTTTATTGAAACCCCTCATTACAAATGGTATTTTTCTTTAGCATGTTTTATAACTTTTATAAATCATTTTTTAATGTGATACACTTGCATTGGTTATATACATAGCTTAGAAAAAAAAAAAAAAAATATATAAAAAATATATATATATATAAATATATAATATATATATATATATATATAATATTAATATATATATATATATATATATATATATATATATATATATATATATATATATATAAAATATTAATATATATTATAATAGTATATATTAATATCATATATATATATATATATAATTATAATTATAATAATAATAATATTATTATTATTATTATTATTTATATATATATATATATATTATTATTATTATTATTATTATTATATATATATATATATATATATATTATTAATTTTATTGAAACACCTCATTACAAATGGTATTTTTCTTTAGCATGTTTTATAATTTTTATAAATCATTTTTTAATGTGATACATTTGCATTGGTTATATACATAGCTTAGAAAAAGAATCTAGTAAAGTATTTAGTTTTTATTTGTTTTTAATTAAGTTTGAATATCCCCGGATGTGATGATTAGTATGGGGTGGGCAGGGGCCGGGGGAAACCAATAAGTCGAGGGATGTACAAATGGTATTTTTCTTTAGCATGTTTTATAACTTTTATAAATCATTGTTTAATGTGATACACTTGCATTGGTTATATACATAGCTTAGAAAAAGAATCTAATATATATATATATATATATATTATAATAATATATTATAATATAATAATATATATTAATATCATATATATATATATATATATAATAATATTATTATTATTATTATATATAATAATAATAATAATATATATATATATATATATATATAAATTTTATTGAACCCCTTCATTACAAATGGTATTTTTCTTTAGCATGTTTTATAACTTTTATAAATCATTTTTTAATGTGATACACTTGCATTGGTTATATACATAGCCTAGAAAAAGAATCTAATATATATATATAGATATATATATATATTATTAATTTTATTGAAACCCCTCATTCCAAATGGTATTTTTCTTTAGCATGTTTTATAATTTTTATAAATCATTTTTTAATGTGATACATTTGCATTGGTTATATACATAACTTAGAAAAAGAATCTAGTAGGGTATTTAGTTTTTATTTGTTTTTAATTAAGTTTGAATATCCCCAGATGTTTTGATTAGTATGGGGGGTGGGCAGGGGGCAGGGGAAACCGATAGGTCGAGGGATGTACAAATGGTATTTTTCTTTAGCATGTTTAGGCCGATAGGCCTTCCTTTGAGTGAGACTTTCGTCGTTCTTTTCCTTGTGAGATTGACACCTGGCATCCTTCAGACGAGAATGTACTTCTGACATCTGTGGACAGTTTTTTAGGGCCACTACTGTGCTCTCTACTGACATCTGTGCACATTTCGTGATATTCGTCACGGTTTTCCTTCTTCAGATACTCGTCATGGCCTTCATCCTTCAGTTACGGGCGGAACATGGCCTTCATTTCTGTTATGGGCGGAGGGTTGTTATCGGCGGAGAGCTCGAGAACCATCGTCTTCATTGTTACAAGTAAACGAGTCTATGTTGTTACAGGTAAACGCTTTGCTGATATCTCCTTCACTATCAGAAAATATGTTAATCTATTTTGTATAGATTTATGGTGAGTAATATGTTGCAGACTTGCTGCATAAATATAAACTCTCAAAAAACATCACCAGAAGGGGTACACGTCAATGTTGTGTAGAAACTCAATTGAACAAACATTAAAAAGTATGACTAGGATTGTTTAGTGGTAATTTGCCTAACTGTTCACCACATTTTTATTACAGGTTTTCACTTATTCCAAGGTTTCGAGTCTTGGCCACAATATATTGCAAATTTGCAATTATTTCTTTATCAGGCACCGAAATTGTTCATCAATAGCAGCTTCATGCAGGAGCTCTTCACATTTTGAAGTGAATCATTATTTTTTTCAGTAATGGCAGCTTCATGCATGACCTCTTTACATTTCGAAATGAATCATCATTTAAGTTCAGTTTTCTCCTTTTTCATAAAAAATGTTAACAGGTATAAACACAAGCGCAGGGTTTAGAGATGGGAAACATGGATCCAAGACTCTGATGAAATTGCAGAATATTTAGACAAGCACTATGCCGAAAACACCCTAAAAACCCCTATGGAATTCACGGAGGTTGGGTGTAAAATCTTTCCAATATTTACAAATTGGCTCCAAAGCAAGGATCTCGGCAGCTCCTGTAGAGATGAATTTGTGGGAGAGCTCGTAGGGTTTGATCACCAGCGTTCTGCAATCTCGTTTTCTTCCGGAATGAGCATTGGAATTTTTTGGCTTCTTTTTTGTGTCGGAGCCCCTTGCAATTCCTTTTCTTTAGTGCTCTTATTCCTTTTCCAATTTTCTTTCCTATTTGTCTTCTTCTTTCTTCTTTCCTATTACGCATTTCTTGTTTAATATTGAAAAAATGATTATAAATTGTTTTTTTATCTCAGGTTTGCCTGTGTCTCCTCTGTAATTTCCTGCCCGGATTTTTCCAGGGACAGTATGGCCACGTGTTGAGCAGGATTAACTAATGGATTTTTGTGGTTTCTTGCTAGAATTTTCATAAATTGCAGAGGAAAATAAGTGTATTGTGCCGTCAAAGAAAGATGAACTGCAGAAATGACATTCAAGACAGGAGGTTTGAGAGTAAGTAAATATTTTCATGGCCCTGAAGTTAAATCGTTCACAGGAATGCTCATTTAGAAGATCAATTTAAGGGCCGCGAGATCATTCCCTCTATTTACTATTGTATATTTTCAGTTGTATGGAGGTTTAAACACTTGCTCATATAAATCTCAGACTCCATTGTACCAATTTAAACCTTTTTCTTTAGTCAGATTTCTCTGGATTACCTCAATTAAACCCCGAAGGTCAAGCAGAAAACATATGTCAAATAACTTTGGTGGAAACTCTGCTACAGAGTAGATGTAATCAATCACCAATTCTCTGCTACCATTTTTAATGCTTTATAAGCCCAAAATAATATATTTTATTCTGAATATGCTAAAAATAAATGTGAATCAGGAATTCCAAGCAAAATGATGATAATGGGTTTTTTTTCCAAGGAAAAACCTGTAAGGTAACCCAAGGGATGCATGGCATATCCAGTAAACTTCTTGGTGTAGATTAGTGCATCTAGCTCGGAGATTTGAACTTGGTACCTACTGACAGGAAACTAGAATAATGACGACGCATCGCACTGCAAATTCTAATAAACAGGAGAGTATCTCCTATATATTCTAATCTCACAATCAACCCACGTACCATTTACTTCCACAAATGATCCTTTACATTGGCTAAAGGGTCGTAACAGTTGATCAATGTTTACTCATTCAAGACTTTAACAAATGATAGCATTGAACTACCATTATACATTGTGCATTCTAATTAGTGTATGCATTTCAAGGTGTTGCTTTAGACTCCCTTGATTGATCCCTTAAACATTTCTTTTCCAAAATTTGAAGCAGGATGTTTAGGGCAGCAAAATGGAGGGTTGAAAGGAACAAGACCAAAGCTCAGTTCAAACTCCAGTTTCAAGTCACTCAAGTATGTGTCCTGACCAAGTTGCTTATCTATTTGCAAAACATTGTAAACAAAACCATTCATGGACAAGTTCTCACCAGCTGTTATGATTAGGTGAATTTCAATTGTAGCTTCTGAGATGGATAATTGCATATAAATTGTGTTACAAAATGGAGGTTCACTCGCCTTACCAATCTATTAAACGTAGCATCAGGTCTCGGAATTTATCACGTATGGATTTGTTTTCCATTAGTGTCTGAAAGGATAAACTCATGCATTGCATTTTTGATAGTGCTACAAATTATGCAAAAACCTTTGCAGTAAGGTTAGGAATTCTCATTTTGAGTAACTGTGCAAATAATATATAGTTTTTCCTTACCTATTATATATCACGTCCAGACCAGAGAACAATTTACAAAGTCAGGAACATGCCTGAGAAAACCATGTTAGATGAAAATATAGCAGAACAGCTGACCTTTGATTGCAATGGTGCCAATCTTGTAAAATTAGGGTTTACCCTATCCTTAGAGCACAATCCTGTATAATCTGAGTTTACCCTATTCTTAGAGCACAGGTGAACTAATTAACGTCTGTCTTCTTGTAATAAGGCAATTTGGAGCATGACCCAAGTCATCAAGATCGTTTTGCTACATTATCTTGATTATTTAGGATACCTAGAGGAATGGATGCACCTATGTTAACTTCTATTAACTTTGAACTAGCATTGTGTTGATTAGCCTTCTACAGTTTCTTCATAGTTGAAAACTACAATGGACATATATTGTCCTGCTCATTTCAGGTACCACAACCGGGATATGACAAGTTGAGTATATCCCTGATATCATTAGAGACAGGTAAAATCGTAAGCAATACAGGAAGAGCTTCCATCAATAACGGAACTTGTCAATGGTCTGATGCAATTTTTGTAACTACAAGACTCGAGCAAGATGCAAAAACTGGGAATTATCACGAAAAAATGTACAACCTTGTTGTATCAACGGTACTGCCTATTTCTCATCTTTTACATACATTTTAATCCTTTTTAAATAATTGGATATTTACCATTATATTGACTTGAACACAAAAACATTAAAGCAATTCTGATTTGTTTTTCTTTTGTTTAAATATAATTTCTGCAACTTGCCAGGGCTCTTCTCAATTTGGTTTCCTTGGTGAAACAACCATCAACCTCGCAGATTTTGTAGGAGCCATCACTCCATTATCTGTTTCTCTGCCCCTTAAAAGCCCTATCACTGGTACTATTTTACATGTAATGCATCCGGAGGTATACCTAAAGTTTTTCTCTCATCAGAGTTTTAACAATAGCTATTTGTTGTTGTTTTATATTTTAATGAAAGTAAAAAAAGTTAAAAGAAAATTTTGAATTCAGCTATCTATACAAAATAAATAGTCTTGTTACCTTGTTTGTTGGCAGGTTAGGATTCAACTCTAGATACTTTCTTTTCTGACTGATTACACAGAGATTTTGAGCGAGAAAAGGATGTCTTGGAAAGAGAGCATCATAACATGAATAATGAAGCTGGTGCTATGACCCTGATGAAAGTGCTATATTTTCTGAAGTGACAACAAATGGCCATGGCAGCGAAGTAAGAACTCTAGGCTGATACAAATGGTTCCTATGTAAACATTCATACTCTATCATAAAATTGTATGTTGGAAGTTTGTGATGGCCAATAATGCTTTTGAATGATACTCTATAAAGTGGTAAACATCAATAAGAAGGGTGTTAATGGTTAGTTTGGACAATCTGGAAAAATTATGCGATAAGCTTTTTTACATCCTACACTGGCACTTGTGCATTCTTTTCTTATATCAGCCTGTAAATTATGTTTGGTGCATATGGGCAAAATATTCATAATTCAATGGCCCTGCCACTATCTGGCATCTAATGAAGGCAGATCAAACAACTTGACTCGAAATTTGTTACAAGTCATGTTTGATGGTTGGCTATTCCAAGACATCAAAGCGAAATGTTGGCCTTCTTATGATGTTGACATCATCAAAGCCTTTGCTAAGTCACCTTCCTTTTACAATTTTCCAACCTTACTGTAACGAACTATAGAAGAATATGGTACTGCATGGCAATCCAATCTGTATCAAAATTGACAATTTTTGCTGTCAACTGCCCCTCTTGCAGTGAGAAAATATATTCTGACAACCAACAAGTACTTACATTTAAATTTAGCATACTTTTGCTCGATCCTGTGAATTCATTGCAGACTCTGGATCTCTCAAACATGTGGTTGCCTCCAACTTGATGAAGTGCTTAGATTTCCATCTCTTATGACTCGGGCCTTAATTGTAAGCCTCCTGTGAGTTGTATAGCCTGAAAATGTCCTAAGCACCTGTTCCTTTAGTTCAAAATGAGATGACATAGCAAGAAAAACAAACATTGCAACAGATATAAATAAAATTATAACAGATATAAATAAAATTATAGCAGGCTGCAAGATTAGCAGCTATATTTAAAATTGCATATTATGCTATTCTTGGATGCTACTGAAATATAGTTATGAATGAGAAGTATGCTCTTTCTCTGGTACCATTGAACGATGATTCTGAAATGGCACACAGAAGGTTTACAAGAAATCTTATGAATCCAAGAGAATGTATCAAATTATTCTACCTTCCCTGTTTCAAAATCATGGCATTGTCTGCACTGAATCACTGATGATGAGTGTGGTGGGCATTGCCATATACTATATATTTATTTCCTATATTTACATATCAACTCTACTCAACTTTGCATCCAACTTAATCATAATAACTATGGTGTACCTTGTGTCAAACTCCTAGAAAAACTCCACAGAGGCATCATAATCCTTTTAAGAGAAAGAACTTAATCATAATAACTATGGTGTACCTTGTGTCAAACTCCTAGAAAAACTCCACAGAGGCATCATAATCCTTTTAAGAGAAAGAAGATTGGAAGACTTCATTACTCACCATATAATCAAATGCACAACTATCCATGGAAACTACATTTATCAGCTTACCAGGGCCTTGAATATTGAAGCTTGTTGACTAACAGTTTTCTTATTGCTAGGAAACACTGCTTGAAGCATGCAGACCATGGATTCCCATTGGTTTTGACTTATTGAGTCTCCAACAAACATTAAGCGCTTTCCTCTTAACCGCTCTAGCAGATTTTTGGCATTGAAACTGAAACACCATATACAGAAAAGTCCAAATCCTTTTATTCTCATATACAATATCACCTTGTAATTTATCCATTTATTTTCATATGCAATATCACCCTTTTTGCATTTCATTTCATTTTAGCATAAATGCAATGCAAAAGTGAACATACTTCTAGGTAGGCTAATTTGTTTGCATTTTTATTTGCAGGGTTTATTTTGATTTCTGAAATATTTTGGAATAGAAATGATTGAGGTAAAAAACTGATATTTTCTATTTTGGAATGGGGATTGCCAAGAGTTTCGCTGCTACATCTAAGTTCTAACAGCTTTGAAGAAAGCATTTCTAAAGATATTGGCAATGCTAGAAATTTATCTAACCTACAAATTGACTGTAATAGATTTTCAGGTAAGCTTCCATTTGAGATTGCCAAGGTAGGGCTTTAGTAAATAATGTTGATATTGCGGAATGGTTTATGTTTATATAATCTATTTAAATAATGCTTTTTCAATTCTCATGGTTCAAGTAAATAATGTTTTTTCTTATTTGAAATTAACCATTGTTGATCTGACTTTCACTTGAGGGGTTATCATTATTAATTAAGGTGGTTTTATATATGGTATAAGTGGACAACAATTTTAGAAATAATTAATGAGTTTACAAGTTGAAGATAGAAATATATTAGATAACGCGTGGTTATTTTAAAATATTAAATTACAATGTGGAAAAGCATATTACAATTACTTAATGTCTTCGTCGTATGTAAGTGGTTTGTTTTAATATTTGCAAATCACAAATTTCTCCGCTTTTCATTTATCATGTAAAACAGTGTAATTTATTTTTTATTTAAAAAAATAAAGTGTGTTGCCAATAATCTATTGAGTTTTTAGTATGAAGGCGTTTTAATATATTGATATGAATGGTTTGGTTTTGGTTTTGTTGTTTTAGTATGAAATCTGCTGGTATGGGATGGTCATGGTGGTTATTGTCTTGGTCACTAGCAAGCTTTGTATATGCTTGACTATCTGTAGAGGTTTCTTGCTTTTAATAATCCTATCGACCTCTCTTTGTACCTTTTGGGACAATTGCTAGTTTATAACTTTTATAAATCATTTTTTAATATGATACACTTGCATTGGTTATATACATAGCTTAGAAAAAGAATCTAATATATATATATATATATATATATATATATAATATAATAATATATTTTATATATATAATATATAATATATATTATATAATATATTATATATATATATATAATATATATAATATATATTATTATTATTATTATTATTATTATTATAATATATATATATTGTTATTGTTATTATTAATTTTATTGAAACCCTCATTACAAATGGTATTTTTCTTTAGCATGTTTTATAATTTTTATAAATCATTTTTTAATGTGATATATTTGCATTGGTTATATACATAGCTTAGAAAAAGAATCTAGTAAAGTATTTAGTTTTTATTTGTTTTAATTAAGTTTGAATATCCTCAGATGTGATGATTAGTATGGGGAGTGGGTAGGGGGCCGGGGGAAACCAATAGGTCGAGGGATGTGGCACCACGCCCCGACAAGTGTAATGGAATTATACGATTGTATAATTGTACATCGCGTTGGTATTCATGCAAGGATGACGAGGAACAATGGGATATGGCTTTGAGCGTGTGAGTAGGAAGGTGGCAAGCATTATATGCATGACTGATAAGAAATGTCCATGAGGCTCGACAATCCAAAGCTTTGGGGAGGAGGTTCGTTTATTGATTCAAGATTTGTTGGAGGACTGGCGAGAGAATATTAATGACAAGAGAGTACTAAATAACATAGGGAATGGTAGACGCTTAAGGTATCACATAGAGTGGGGTGTAAATTCGTGGCAAAATTTCTTATTGCATTGGCACGGGGAGTCAATTTTTGGGCCTTTTGACAACAATGGTCAAAAGGATAGTAGTGAATCCCAATATACAAGAGGGAAGAGAAGATTGCTAAGTCTTGAAGCAAAAAAGGCGAAATCCATTATTATTATTTTGCTTGGGCTAGAAAATAGAGAAAGAAATCTTTTGTTATCCATCCAGGTAATAAATATTACTCTACCTATTACCTCTTTCCTAGGTCTACATACTAGTCGTTTAATTTAGAAGTAAACATGGACCTTCCATTTTCTATTGCTTGGAAATCATTGGTGTTTATGTACTTGAAAGTATACATCTGTAATTTGTTGGTCTAAGAAAGAAGGCCAAGGGGGATTCTAAGGGAAATTTGTTACTAGGATTATTTGGGAATGGGCAGAGGTTTTTGGAAGGCATATTGTCTTATATGTCATGGAAGTTAGTGCTTTTCTTATGGAGTTGAATGTTGGTGGTCCTGTGTCAGATACCCCGTCTACTTTGATCCTCCAAAGCATTGCCTTTGTGTTAAGAGTGTGGCTTGTGGGTGGAATCAGTCTTGGGAGAACTATGTGGGATTAGGAAGGCATCTTGAACGTATGTTGTAGTGGCTACAACCACCCTCCAAAATTTTGGCATGCATCCAAATTTGGAGCCTCCCTTGAGAGTTTGACTTGACAGTTGCATACACTTGGGTTCACTCCGTGAGCTCGTGTGAGCCTTCACACCCACCTTGCTTTTTCATTCCACCCAAGCTTTTGCATGTTGATGTCAATGTCTTGCTTGCGACCATATTCTAGTCATGCTCAAGGTCTTCGCTCTATGTGTACATGTTATGTTCGCTATGAAAACATCTGTCGCACTCACACACGAAAGTCTCATTCACTATCGCGCAAGCGTCGTTATGGTCAATCAACGATCAATCACGAGTGTCGCGCTTGTCGCTTGCATCGTCGATCAGTCATGTTGAACATGTGTGTCTGGATGGTTTGAGTCGTCTCGTCGTCAAGTCATGTAAGTGTGTGTTTGTAAGATCACATTTGCATCTTTCACTCATTCACACACTTAGTCATTTTGTTGAAGTTCTGACGACCGGACTCCCCTCTGATAGTGTACCATCACCCCGCCAACGACTCGATTGACTTTCACCCAGAACAGCGCAACAGAACCAAGCAATTCATTTCAAGTTGCGCTGCTCGTACACATTCAATCAACCTTCATGGTGGCCACCTAGAGAATTGGACCTAGCAGCCAACCCGGGGCTGACTTCCCTTAAAAATTGCGCAGAGGTTGTTGACCTTTCCCACTGATCTGAATGGAAAATGACATCAACCCATGGTATTCATCCACCCATGTTATTTATCTACCCATAGTATTGTAAGTGACATCCACCCATGGTATTTATCCACCCATGGTATTGTGACATCCACCCATGGTATTCATTCACCCATGGAATTGACCCGTGGTATTGTGACATCCACCCATGGTATTCATTCACCCATGGAATTGACCCATGGTATTGTGACATCCACCCATGGTATTCATTCACCCATGGAATTGACCCGTGGTATTGTAACTGAAAAATACTATAAGTAACAAGTCACATTTTGTAAAAGGACAGATTGTCCACCACAATGTAGTCCTTACAATTATTATCTGTTTTAATAAAAAATTCTTTGTGGTTTTTTTTATTGGGCATTCTACTCGTTTTCTTCTGGTAATTTCAAATTTTTAGATCTTGGGGGTCTCACCCCCAAGATCCATTTCAATCTTTTAGATCTTGAGGGCCTCCCCCCAAGATCCAGATCAGTGGTATCAGAGCAGGTTATGATTCCATGGGAATGAGGGTTTCATGCATATTTCAGTTTCAATTTTTTCAACAATATTCAACAAATTTCAGGCACACGCTGCTCCTCCCGCAGCTAGGAGTATTTTCTTCCTGCAGCATCAACCCATGGTATTCATCCACCCATGTTATTTATCTATTGTAAGTGACATCCACCCATGGTATTTGGTATTGTGACATCCACCCATGGTATTCATTCACCCATGGAATTGACCCGTGGTATTGTGACATCCACCCATGGTATTCATTCACATGGTATTGTGACATCCACCCATATTCATTCACCCATGGAATTGACCTGGTATTGTAACTGAAAAATACTATAAGTAACAAGTCACATTTTGTAAAAGAACAGATTGTCCACCACAATGTAGTCCTTACAATTATTATCTGTTTTAATAAAAAATCTTTGTGGTTTTTTTTATTGGGCATTCTACTCGTTTTCTTCTGGTAATTTCAAATTTTTGGATCTTGCCCCCAAGATCCATTTCAATCTTTTAGATCTTGAGGGCCTCCCCCCAAGATCCAGATCAGTGCTTATGATGTGCGGAGTAAAATAGATCTCATGGACCCATACTCATGGACGATGATGCTCCTACCATTCTTCGAAGTTTTTGTGCAGAATTTCAGAAAAAGGATTGTAGATTTGAGCTCCTCTTGAAAAATCACCCAATTAAAAAAAAATAAAAATTAATAAATAAAATAAAATAAAATGGGTCGAATCGGAGTTCGGATGTGGGAGATATCGTTGATTTAAAATCAACTATTTTTTCAGAACTTTTGTGACGACGGAAAACTTGCAGCGCGAATCTGAGATTCTAGAGTGTCCAGATAAGGATTTCCAACACATGGGAAGATGCAAAATAGTTCGTCTGCTTCGAAAAACAGGTTATAATAAATATTCTGAGTTATATTGACCGAGTTATGTCCATTCTAATTATGGAGCAGCATTCAAAGTGGGTTCCCGTTCGAGACGTGCCTTCCCACCCCACTTTAGTAGGCACCTGCTTAACATTCATCAGTTTCAACATAGTAGCATTCGGCTTGGGTTATTTGGAGATGTGCCCTCCCACCCCAGGCTATGTAGGCACCTGCTACTTCATCAACAACCAACATCATGGCTATGGGTCAATCGCACAAAATCCTTGTCATCGAAGTCCATTTGCTAGGCCGCACACTATTAGTATCACAGTTGGTCACAAGCATTACAGGGTATCTCTATCCTTGGATCTTCGTTCATCATGGTTATGGGTCATCCACAAACCCACACTTCATTGAAGTCCATTTGCTAGGTTGCACACTATCAGTATCACAATTGGTCACAAGAATTACAGGGTATATTTGTCCTCAGATCTTCGTTCATCATGGTTATGAGTCATCCACAAACCCTCAGTTCATTGAAGACCATTTGCTAGGTCGCACACTGTCAGTATCACAGTTGGTCACAAGCATTACAGGGTATCTCTATCCTTGGATCTTTGTTCATCATGGTTATGGGTTAACCGCATAAAACCCTTCTCTTCAATGACTCTTCATATTCCACAAAGGCTTCGCAGGAGGGGACTTCATGCAATAGGGGCCATTGCTTCTTAAGGAGGGAGGAATGATCCGAATGGAAAATGGCATCAACCCATGGTATTCATCCACCCATGGTATTGTAAGTGGCATCCACCCATGTTATTTATCCGCCCATGGTATTGTAAGTGACATCCACCCGTGGTATTTATTTACCCATGGTATTGTGACATCCACCCATGGTATTCATTCACCCATGGAATTGACCCGTGGTATTGTGACATCCACCCATGGTATTCATTCACTCATGGTATTGTGACATCCACCCACAGTATTCATTCACCCATGGAATTGACCCATGGTATTGTAACTGAAAAATACTATAAGTAACAAGTCACATTTTGTAAAATGACAGATTGTCCACCACAATGTAGTCCTTACAGTTATTATCTATTTTAATAAAAAATTCTTTGTGGTTTTGTTTATTGGGCATTCTACTCGTTTTCTTTTGGTAATTTCAAATTTTTAGATCTTGGGGGCCTCACCCCCAAGATCCATTTCAATCTTTTAGATCTTGAGGGCTTCCCCCCAAGATCCGGATCAGTTGACTGAAGAAATTTCATAGACAGGCCGGACAAACACCTAGTGCCCCTCCCTGTCTCCCTCAGAAAATTGCGTAGTTTTTCCATCCAGTCCTCCTGACAGTCGACCCGCTGCTCATCCAAAAAATTGCTCAGTTTTCATGAGTAGGCCCGCTGCTGCCCAGCAGTCCGCTTAGGTCAGAAATTGCGAAAATATGATCAGCAGGTCGGCCTCCCAACATCAGTGCAATTTCTCTCGCCAACAGCTCCCAGCAACATACTGATAGTTCCCTCTAGGAATTGCGCAGTTTCTGCTGCCAAGCTCCCAGCAGCTGACTGCCTGTTCCCCTTGGGAATTGCGCAGTTTCTACTGCCAGTGACCCAGCAGCCAACTGCCAGTTCCCTCCAGGAATTGTGCAATTTTGGCTGTCAGGCTCCTGACCAGTTCCTCCCAAAAACTACGCAAATCCTATCTGCCAATCCTCCTCACATCCCGACCTGTTCCTCCAAGAAATTGTGAAAATTTTGCTGTCAGGCCCCTACTGCCCGCTCGTTCCGGAAAATGCACAGATTTTGTCTGCCTTGCCTTCCCACAGCCCAAACTTTCCCTCCCAAAATTTGCGTAGTTTTGCCTTCCAGCCAAGCTAGACCTCACGAACAGTCACTATCAACTCAGATTGCCCATCTTCATCACCTAGTGACCCTTGCACAGTTTTCATCAACAGTGCCCAGAGCCATCATCCCGCCTCGCAACCTCGTTGCCTCTCTCGGTCACCTGCATCCGAAATGATCATGTGTAATGTTAGACTAGGAGGTTTTTGGATTTGATGTCATCTCGTCATGAGTGACTTCAGATACAGGTACACCAATAAACATGGCACGACGATGGATGGGGTGATTTAAGGGAGCACATGCAGAAGGACATGTTCACCAATGGACGAATGAATGATGCATGTGAAGAGATGTACTCGCGAATGAATGATCATGCAAAGATGTGTTCATGAACGGACGGATGAGCAAACATACAAGATATGCTCACGAATGAATGAATAGACGAACATGCACCTTTCGTGAACAGATGAGTCTGTCAAGCCTTCCAACATACAAGCAAGGAGCAGCATGCCAAAGCAACATCAAACGAACCAACACCCGTCAAAGACTCTGTGCACTTTTCCATGCGGAGGTGAAGCTGTGACACACCATGAAGACATCCATCACCCATAAACACTGCAACTCGACATGCACTCCAACAGCAACACAAATGTACTAGCATTGTCATGTCAAGTCATGTCATGAGTCATGTCGTCCATATCTCTACTATGGGCCATGTTTTCAAACAATGTAATGTAATGTGGAAGTCCAAGAGACCCACTTGTTGTACAAAGAGTCATGTAAAGTCGAAAAGTCATGGAAGTCAAACAGTCATGAGGGTAGTCGAACAACCACAATGGTTAGTTTCACCCTTGGCTATAAATACTCCCTCATTTGTACATGAAAGGACTTTTCACCTCATCTCCTTCCACATAGCCAAAGAATTTGTAATATTTTCTTTGAGGAGTAAGTAGTGGCTCCAACACCCCGCGCATGGGGTTAGTGATGTATGGTGTAACGATGTGTCTTGGAACTTTTGCTTAATTCCGAAGCCTGCTAACATGCCAGCACGTTTTCACACATGTATTGTAACTATTGTAAGACTAATCTTGAACGCTTGTAATGCATGTTGCTTTAACCTGTGTTGAACACTTGAACCTATTTCACTTGTTGTAATACATAATCTATTAATGAAATGTGTTGTACATGTTGTTAACGATGTCTCGCCCGTGGTGGCTACCTCCTCGGACATCAGACAGACCATTCACATAAAACTTGTTGTAACAATTGTTGCACTCATGCGGACTCATCCGTTGAGTGGTGTACGCGTTATCTTCCCTTGTGTGTTGTGACTATCGCATTTGTGTGGACTGCTCATCCAGAAGTTGTGATTGTCTTGTTGTGTTGTGTGTTCCTAGCAAAGTTGGAGCTTTCTCCCAATTGACTTGGGACTCACTCTCACTCTCTCCCTCTACAGTGAAAGAACCATTGACACAAGTAACACTAGAAATCACCAGGCAAAGCAGACCACTCTCTTGTGCTAACAAGCAAGAGTTGAGGCAAATCTTTAAGACAATGGCAATCGGGCTATCATACCAGATGGTACTCTCACACAAAATGGTGTGAGGTATAGTTGGGACTTCATACCGTGGTGATCCCCTAATGTTGTCGGGTCTAACACCGTCAACCTTTCTGGCGCTAGAAGGAGGGAAGCCATTTGTATATGGTTGAACATCCTCTCACACTCATTCATCAAACATCTGGTCAAGGTAGTAACTCGCACTCCCTGTCACCTACACGTGACTCTACAGTTGGTTACTCCTCACCTCCCAGGATTGAAAACGAGATTTTGTATCAACACCTTTGCTTTGTCAGTCCCATCACTCGCTAGTTCGTGAAAGCAGTCGAATTGATCCCAAGCATACAACACCTTCCATACGCATCAAGAAATCCAAAAGCCACTCCTATAGGAGTTGTTGTATCATCAGTGGAAGAAGAAGTCCTTGCCACACTTGAAGGTCTGAAAGAAGCTATTGAAGATGGAGAGGATCCTCCGGTCTTCCGGCAAGGTGAACAAGACATTCTTGTGATCTTAGGATCGAACTCTGGTACAGGAGGTGGAGGGGAAGGCAACGGAGGAGGCGGAGGCAGAGACGAATCAACAGACTCAGAGCTGAAACCATCAGATTCTGAAAGAGAAGAGGAGGACGAAGAAGAAGAAGAAATGGCTGACCCAAATCTTGAATGGATGACTTAGGGACCATTGGCTCTCCTGGTTGTTCTGCACAAGATGCCGAAGCGAGTGGAGAGAATGAACATCAAGTTCAACCCTGACAGCACGGTGAAGGCAAAATACTGCTTAGACAACTTCTACCTATAGTTGTAGACCCTTGAGGTACGGTATGACGACGTAGCATATAGATTATTCCCATGTACCTTGGACGGTCGCTTAACTGCATGGTATCATAGCCTTCCACCAAAATCTATATAGAATTGGGGTGCATTCAAACGCATGTTCCTTGAAAAGTTTGATGATGACAAGACCCCAGCCATGCTACTCAAAGAATTGGGAAGCCTCAAGATGAAGGGAAAAGAGAAAGTGAAAGACTTCAATCATAGGTTTACATGCATATTGAACAAGTTTGCAGCAGACACTAAACCTCATGACTCCATCATTATTGATTACTACATGTCCGCACTACCAACCAACATTGTGCAGTTTGTCAAGCGAGCTACAAAACCAACACTCTTAGAAAATTGCAAAGAGGCTATTGATGTTGAGAAAGATCTGCGTGCAATTGGAGTCATAAAGGATGATGAATCAACAAAGGACTCCAAGGATGCAAGCAGGAAGTCCCAAACAATGGCGAGCAAGGATAAAGACAAGGAAGCAACCGATATTAACCTGCAAATATATGAAATGATACCAATATACCCAATAACTATAAATAAACACTAGAAATAACAAGATCTAAATATAGATAGAAATGCTTCTTTATTGATCAAAACCCTTAAGGTAGGGCAACACCATACAATCACTCCTTAAGAAGAAGAACACTCCACAAGCCATATGCATTTATATCTATTTCTATCTTGTTATTTCTGGGTTTTTTTCTATATTTTCAAGTCAGATCTATTACAAGTGGTATTAGAGCATTTTCTTGGGCAAAGCGGAATTTTATTTTTTATTTTTGTAGGAACCTTTTGGGGTAGCGAGTTTACAGATCAGTTTTGTATGTTCTGGTGAAAAATTTGCAGAATCTAATTGCAAATCTAGTTTTTTTGCGAAAAAATACCCAATTTGAAAAAAAATCAGTCGAATCGGAGTCCAGATGAGAGAGATATCGCTCATTTAAAAATCAACTGTGTTGCAGACAATTTTCGGGGCAATGAGCTTGCAGATCAAATCTGTATGTTCTTGTGCAAAATTTGCAGAATCCAATTGCAGATCTGGGTTGTTTGCAAACAAATACCCAATTAAAAAAAAAAAATAGGTTGAATCGGAGACCGGATGAAGGAGATATCGTTGATTTAAAAATCAGCTGTGTTACATAAATTTTTGGGGGCAGCGAGTTTGCATATCAGATTTGTACGTTTTGGTGAAAAATTTGCAGAATCTAATTGTAGATCTGGGTTCTTTGCAAAAAAAATACCCAATTTAAAACAAATTGGTCGAATCGGAGTCCGGATGAGGGAGATATTGCTGATTTAAGATCAACTCTTTTTCATAAATTTTTGTGACGGTGGGACAGTTGCAACACAAATCTAAAATTCTAGTGCCTGGATTGGGATTTCTATCACATGGGAAGATGCAGAATGGCTGTTCCATTTCCGAAAACATGTCATAATAGGGATTCTGAGTAATGTTGATTGAATTGTGGCCATTTCAAATTTTTGCCAAGTAAGTGATTTTTTTTCAAAACCTTCTTCATGGCTTCTTTTAAGGTTCTATATTTTATAGGAAAAGATAATGGTCCTACTATTGAAGAATTCATAGAAAGACAAAAGTCATTATGGGAAAAACAACAAAAATTTTTAGTATGGCTTAGTATGAAAGAAGAGGCTGCCAAATGGTTGAACTCACTTGACAACAAGAAGTTGTACAACCTTTCAGATGAAGAAGTTGAAAAAGTCTTTTTAGACAAATGGTCTCATGCTAGAAAACAACAGAACGAGACATGTAAGGGGTTATTTTCTACTCGTGTCTCCTTGTTACAGGTTCATGGATATATTCAGAAGGAGAAGATCATTATGTGTATAAATACTAGTTGCAAGCAAAATCTTATAAATGTCAATTTGGCCAAAAAATTGCAAGTTCCAGCAAAACAAATGGAGCACACACAGGTTAATAATGAGGAGGTGCAAGTTTATAAATATTTGAAGATTTCTATGGACAAGTATGTATTGCATTCTAATTTTTATGCTTTAGATATGGCTAATGTGGATGTTGTTTTTGGATACCCTTGGATGGAATCTTTGGGTACTATCAATATTAATGTGCAGAAGAAATTCTTGAAGCTTTGGTATAAAAAGAAGAAAATTACATTACAAGATATTTCCATCAATAAACAGGTACAGTCCAAGGAGGCTGAAGCAGAAGATGTTCTAGGAACTGACACATCAGATGATGAGCCCTTGATGGTCGACAACCAAACACAAACATCAAAACAGGTACGAGAAAAATAGGTAGGGTCCAAGGAGGCTAAAGCAGAAAATGTTACGAGTACGGATACATCAGATGAGGAATTTGTGGTTGAAGTAATATTGGAAGATAAGCAACAACAACAGACGCCACAACATGTACCAAGTACCAATTAGGTTCCATTATGTGGTGAATTAAAGAAAGATACACCATTGGTTAAAACTTCAACATATCACCACCCACATCACCTCGTAAGAAAACAACCAACACGATGGCAACAAATTAGCCACAAGGACAACAACCCCCGCATGACATATAGAGAGGGGCGACGATCCACCTACAACACATCAACACAGAAGAGCCACCAGGGTCAACTTCCATCTCAAGCGAGCGAGGCACCAGCTAGATCGATGGTTCACCTTTCTCTTGGATGGCTAGATGTATGTGCATGGTACTAGTGGACTACTCTTTTGAGTAGATCTTATTATTTGTGTTCTTTTTATGTTTCGAGGACAAAACATGTTTAAGGGGGGTGGAATGTAGTATACCTAGGGGGGATAGTATGGGGTACAGAGGGAGGTACCCAAGGGAATAATGTAATAATGGGATGGGCCATAGTTAATAAATAAAGTGGTTAACCCGCATCATGTAAGGGACCACAAGTAGTTAGCAATAATGTAATAAGCCCATTTTATTAGATAGATGGTATTGAGGGAACCATGGTAATGACCCATGGTATTGTATGTATGAGGCCTATATAGAGGCGGGAGACTCCCCATGGAAAGAGGTTAAGGAGTATTATATGGACAAGCATATGGCTTGTGGAGTGTTTTCCTTCCTTAAGGAGTGAATGTATGTTGTTGCCCTACCTTAAGGGTTTTGATATTAATAAAGAGAATTTTATCTATTTCAATCTTGTTATTTCTGGGTATATTTCTATTATCATATATTTGTAGGTCAGATCTATTACAAGACCACTTGGACAACTTCTACCTAGAGTTGCAGACCCTTGAGGTACGGTATGACGATGTAGCACGTATATTGTTCCCATGTACCTTGGATGGTCACGCAGTTGCATGGTATCACAGCCTTCCACCAAACTCTATATAGAATTGGGGAGAATTCAAACACATGTTCCTTGAAAAGTCTGTTGATGACAAGACCCCAGCCATGCTACTCAAAGAATTGGGAAGCCTCAAGATGGAGGGAAAAGAGAAAGTGAAAGACTTCAATTAGAGGTTTACACGCATATTGAACAAGTTTGCAGCAGACACTAAACCTCATGACTCCATTACTATTGATTACTACACGTCTGCACTGTCAACTAGCATTGTGTAGTTCGTCAAGCGAGCTGTGAAACCAACACTCTTAGAAAATTGTGAAGAGGCTATTGATCTTGAGAAAGATCTGTGCGCAATTGGAGTCATCAAGGATGACGAATCAACAAAGGACTCCAAGGATGCGAGCAGGAAGTCCCAAACAATGGCGAGCAAGGGTAAAGACAAGGAAGCAACCGATATTGAGACCCTCACTCTCCTTGTCAAGAACTTGACTATGGAAGTGTCCAAGCTCAAACAAAAGAAAACAGACACATTTGCAAGTAGTCATCCGCCCAGACAGAGACAGGATGATCTAGGTGGATCTTTGGCATGGAAAAGCTCAGAAATTAGAAGTGCTCAGAATGAAGTCAACTCAAGACTAGAACGTAGATCTCATCATCCTGATTCTAACGGCGTGAACGGTACTTCAATCTGAGTCCGAATGATGAAGTTATCGCGAAACAAAGGTTGCTTTGTTCCTTAAGAAAATGAGGATTTTTCCTTTAAAAATGGGCTTTAAGCCTTAAAGGCAAAATCACAATCGGAGGATTCATGGAGGCGGACTTAAGAAAGGCATAGTGGAACCCCCGATCACCGATCTCTGATTAAATCGGATCGGTGACCGGAGGGCAATCAGGTCAGAGGAAGGTCTTATATATATATATATATATATATATATATATATATATATATATATATATATATATATATATATAATATATATATATATATATATATATATATATATATATATATATATATATATATATATATATATATATCGGCGCAGGCAAAGCGATCGACGATAAAATGATCGGCGCGATCGTTATCGGGACACCAGGGCGATATATGAGCGGGACGCCGATGCGATTGACCGACACTGATATTAGCGATCAGTGATTGGCGGTTGGCATTTCCCTGGTTACAGGACCTTAGAGACAGTAATACACCAATTGCAACGTCAGGCCCGAACCCGATAAGAATATAAGCCCAATTTGATAAATTTTTAATTCCAGGTAAATGGTTTTTGGTCAGATTTTCAATGTTTTTTGGGATTTTTAGAGTCTTATCACCTCAATGATAAAAGACTGTTTTATGGGTCGGTTACGCCTACCAATCCTTCCGCGCCACTGGCCTCTATTGTGAACCAGAAAACCTTGATTTAAATGGGATTTGTCCAAAAACCCATTATAAAAACACAATAGATGGAAAGAGTAGAGGAGAGGCAATTTGGCAGCACACTGTTTCATTTGGCAGGAGGCCGATAGTGCATTTTTGTCTGTTAGGACAAGTTTCAAATGTGTTCATCCCCTTTCCGCACCATGGACGCTTTGATGTTGCCCACTTCTCCATCTGAGGTCTCCATTTCACAGCCATCTTTCAAAATGGAGATATAAGCCTCTTGTATGCAGTTGATGATTGTAATTCTCTTATTTCATGCCATTTAATATAACAGCCTACCCATTGTTGAGCTGGGCCCAGAGACGTAGTCTGAATTGGACGAACTCCGTTATCAAGCTTTGGTGTCTTCATTTTGTGCCTTTTATGTCTTTTCTTCTTCTTTTCCTGTGTGCACATTAAATTTCAGTGTTAAGCTGCAATTTTGCGTGTGATTCTTTTCATACATCTATAAGCGAAAGTGTCTTGGATCAAGTGGTATCAAAGCAAGGCTTTTTAGATGTGAATTGCATGTTTGCATGCTAACAAGAAGCAAGCTTCAAAGAGGCGAAGGGAAACTAGAACCTTTCGATCCAGAAGCAGGGCGTGCACCTCAAAGGAGAAACATGGCAGAAGATGAAGCTCATATTGAAGAGGAGCGCAATTTCATAAAGACTTTCTATTCAATGGCAAAAAATATCAGTCATCTAGTTTTAAGATTGGAGAAAGAAGATGAGAGAAATCTAGAAGGACAAGGTTCAACACATGGGAATGGTGGAGAAGAGCCCCTTCCTTCTCCTTCTAGGAGTGAAGGCTCTCCTTCCTCTCACCACCATAATCAGAGATATCCAAAGGATGCATCTAAGAAACCTTTTTCTAAATTAGATGTTAAATTTGATCTTCCTATGTTTAATGGTGAAAGTAACGCAGAGAAGCTTAACAATTGGATTAGGCAGATTGAGATCTACTGCAGGATTCAGCAAATCGTAGAGGATGAGGTGAAGATCCAGCTGGCCTCTCTACAGCTAAGCAGCACAACTCTCGTTTTGTGGGAGAGAAAATTGAAGGGCAGTGATAATGTGGGTAAGCTCTTTTCCTCATGGTCTGATTTCACTTCTGCATTAAAGGAACAATTTTATCCCTTAGGATACAAGCAGAAAGCTTTGATGAATTGGCAATATTTAAGGCAAGGCAAAGGGCAGGATATTTAGAGTTTTACAAAAGAATTTAGGAAGCAAGCACTGAATTTGGGTATTGCACTTGATGCACCTAAATTTGTAACTAAGTATATTGGCTCACTGCATAGTTATATTAGACATTCATTGTTATTGTTTGAACCAACCACTATTGATTCAGCCAGCGTAAAAGCAATTCATATTGAGAACAGGGGCAAGAATGAAAGAGATGATCAGTCCAGAAAGCCACCATTCAAACCTCCCAATGGAAAATCCAAAGCGAAATGGAAAGGGAAGGAGAAGAAAACAGCAGTAGCCAAAGAAGGAGAGCGACCTTATTGCAATCACTGCAAGATGGAAGACCACGATGACGATCATTGTTGGAAGCAGCACCTAGAAAAACGTCCAAAGAAGTATGGAGGAAAAGGGAAGCAGAAGACAGTGGTAGCAGCCTAGCAAGACCTTGGATTAGATTGGAGAGATGAAGTGCTAGTCACAACAGCAGGAACAAAAGGTACTCTTACATCTCCTCTTAATTCTAGATCGCATGAAGGCACCAGTTTTGTAGATGAGTCCCTTTCGAATGACCGAAAAAGAATTGAATTATTTCATATCAGAGTTGTAGTAAATCATACCAAAGTTGAAACTCTGTTTGATACTGGGTCCCAAGCAAACTTAATTGCAGAATCCCTGGTAAAGAAGCTTGGCTTAGAGACAAAACCACACCCGAAACCTTACCCGCTGGGATGGATACATGATAAAGCGAAATTGAATGTAACCCAATATTGCAAGGTCAAATTTGTGATTGCGTCTAAGCTAGTAGACGAAGTAGAGTTGGATGTAATACCATTGGATATTTGTGGCATGGTGTTAGGGAGCCCATACCTATATGATAGAAAGGCAGTCTTTTTCCATCATGAAAATAAATATCAAATCACCAAGAATGGGGTAGAATATATAGTGAGGGCTCATCAAAATAAAATTAATGCTAGCCTTGTAAGCATTGGACAAATGTAAATATTAGTGAGTTCTAGTAAAGGATGCATGCTTATGGTTGTAAGGGAGAAAGAGGCAGAATTCTTTGATGCATTCCAAGGCTACGAACGGGATCATAGACAAGAATTAACTGAATTGATTTCTAATTATAATGAGTTGTTTCAGGAACTGAAGGGATTACCTTCGAAGAGGGAAATCCAACATGAAATCCATCTATAGCATGATGCCCCTCTGCCAACTATTGGCATGTACATGATGTCGGCGATTGAGATGGAGGAAATCAGGAGACAAGTGCAAGAATTGTTGGATCAAGGCATCATCAGGCCGAGCACCTCTCCGTGTGGCTCGTTGATTTTTTTAGTTCCAAAGAAAGGCAACACCTAGAGGATGTGCGTGGACTACCGCGTGCTCAATAAGATCACGGTGAAAAATCGCTATCCCCTTCCATGCATAGATGATTTATTAGACTAGTTAAAGAGCGTTGTTTATTTCACAAAGTTGGATTTGAGCAGTGGTTATCATCAAGTCAGAATTGCGGAGTGGGACGCGTGGAAAATCGCCTTCAAGACCAAGCAAGGGCTGTTCGAATGGACGGTGATGCCATTCAGGCTTTGCAACGTTCCAACCACCTTTATGTGGGTTATGAATGATATATTTCAGCCTTTCATTGATGAGTTTGTTCTTGTGTATTTAGATGATATACTAGTTTTTAGTAAGAGTTGGTTTGAACATGTGTGTTATGTAAAGAAAGTGCTTGATGTGTTGAAAAAAGAAAAACTCTTTGTAAAATTGTCAAAGTGTGAGTTCGGGAAAACCTCTTTGGGTTACCTAGGTCATATTGTTGGTCATGGTCAGTTAAAAATTGATCCCTCTAAAGTTGAAGCAATTGTAAATTGGCCTAAGCCTACTAGTGTAACTGAGGTCCGTAGCTTTCTAGGTGCAGTTCAGTATTGGAGGGGATTTATTGCTAATTTCTCTGTTATTGCAACACCTTTGCAGACATTGACAAGTGTGAAACAGGTCTTCCAATGGGGAGGAATACAAAAGAAGTCCTTTGAGACATTGAAGGAAAATATCAACATCGTGCCAGTCTTAGCCTTACCCAATCTCCAACAACCATTCAAGATCGAAACCGATGCCAGCGGTTATGCCATGGGAGCTGTATTGATGCGCAAAAGAAGCCAATTTGCTACCATTCTGAGAAGTTTTCTCAAGCTGTGATAAACTATCCCACCTATGACAAGGAGCTTTATGCCTTGGTGCAGAGTGTGAAAAAGTGGAAACACTACCTGATCGGCAAGGAGACCATCATCCATACAGATCATCAACCCTTGCAGTACCTTCAATCATAAACCAAGTTGCAACAGTCTCGTCATTTCAGGTGGATGGGTTTTCTTCAATAGTTTCATCTGGTAATAAAGTATAAGAAGGGCACTAGCAATAAAGTGGCTAATATGCTATCTCGCCCTCCTATTTCTGCTTCTATTATTTTGCATAATGATTCATTATCTTTTGAGAGTTATGCTAAACAATATGTTAACGATGATGACTTTAAGGAGGTTTATGCAAAACTAACCCATGGTTCACAGGTGGACATCTATCAGTTGCAAGGGAAATTGTTGTATCACCTTGGTAAATTGTGTATTCCCACAGGGGAAAGAGTATATGTAATTTGAGAGGCCCACACCTCTCTTGTGTCTAGACACTTTGGTGTCAAAAAGACTTTATGTCATGTACAAAGATTTTGTTTTTGGCCTCATATGAAAAACATTGTGACTCGCTATGTAAAGGGTTGTGTGATGTGTTCTGTTTCAAAGCCCTCTAATAGAAAACTCAGGCTGTACACACCACTCCCTATTCCGAGTCATCCATGGGAAAGTGTGTCAATGGACTTTATAGGAGGTTTACCTTTGTCTAGGAAGAGTCACGACTATTTGTATGTCGTCATTGACCATTTTAGCAAGATGTGTATTCTTATGCCTTGTAAACATCAGATTACTGCAGAGCATACTACTTCTCTTTTCTTTCACCGTGTTTGGGTCCACTTTGGATTACCCACATCAATTGTGTCGAATCGGGACTCTCGCTTTCTTAGATATTTTTGGAATAGCTTGTGGAGGATGATGGACACCAAATTGAAAAGAAGCATAACATTTCACCTGCAGACTGATGGACAAACAGAGGTTGTTAACCGTACCATGGTACACTTATTACGAGGCTATTGTGGGAAACATCCCAAGTTGTGGGATGAGCATCTCCCATATGTACAACATTCCTACAACTGAGCAGTGCATTCATCTACGCAACGTTCACCATTTGAGACATGTTTTGGTTACCTACCAAAGGACCCTTTTGATATGGTCTTTGGAAGGGAAGATGGCTCCAGTGGACGTAATGATAGGGACAAAGCTCAGTAGTTCATTCAGCGAATCCAATTGATTCACCAAGCAGTGCAAGAGAAGTTGGAGAACAGTCAAGCCCGTTACAAGGCTCGACATGATAAACACCAATTTGACCATCAATTCCAGGTGAGCGACAAAATGTGGTTCCACATCAGCAAAGACAGGATGAAGGGAGAAGGAAAGAAGTTGCGGCCTATCCAGCATGGACCATTCACCATTTTGGAGAATATTGGGAATAATGCCTTTCGTCTTGACTTGTCGGTATACATGCAGATGTACTTAGTAGTGAATGTGGACAACCTAAAGCTGTATGAACCACCTTTAATCATGGAAACTGATGAGGTGGGCACAGTTCCTACAATCGATGATTTTGCACCAGAATATCTTGATGGTTGCCGAAGACATCATCCTCGATAGAAGAACCATGACTTCACGGCGAGGAGATGTAGAATACCTTCAAGTTGGTTTCAAGGGAATGCACCCCAGCAAGGGAAGATGGCCGGAGAAAGAGAAAGTGAGGGAACAATTCCCTCACTTGTCAATTGACTAATGAAAATCTTTTGGCGGTCCAAAAGATCCTCATTGGGGAGGATTAATCTAGGTGGATCTTTGGCATTGGAAAATCTAAAAAATCAAAAGTGCTCAGAATGAAGTCAACTCAGGACCAGAACGTAGATCTCATTATCCTAATTCCAACGGTGTGAACAATACTTTGATCTGAGTCTGGATGATGAAGTTATCGCGAAAGGAAGGTTGTTGTGTTCCTTAAGAAAATGAGGATTTTTACTTTAAAAATGGGTTTTAAGCCTTAAAGGCAAAATCGCAATCAGAGGATTCATGGAGGCGGACTTAAGAAAGGCACAGTGGAACCCCTGATCACCGATCTCCGATTAAATCGGATTGGCGACCGGAGGGCAATTGGGTCGGAGGAAGGTCTTATATATATGTGTGTGTGTGTATCGACGCAGGCAGAGTGATCGACGATAAAACAATCGGCGGGATCATTATCGGGACACCAGGGCGATATATGAGCGGGATGCTGATGCGATCGGCTGACGCCGATATCGGCGATCGACGGTTGGCATTTCCCCGGTTACAGGACCTTAGAGATAGCGATACGCCGATTGCGATGTTAGGCCCGGACCCAATAAGAATATAAGCCCAATTTGATAAATTTTTAAGTCCAGGTAAATGGTTTTTTGTCAGATTTTCAGTGTTTTTTGGGATTTTTAGAGTCTTATCACCTCAACGATAAAAGATTTTTTATGGGTCGGTTACGCCCACTGATCCTTCCATGCCACCGGCCTCTATTATGAACCAAACAACCCCGATTTAAATGGGATTCTGTCCAAAAACCCATTATAAAAACACGATAAATGGAAAGAGCAAGGGAGAGGGAATTTGGCAGCATGCTGTTTCATTTGGCAGGAGGCCTATAGTGCATCTTTGTCTGTTGGGGCAAGTTTTAGATGTGTTCAGCCCCTTTCAGCGCCACAAACACTTTGATGCTGCCCACTTCTTCGTCTGAGGTATCCATTTCACAACCATCTTTCAGAATGGAGGTATAAGCCTCTTGTATGCAATTGATGATTGTAATTCTCTTCTTTCATGCCATTTAAAATAATGGCATCCCCATTGTTGAGATGGGCCCGGAGACATAGTCTGAATTGGACAAATTTCGTTATCAAGCTTTAGTGTCTTATTTTTGTGCCTTTTATGTGTTTTCTTCTTCTTTTCCTGTGTGCACATTAAATTTCGGCATTAAGCTACACTTTTGCGTGTGATTCTTTTCATACATCTATAAGCGAAAGTATCCTGGATCACAGGAAAGCAGCTCATCAAGAAGCAACTGGTTCACTCCAAAAACTGCGCAAAAACCTGTGTTCCAGGTCGAACAGTGCGTGGATCCTAAGTTTTGTTCTTTCCACGAAGAACATCACCCCAAGAACTCTTGTTTGGACTAGAACTGAGTCACAAGCTCTTTCTGCAGTCATACGCTCGATGCAGAAAGCAATATGCAGGAGTAGTCAGAAGACATTGACGATGACGAAGTGGTTGCACCTGATAAACCATCAAGCTTTGGGAATGTGGTGGACGCGTATTAGTGCTCGCGAATGATGTCAAAGATGAATACCAAGAAGCGGCCCCAAAAGCAAACTGATCGTTACAATCTTAGGAGTAAAGGGGCTTCCCCCACACTTGGGGAAATGCAAGAGAAGATGAGACTATTGATGAGGAAGGCCGCCCCAAAGCAGAAAACACAAAACAAGTCCGGGAAGATAGCGACAGACAAGAGTACATCCATGAGCAGCAAGCTGCAAAACACTCCATTGGACAACATGAACATTCGTTCTACCCCGGACACCTCAGTAAGTCTACCACCTCTGGACTACAACATTGTTGATGACATGAAGAAAACTCAAGCGAACATTAGTTTGTTCGAGTTAGCTAAGATCTAGAGTCAGCGATATATCCTGCTGCGCACATTGGGACAGACAACAATGGACAACGCAACCTCTACCATCAAGGGAGCAAGCACACCTCCCATATCACTTTCCGTTGTGCTCAATACACTCCAGATGGAAGAAGCAAACTCAGGTTTCTCTCCATTCCTACTATCTTTTGAAATTTTCAACTGCAATGTTCACAACTTCTTGGTTGATTCTGGTGTGACAACCAACGCCGTGCCTCTCTTCATTGTGAAAAAGATCAATGCATAATGGAGCGAGACATCCGCGCGAATCATCCAACTTGATCGAACATTGTGGTGAATTATGAGACATGATCATTCGACTATCTCATGACGGTCGAGTCCACCAATGCATTTACATAGTGGTTGTGGACATACCGAAGCATATGGTCTACTACTCAACAAAGACTAGTCTAGCAAGCTAGATGGATACTTTGCTATAGACTGGCCTCATGTGTGGCTTTCGTACAAGGGCAAGTGCAACCAAATTCGGGTGTTGTCCGAGAGGTATATGAAGCATAATGTCACTCCCCTTAATGGTGAGAATGAACCGTTGGTCTTCGCAAATCTCATGTTTGGCAACTGTCTCCTTGAAACAACATTGGGGTGTTATCCTACATGCCTAGCTCCAACCCCACCAGACATGCAATTGGGGCTCCTTCCTTGCCCAACTGATGGTAATGAAACTTGTACAGTACATTGTACCAATAGTAGCAGCAATAGTAGTAGAAGTAGTACTAGCACATCAAGCGGTCCGTGTATAAACAAGTTGTGGACCATGTACTTTGACGGATCAAAGACATGGGATGGCTCAGGAGCCGGGTGTGTCTTGATTGACCCTTACAACAGGAAGCATCTGGTTTCAAGTCGCTTGGATTTCGAGTGCATGAACAATGTTGTTGAGTATGAAGCACTCATATTAGGCTTGCAGAAATCCATTAGCCTCAACGTGGTCGCACTCAAAGTGGTAGGTGATTCAGAGATAGTGGTACAGCAGGTACGTAACACCATTCACTGTTTATCACTGCATCTCAAAAGTTACCAACAAGAGTTATGGTGACTAATCTCAAACTTCCAAGCATTTAACATCATTGTTGTACCATGTACGCGTAATGTAGCTGCCAATGCACTGGAAAATGCAACTTCAAGAATTTCACCGATTAGGGATAGATTTACTATTGAAATTTTGTACAAACCATCTATCCCACACAACATAACTAACTTACGCATGTCTATTGATGATTAACAGATACTGCATTTCATGGCCAACGTTGACGTGTTCAAAGATGCAGCGATAGACGATGACGAGCACGAGTGCTCTCTGCAAGCTGAAGATGGTAACAGGAAAGGCCACCTTATCACAAAAGGTGTGGCAACATTGGAAAAGTTTTATGACTTGCAAGAACGTTTTCAGGGGTCAAGGAACAGCAAGACCCATAGTTCCACTATGAGGCACGAACTGATAAACTTGGGAACAGAACAAGATCTGAAGTTTGTCAATCTTGGTACATGTTGTACACAACAAGAGTGGCGGGGCTTTGTTTGCTTGTTCAAGCAGTACCGAGATGTGTTTGCATGGATGTATGATGATCTGAAAACTTATGACTCTCGAATCATCCAATATATCATCTTGATCAAAGAAGGGGTCAATCCACATCAACGAAACCTGAGGAAAGTAAATCTATCGCTCGAACCCCTCATACAGAAAGAGCTTACTACGTTGTTGGATGCATGGATCATATAAAAGTTCATCATTCCACATGGGTTTCAAATCTGGTTCTTGTACGTAAGAAGTCCGGGGAAATCTGCTTGTGTGCCGATTTCCGGAACGTAAACCTCGCCTCAGAAAAAGACAACTACCCCATGCCGTCTATGGACCACATTTTTCAAACAGTATGTGGGGCACATATGTTTTCTCTTCTTGACGGTTTCTTAGGATACAATTAGGTTCTCACAGCAGATCCTGACAGACTCAAAACTACTTTCTGTACCAAGTGGGGTACGTTTGCTTACAGACGAATGCCATTTGGGCTTGTAAACACAAGCACAACATTTCAACGCGCCATGGACATCGCTTTTCATAGACTCATCGGATAGAGCATGGTGGTATACCTTGATGATGTGATTGTCTTCTCAAGAAGACGAGAAGACCACATACACCATTTGAAGAAATTTTTTGAGCGATGTCGGAGATACGAGATTTCCTTGAATCACAAAAAGAGCGTATTCGCAGTGTTGGAGGGGAACCTCCTCAGACACATTGTTGCTAAAAGAGGGATCAAGGTGGATCCAGACCATTACACAGATCCCTTATGGAACCAACAAGAAAGCCATGCAAACCTTCTTGGGCAAGATAAACTTCCTCCGGAAGTTCATCTCGGGTTATGCACAGATAGTTAGGCCCATGAAGGACATGATCAAGAAAGATGCAGTCCACAACTGGGGTAAGAGGGAAAAGTATGCATTCGCTCGGATCAAGCAGGCCATTGCAAAAGCACCTGCACTCTACAACCCAGACTTCAAGAAATATTTCCTGTTATACACCTTCGCCTCCGATAATTCACTAGTTGCAATACGCACTCAAAAGGACGAAAATAATGATGAATGTCTGTTACAGGGAAAAGTGTCTATTTAGAACTGCTCTATCCCACTAAGGTGTGACAGCTGCCTTAGAAACAAACAGAGAAAAAATACTTTTGTATTTCCTTTATGAACTATAGATAGAGAGGAATAGAAAGAACCAACCTGTGTCTTGCGCTAATCCTTTGATCCAATCCCTCTCTTCTTTGATAGTCTCCAGCTACCTGCTCCCTTACTTGCCCAGCTTCACAAAGTACCTGTAAGATCACAGAAGAAGAACACTATACAAAGACATGGATCTATATTCATAAACAACTTAGGATCAGATTTAAGTTAACCATACAAATGTAACAAGCATCAATGATACAAAAGCATGGAGGAAAACTCAAATAGCTTTTATTGATAAACAAGAAAAGATCCAGGAGGAGTTACAACCAATGGTTCCTGACCCAGCATCAACCTCCCAACAAATAAGCCCCTCTTCACCTCAAACAAAGCATAAATCACCCAACAATCTGATGTTTGTCTCTAGAAACCAACAACAATTCCTTACAATATGCAAAATTCCAGCCTCTGGATCTCTGGGATGAGGGATCCATATATAGATATTTGTAAGGAGGATGAGTCAGCTTGTGATTTGATTAGTGTCTTCTCTCTGTCAGTTCTTTCTTCCACTTGGAGACTGAAGGCCTCTTACTCATCCTTGGTCGAATTCAGTGAGACAAGTGTCACAGGAGAAGATTCTGGAAGCTTCCATTGTCTCTCCACCTCGCGGAATGACACTGCCATTTGTCATTTCTCGCCCATCGCACCCCACAGAAGGGACTTTTGAAATGCAACGCACCCTCACAGTGTATTTAGGTGCAATGCAACGCACCTAGCCAGTGGAGCAGCTGAAATGATCCTGTTTTGACCCATTCTGAGCAGTTTCTGGTGGAGAACTTCTGGGAGAAGTTGTAATCTGTTGACCTTGTTCCTTTAGGGGCTAAAACATCACTTTTAGGGACTTAGGAGCCCTTGATTTATGGAAATTTCATGCTTGGGGTTGTAGGACCCAAAAATGTCTATAACAATTGCCCCCTAAAGTATGAGGCCGTTAACCTTTTGGTGTCGGGTGAAATGCTTTATTATGAGGATCCGAAGTTCTTTCAATGCTGGGAGGAGACCTGTAATAAGATACAATACAATACATTATCTTCATACTATTTTCATGATCTAGCTGAGGCCGGCATTCCCATGCTCAGCTTTATAAATTCATTTTCATGTACATAGGACAGACCATCGTCTGAGTGTAGACTGATGATTCTGGTAGAGACACCATCCTTTTGAGTGGATGATTATCTGTGCAGCAATGATGTACATTTAATGTCTTTATTTCCCTGAATATATATCGCAGCCCAGATGGATGAAACTAGATCCGGGGTCTTCAATCTCGTCTGATCTTCACTTGAAGTACAAGTCGATCCATGTGAGAAATGTTTTGAAGTCGAACATGGAAAGACATTGCTTGATTACCAGTCAATGATGTAAACCGTTAACAAGCGCGAGAGGAATCACCGATAATGATAATGACCCTCAAGGTACTGTAGTACAATTCACGTGGTATGAATAAAGGACTTGGCGTCGAACACCACGCAAAATCTTTCGGTCGAAGGCCATTGATGTAAACCTGTCGCCGGAAGTGAGAAACTTGCCATTGAGGCATGCAAGCTTCAAAGTACTGAATGGGTTGTTCTTAGATCAACTTCTTGGATAATGAGCTGATGTCGACAAGAATTGATCCGTCACAAGAGGGCCTTAATGAATCCCACATCAATGACACGGAACGGAGCAAATGATTTTAATGGAGGTGAAAACGATCTGGTGATATAAGGTTCAGGGTGGCGGTCATGAAAGAATGGAGTATAATGTACGGTAGTGGGTGAGACACAGGTGAATTCTCTGAATGACTTCTCTTGAACATATCGGCGACACTACTGTGATGGATTGGTAGCATTAACCCCAAATGTGGATGGTATGGCGTGACCATGGTGATGTGACCGGTGAATGAAACAGCCCAACCCGACTAGGACACGGAGTGGAAGTGTCATGTTCAAGAGCGACTTGCTACCAACAAAGTTTCTTTGAGTTTTCTTACCAATTTTTCCCCAGTCATTGCTGACAAGTACCTCTTTATTTTTTTCAAGCTTGAGGAGGATAACATATGCTTGTTCTATAATTTGCCCTTCGGGCAAACCCATCGCTATGTTTTAACGAGCCTAGCGATAGTGAAACTCGTTCTCGTCTATAGACAAGTTTGTCGCTATTAATCTTTTTAACGAGTTTAACGACAAAGATAACTCGGTCCTTTTCAATTTTAGAGAGTCTGAAAAGGAACGTAAAAGTAACTCCAAAATTCCTTTTTCGTCATCTAATCCCTTAAGTCCGAAAAAGTATAAAACAATACAGAAGGGATGAATTTTCGATAGTTTTAACGAGCCGAACAAAACAAGCGCTCGATCTTTTTGTGTAATAATCCCTCAGGTCCAAAAAGATTAAAATCTAGAGGAGGGATAGCACTTCCTGTCCCTTTAACGAGCTGGAGAGGCCAATGGCTCGGCAATCTTTTCATATTTTATGAGTCAGTTGAAAAAGAGCTTAAAGGAGACTCGTCTTTTGAGGAACGAGTGATAAAATGGGTAGCAGCTCATTCCAGGTAAGGTTTGGAATTTTCAAATCACGGCAGTGTCACAAGGATGGCTAGTGAAATCACTCTTCGCAGCTGTTCCTCAAAATGGGTAAACAATCAAATGGAGGTGAATGATCGGCCAATGAAAAGTGGAGGTGATGGTGCAAACACGACCAAGGCTTTAACGGCTGAAGTACTACATTCACGATGGTTATTTACCGGGGAATAGTTCATTTTTTAACGAGCTTAAACGCGGGTGGAAACATTTGCTCACGTCTTATGTTTATTTTTTAATGAGCTTGAACTATGTGCTAAAACTGCTTGATTAATCCAGTCTTGTGATCAGAATGTCCCATATAAAAACGACAACTTTTAGAGTTTTGCCACACATCCTTTATGCAAGTTAGGAAACGACCAATCCAAAAAACAGATAAATGATCGCTCTTTGTTTGCACTCCAAAAGGTTTGCATTTCCCCAGGTATAAAACAGAGTTTCAAGGTTACCCCTACTTCTTTCCGATAAAACATTTGTTTTAGCGAGAGAGGCCTACCTCTTACAGGTTACCAAAGATTGTTCTATTTATAGCGTAAACAAAACACTTCTTCGATGATGTCTACCGAAATAAAAAAAGGTGAGCGGCGATGCCCGCCAACTCACATAACTTTGACAAGAGAATCTTGTTCCAGAATAACCCCCTCTTCCAATCACGGACGGGGGTACAGACTAGTCATATTCTCTCGCGGAAACCTACCCTATACCCAAAGTTTTCCTGCCGAGGCAGACCAGGGTGCATGCCCCCTGGGTTTCAGTTGTATCCCTCCGAATCACTCGCGCTCATCGGGAGGACGGACTGGAGATTGAGACATTTCTTGCTTGAAAAGACCATTCAGGGATGGTATATGACTATTTGCTCTGTATGATCCAAGAAATGAAAGTTGGTCCACGAGCTTGACCACTCTTCCTTCGTGCGGAAAACACATTACTCTAAAGAGTGAGGAGACAATTTCTCCCATGCAATAAATATAGTCTCGTCCAAGGAGTAGATTGTAATCCAGGGGTCTTTAAACTACCATCACATTCATGTGAACGGTTTTCCCTCTCAATGTTATGGGCACATTGGGAAGGATCCCTAACGGTTGACTGGTTCCTTTATCAAAGCCTGTTAGGTTTCTCATCTCAGGCAAAAGCGATGGCGAACCAAGCGCTTTCCAAGCAGTTGAGGAAAGGATACTCACAGAAGCCCTAGCCATAACCATTCTATATATTTGAACAACAATTCGGAATGGTACACTAGCTGGTAAACGGGGTCTGCCTAGTTGCTTCCAGTTGAAGAAGACAACTAGGTTTCTTGGAGGTGGGACCGAATAGATGGCCGGGTACGACTCTGACGAACTTCCTTCCTGCAGTAAAGGAACAGGTAAATTGCCCCCATGTTCGTTGGAGTCTGTGCTTATGAAGAGAATTTGGACGGTGTCATCCTTGTTCTCTTCAGTGACTGTATCATCTGAAGATGAAACCTCTGAAGGCAAGACTGGGTCAACTGCCGCCTCGACCTTTTGACTTTCGTCTGGTATGGATTCAGATGGTTTATCTTCAATGATATATGCTTCAGCCGACCACCTGAGCGGGCCAACCGGATTTTCAACTGGTGACGGACTCGGCAAGAGTTTTTTATATCCAGGAGGAAGTCGTGACGGTGAAACCGGACGATAATCCAAAACTCTTTTAGCTTCGTCTAAGAAGGGACAATGGTGGACGGCATGATCGCCTTCGCATAGTTTACAAGGAAATCTATATTTTCCTTTTTGTCCTGGGGCTTCACTTTTGCTAGTTGACGGTGTGTTTTCAACATGATCATCAGAGGTTGATGACACCGGATTGTGCAAACGAGGAGACCAGTCCCTTAAGATCCGAGGGATGCAAGGACAATCTCTGTGAAAGTGGTCTCCTTTGCAAATGACACATGGCGATTTAGGCCTGGTCGGTGCAGTGTGTGGATTTTCGTTAGACGACACTCGTTTGCCCCCATTCGCTTTCGGCTCCTTCTTCTTCTCCTCTTTCTTCTTCTTTTCCTTCTTTTCCTTAGGAACTTGACTTTTGGCTTTACCAACCCCATCAAGCGAAGAGGAAGGAGGAGAGGAAGAATTAGAGGAAGTAGAAGGTTGGTGGGTAACTCTGGACTCGTCTAATTGCTGATTCGATTGTTCAGGAATAGTGGTGTTCTGAACGACAGAGGTTGAGAAGAGCCATACAGGCAAACCAATTGTTAGTCCTGGAAGCGACAATGTGGCCATATGGGGTGCACCAACATCTCCCCAAGAGGAGAAGGGACTAGGATTTCCTCCAAGGGAAATTCCTTGGTTGGTGGACTCCATTTTCTCAACCCAAGATCAACGTAGGAAAGGGGTGATGAATATTCCGTTTAAAATAAATTTTTAGACGCTTTGACACAACTTGTTTTTTTTCAGTTTTTAAGAGTCGAGAAAAAACAAAAGATGACTCTAGTCACCTTCGATTTTTAATGAGCCTGAAGTGACAAGTGCTCAGATGGAACTTTTCCGTTAAGGAGTCTGAAAAGGAACGAAAGGGACTACTCTGGAGATCTAGGTAGAGGGAGTACCAAACCAATCGCAAAACTGTAGAATACTTTTTACGGTACTGCAGTCAATCTTCCCGAATGCTATGTTCAGTGCATTGCGATTGATAGGGTGGCAGACACAACTTCCTAAGGATAAAGGATTTAAGCCTATAGGGGTCTCCCAAAATATACTCGACGGTACGTGGGAGCACAAGTCCGTACTGGCACTTATCGTCTCAAAGTGAAGGAATCACCCAACCATCAGTGAGGACAACAGTTACCAGGCTTTACGCCGCCGGAATACGTCTCTAGCCTATACCTCTAAATGTTGTGCGTTAAGTTCCAAAGCGTTGTTAGATTCATTGAATTTATTTTAAGTTGATCTTGTTTATGAATTTTGCCTTTTGGGTTCACCACGAGATGTAGATGTAATTCCTAAAATGCAATCTAAAGATGATAAACAAACTTTTTATCTCTTTTATGCAATGAAAATCCTAGCTACTAGGGAAAAGAAAGACATAATCTTTTCACAAAGAGCAAAGAGCACACTGTAAATGCACTTTCCTAAATCAAGCCAAACAGACTGTCTATATGCAAATGCACATGCATGTATTTGTTTTCGACTTTCTTAGTATATGGATGCTAAAAAGAAAGTTGATGCACAAATTTGAATTTCTTTTCAAGCGACAAACATAAACAAACTTCTTTTCGAAATCAAAATAGAGATTATTACGACACCTTACGATTTTGAAATGAATAGTCATTTTTGACACTAGAAAATCACAAATTCAGACCAAAAGCAATAGTAACAGGATAATCAACCATCAACAGCAATCAAACTCTTTCCTACGATTGAAATCGACACTTACGATAGATTCAAATCAAAGGACGACAGTACGATTACGCTACTTTTGCTAAGGAGAACTGTAAATGACTCAACAAACACACAAAAACATCTACAATTCTTTTGTACAAAGGAGGCGGAATAACAGCAAGGAAAAGGGGTTTCAAACAGACATATACTGATCACAGGCAGCAAAATTCAGGAATAGAACTGGAAAGAATGAAGCACAAAATCCACAACTGCACAGAGCTAGTCTGATCAGCGCACCTGTAACACAGAGAATCTGAAATGCAGCGCAGGTTGTCCACTTGGGAAGTGCGCTGAAATTCAGAATCTCTTAACAGTACCTGCACTGGGCCAAAAACGAGACTCTGTTCGGGTTCTGGGTCACAGTTTGCAGTTCATTTCTTAGTTTTTGGCCGCGTAAAAAGCAATCAGTAATTCAACAATCAGGGGTAGATCTAAGGAGGATATAAGAGCTATCACAAGGGCAATCAGATAGTTTGTGAATCAGTTGTTTAAATCATAAACAGATCCAATGAATGGATTGAAGTAGCAGCTGTCTACTTTGCATTTGTTATGGAAAATGCAGTTCGAATGCTACTTATAAGTTTATGAAACAAACAAACAAAGAATGATAAACAAACAAACTAATTAGCTCCCCAGTGGAGTCGCCATTTTGTTACAGGGAAAAGTGTCTATTTAGAACTGCTCTATCCCACTAAGGTGTGACAGCTGCCTTAGAAAAAAACAGAGAAAAACTACTTTTGTATTTCCTTTATGAACTATAGATAGAGAGGAATAGAAAGAACCAACCTGTGTCTTGCGCTAATCCTTTGATCCAATCCCTCTCTTCTTTGATAGTCTCCAGCTACCTGCTTCCTTACTTGCCCAGCTTCACAAAGTACCTGTAAGATCACAGAAGAAGAACACTATACAAAGACATGGATCTATATTCATAAACAACTTAGGATCAGATTTAAGTTAACCATATAAATGTAACAAGCATCAATGATACAAAAGCATGGAGGAAAACTCAAATAGCTTTTATTGATAAACAAGAAAAGATCCAGGAGGAGTTACAACCAGTGGTTCCTGACCCAGCATCAACCTCCCAGCAAAGAAGCCCCTCTTCACCTCAAACAAAGCATAAATCACCCAACAATATGATGTTTGTCTCTAGAAACCAACAGCAATTCCTTACAATATGCAAAATTCCAGCCTCTGGATCTCTAGGATGAGGGATCCATATATAGATATCTGTAAGGAGGATGAGTCAGCTTGTGATTTGATTAGTGTCTTCTCTTTGTCAGTTCTTTCTTCCACTTGGAGACTGAAGGCCTCTTACTCATCCTTGGTCGAATTCAGTGAGGCAAGTGTCACAGGAGAAGATTCTGGAAGCTTCCATTGTCTCTCCACCTCGCGGAATGACACTGCCATTTGTCATTTCTCGCCCATCGCACCCCACAGAAGGGACTTTTGAAATGAAACGCACCCTCACAGTGTATTTAGGTGCAATGCAACGCACCTAGCCAGTGGAGCAGCTGAAATGATCCTGTTTTGACCCATTCTGAGCAGTTTCTGGTGGAGAACTTCTGGGAGAAGCTGTAATTTGTTGACCTTGTTCCTTTAGGGGCTAGAACAACACTTTTAGGGACTTAGGAGCCCTTGATTTATGGACATTTCATGCTTGGGGTTGTAGGGCCCAAAAATGTCTATAACAATGTCCCATCTCCTTCATGAGTACAAACATGTGGGGACTAGAGCTCAACTACCCCCCCATTGACAAGAAAGCTTGCAGTTTACAAGGCGGTGAAACACTTCAGGCCCTACTTGCCGAAGAACCATTTCAGAGTCTTCGTCTCTCACCCAGCAGTTTGCACATTGCTCGTACAACAAGAACTGGGTGAACGACGTGCGAATTGGATGACAATCTTGCAAGAGTATGATATTGAAACCAAGCTAATTCAAATGATCAAATGACATGGGTTCTGCAGACTTCAGTTGAAGCAATACACGCTCCAGAGAGCGAAGAAGAGCTCGCCACCTGGGAGCAGGAAATTGAGATGTATGATATAAGGTGAGAAACACCCACTGAAGATGGAACCTCTTGGTACGCAGATGTGCGCCAACACCTTGATCACGACATCGTACCCTCTCACTTTTCCATCAGAAAGAAGAGGGAATTGCACCTAAAAGCCTTAGCATATCAGTCGGTGCATGGAGTGCTTTACAGAAAGCACAATAATGGAGTTTTTCTCAGGTGCCTGGAGGCACATGAATCAGATAAGGTATTCCAAGATCTGCATGACAGACCCGACAGGGGTCATTTTGCGGGAAACACCACTACGCACAAAGTTATGCAGGTCTGGTTTTACTGGTCCACATTATTCAAGGATGCACATGCTTATGCCTGCAAGTGCCCGGTTTATCAGCGATGCACCAACAAAACACGAAGATCAGTAGCCCCACTGTACCCTGTTGTGGTGAACGAACCATTCCAACAGTGGGGTCTAGACATCATTGGGGAAATCTTCCCACATTCGTCAAAGCAACACCGCTACATCCTAACAGCAATTGACTACTTCAAGAGGTGGATATAAGTAGTTCCGCTCAAACAAGTGAACGACCAGACAGTCATCAGATTCCTCGAGCAGAACATCATCTCACGCTTTGACGTTCAGGTATCACTTGTTTTCGATAATGCACCATACTTATCATCTTTCAAACTCTATGATTTTGCATTACAAAATGGTATTGTGCTAAAGCATTCATCTAACTATTATACGCAAGGAAATAGTCTTGTGGAATCCACAAATAAAAACCTCATTCAAAAAATCAAGAAGACTGTTTTCTCTGATCAGCATAATTGGCATACCGCCCTGACGAATGCATTATGGGTTGACCGTGTAACACCCAAGCCCTCTCTGAATACCTCACCGTACTTCCTGGTTTATGGTAAAGAATCCATCCTTCCACCAAATATCTACTTGCCTACACTTCAGCTTTCCCAAGAATCCCAAGGCAAGCCTTGCCAGCCAGTACAACGTAGGATGGATGCTCTACATAAGCTTCAGGAAGAAAGGATAAAAGCAAAAGAAAAATTCACACTGCATCAGAATCCTATCAAGAGATGGTTCGATAAGAAGTCTGGAGGGAAATATAACTTCAGTGTTGGTGACTTAGTTCTAAGATGGGATAAGTCCCATGAAGACAAAGACAAACATACGAAGTTCCAGTCCCCGCGGATTGGTCCGTACACAGTCCACGAGAAGCTTGGAACACACACGTATCGTCTGCAATCACTTGACGGGAGGATTGACAACCTTCCTGTCAACGACCAAGATCTTAAGCATTACTTTCAGTAGGTCGGGCCACGTCCGTGCCATGTACATAGTCTGCTTGCTGCTTGTTGTTTTCACCTTGTTTGCTTTGCTTATTATCTTCATTTTCACTTTGTTTGCTTTGCTTACTATTTTTGTTCACGTTTGTTTTATTTGCTTGGTATATAAATTCTTTTGTTTCCGGAAATAAGTGTTGCCAACTACTACATTCTAGCTTCTGAATAGAGTACGTGGCTGAAATTTGAAGAGACTTGTGACACTACAACATTTGGCCAGTCTTGTGTCCGTCTTCTCTGTGCTTGGTTATAACCTTCAGCCAATGAAGTCTTGATGAAAAATATGAACCTTATGCAACGGAAGTTTTGGTCCAACCATGAACCTGTGTCCACACCAGGAATCCCCATGCCTGTACTCAGCCTTCTGCTTTGTGTGTCCAAGCTCATCCAACTAGTAGAAACGGAGAAGGGGAAATCTAAACGAGCCAACCTATGTCAGAGGACTTACATGCTTCTCTGAAGGAACAACCTCTTCTGCTCTCAATAAGTCGGGATCCCTCTTCCGCCCCAAAAATAAATAAGTGCCTATGCACAGTCCTCTTGAAAAATAAAAAGGTGAAAGAAGAGAAAGGCTTCCTGAAGCATGCAACTCCAACGGGGTACTCACTAGGTTCGTTGGCAGTGAAGCAATGTGTGTGTTCCTGCGTGACTCCGTCGGGGTATTGTCCAGGCCTACTGATAGCGGAGCAACACTAGAGATGAAAAATTATACTCTGAAAATCTTCAACTCAGGAAGCTGTGCACGTCCTGTTGTGTTGTGTGTTCCTAGCAGAGTTGGAGCTTTCTCCCAACCAACTTGGGATTCACTCTCACCCTCTCCCTCTACAGTGAAAGAACCATTGACACAAGTAACACTAGAAATCATCAGGCACGCGAACATCACTTCTCATCGACAAAGCATACCACTCTCCTATGCTGACAAGTAAGAGTTGAGGCAAATCCTTAAGACAATGGCAACTGAACCATCATACCGGATAGGACTCCCACACCAAATGGTGTGAGGTCTAGTTGGGACTTCATATTAGGGTGATCCCTTGAATCTTGGCGGGTCCAACATCGTCAACAACCTAGTATATCAGTGAGGGGTGATAAGGAAGTCGCATCAAAGAATCATACCCAAGGGCTTAAGTCTGCTCAGCTAGTAGGAAAGAAGTGGGGAGTGATTGGTGTATGTAGCCAAACTATTAGTAATAAGAGAAGTTATACAATGGTAGGTTTGAGTTTCTAGCGAGTGGGTCAAATTATCAAGCAGATGCGACTTTGGGTAATTTCTGAATTGGTTTTCAGCATAACTAAGAAGAGGCTTGGAGGGGAAAAGCCTTGGTGCGTCCACTACAAATCATATCATGTAGCTCAACTATTAGAACATGTTGACACCATGTATAGATAGAGAGGTTGTGTGAGGTGAGGGGTAACATATTACAAGGAGTGAGCATGCAAAAAAATTTCTTACAAAACCATATAGAAGGCTTTGCAACACAATATAGGGAGCATATTCCGATGCATGTACAAGAGGAGTCGGTTTGAACTGAAGGGGAAGATTCTTCCCATAGAATATCCTTCTCATATTCATAAGTAATGGCAGAGTGGTTAGGATGAATCCATAACGTGGGGCATCTGTGAGCTAGAGTTAATCAATACCTACAAACAATAGATTTGTATTGGCAAATGAAGTTCATGTTGAGATGCATTCTATTGGATTGTCCTGAGTCTAGGATAGACTTGATGCAATCCGTGGACCACATGCATGGACACATTAAGTTTTATGACAATAGGCTAGATAATATTGAACATAGATTGGATAAGATTAAACAACATTTGGGCATCCTAATCTAGGTGGCTCCAGAAATAGAAGTGGACTTGAAAATAGCTCAAAAATAAAAGTCATCGTATGGAAGTGAAACTAGGACTATATCATAGTGCTCGTCACCCTGATTTCAACGATGTGAATGGCAGTCAAATACAAGTTCGTATGATCAAGTTATAGCTGGTAAAAGTTCTGGTCAAACTGGGCCAAGTGGTAGTCACTAACGAGGCAACAATTTGGTGAAGGGACGATGGTCGAAAAGGGAAAATTTGTTGCCTCCTTAATTCGTCCAACAACCCTTAAAATCCAGTGGAAAGAATTTAACTTATGGTTCTAATATATATATATATATATATATATATATTTTGGGGTGGTAGGCTACCACCCCCCAATCAACCCCAACAAACATGTTATATTATATATATAGCCACAACGTAACGGGTAAGGGCCACAGGGGAGCTAGACCTCGCCCATGATCATGTGCCAATGAACATTGGTTATGGTAAGATCGACGGGATTTGAACCCACTCGGCCCTGTGGACCGACCCGCCAAAACATGCATTCTCATAATTGTTTGAAAACTGTGGCCCATAAAACGTTACCAAATAAAAAATAATGCACCAAGAATATCAACGGAGGCACCAAACTGGGGGTTCTGTGAGTTGGACCCTGGAACCTCCTAAACCAAAATTTTAATATTGCCTCCGCCAGTCAACAAGTGCTTAGGCCTTCATTGGAAACTCCACCCAATGAATTTTATTTAAACCTGAAATTCATTTTCCCATGGACCGACGACAGAACACTGGAGCGACAGAATTAGGAGTGGCCAAAGGGTTAGAACCCTAAAGAGGGGAATATTTGGGATGTTGAAAAGATCCTTTTGGGGTCTAGAAGTGTCAGTGTCAGCATTTGACAAATTTATAATTGTTTTTATATGATTCCGCGACATGAATCCAATGGTGATGTCTTTTTCTGCATTTGAGCTCTACATTTTTTGTCTGTGACCAAGATTGGAGGTATAAGGGTCATTTATGTAAAGTTGATTGTGATTCATTTCTTTACTGCCATTTAATGAAAGAAAGCCTCCCCACTTTGAGCAGGGCCCAGAGATGTAGCCCACATTGGGTGAACTTCATAATCAAATCGTTTGTCTACCTTGGATCTCATGGTTGCTTCATGATTTCTGCTTCTTTTTCATGTGTTTAAGTTACTTGGTTACATGCTCTTTTATATACAATTTTGTATGCATCCTTGAGGTTAAAAGATATGGATCAAGTTTGGTATCAGAGTAGGTCTTCTTGATGCAAGTTGCATAATAAAATGCTAACCAGGAACAAGCTCCAAAGAGGTGAAGGAAAACTTAAATCATTTGATCCCGAACCGGGGCATGTACCACGAAGACAGAACATGACAGATGAGGAAATTCGAATGGGGGAAGAGCACAATTATCGCAAGATCTTCTTCATCATGGTAGAGAAAGTTGACAAGTTGTTTACAGAGTATGAGAAGATAATCAAGCTTGAGAAGAAAGAGCCAGATGATCACGCCTCGGTAAATCATTAATGTGGAGGAGAAAAGCCTCCTCCCTCTCTGTCCTCCACTAGAAGTTATTATTCTTCCTCTTCTCATCATTCTAACATGCATAATAGGAATGCATATAAAAATCCATTTTTCAAGCTGGATGTCAAGTTTGATTTACCGGTATTTAGTGGATAATCTAATGCGGAAAAGCTAGATAATTGGATAAGACATGTTGAAGTGTATTGTCGCATGCAACAAATCAAATAAGATGAAGCCAAGATCTAGGTAGCATCCCTTCAATTAAGTGGCACCGCTCTCATCTGGTGGGAAGGCAAGCTACAACAAGGTGGTAAGAGTAGTCGTAAACTTCTTTCATATTGGTCTACGTTCATTTCTGTTTTAAGAGGACAATTTTACCCATTGGGTTATAAACAGAAGGCCATGATGGAATGGAAACATTTGAAACAAAGTAAAGGTCAAACTATTCAATATTTTACAGAGGAATTTAGAAAACAAGCATTAGCATTGAATGTTCCACTAGACACTTCTGAAACGTTGATGAAATATATTGGCTCTTTGTATAGTTATTTACGTCATTCATTGTTATTATATATTTAACCTAAGTTTCTTGATGAAGCTAGTGTGAAGGTTGTACATCTTGAAAGCAGGGGGGAGCATGAGAAAGATGACCCCTTGAAGAGGGAAGCAACAACTAAGAGAAGAGAAGCAAGGCCCTCTTGTAATCATTGTGAGAAAGAAGGGAATGACGAGGAGAATTGCTGGAAACTGCATCCAAAATTGGGGCCTAAGAGGAACAATAGAAAATAGAAGCAGAAGACAGTTGCACCTATGCAACAAGACCAAGAATCTGAATCATAGGATGATGAGAGGATCACAATGTGGGACTTGTAGGTGTTGGACCAATTGACCTGGGATTGGACTCAGGTGATGAAATGAAGATTGTAGCTCTTGGATTGCAGAAGATGGACCTATCGACTTGGGTTTTGATTCAGGCGATGAGACAAAGATTTCAGCAAATGTTGTTCCAAAATTGAAAGGGAACCAAATGTGGCATGGCTCCAAGAAATCGAAGAGGTCAACCAAAGAATTAAAGCATGCAATGTTGAACTAAGAAGACTCCTACAAGAAGCAGAGAAGGAGAAACAAAGGTTGCAGCAACAATTACAAGCCAAGGAAGAGGCCTTGGAAAAGTTGTAGCATAAGTAACCTGAGGCAAAAAGTGATTCTTCAATTTCATGTACTTTTTATAATGGTGATGTTGTTTCTTTTGAGAAAAATACTACAGTAATTGGATGAAAATTGTTGAAGAAGATGGTGTATCAGCGGAAGGGCCTCAATATTCATGGGCAGGGTATTGTGAATCCCATCAAAGTGGTGGAATTGCCTCTTTATGCAGGACTTGCGTATGTCATAAAAGAGGTTGGATAATGCTCCAAGGCAACCAGTGACCAACCAACGACGGATGATGGGAGCACCTCATCACGTTCCAGTGATAGTGAGTGTTTAATGGGCACTTACCAGAGGCGCACCGAGAATAAGCGTTCCACGACGATCCAGAAAGTTTGGAGGAGGAAGAATTATTGTAGTTACTGCAACGAGAATGGACACCAAAGAGTCGCATGTCAGATGCTCCATGCCCAGAAAGCACTGTTAAAGAAGCCAACTGGTGAAGATGTTCAACAAGGGAATCTACCACATTCATGGTGGTTCACTTTGTTGAGTAAGAGATGGTTTTACTAAAAACAATAGCTTGTCCTGGCCAAATTTTGTCAATCATGTGTTGCGAATAATTGTAAAAGTGATTATATGTTTTTCATCTCTAGTTAAATAAACGATGATGTTTTTGGCTTTTTTTTATTATTATTGGGGTATTGGTTTCTATTATGATGTAAACTTGACCCAAGAGTGTGTGTTATAAGCTCTTGGAAAGTATGGGGTTGTTTGAGTCATGTGTGGATTTGAATGCGATTACAAAGAATGTACTAGATTTGTATGGAATGCAGATGTTGAAAGTGTGGCTTGAAAAGGACATAGGCAGTGTTCAGTATGTGTGCATGATTTTGGAGGACCAAAATATCCACGGTGGGGAGGAACGATCTAGGTGGCTCTGGAAATAGAAGTGGCCTTGAAAATAGCTCAAATATCAAAGTCATCATATGTAAGTGAAACTAGGACCAAATTGTAGTGCTCGTCACCCTGATTCCAATAGTGTGAATGACACTCAAATATGATTTTGTTGCACAAGTTATAGCTGGTCAAATTTATGGTCAAACTAGCTGAAGTGGCGGTCACTAATGAGGAAACAATTTGGTGAAGGGACAACGGTTAGAAAGGGAAAATATGTCGCCTCCTTAATTCGTCCAGTAACACTTAAAATCCGCTGGAAAATTTTTAACCTATGGTTCTAAGAAAATAAAAAGTATATATCTTGGGGTGGTGGGTTGCCACCCCCCAACGAACCCCATGTTGGCTTGAGGGGGCTTGGACCCAGGTTGAGAGTTAGTTACGCTAGCCAACAAAACCCTACACTACCGGCCCTTTCTGCAACAACCCATGTAGCGCAGATTGCAGTCTCATCAGAGGCAATATTGGGGGATGCTAGTGTTGAATTTCCTAGAGACAACCTTGGATTGCTTGAAGACCAGTGCCTGGGCACATCTAAAATGGTGTGTCTCAAATTATTTACAGGATACTAGAGACAACACTTATGATATATAGATACATATGTTTATAGGAAATAGATTGGTTCGTTAATCCAAAGAAATAAAACATGGATTTCTGGTACTTCTTCACAAGTTCAGATCTCAGAAATAAGCATAAAAATAGTGGAGGCCGAGAGCTTCAAGGTCTTATAGCTAATAATATTTTGTAGTGTGTGTGTGATAGGAAAAGAGAGAAGAGTAACTCATCACATAGAGCATAAGGCTTCAAGACTTTTATATTTAACACATAGAGACATTAAGGATTTCTATGCTTATTTGGGCTACAAGAAGAAATAATGAATGAAGAGGGAGCTGAGAGTTATGATTCATTTGCTACAAATTTAAAGATCTAATATCAATATTCCTCAAAGGAATATACATAATCAATGTTCAAACAAATGAATCTATGACACAGTTATAAGCATTTGCATTAACATATAGATACTAATGAATTTGCGAGGGAGTTTGAAACACATCTAGCAACAATAATTACATGAATTCAGGGAAGAAGCATGGACATAAAAATGAGTTAAACAAAGGAGAACACATACTATAATCCTTTGAAGAGAGAATCACCACTATTTCCTTGATATTCTGAAAAGATCTGTATTACAAAGGAGATATAGTTTGAAAATATAGCATGTAGTGTTTTCTCTAGAATTTCAGAACCCAAACTAAGTCTTATTTTGCCCTATTTATCAGAGGGGAGCAAGAAGCTACATTACCACAAAAATATCTATCCCTAGACGTAACTGTCGGGTCGACTAGTTGTGTCAATCGTGCATGGCTTTGTGGCCCAAAAATATATTACATAAAAAAATGTCCCATTTGAAGGAAGGCATGTTACAGGACAAAACTAAGTAAATAATCGAACATAAAAGTAAATGAAAGTCCATGTGCCCATCCTCTGATCGCATCGTCCTCAGGCTATAATTTATTCATAGTATGGTCCCTTGTACTGCTCGACTGACTCCCATCACTTTTGCTTTTACTATGAGGGTGCCTTGTTCTGTGAAATGGGGGTTGGGTCACCTGTACATGCTTGCTTTTGTAGCCTTGTGATGTGTAGAGGGACGAGGCTCCATACTGAGCCACAAACCTTCTTGAGTCCTAGGTACCTCTCCATTGCTTTGCCATGCTCCATTAAAGTCCTTAGCCGCTGGCTCATTTGCCCATTAAAACCATGTACTACGCTTTTAGTGCATTGATGTGGTAGGTGAGATGCTGATCCGGATTTAAACAGGAACGCAATAGATTACAGAGATAACCATAAATACAGAGATGCAATAACCATAAACACATATATGCAGCGGAAATAATGATTCATTTCATTAATGGAAAATACTGAATACAACCAGAAATGGAAATAAACCAGCTAGGGCGATGGTAGCTATCTCTGAGAAGAGATGTGCGGCTACATGCCTCTGAACTGTTCCGAACTGTATTACAATGAAGCTCGAAGGCCTATTTATTGTTGAGAAACAATGGAAAACCCTTCACATACAGAAACCTAACCCTAGAAGATGAAACGCCAAATTGTGGGCCCCGTTTGGGTAAATTGGTACATCAATTCCCCGGGGTCGTAACTTTGGCATACGATCTCCGTTTGACGCGTACGATAGCTCGTTAGAAAGATCTATCCGAGTACTACCACTTTGGGAGTCACCTTAAAGCTCGGTCGCCCCAGAATTCCAAAAAAAAACGTCGTTTAGGGCCTCAAAATGGCTCCGGAAGTTCAGGACCCGAAAAACTGCTAAAATTAGTAAACTGTGCTGCAATTAAGGAAACTGAAAAATGCTGAGAAAGACAATGGTGGGGGTCCAGGTGGACCTGGCAGGTGGCCACCAATATCCACCTGGATCATTCCTCCCCCCTTAGGAAGCAATGGTCCCCATTGCGTTGAGTTCCTCCATCTGCTGAACTTGTCCTGCAATCTCTGATGTGTCCAGTGATGGTGGGAAGCATGGTTGACGATGGTCCACATTGAACATTTGGTGCCAGTGAAGGAATGGAGGAATGATGTGCTCCAAAGCATTATTCCCCATAGCCTTGGTACTGTTGTAAAGACCATGTCCGAGTGATTTGAGCTTCTGATGGGTTCTGGTAAGGCGTTCTTTCTGTCGATGCAACCAGACTTTGTTGCCCACCTGAAACTTGTGCGGTACCCATGTGGGTGAGGAGAAGTTGTTCCTGTGTTTTGTCATGACCGTATCCTTTTGCTGCTGCTGCTGCGTGGAGGAACCCTTTGTAGGAGTCATGGATGTAGCAACGATCTTCCCCTTACTTTGGGAGTGAACCAGACAGATGAATTTCCTGGTCTGTGATATGAGCTTGCTGCCTTTCTTGGTAGTAATCAAAGATGTGGCGGTAGGTGGGGCTACCTCCGGTATCCTGTATAATGAATTATTCAAAGAAATAATGACAGCACGAGGCCTGGACTCATACACAGCATGTCGCCTCCACAAGTATGGTTGGCCTAATAATACATCACAAACATCCAGAGGTGTAACGTCACATAATACCTCGTCAGTGAAGGGCTTGATGCTGTAGGGAAGGCGGCACTGCTGGCGAACTTTCAGATCTCGTCCTTCGTGAAGCCACCCTATACTGTACGGCTGCGGGTGCGGTGTAGTCGGTAGGCCCAACTGCTTCACGACCTCTGCTGAAACCAGGTTCTTTTGGCTACCACTGTCGACAATGAATCGCAGTGGTGAACCCTTCACCCACATCTGTGAGTGGAAAAGACGCTCGCCTTCCTCTGGATTTTCGGGCTCATCTTTCTGGATCTTGGCGGTGGCAACAATGGCGCTGGGATCCGCATCAATGATCTGCTTCCCTTTGCCATTCCCTTTGTCGAGTTCTGGCTCAGGGTCGGAACATGCATCCGATTCGGAAGCCTTCAACTCCGCCACGAGCGACTGCTTGGTCCGACACTCACTTGTGTTATGAGTGGGACTCTTGTGGAACTCACACCACTTTCCTGTGTCCTTCTTCGGCTTCGTGGTGTTGTTCTTTTCTTGCGGCTTCGACGGGTTGTCTTGGGTCACCCCGCCTTGGCTTTGTCCTTTGGGCTTCGGATTTGCAGATCCAAAGTCTCGCTTCTTCTGTTTGAACTTTTGCTCGATTTTGACAGCGTATCGGTATGCTGTGCCGAGAGAGGAGATGTTCAAGAACACCATCTCTTCGTGGATGTATCTGTGCAGGCAGCCGCGGTATTTGAGTACCAGATGCAGCTCAGAATCTTTGATGCCCAACTGTGTGCGAAGGGTATGAAAAATGTTTGTGAACTCTGGCACATCTTGGTCTCGTCCCTGTCGCAGTGTGGTCCATTTGATGTATTTGTCCTCATAGCTTCCGACAGGGTAGTACTGCTCCTTGATGGCATCCCGGAAGTCATTCCAAGTGGGTGCGGCTGAAAATAGTGAGCCTGTACTTTCATCCTTCTGCTCGCAGTAGGTTTCCCACCAGTCCTTGACGTGGGGGGCTGCTTTGAGAAGAGCGAAAACAATCTTTTCCCGGCTCGAAAATTCATGAACAGAAAAATGACCCTCTAGCAGATTTAACCATTTATCTACGGCATCTGCGTCTATCTGACCCTCGAATATGGGGATTTCAAAATTAACTTGTACCTTAAACGGCGTGGCGTTTCCAGAGTCGCTGTTGGAAGTCGATGCGTCGCCTCTGGGTAGCCGCTGAAGGATCTGCGCAAAGCTATCCATCATCGCGTTCCTTTGCCGCTCGAGCGCTTCTTCGAGCAAGATTTTGATAGGATCTCCTGCCCCCTCGTCTTTCTTCTCATCCGCCATGGGAGGCCGTCGGGATTTGCGAGGCTGGTCTTGCAAAGGTTCGACCAGTTCAAGCCCTAACTCCTTATATCCCGACCTCGTTGGGGACATGCAAAGAAAAACAGAGAAAAAGCAGACCGCTCTGATACCACTGATCCGGATTTAAACAGGAACGCAATAGATTACAGAGATAACCATAAATACAGAGATGCAATAACCATAAACACATATATGCAGCGGAAATAATGATTCATTTCATTAATGGAAAATACTGAATACAACCAGAAATGGAAATAAACCAGCTAGGGCGATGGTAGCTATCTCTGAGAAGAGATGTGCGGCTACATGCCTCTGAACTGTTCCGAACTGTATTACAATGAGGCTCGAAGGCCTATTTATTGTTGAGAAACAATGGAAAACCCTTCACATACCGAAACCTAACCCTAGAAGATGAAACGCCAAATTGTGGGCCCCGTTTGGGTAAATTGGTACATCAATTCCCCGGGGTCGTAACTTTGGCATACGATCTCCGTTTGACGCGTACGATAGCTCGTTAGAAAGATCTATCCGAGTACTACCACTTTGGGAGGCAACATCAGGCTCGGTCGCCCCAGAATTCCAAAAAAAAAACGTCGTTTAGGGCCTCAAAATGGCTCCGGAAGTTCAGGACCCGAAAAACTGCTAAAATTAGTAAACTGTGCTGCAATTAAGGAAACTGAAAAATGCTGAGAAAGACAATGGTGGGGGTCCAGGTGGACCTGGCAGGTGGCCACCAATATCCACCTGGATCATTCCTCCCCCCTTAGGAAGCAATGGTCCCCATTGCGTTGAGTTCCTCCATCTGCTGAACTTGTCCTGCAATCTCTGATGTGTCCAGTGATGGTGGGAAGCATGGTTGACGATGGTCCACATTGAACATTTGGTGCCAGTGAAGGAATGGAGGAATGATGTGCTCCAAAGCATTGTTCCCCATAGCCTTGGTACTGTTGTAAAGACCATGTCCGAGTGATCTGAGCTTCTGATGGGTTCTGGTAAGGCGTTCTTTCTGTCGATGCAACCAGACTTTGTTGCCCACCTGAAACTTGTGCGGTACCCATGTGGGTGAGGAGAAGTTGTTCCTGTGTTTTGTCATGACCGTATCCTTTTGCTGCTGCTGCTGCGTGGAGGAACCCTTTGTAGGAGTCATGGATGTAGCAACGATCTTCCCCTTACTTTGGGAGTGAACCAGACAGATGAATTTCCTGGTCTGTGATATGAGCTTGCTGCCTTTCTTGGTAGTAATCAAAGATGTGGCGGTAGGTGGGGCTACCTCCGGTATCCTGTATAATGAATTATTCAAAGAAATAATGACAGCACGAGGCCTGGACTCATACACAGCATGTCGCCTCCACAAGTATGGTTGGCCTAATAATACATCACAAACATCCAGAGGTGTAACGTCACATAATACCTCGTCAGTGAAGGGCTTGATGCTGTAGGGAAGGCGGCACTGCTGGCGAACTTTCAGATCTCGTCCTTCGTGAAGCCACCCTATACTGTACGGCTGCGGGTGCGGTGTAGTCGGTAGGCCCAACTGCTTCACGACCTCTGCTGAAACCAGGTTCTTTTGGCTACCACTGTCGACAATGAATCGCAGTGGTGAACCCTTCACCCACATCTGTGAGTGGAAAAGACGCTCGCCTTCCTCTGGATTTTCGGGCTCATCTTTCTGGATCTTGGCGGTGGCAACAATGGCGCTGGGATCCGCATCAATGATCTGCTTCCCTTTGCCATTCCCTTTGTCGAGTTCTGGCTCAGGGTCGGAACATGCATCCGATTCGGAAGCCTTCAACTCCGCCACGAGCGACTGCTTGGTCCGACACTCACTTGTGTTATGAGTGGGACTCTTGTGGAACTCACACCACTTTCCTGTGTCCTTCTTCGGCTTCGTGGTGTTGTTCTTTTCTTGCGGCTTCGACGGGTTGTCTTGGGTCACCCCGCCTTGGCTTTGTCCTTTGGGCTTCGGATTTGCAGATCCAAAGTCTCGCTTCTTCTGTTTGAACTTTTGCTCGATTTTGACAGCGTATCGGTATGCTGTGCCGAGTGAGGAGATGTTCAAGAACACCATCTCTTCGTGGATGTATCTGTGCAGGCAGCCGCGGTATTTGAGTACCAGATGCAGCTCAGAATCTTTGATGCCCAACTGTGTGCGAAGGGTATGAAAAATGTTTGTGAACTCTGGCACATCTTGGTCTCGTCCCTGTCGCAGTGTGGTCCATTTGATGTATTTGTCCTCATAGCTTCCGACAGGGTAGTACTGCTCCTTGATGGCATCCCGGAAGTCATTCCAAGTGGGTGCGGCTGAAAATAGTGAGCCTGTACTTTCATCCTTCTGCTCGCAGTAGGTTTCCCACCAGTCCTTGACGTGGGGGGCTGCTTTGAGAAGAGCGAAAACAATCTTTTCCCGGCTCGAAAATTCATGAACAGAAAAATGACCCTCTAGCAGATTTAACCATTTATCTACGGCATCTGCGTCTATCTGACCCTCGAATATGGGGATTTCAAAATTAACTTGTACCTTAAACGGCGTGGCGTTTCCAGAGTCGCTGTTGGAAGTCGATGCGTCGCCTCTGGGTAGCCGCTGAAGGATCTGCGCAAAGCTATCCATCATCGCGTTCCTTTGCCGCTCGAGCGCTTCTTCGAGCAAGATTTTGATAGGATCTCCTGCCCCCTCGTCTTTCTTCTCATCCGCCATGGGAGGCCGTCGGGATTTGCGAGGCTGGTCTTGCAAAGGTTCGACCAGTTCAAGCCCTAACTCCTTATATCCCGACCTCGTTGGGGACATGCAAAGAAAAACAGAGAAAAAGCAGACCGCTCTGATACCACTGATCCGGATTTAAACAGGAACGCAATAGATTACAGAGATAACCATAAATACAGAGATGCAATAACCATAAACACATATATGCAGCGGAAATAATGATTCATTTCATTAATGGAAAATACTGAATACAACCAGAAATGGAAATAAACCAGCTAGGGCGATGGTAGCTATCTCTGAGAAGAGATGTGCGGCTACATGCCTCTGAACTGTTCCGAACTGTATTACAATGAGGCTCGAAGGCCTATTTATTGTTGAGAAACAATGGAAAACCCTTCACATACCGAAACCTAACCCTAGAAGATGAAACGCCAAATTGTGGGCCCCGTTTGGGTAAATTGGTACATCAATTCCCCGGGGTCGTAACTTTGGCATACGATCTCCGTTTGACGCGTACGATAGCTCGTTAGAAAGATCTATCCGAGTACTACCACTTTGGGAGGCAACATATGGCTCGGTCGCCCCAGAATTCCAAAAAAAAACGTCGTTTAGGGCCTCAAAATGGCTCCGGAAGTTCAGGACCCGAAAAACTGCTAAAATTAGTAAACTGTGCTGCAATTAAGGAAACTGAAAAATGCTGAGAAAGACAATGGTGGGGGTCCAGGTGGACCTGGCAGGTGGCCACCAATATCCACCTGGATCATTCCTCCCCCCTTAGGAAGCAATGGTCCCCATTGCGTTGAGTTCCTCCATCTGCTGAACTTGTCCTGCAATCTCTGATGTGTCCAGTGATGGTGGGAAGCATGGTTGACGATGGTCCACATTGAACATTTGGTGCCAGTGAAGGAATGGAGGAATGATGTGCTCCAAAGCATTGTTCCCCATAGCCTTGGTACTGTTGTAAAGACCATGTCCGAGTGATCTGAGCTTCTGATGGGTTCTGGTAAGGCGTTCTTTCTGTCGATGCAACCAGACTTTGTTGCCCACCTGAAACTTGTGCGGTACCCATGTGGGTGAGGAGAAGTTGTTCCTGTGTTTTGTCATGACCGTATCCTTTTGCTGCTGCTGCTGCGTGGAGGAACCCTTTGTAGGAGTCATGGATGTAGCAACGATCTTCCCCTTACTTTGGGAGTGAACCAGACAGATGAATTTCCTGGTCTGTGATATGAGCTTGCTGCCTTTCTTGGTAGTAATCAAAGATGTGGCGGTAGGTGGGGCTACCTCCGGTATCCTGTATAATGAATTATTCAAAGAAATAATGACAGCACGAGGCCTGGACTCATACACAGCATGTCGCCTCCACAAGTATGGTTGGCCTAATAATACATCACAAACATCCAGAGGTGTAACGTCACATAATACCTCGTCAGTGAAGGGCTTGATGCTGTAGGGAAGGCGGCACTGCTGGCGAACTTTCAGATCTCGTCCTTCGTGAAGCCACCCTATACTGTACGGCTGCGGGTGCGGTGTAGTCGGTAGGCCCAACTGCTTCACGACCTCTGCTGAAACCAGGTTCTTTTGGCTACCACTGTCGACAATGAATCGCAGTGGTGAACCCTTCACCCACATCTGTGAGTGGAAAAGACGCTCGCCTTCCTCTGGATTTTCGGGCTCATCTTTCTGGATCTTGGCGGTGGCAACAATGGCGCTGGGATCCGCATCAATGATCTGCTTCCCTTTGCCATTCCCTTTGTCGAGTTCTGGCTCAGGGTCGGAACATGCATCCGATTCGGAAGCCTTCAACTCCGCCACGAGCGACTGCTTGGTCCGACACTCACTTGTGTTATGAGTGGGACTCTTGTGGAACTCACACCACTTTCCTGTGTCCTTCTTCGGCTTCGTGGTGTTGTTCTTTTCTTGCGGCTTCGACGGGTTGTCTTGGGTCACCCCGCCTTGGCTTTGTCCTTTGGGCTTCGGATTTGCAGATCCAAAGTCTCGCTTCTTCTGTTTGAACTTTTGCTCGATTTTGACAGCGTATCGGTATGCTGTGCCGAGTGAGGAGATGTTCAAGAACACCATCTCTTCGTGGATGTATCTGTGCAGGCAGCCGCGGTATTTGAGTACCAGATGCAGCTCAGAATCTTTGATACCCAACTGTGTGCGAAGGGTATGAAAAATGTTTGTGAACTCTGGCACATCTTGGTCTCGTCCCTGTCGCAGTGTGGTCCATTTGATGTATTTGTCCTCATAGCTTCCGACAGGGTAGTACTGCTCCTTGATGGCATCCCGGAAGTCATTCCAAGTGGGTGCGGCTGAAAATAGTGAGCCTGTACTTTCATCCTTCTGCTCGCAGTAGGTTTCCCACCAGTCCTTGACGTGGGGGGCTGCTTTGAGAAGAGCGAAAACAATCTTTTCCCGGCTCGAAAATTCATGAACAGGAAAATGACCCTCTAGCAGATTTAACCATTTATCTACGGCATCTGCGTCTATCTGACCCTCGAATATGGGGATTTCAAAATTAACTTGTACCTTAAACGGCGTGGCGTTTCCAGAGTCGCTGTTGGAAGTCGATGCGTCGCCTCTGGGTAGCCGCTGAAGGATCTGCGCAAAGCTATCCATCATCGCGTTCCTTTGCCGCTCGAGCGCTTCTTCGAGCAAGATTTTGATAGGATCTCCTGCCCCCTCGTCTTTCTTCTCATCCGCCATGGGAGGCCGTCGGGATTTGCGAGGCTGGTCTTGCAAAGGTTCGACCAGTTCAAGCCCTAACTCCTTATATCCCGACCTCGTTGGGGACATGCAAAGAAAAACAGAGAAAAAGCAGACCGCTCTGATACCACTGATCCGGATTTAAACAGGAACGCAATAGATTACAGAGATAACCATAAATACAGAGATGCAATAACCATAAACACATATATGCAGCGGAAATAATGATTCATTTCATTAATGGAAAATACTGAATACAACCAGAAATGGAAATAAACCAGCTAGGGCGATGGTAGCTATCTCTGAGAAGAGATGTGCGGCTACATGCCTCTGAACTGTTCCGAACTGTATTACAATGAGGCTCGAAGGCCTATTTATTGTTGAGAAACAATGGAAAACCCTTCACATACCGAAACCTAACCCTAGAAGATGAAACGCCAAATTGTGGGCCCCGTTTGGGTAAATTGGTACATCAATTTCCCGGGGTCGTAACTTTGGCATACGATCTCCGTTTGACGCGTACGATAGCTCGTTAGAAAGATCTATCCGAGTACTACCACTTTGGGAGGCAACATATGACTCGATCGCCCCAGAATTCCAAAAAAAAACGTCGTTTAGGGCCTCAAAACGGCTCCGGAAGTTCAGGACCCGAAAAACTGCTAAAAATAGTAAACTGTGCTGCAATTAAGGAAACTGAAAAATGCTGAGAAAGACAAAGGTGGGGGTCCAGGTGGACCTGGCAAGTGGCCACCAATATCCACCTGGATCATTCCTCCCCCCTTAGGAAGCAATGGTCCCCATTGCGTTGAGTTCCTCCATCTGCTGAACTTGTCCTGCAATCTCTGATGTGTCCAGTGATGGTGGGAAGCATGGTTGACGATGGTCCACATTGAACATTTGGTGCCAGTGAAGGAATGGAGGAATGATGTGCTCCAAAGCATTGTTCCCCATAGCCTTGGTACTGTTGTAAAGACCATGTCCGAGTGATCTGAGCTTCTGATGGGTTCTGGTAAGGCGTTCTTTCTGTCGATGCAACCAGACTTTGTTGCCCACCTGAAACTTGTGCGGTACCCATGTGGGTGAGGAGAAGTTGTTCCTGTGTTTTGTCATGACCGTATCCTTTTGCTGCTGCTGCTGCGTGGAGGAACCCTTTGTAGGAGTCATGGATGTAGCAACGATCTTCCCCTTACTTTGGGAGTGAACCAGACAGATGAATTTCCTGGTCTGTGATATGAGCTTGCTGCCTTTCTTGGTAGTAATCAAAGATGTGGCGGTAGGTGGGGCTACCTCCGGTATCCTGTATAATGAATTATTCAAAGAAATAATGACAGCACGAGGCCTGGACTCATACACAGCATGTCGCCTCCACAAGTATGGTTGGCCTAATAATACATCACAAACATCCAGAGGTGTAACGTCACATAATACCTCGTCAGTGAAGGGCTTGATGCTGTAGGGAAGGCGGCACTGCTGGCGAACTTTCAGATCTCGTCCTTCGTGAAGCCACCCTATACTGTACGGCTGCGGGTGCGGTGTAGTCGGTAGGCCCAACTGCTTCACGACCTCTGCTGAAACCAGGTTCTTTTGGCTACCACTGTCGACAATGAATCGCAGTGGTGAACCCTTCACCCACATCTGTGAGTGGAAAAGACGCTCGCCTTCCTCTGGATTTTCGGGCTCATCTTTCTGGATCTTGGCGGTGGCAACAATGGCGCTGGGATCCGCATCAATGATCTGCTTCCCTTTGCCATTCCCTTTGTCGAGTTCTGGCTCAGGGTCGGAACATGCATCCGATTCGGAAGCCTTCAACTCCGCCACGAGCGACTGCTTGGTCCGACACTCACTTGTGTTATGAGTGGGACTCTTGTGGAACTCACACCACTTTCCTGTGTCCTTCTTCGGCTTCGTGGTGTTGTTCTTTTCTTGCGGCTTCGACGGGTTGTCTTGGGTCACCCCGCCTTGGCTTTGTCCTTTGGGCTTCGGATTTGCAGATCCAAAGTCTCGCTTCTTCTGTTTGAACTTTTGCTCGATTTTGACAGCGTATCGGTATGCTGTGCCGAGTGAGGAGATGTTCAAGAACACCATCTCTTCCTGGATGTATCTGTGCAGGCAGCCGCGGTATTTGAGTACCAGATGCAGCTCAGAATCTTTGATGCCCAACTGTGTGCGAAGGGTATGAAAAATGTTTGTGAACTCTGGCACATCTTGGTCTCGTCCCTGTCGCAGTGTGGTCCATTTGATGTATTTGTCCTCATAGCTTCCGACAGGGTAGTACTGCTCCTTGATGGCATCCCGGAAGTCATTCCAAGTGGGTGCGGCTGAAAATAGTGAGCCTGTACTTTCATCCTTCTGCTCGCAGTAGGTTTCCCACCAGTCCTTGACGTGGGGGGCTGCTTTGAGAAGAGCGAAAACAATCTTTTCCCGGCTCGAAAATTCATGAACAGAAAAATGACCCTCTAGCAGATTTAACCATTTATCTACGGCATCTGCGTCTATCTGACCCTCGAATATGGGGATTTCAAAATTAACTTGTACCTTAAACGGCGTGGCGTTTCCAGAGTCGCTGTTGGAAGTCGATGCGTCGCCTCTGGGTAGCCGCTGAAGGATCTGCGCAAAGCTATCCATCATCGCGTTCCTTTGCCGCTCGAGCGCTTCTTCGAGCAAGATTTTGATAGGATCTCCTGCCCCCTCGTCTTTCTTCTCATCCGCCATGGGAGGCCGTCGGGATTTGCGAGGCTGGTCTTGCAAAGGTTCGACCAGTTCAAGCCCTAACTCCTTATATCCCGACCTCGTTGGGGACATGCAAAGAAAAACAGAGAAAAAGCAGACCGCTCTGATACCACTGATCCGGATTTAAACAGGAACGCAATAGATTACAGAGATAACCATAAATACAGAGATGCAATAACCATAAACACATATATGCAGCGGAAATAATGATTCATTTCATTAATGGAAAATACTGAATACAACCAGAAATGGAAATAAACCAGCTAGGGCGATGGTAGCTATCTCTGAGAAGAGATGTGCGGCTACATGCCTCTGAACTGTTCCGAACTGTATTACAATGAGGCTCGAAGGCCTATTTATTGTTGAGAAACAATGGAAAACCCTTCACATACCGAAACCTAACCCTAGAAGATGAAACGCCAAATTGTGGGCCCCGTTTGGGTAAATTGGTACATCAATTCCCGGGGTCGTAACTTTGGCATACGATCTCCGTTTGACGCGTACGATAGCTCGTTAGAAAGATCTATCCGAGTACTACCACTTTGGGAGGCAACATAAGGCTCGGTCGCCCCAGAATTCCAAAAAAAAACGTCGTTTAGGGCCTCAAAATGGCTCCGGAAGTTCAGGACCCGAAAAACTGCTAAAAATAGTAAACTGTGCTACAATTAAGGAAACTGAAAAATGCTGAGAAAGACAATGGTGGGGGTCCAGGTGGACCTGGCAGGTGGCCACCAATATCCACCTGGATCATTCCTCCCCCCTTAGGAAGCAATGGTCCCCATTGCGTTGAGTTCCTCCATCTGCTGAACTTGTCCTGCAATCTCTGATGTGTCCAGTGATGGTGGGAAGCATGGTTGACGATGGTCCACATTGAACATTTGGTGCCAGTGAAGGAATGGAGGAATGATGTGCTCCAAAGCATTGTTCCCCATAGCCTTGGTACTGTTGTAAAGACCATGTCCGAGTGATCTGAGCTTCTGATGGGTTCTGGTAAGGCGTTCTTTCTGTCGATGCAACCAGACTTTGTTGCCCACCTGAAACTTGTGCGGTACCCATGTGGGTGAGGAGAAGTTGTTCCTGTGTTTTGTCATGACCGTATCCTTTTGCTGCTGCTGCTGCGTGGAGGAACCCTTTGTAGGAGTCATGGATGTAGCAACGATCTTCCCCTTACTTTGGGAGTGAACCAGACAGATGAATTTCCTGGTCTGTGATATGAGCTTGCTGCCTTTCTTGGTAGTAATCAAAGATGTGGCGGTAGGTGGGGCTACCTCCGGTATCCTGTATAATGAATTATTCAAAGAAATAATGACAGCACGAGGCCTGGACTCATACACAGCATGTCGCCTCCACAAGTATGGTTGGCCTAATAATACATCACAAACATCCAGAGGTGTAACATCACATAATACCTCGTCAGTGAAGGGCTTGATGCTGTAGGGAAGGCGGCACTGCTGGCGAACTTTCAGATCTCGTCCTTCGTGAAGCCACCCTATACTGTACGGCTGCGGGTGCGGTGTAGTCGGTAGGCCCAACTGCTTCACGACCTCTGCTGAAACCAGGTTCTTTTGGCTACCACTGTCGACAATGAATCGCAGTGGTGAACCCTTCACCCACATCTGTGAGTGGAAAAGACGCTCGCCTTCCTCTGGATTTTCGGGCTCATCTTTCTGGATCTTGGCGGTGGCAACAATGGCGCTGGGATCCGCATCAATGATCTGCTTCCCTTTGCCATTCCCTTTGTCGAGTTCTGGCTCAGGGTCGGAACATGCATCTGATTCGGAAGCCTTCAACTCCGCCACGAGCGACTGCTTGGTCCGACACTCACTTGTGTTATGAGTGGGACTCTTGTGGAACTCACACCACTTTCCTGTGTCCTTCTTCGGCTTCGTGGTGTTGTTCTTTTCTTGCGGCTTCGACGGGTTGTCTTGGGTCACCCCGCCTTGGCTTTGTCCTTTGGGCTTCGGATTTGCAGATCCAAAGTCTCGCTTCTTCTGTTTGAACTTTTGCTCGATTTTGACAGCGTATCGGTATGCTGTGCCGAGTGAGGAGATGTTCAAGAACACCATCTCTTCCTGGATGTATCTGTGCAGGCAGCCGCGGTATTTGAGTACCAGATGCAGCTCAGAATCTTTGATACCCAACTGTGTGCGAAGGGTATGAAAAATGTTTGTGAACTCTGGCACATCTTGGTCTCGTCCCTGTCGCAGTGTGGTCCATTTGATGTATTTGTCCTCATAGCTTCCGACAGGGTAGTACTGCTCCTTGATGGCATCCCGGAAGTCATTCCAAGTGGGTGCGGCTGAAAATAGTGAGCCTGTACTTTCATCCTTCTGCTCGCAGTAGGTTTCCCACCAGTCCTTGACGTGGGGGGCTGCTTTGAGAAGAGCGAAAACAATCTTTTCCCGGCTCGAAAATTCATGAACAGAAAAATACCCTCTAGCAGATTTAACCATTTATCTACGGCATCTGCGTCTATCTGACCCTCGAATATGGGGATTTCAAAATTAACTTGTACCTTAAACGGCGTGGCGTTTCCAGAGTCGCTGTTGGAAGTCGATGCGTCGCCTCTGGGTAGCCGCTGAAGGATCTGCGCAAAGCTATCCATCATCGCGTTCCTTTGCCGCTCGAGCGCTTCTTCGAGCAAGATTTTGATAGGATCTCCTGCCCCCTCGTCTTTCTTCTCATCCGCCATGGGAGGCCGTCGGGATTTGCGAGGCTGGTCTTGCAAAGGTTCGACCAGTTCAAGCCCTAACTCCTTATATCCCGACCTCGTTGGGGACATGCAAAGAAAAACAGAGAAAAAGCAGACCGCTCTGATACCACTGATCCGGATTTAAACAGGAACGCAATAGATTACAGAGATAACCATAAATACAGAGATGCAATAACCATAAACACATATATGCAGCGGAAATAATGATTCATTTCATTAATGGAAAATACTGAATACAACCAGAAATGGAAATAAACCAGCTAGGGCGATGGTAGCTATCTCTGAGAAGAGATGTGCGGCTACATGCCTCTGAACTGTTCCGAACTGTATTACAATGAGGCTCGAAGGCCTATTTATTGTTGAGAAACAATGGAAAACCCTTCACATACCGAAACCTAACCCTAGAAGATGAAACGCCAAATTGTGGGCCCCGTTTGGGTAAATTGGTACATCAATTTCCCGGGGTCGTAACTTTGGCATACGATCTCCGTTTGACGCGTACGATAGCTCGTTAGAAAGATCTATCCGAGTACTACCACTTTGGGAGGCAACATAGGGCTCGGTCGCCCCAGAATTCCAAAAAAAAACGTCGTTTAGGGCCTCAAAACGGCTCCGGAAGTTCAGGACCCGAAAAACTGCTAAAAATAGTAAACTGTGCTACAATTAAGGAAACTGAAAAATGCTGAGAAAGACAATGGTGGGGGTCCAGGTGGACCTGGCAGGTGGCCACCAATATCCACCTGGATCATTCCTCCCCCCTTAGGAAGCAATGGTCCCCATTGCGTTGAGTTCCTCCATCTGCTGAACTTGTCCTGCAATCTCTGATGTGTCCAGTGATGGTGGGAAGCATGGTTGACGATGGTCCACATTGAACATTTGGTGCCAGTGAAGGAATGGAGGAATGATGTGCTCCAAAGCATTGTTCCCCATAGCCTTGGTACTGTTGTAAAGACCATGTCCGAGTGATCTGAGCTTCTGATGGGTTCTGGTAAGGCGTTCTTTCTGTCGATGCAACCAGACTTTGTTGCCCACCTGAAACTTGTGTGGTACCCATGTGGGTGAGGAGAAGTTGTTCCTGTGTTTTGTCATGACCGTATCCTTTTGCTGCTGCTGCTGCGTGGAGGAACCCTTTGTAGGAGTCATGGATGTAGCAACGATCTTCCCCTTACTTTGGGAGTGAACCAGACAGATGAATTTCCTGGTCTGTGATATGAGCTTGCTGCCTTTCTTGGTAGTAATCAAAGATGTGGCGGTAGGTGGGGCTACCTCCGGTATCCTGTATAATGAATTATTCAAAGAAATAATGACAGCACGAGGCCTGGACTCATACACAGCATGTCGCCTCCACAAGTATGGTTGGCCTAATAATACATCACAAACATCCAGAGGTGTAACATCACATAATACCTCGTCAGTGAAGGGCTTGATGCTGTAGGGAAGGCGGCACTGCTGGCGAACTTTCAGATCTCGTCCTTCGTGAAGCCACCCTATACTGTACGGCTGCGGGTGCGGTGTAGTCGGTAGGCCCAACTGCTTCACGACCTCTGCTGAAACCAGGTTCTTTTGGCTACCACTGTCGACAATGAATCGCAGTGGTGAACCCTTCACCCACATCTGTGAGTGGAAAAGACGCTCGCCTTCCTCTGGATTTTCGGGCTCATCTTTCTGGATCTTGGCGGTGGCAACAATGGCGCTGGGATCCGCATCAATGATCTGCTTCCCTTTGCCATTCCCTTTGTCGAGTTCTGGCTCAGGGTCGGAACATGCATCTGATTCGGAAGCCTTCAACTCCGCCACGAGCGACTGCTTGGTCCGACACTCACTTGTGTTATGAGTGGGACTCTTGTGGAACTCACACCACTTTCCTGTGTCCTTCTTCGGCTTCGTGGTGTTGTTCTTTTCTTGCGGCTTCGACGGGTTGTCTTGGGTCACCCCGCCTTGGCTTTGTCCTTTGGGCTTCGGATTTGCAGATCCAAAGTCTCGCTTCTTCTGTTTGAACTTTTGCTCGATTTTGACAGCGTATCGGTATGCTGTGCCGAGTGAGGAGATGTTCAAGAACACCATCTCTTCCTGGATGTATCTGTGCAGGCAGCCGCGGTATTTGAGTACCAGATGCAGCTCAGAATCTTTGATGCCCAACTGTGTGCGAAGGGTATGAAAAATGTTTGTGAACTCTGGCACATCTTGGTCTCGTCCCTGTCGCAGTGTGGTCCATTTGATGTATTTGTCCTCATAGCTTCCGACAGGGTAGTACTGCTCCTTGATGGCATCCCGGAAGTCATTCCAAGTGGGTGCGGCTGAAAATAGTGAGCCTGTACTTTCATCCTTCTGCTCGCAGTAGGTTTCCCACCAGTCCTTGACGTGGGGGGCTGCTTTGAGAAGAGCGAAAACAATCTTTTCCCGGCTCGAAAATTCATGAACAGAAAAATGACCCTCTAGCAGATTTAACCATTTATCTACGGCATCTGCGTCTATCTGACCCTCGAATATGGGGATTTCAAAATTAACTTGTACCTTAAACGGCGTGGCGTTTCCAGAGTCGCTGTTGGAAGTCGATGCGTCGCCTCTGGGTAGCCGCTGAAGGATCTGCGCAAAGCTATCCATCATCGCGTTCCTTTGCCGCTCGAGCGCTTCTTCGAGCAAGATTTTGATAGGATCTCCTGCCCCCTCGTCTTTCTTCTCATCCGCCATGGGAGGCCGTCGGGATTTGCGAGGCTGGTCTTGCAAAGGTTCGACCAGTTCAAGCCCTAACTCCTTATATCCCGACCTCGTTGGGGACATGCAAAGAAAAACAGAGAAAAAGCAGACCGCTCTGATACCACTGATCCGGATTTAAACAGGAACGCAATAGATTACAGAGATAACCATAAATACAGAGATGCAATAACCATAAACACATATATGCAGCGGAAATAATGATTCATTTCATTAATGGAAAATACTGAATACAACCAGAAATGGAAATAAACCAGCTAGGGCGATGGTAGCTATCTCTGAGAAGAGATGTGCGGCTACATGCCTCTGAACTGTTCCGAACTGTATTACAATGAGGCTCGAAGGCCTATTTATTGTTGAGAAACAATGGAAAACCCTTCACATACCGAAACCTAACCCTAGAAGATGAAACGCCAAATTGTGGGCCCCGTTTGGGTAAATTGGTACATCAATTCCCCGGGGTCGTAACTTTGGCATACGATCTCCGTTTGACGCGTACGATAGCTCGTTAGAAAGATCTATCCGAGTACTACCACTTTGGGAGGCAACATAGGGCTCGGTCGCCCCAGAATTCCAAAAAAAAACGTCGTTTAGGGCCTCAAAATGGCTCCGGAAGTTCAGGACCCGAAAAACTGCTAAAATTAGTAAACTGTGCTGCAATTAAGGAAACTGAAAAATGCTGAGAAAGACAATGGTGGGGGTCCAGGTGGACCTGGCAGGTGGCCACCAATATCCACCTGGATCATTCCTCCCCCCTTAGGAAGCAATGGTCCCCATTGCGTTGAGTTCCTCCATCTGCTGAACTTGTCCTGCAATCTCTGATGTGTCCAGTGATGGTGGGAAGCATGGTTGACGATGGTCCACATTGAACATTTGGTGCCAGTGAAGGAATGGAGGAATGATGTGCTCCAAAGCATTGTTCCCCATAGCCTTGGTACTGTTGTAAAGACCATGTCCGAGTGATCTGAGCTTCTGATGGGTTCTGGTAAGGCGTTCTTTCTGTCGATGCAACCAGACTTTGTTGCCCACCTGAAACTTGTGTGGTACCCATGTGGGTGAGGAGAAGTTGTTCCTGTGTTTTGTCATGACCGTATCCTTTTGCTGCTGCTGCTGCGTGGAGGAACCCTTTGTAGGAGTCATGGATGTAGCAACGATCTTCCCCTTACTTTGGGAGTGAACCAGACAGATGAATTTCCTGGTCTGTGATATGAGCTTGCTGCCTTTCTTGGTAGTAATCAAAGATGTGGCGGTAGGTGGGGCTACCTCCGGTATCCTGTATAATGAATTATTCAAAGAAATAATGACAGCACGAGGCCTGGACTCATACACAGCATGTCGCCTCCACAAGTATGGTTGGCCTAATAATACATCACAAACATCCAGAGGTGTAACGTCACATAATACCTCGTCAGTGAAGGGCTTGATGCTGTAGGGAAGGCGGCACTGCTGGCGAACTTTCAGATCTCGTCCTTCGTGAAGCCACCCTATACTGTACGGCTGCGGGTGCGGTGTAGTCGGTAGGCCCAACTGCTTCACGACCTCTGCTGAAACCAGGTTCTTTTGGCTACCACTGTCGACAATGAATCGCAGTGGTGAACCCTTCACCCACATCTGTGAGTGGAAAAGACGCTCGCCTTCCTCTGGATTTTCGGGCTCATCTTTCTGGATCTTGGCGGTGGCAACAATGGCGCTGGGATCCGCATCAATGATCTGCTTCCCTTTGCCATTCCCTTTGTCGAGTTCTGGCTCAGGGTCGGAACATGCATCTGATTCGGAAGCCTTCAACTCCGCCACGAGCGACTGCTTGGTCCGACACTCACTTGTGTTATGAGTGGGACTCTTGTGGAACTCACACCACTTTCCTGTGTCCTTCTTCGGCTTCGTGGTGTTGTTCTTTTCTTGCGGCTTCGACGGGTTGTCTTGGGTCACCCCGCCTTGGCTTTGTCCTTTGGGCTTCGGATTTGCAGATCCAAAGTCTCGCTTCTTCTGTTTGAACTTTTGCTCGATTTTGACAGCGTATCGGTATGCTGTGCCGAGTGAGGAGATGTTCAAGAACACCATCTCTTCCTGGATGTATCTGTGCAGGCAGCCGCGGTATTTGAGTACCAGATGCAGCTCAGAATCTTTGATACCCAACTGTGTGCGAAGGGTATGAAAAATGTTTGTGAACTCTGGCACATCTTGGTCTCGTCCCTGTCGCAGTGTGGTCCATTTGATGTATTTGTCCTCATAGCTTCCGACAGGGTAGTACTGCTCCTTGATGGCATCCCGGAAGTCATTCCAAGTGGGTGCGGCTGAAAATAGTGAGCCTGTACTTTCATCCTTCTGCTCGCAGTAGGTTTCCCACCAGTCCTTGACGTGGGGGGCTGCTTTGAGAAGAGCGAAAACAATCTTTTCCCGGCTCGAAAATTCATGAACAGAAAAATACCCTCTAGCAGATTTAACCATTTATCTACGGCATCTGCGTCTATCTGACCCTCGAATATGGGGATTTCAAAATTAACTTGTACCTTAAACGGCGTGGCGTTTCCAGAGTCGCTGTTGGAAGTCGATGCGTCGCCTCTGGGTAGCCGCTGAAGGATCTGCGCAAAGCTATCCATCATCGCGTTCCTTTGCCGCTCGAGCGCTTCTTCGAGCAAGATTTTGATAGGATCTCCTGCCCCCTCGTCTTTCTTCTCATCCGCCATGGGAGGCCGTCGGGATTTGCGAGGCTGGTCTTGCAAAGGTTCGACCAGTTCAAGCCCTAACTCCTTATATCCCGACCTCGTTGGGGACATGCAAAGAAAAACAGAGAAAAAGCAGACCGCTCTGATACCACTGATCCGGATTTAAACAGGAACGCAATAGATTACAGAGATAACCATAAATACAGAGATGCAATAACCATAAACACATATATGCAGCGGAAATAATGATTCATTTCATTAATGGAAAATACTGAATACAACCAGAAATGGAAATAAACCAGCTAGGGCGATGGTAGCTATCTCTGAGAAGAGATGTGCGGCTACATGCCTCTGAACTGTTCCGAACTGTATTACAATGAGGCTCGAAGGCCTATTTATTGTTGAGAAACAATGGAAAACCCTTCACATACCGAAACCTAACCCTAGAAGATGAAACGCCAAATTGTGGGCCCCGTTTGGGTAAATCGGTACATCAATTTCCCGGGGTCGTAACTTTGGCATACGATCTCCGTTTGACGCGTACGATAGCTCGTTAGAAAGATCTATCCGAGTACTACCACTTTGGGGGGCAACATGGGGCTCGGTCGCCCCAGAATTCCCAAAAAAACGTCGTTTAGGGCCTCAAAACGGCTCCGGAAGTTCAGGGCCCGAAAAACTGCTAAAAATAGTAAACTGTGCTACAATTAAGGAGACTGAAAAATGCCGAGAAAGACAATGGTGGGGGTCCAGGTGGACCTGGCAGGTGGCCACCAATATCCACCTGGATCATTCCTCCCCCCTTAGGAAGCAATGGTCCCCATTGCGTTGAGTTCCTCCATCTGCTGAACTTGTCCTGCAATCTCTGATGTGTCCAGTGATGGTGGGAAGCATGGTTGACGATGGTCCACATTGAACATTTGGTGCCAGTGAAGGAATGGAGGAATGATGTGCTCCAAAGCATTGTTCCCCATAGCCTTGGTACTGTTGTAAAGACCATGTCCGAGTGATCTGAGCTTCTGATGGGTTCTGGTAAGGCGTTCTTTCTGTCGATGCAACCAGACTTTGTTGCCCACCTGAAACTTGTGTGGTACCCATGTGGGTGAGGAGAAGTTGTTCCTGTGTTTTGTCATGACCGTATCCTTTTGCTGCTGCTGCTGCGTGGAGGAACCCTTTGTAGGAGTCATGGATGTAGCAACGATCTTCCCCTTACTTTGGGAGTGAACCAGACAGATGAATTTCCTGGTCTGTGATATGAGCTTGCTGCCTTTCTTGGTAGTAATCAAAGATGTGGCGGTAGGTGGGGCTACCTCCGGTATCCTGTATAATGAATTATTCAAAGAAATAATGACAGCACGAGGCCTGGACTCATACACAGCATGTCGCCTCCACAAGTATGGTTGGCCTAATAATACATCACAAACATCCAGAGGTGTAACGTCACATAATACCTCGTCAGTGAAGGGCTTGATGCTGTAGGGAAGGCGGCACTGCTGGCGAACTTTCAGATCTCGTCCTTCGTGAAGCCACCCTATACTGTACGGCTGCGGGTGCGGTGTAGTCGGTAGGCCCAACTGCTTCACGACCTCTGCTGAAACCAGGTTCTTTTGGCTACCACTGTCGACAATGAATCGCAGTGGTGAACCCTTCACCCACATCTGTGAGTGGAAAAGACGCTCGCCTTCCTCTGGATTTTCGGGCTCATCTTTCTGGATCTTGGCGGTGGCAACAATGGCGCTGGGATCCGCATCAATGATCTGCTTCCCTTTGCCATTCCCTTTGTCGAGTTCTGGCTCAGGGTCGGAACATGCATCTGATTCGGAAGCCTTCAACTCCGCCACGAGCGACTGCTTGGTCCGACACTCACTTGTGTTATGAGTGGGACTCTTGTGGAACTCACACCACTTTCCTGTGTCCTTCTTCGGCTTCGTGGTGTTGTTCTTTTCTTGCGGCTTCGACGGGTTGTCTTGGGTCACCCCGCCTTGGCTTTGTCCTTTGGGCTTCGGATTTGCAGATCCAAAGTCTCGCTTCTTCTGTTTGAACTTTTGCTCGATTTTGACAGCGTATCGGTATGCTGTGCCGAGTGAGGAGATGTTCAAGAACACCATCTCTTCCTGGATGTATCTGTGCAGGCAGCCGCGGTATTTGAGTACCAGATGCAGCTCAGAATCTTTGATACCCAACTGTGTGCGAAGGGTATGAAAAATGTTTGTGAACTCTGGCACATCTTGGTCTCGTCCCTGTCGCAGTGTGGTCCATTTGATGTATTTGTCCTCATAGCTTCCGACAGGGTAGTACTGCTCCTTGATGGCATCCGGAAGTCATTCCAAGTGGGTGCGGCTGAAAATAGTGAGCCTGTACTTTCATCCTTCTGCTCGCAGTAGGTTTCCCACCAGTCCTTGACGTGGGGGGCTGCTTTGAGAAGAGCGAAAACAATCTTTTCCCGGCTCGAAAATTCATGAACAGAAAAATACCCTCTAGCAGATTTAACCATTTATCTACGGCATCTGCGTCTATCTGACCCTCGAATATGGGGATTTCAAAATTAACTTGTACCTTAAACGGCGTGGCGTTTCCAGAGTCGCTGTTGGAAGTCGATGCGTCGCCTCTGGGTAGCCGCTGAAGGATCTGCGCAAAGCTATCCATCATCGCGTTCCTTTGCCGCTCGAGCGCTTCTTCGAGCAAGATTTTGATAGGATCTCCTGCCCCCTCGTCTTTCTTCTCATCCGCCATGGGAGGCCGTCGGGATTTGCGAGGCTGGTCTTGCAAAGGTTCGACCAGTTCAAGCCCTAACTCCTTATATCCCGACCTCGTTGGGGACATGCAAAGAAAAACAGAGAAAAAGCAGACCGCTCTGATACCACTGATCCGGATTTAAACAGGAACGCAATAGATTACAGAGATAACCATAAATACAGAGATGCAATAACCATAAACACATATATGCAGCGGAAATAATGATTCATTTCATTAATGGAAAATACTGAATACAACCAGAAATGGAAATAAACCAGCTAGGGCGATGGTAGCTATCTCTGAGAAGAGATGTGCGGCTACATGCCTCTGAACTGTTCCGAACTGTATTACAATGAGGCTCGAAGGCCTATTTATTGTTGAGAAACAATGGAAAACCCTTCACATACCGAAACCTAACCCTAGAAGATGAAACGCCAAATTGTGGGCCCCGTTTGGGTAAATTGGTACATCAATTTCCCGGGGTCGTAACTTTGGCATACGATCTCCGTTTGACGCGTACGATAGCTCGTTAGAAAGATCTATCCGAGTACTACCACTTTGGGAGGCAACATAGGCTCGGTCGCCCCAGAATTCCAAAAAAAACGTCGTTTAGGGCCTCAAAATGGCTCCGGAAGTTCAGGACCCGAAAAAACTGCTAAAAATAGTAAACTGTGCTACAATTAAGGAAACTGAAAAATGCTGAGAAAGACAATGGTGGGGGTCCAGGTGGACCTGGCAGGTGGCCACCAATATCCACCTGGATCATTCCTCCCCCTTAGGAAGCAATGGTCCCCATTGCGTTGAGTTCCTCCATCTGCTGAACTTGTCCTGCAATCTCTGATGTGTCCAGTGATGGTGGGAAGCATGGTTGACGATGGTCCACATTGAACATTTGGTGCCAGTGAAGGAATGGAGGAATGATGTGCTCCAAAGCATTGTTCCCCATAGCCTTGGTACTGTTGTAAAGACCATGTCCGAGTGATCTGAGCTTCTGATGGGTTCTGGTAAGGCGTTCTTTCTGTCGATGCAACCAGACTTTGTTGCCCACCTGAAACTTGTGTGGTACCCATGTGGGTGAGGAGAAGTTGTTCCTGTGTTTTGTCATGACCGTATCCTTTTGCTGCTGCTGCTGCGTGGAGGAACCCTTTGTAGGAGTCATGGATGTAGCAACGATCTTCCCCTTACTTTGGGAGTGAACCAGACAGATGAATTTCCTGGTCTGTGATATGAGCTTGCTGCCTTTCTTGGTAGTAATCAAAGATGTGGCGGTAGGTGGGGCTACCTCCGGTATCCTGTATAATGAATTATTCAAAGAAATAATGACAGCACGAGGCCTGGACTCATACACAGCATGTCGCCTCCACAAGTATGGTTGGCCTAATAATACATCACAAACATCCAGAGGTGTAACGTCACATAATACCTCGTCAGTGAAGGGCTTGATGCTGTAGGGAAGGCGGCACTGCTGGCGAACTTTCAGATCTCGTCCTTCGTGAAGCCACCCTATACTGTACGGCTGCGGGTGCGGTGTAGTCGGTAGGCCCAACTGCTTCACGACCTCTGCTGAAACCAGGTTCTTTTGGCTACCACTGTCGACAATGAATCGCAGTGGTGAACCCTTCACCCACATCTGTGAGTGGAAAAGACGCTCGCCTTCCTCTGGATTTTCGGGCTCATCTTTCTGGATCTTGGCGGTGGCAACAATGGCGCTGGGATCCGCATCAATGATCTGCTTCCCTTTGCCATTCCCTTTGTCGAGTTCTGGCTCAGGGTCGGAACATGCATCTGATTCGGAAGCCTTCAACTCCGCCACGAGCGACTGCTTGGTCCGACACTCACTTGTGTTATGAGTGGGACTCTTGTGGAACTCACACCACTTTCCTGTGTCCTTCTTCGGCTTCGTGGTGTTGTTCTTTTCTTGCGGCTTCGACGGGTTGTCTTGGGTCACCCCGCCTTGGCTTTGTCCTTTGGGCTTCGGATTTGCAGATCCAAAGTCTCGCTTCTTCTGTTTGAACTTTTGCTCGATTTTGACAGCGTATCGGTATGCTGTGCCGAGTGAGGAGATGTTCAAGAACACCATCTCTTCCTGGATGTATCTGTGCAGGCAGCCGCGGTATTTGAGTACCAGATGCAGCTCAGAATCTTTGATGCCCAACTGTGTGCGAAGGGTATGAAAAATGTTTGTGAACTCTGGCACATCTTGGTCTCGTCCCTGTCGCAGTGTGGTCCATTTGATGTATTTGTCCTCATAGCTTCCGACAGGGTAGTACTGCTCCTTGATGGCATCCCGGAAGTCATTCCAAGTGGGTGCGGCTGAAAATAGTGAGCCTGTACTTTCATCCTTCTGCTCGCAGTAGGTTTCCCACCAGTCCTTGACGTGGGGGGCTGCTTTGAGAAGAGCGAAAACAATCTTTTCCCGGCTCGAAAATTCATGAACAGAAAAATAACCCTCTAGCAGATTTAACCATTTATCTACGGCATCTGCGTCTATCTGACCCTCGAATATGGGGATTTCAAAATTAACTTGTACCTTAAACGGCGTGGCGTTTCCAGAGTCGCTGTTGGAAGTCGATGCGTCGCCTCTGGGTAGCCGCTGAAGGATCTGCGCAAAGCTATCCATCATCGCGTTCCTTTGCCGCTCGAGCGCTTCTTCGAGCAAGATTTTGATAGGATCTCCTGCCCCCTCGTCTTTCTTCTCATCCGCCATGGGAGGCCGTCGGGATTTGCGAGGCTGGTCTTGCAAAGGTTCGACCAGTTCAAGCCCTAACTCCTTATATCCCGACCTCGTTGGGGACATGCAAAGAAAAACAGAGAAAAAGCAGACCGCTCTGATACCACTGATCCGGATTTAAACAGGAACGCAATAGATTACAGAGATAACCATAAATACAGAGATGCAATAACCATAAACACATATATGCAGCGGAAATAATGATTCATTTCATTAATGGAAAATACTGAATACAACCAGAAATGGAAATAAACCAGCTAGGGCGATGGTAGCTATCTCTGAGAAGAGATGTGCGGCTACATGCCTCTGAACTGTTCCGAACTGTATTACAATGAGGCTCGAAGGCCTATTTATTGTTGAGAAACAATGGAAAACCCTTCACATACCGAAACCTAACCCTAGAAGATGAAACGCCAAATTGTGGGCCCGTTTGGGTAAATTGGTACATCAATTCCCGGGGTCGTAACTTTGGCATACGATCTCCGTTTGACGCGTACGATAGCTCGTTAGAAAGATCTATCGAGTACTACCACTTTGGGAGGCAACATAGGCTCGGTCGCCCAGAATTCCAAAAAAAACGTCGTTTAGGGCCTCAAAACGGCTCCGGAAGTTCAGGACCCGAAAAAACTGCTAAAATAGTAAACTGTGCTACAATTAAGGAAACTGAAAAATGCTGAGAAAGACAATGGTGGGGGTCCAGGTGGACCTGGCAGGTGGCCACCAATATCCACCTGGATCACTCCTCCCCCCTTAGGAAGCAATGGTCCCCATTGCGTTGAGTTCCTCCATCTGCTGAACTTGTCCTGCAATCTCTGATGTGTCCAGTGATGGTGGGAAGCATGGTTGACGATGGTCCACATTGAACATTTGGTGCCAGTGAAGGAATGGAGGAATGATGTGCTCCAAAGCATTGTTCCCCATAGCCTTGGTACTGTTGTAAAGACCATGTCCGAGTGATCTGAGCTTCTGATGGGTTCTGGTAAGGCGTTCTTTCTGTCGATGCAACCAGACTTTGTTGCCCACCTGAAACTTGTGTGGTACCCATGTGGGTGAGGAGAAGTTGTTCCTGTGTTCTGTCATGACCGTATCCCTTTTTTGTTGCTGCTGCGTGGAGGAACCCTTTAGTAGTCATCATGGATGTAACAACGATCTTCCCCTTACTTGGGAGTGAACCAGACAGATGAATTTCCTGGTCTGTGATATGAGCTTGCTGCTTTTCTTGGTAGTAATCAAAGATGTGGCGGTAGGTGGGGCTACCTCCGGTATCCTGTATAATGAATTATTCAGAGAAATAATGACAGCACGAGGCCTGGACTCATACACAGCATGTCGCCTCCACAAGTATGGTTGGCCTAATAATACATCACAAACATCCAGAGGTGTAACATCACATAATACCTCGTCAGTGAAGGGCTTGATGCTGTAGGGAAGGCGGCACTGCTGGCGAACTTTCAGATCTCGTCCTTCGTGAAGCCACCCTATACTGTACGGCTGCGGGTGCGGTGTAGTCGGTAGGCCCAACTGCTTCACGACCTCTGCTGAAACCAGGTTCTTTTGGCTACCACTGTCGACAATGAATCGCAGTGGTGAACCCTTCACCCACATCTGTGAGTGGAAAAGACGCTCGCCTTCCTCTGGATTTTCGGGCTCATCTTTCTGGATCTTGGCGGTGGCAACAATGGCGCTGGGATCCGCATCAATGATCTGCTTCCCTTTGCCATTCCCTTTGTCGAGTTCTGGCTCAGGGTCGGAACATGCATCTGATTCGGAAGCCTTCAACTCCGCCACGAGCGACTGCTTGGTCCGACACTCACTTGTGTTATGAGTGGGACTCTTGTGGAACTCACACCACTTTCCTGTGTCCTTCTTCGGCTTCGTGGTGTTGTTCTTTTCTTGCGGCTTCGACGGGTTGTCTTGGGTCACCCCGCCTTGGCTTTGTCCTTTGGGCTTCGGATTTGCAGATCCAAAGTCTCGCTTCTTCTGTTTGAACTTTTGCTCGATTTTGACAGCGTATCGGTATGCTGTGCCGAGTGAGGAGATGTTCAAGAACACCATCTCTTCCTGGATGTATCTGTGCAGGCAGCCGCGGTATTTGAGTACCAGATGCAGCTCAGAATCTTTGATACCCAACTGTGTGCGAAGGGTATGAAAAATGTTTGTGAACTCTGGCACATCTTGGTCTCGTCCCTGTCGCAGTGTGGTCCATTTGATGTATTTGTCCTCATAGCTTCCGACAGGGTAGTACTGCTCCTTGATGGCATCCCGGAAGTCATTCCAAGTGGGTGCGGCTGAAAATAGTGAGCCTGTACTTTCATCCTTCTGCTCGCAGTAGGTTTCCCACCAGTCCTTGACGTGGGGGGCTGCTTTGAGAAGAGCGAAAACAATCTTTTCCGGCTCGAAAATTCATGAACAGAAAAATACCCTTCTAGCAGATTTAACCATTTATCTACGGCATCTGCGTCTATCTGACCCTCGAATATGGGGATTTCAAAATTTACTTGTACCTTAAACGGCGTGGCGTTTCCAGAGTCGCGGTTGGAAGTCGATGCGTCGCCTCTGGGTAGCCGCTGAAGGATCTGCGCAAAG